>FR989898.1:6250000-7500000 GCA_905404115.1 Pheosia gnoma
ATTGATTTAGGTTTGTATTTATTGCGTTTTGATTCTATGTTTGATACACTTAGATGCATAAATAACGGGTCACTTTTGTCCCTTAAATACGTGTGGTTGACTTGTGAAGTTGTGGTATGTTGTTCATATCAACTATACGAAGTCGACGCGTCAGAGCTCTCATTGTTGTCTCTAATTTATTGAAGTATGTCTCGGGCCTGAATATCCTTCAGATTTCGGTTCCTTAGTGTAGAGCTCACGACAAATTGGTCATCGCAAGTATTTGTGCTCTTTCGTCTGCCATTTTCTGACCTTATAATGTTTATGCCGGTCTCTTGATATCGCTGGAGTACTCTTTGGATCGTAGGCAACGTGATATTCCCACTGTTCTAGCGGTACTATGCCGACTTCTTTCTTGTACCATAGTAATGATTGGTGTACATTCTTTAGTTTATATAGTAGTGTGATCTAGCCAAGAATTCCTTTATAATTTTAAGTCGGTTTGACATAGTAAATACATAAGTTATAAACCCTCTGCTTTACAAATAGTTTTTTTATATCGTATTTTTTTGTAAATGACCTGTTATTTTCGTCTCTCAAGTGTATTTTTGTTATTTGTACATGTGGAGTTTATTTAATAAGTTATAAGAAACGGCTATGGGATCAAAATTTACAAATCAGGTCGTTTATCACTTAATTTTGAGCGAAAGATTCTCGATATTGCATGACATCGTACGGAACAATTGTCATAATAAGAAGTAATCAAGTGTAATAAACCCATAAATAGTTTCTTGATGAAATACTAAACCGACTTGAATTTCATAATATTTTGATATCAATTTGTTGATCAAAAGAATTGGATCGACGTGTTGATTGATCAACTAGGCATTGGGATTGTTGTTTATTTAGGATACTCAGTGCCAATGTACTCCATGTTCCGCAAAGTATGGTATCCTAATTATGCAATCTGTATTGAGACCGAAGATTTAAACCGTTTGAGGTAACTAATTTAAACAACAAAAATACTTAAATCTATTCTGTGAATTTAAAACGAACATTAATTTATGAGTCCTACGATTGCGTAGACAGTATTTTGCACTTTAGCGGTAAATAAATAAGAATCGGATACCATTCAGGTGCCTTTATTACGGAAAAACAAATATAATGGGCATAGTAACACAAAATCAACAGGCCCGAAGCGTCGAACATCAACGGACAGAGTTTTAAATAGATCAGCGCCAAACAGGCATAAACGCTTAGATAAACTTAAAAGGTAACTTAAAAACCCCTTTTAAGTTTATCTAAGCATAAAAGATTTCTTTTTTTGTTTTTTTTTTTACAAACGTTTATTAACGGTCATCGTTGAAAGTTATAACTCAATTGGTAAATCTATATTTTGTAGTCATTAGTGATGATGAGTGATTACTTCCTATTGACTAATCAGGTATTGTATATGCATAATGTTAAGTGAAGGAATTGTGATGTCAGTCTATTCTACAGTTCGCCGAGTGCTACGCGAACGTGCAATAATTTAATGATGTCTAAGTTATTTTGTTAGTGTTTATTTCGTATTATTTACGAATTTGCCCCCGGCATTAAAACCTACTTGTTGGCTATAAGTTCTTATATTTTGCTCAGGGCAGACTAAGTATTAAAATTTAATCATGTCTCAATTTAAATTTTAATATTTTGGGAGTCAGAAAATTTAAGACGTATATTTATAGTGTAGATAATTTTGAGTGCTGGTACACTGATTATTCGATAGAACTTCACTTTCACAAAAGGTAAATGTTTCATGTAATGGTAGCATATTCATTGTGTTCTTCAAAAGGATATCAATAAATAACAAAAAGATTTGGCTTAGTATAGGTACCTATAAATTTCTACGTAAAAATCACTTGATATACCTATATATATATATATATACCTAAAAATATTTTTTTTAGAACACCATGATAAATACTACATTTTCTTGACTTATTATTTTTTAACATTGATCAGATAATATCATTAGGTCACATTACCTACTAAATGTTACCAAATTGTTAATTAAACATAACTATAAAGAAGATCACAATATTATATCTATTCTCTTTCTCAATTGAACTTTACCACTATAGTAATTAGGCACATAATTCTCGATATCATTTAAGAAGAAAGATCATAAATGAGTAAAGAGCAGGTCCTAAGTTACGCGTTGATCTCGACACACAAAGCTTTGCCTATAAAAGTATATATGCATCTATATTGTTTTAGATATATCTAGATTAGGTTTTTTCCGCACAGCCACCTGTGCTTATACGAATTAAGATAAATAAATGGCCACAATTTTCTGTACATTTTATAAATGTTATAAGACCCGTAAAATTGGATTTGAGAGGGTAAGGGATTGGAAAAGAGAAGGGAATTGTGCAAAAATAGTAACTAGGTAATGGACAGGTAGATTTTCTAGAATACCTTTGCTAAAGGAAAAGTTGCCGACACACACACACTGAGTGAGATATGTGATGGGTTAAATTAAACAGTCTAAAATTGCAAAAAAACTCATACCCCCGAATTTAGAGACATCTTATAGTATTGATTTTTTATATTTACGCGATTACTACACATTGAAATAAAACTATTTTATGTTTATTTTATGGTTTATACGTTCCCGATGTACACACAAGATAAACGCGATAAAATCCGCAAAATTAGTTTTATTTTTGCGAAGTACTATATGACGTTTGATAAAGTTATAAATCGTCTATAAATTTGTTGGATAAGCTGTAAATGTTAGAATATTTTATGTATTAGACCTAACATTCCTGGGCTATTATCAATCCTCGTTGGAACGAGACATAAAAAACCTACTATGCAAGTACTATAAAATGTAAAAAATACTAAGTAACAGGAATTAATAACTGTTACATCGCTATTAGATAATAAAACAATCTATTATAAGGTCTAACAAGAAAAGAGTAAAATATGTTAAACAAATCCCTGTTTTTTTTTAAGTTTTTGTCTATTTAGAATAACATTGCAAAGCACTATTCTTCAGAAAAAATATTTGTAATGCCAATGTAAAATGATTAAAAGTTTAAACATTTGATTACTTTCCAAATCAAAATGTGTATGTGGATTTCAGTTGACACTTTAATTTCTATACACACGTATATTTTTACTCATTGATATCTTAAGATATTTTACACTATTATTGTTAGACTTTATAATATATTACAATTCAAATAATCAGACCGAAGAGTTTTTAAAGGTAGCTCGTTCGTGTACTCGTATAATGAAAACAAATTTGTGAAGTTGGTTGCATCACCCTCCCCTAACCAACATAAAAGCCCGATTGATGTAATCCGAATTTCACGTTGAATGGTTATGCTCTACGCAGCGTCTGAAGTACGAATTTTTCAAAAGAAAACTTATTATTCATTGCAATAAATTATAAATCAAATACATACTTGTTAAAAATATTTAGTGCCCGTTATTTATAAATTTCCAAATTGCTCCAAGATATAAAACAGACGGAGAACTCTGGACTTAACTCTCTCGTGAACAACATATTGAAGTACCAAAAAGTAAGCCGATTTGTGTAGTACCCGCGAATTATGTACCCAATTTAATTTGTCTATGACACTAAACTGACGAATTAATTTTACCTGATTGTACTATACAGATCGGCTGAGATTTTTGTGCTTCAATATGTTGTTCGCGACAACATATCGAAATAGTAATTTATTGATTATAATATTTTTTATTCCATGTGTATTGTATGAACTTGTTAGAATAGGATACTCATTATATGATGCTTTGCAACAATAACACTTAGACTATCGCTATTCAAAGTTCGCTTCATGATGGCCCTCGCACCATTTTAGCATTGATATGTTAATACAAACAAGTAAGTTATGTGTACTTAATAAACAAAATCTTTATTTATTAATAGTGTAAAATATTTGTTTAACAATAACAGTGTCTTCTTTGACATCAATTCATGGCAGCACTATGTACATTTCTGGTTTAAGTTGGTCTAATAAGTGCTAGCTAGCAAGTTATAGAGTGACACTGTGAATTGATAGATAGTCTTAGGTGATTCTATTAGTCACTACAAAAACTTTTCTGCTAACCCATCGTGAACGTTAAAACAACAGACTTTCCATATATTTGCTGATATAATATTCATAGAAAAAGGGTTCAGTAAGACGGTTCCACAGTATCGTGGTAACAGTCCCTATTTTTTTTTTAAAACGAGACATACCAATCTGAATTTTAAATTATATTCATGATAAATCAAAACCGTACCGAATACAGATGAGTAGGTTGAGTGTATCTGTAAAAATGTCAGAAAAGATTAATAAATAAAAGGCCGTGTGCACTGTACGAAGTTGTACATATAGAGAATGTGACAGCTGAATGAATGAACAAGAATGCTATAGTTTTAATGTGTTAAAGCATAGACATGTTTTAATGTTTCCAACACTAGCTGTACATGCGTATTTGAATTAACGCAAAATCTAAAATATGTTTGTCCAGAAGCAATAGTAGAATCTGCTGCACTGTTATTAAATAGGGCTCATTTTTATATGATTATTTTTTAGATACAAAAGTATTATTAGACATATTAGTTGATTATAACACTAATGACATCAAAAACTGTATGTATCTTGTAAGTAATAATTATGTGGATATTTTTTTTTGTAATTAAAATCAATTAGGAGGCTTTGCGTTATTTCATGAACACTTTGTATAAACTTACGACTTATATTATGCTCGTAGTGAGTAAAAGTATGTAATTGAATAATTCATGTTTTGTCTAGAAAATATTTTTTACAATAATAATAACTTATTGATTAATGATGTAGTACATACATATTTCATTTATATGTTCAACACTGCACTACCTGCTTACAATATTGTTTGTTAATCTTAAATAAAAATGTTATTACTAAACAAATTAATAGATTTGTCAGAAAGAAAGATTTGATTCCTGGCAATTTGATGGGCTCCCCTAGGATGTTTAAAGAGCTTATCTCAATATCCATTAGGCGGATTGAAATGAAATTTAATGCATAGGTAGTATGACTTATAATAGGTTCGACATTAATCAATTCTTATCACATAACATGGGAGGATTTCCCCCGAAAAGTCCAAAAAATACTACTCATCTCAAGATTCAGTTAGCGGATTTTATTGAAACCTGGCATGGTGATAGCTTAGATACCGGGTTAGTGTATAAGTACGAGGATTTTTTTAAAGGTTTAGTAATAATATCTTTAAAAGATTTTATGAAAATATCTGACACTGACCCAACCTCACCCAAAATATTTTGCAACCGTCGACGTTTTTCAGCTTTGGAATAACTTTTCTATCATTGTTGTGCAAAAATACTACATCATGTGTTTTTGGGGTAGGAAGTATAAAATATTTTGTAAAAAAAGACATTAAATTCATAACGTGATTTTGTATTAGTGTGGAGCATATAGAATACACACACTCACACACACTCTAAAACAGTACGTAGAACTTAAATAGTGTTCATTTGTGAAATATCTCTAGTAACATAAATGTCTTTTGTCAACTTTTGTCTATAGTTAAAATAAGTTTTTGAGGGAATTTATTCTCATTAAAGATGACACATGCGGGATGTTTGTTGTTTTTTTTTATAAGCATATTTATATTTACCTACCAAACAGCAGAATTATATTGCGAAATTCAAGCTACCTAGCTCGCACAAAACCTGTGTTCTAATACGTTGCGTGTAATTGTATACGAATGGGACTGTAGTCGTTGTCTATCAGTGTGTGGGCAGCCGGCAACAGTGCCGTAAGCAGCACGCGACGCGAAAGTAGGTATTGTGTTGCGGAACCGCGCGCGTCACCTCGGGGCCTCGGCTCGCCTGTCACACTTCTCGATTTTAGCATGAACGGCGGCGTCAAGGTGATCGACACCCGCAAGCGTATCTACCTAGTTTCGTTTACTACGTTCGGATTCCGTTCTGCCCGTCTGCCGTATTACGTAACCAGCTCCCGGTGGACAATCACTGGTGAATAATTATCAGCATCTGTCATTTACAATAGTGCGTAGCCAGTCAATTTATATTTATTGGACGTTCGTTTAGTGCGGCTCGTGTGTAATGGTGCCTGTTCGCTTGGTTCGGTTTCAGATGCGTGTAGCGTTGTGTGCGGTTTTACTATTGATGGTATTGGCGCCATCTCTCGGGCGGCCGTATGACCCGGAGGACGACGGACTGAAGGATGTGCTTCCATCTGATGGGCAGTTCGAGGCGTTTTACCCGCGGCAAGCACACGGCATACCCAACGGGTCGTCGCGCGCTGCGCACACGCACGGTAGTTTCTATAAGCACCGCAACCCAGCGCTTATCGACGTGAAAAATGCCGCCGCATATGGCTTCCGGTTTGATGGCATGAGAAGATTCAATTTCGATGATGAATAGTAGGAAAACAATGTGTTTGTTAAACTTAACTATTTTTGTTTCTATAAATATACCTACTTAAGTACTTACCTAAAGGAACTTGTTCAGAGTCACAAATAAGGTTTTTTCATTCCAATTACTTAGTTATGTTCTGTATGAGTATTTGTGCAATAAAGTTTAATAAGTACATAATTATGTCTTTTGAATTAGAAATATTTCAATTGAAAAAATACAAATAATGAATGGTAACTTTGGTTTGAATAATTATAAAATCACTGGATGCTTTAGACCTCGAGAGATTAAAACAATAAGCACTCAGGTAACTAACTGTCTACATATATATCTACTCTTCACCAATAATTTATAGAGAGATTCGGAAAGAGTTAGTTATACTAACTAACCACAAAGTTAACCTGCGCTTTTTTAGCTGATTTATAATTATTATGTGAAGTCGGAATTTATACAGGATGTAACGAAAACTTTGGGAAAAGACTATATATAATAATACCAACCCTTTTTAATGTACCACTGCAGGGGAACGGGCCTTCCCTCAATGCGAAGGGGATTAGGCCATAGTCCACCACGCTAGCCTTGCGGGTTGGTAAAGACTACTTAGTACCTATAATAAAATTATCGAAATTATTAATGTGGAAAGTGTTGAGCATGATAAGCGCGCTCAAGCCTATCGAGTTTCAAGGCATATACAAACCTATTTAGGTTCATAAAACATTTTTCGACTTAATAGCATGTATGACGTATACTTCATCGTCACAAGTCCTCAAACTGCTGTTTTGTAACTTATTTACATAGGGACTTAGACTTGGAGCTATTAGAATATAGACGACACTGCACAGACAGTCAAAATCTAAAGAACAGACTAAACAAGTAAACCTATTAAAACATCCCATAGGTTCAATAATTATTCAACTAGAGCTTTTAGGACGTTTTTGTCCAATTATTGTCGTCCCGGTGTTAACTTTTAGGCTTAAGATTTCACGGTCCTAGCAGGGGCGCACGCAGTGACAAAGATCCGTCGGAAAGGCAGCACTAGCCCGGCTGAGGGCCGCTGATAATCAACTCGTCCCCCAATTCGACACAAGTGTCAACCGCATCCTTCCCTTGGCCTTTATGGATGCACTAGACCGCGAGCGCCGCACTCAGCCATTCCCCTCAATAGATACACCATCGAACCAGAAAAAATCCACGTCAAAACACTTAAGCCGCTCCAAGAAAAAAGTGTGAAATTATCTTAAGTGGCCAGTATCTAAGAAACTCCTTTTTAAATCAGACTAATATAACGGTACGTTCTAAGTAAAGATAGAAGTGTAGATAAGTTAATAAGATTATTATTATACCTCAAGCTGAGGTCGGGGACCGGCTTTTAAGGACGGAATGTTTCTGACACCGTGTATAAAAAACGAGTGGTCCCCAGGGATCGGTCATTCTGCGTCCGGAGTGGGTGCACGCATCTTCGTTCCCAAAATAAATATTTTTTTTTTGGTGTAAAGGCTCTTTAATCCCACATTCGTTTTCGAGCTCTAGTTCTTAGAGCGGTCTTGGAAGGACTGAACGTTGTCATAGTTATTTGGTTAAGCGAACCTCTGAGTCCAGAAGAACCAGTGCGATGTATTCAGATGCGAAAAGAATGGTAAGTCACAATTTTTTCATACACCTATTTTTATTAGCTCGTAATTTGTTTAATTCTAATAATTGGGTCCGTTATTAGGGACTTTATGGATACACATTCTATTAAATTTCTCATAAGTAATAAAGATATTATAAATTTAATTGAAAATCATAAAATCTTATTTGGGTTAGAATATAAGGATAACTACAGGTACATTATTGTAAAATATTAGGTTGTGACCCAGGCGTGAGAACATATCAAAGTACTAAAAATAAATACTTTGTGGAAATAATGGTAAAATGAGCTTATTAATTTTTCATGTTTACATTGGTTGTGCTTAATGAATATCTATTGTTGAACAAAATTTCAATTTAAATGGCGGCAATAACAAGGGTGAATGGTTAGCTGTTGGGACAGAGAGAGCGGTGCAAGTCATCCCGTTGTGTAATCTCTCATCATCGTTTTGTTAACACCTTTGTTGTGATCGCCGCCGGTATATTCAATTATCGTGATGGAGATATCAAAATAAATCGACGGTGGTTGGGGCTCGCTATGGAGTAGCATCTCCACCACATTATGCGTAGGTAGTATTATATTATATGTGCAAAAGGTTGTGTATTTGCAGAGTTCAATGTGATTTAAAATAATACTTATCGCTATTTTTTAATTATTTATATAATCGTCTTCTTGAACAATTGAATTAAACTTAGTCTATATACTCTGTTAACAGAAAATTACCATTAAGTCAACGATCCATTTTGGGAGCAGGGAATGCTGGGATGAAAATAAATTACTTAAATATTCATGAGTTTGGGTCTCGCGCGGTCCATTTTATGATTATTCACGGACAAGCACAAATCACTTTTTAATGTTCTTGTCTGGAAAATCACGGGACTGCCTCTGTAATTACTACGCTATTTCATAGACTAACTTTAAGTATAACAAATTGGAGACTTTAATACGTTATTTAATAAATTAGGTAGGTCGGTTGTATATTACGAGTATTTGGTATAATATTTTCTAATTCAAGTAATTAAGAGCCACCAATTATGCGGCTATAATGGTATAGTTGTAATTGACGTGCGTGTAGATTTTAAAAACTGTGGTTAAGGAATGAATAATTAAGTGGTTAACATTTTATAACAGGGAATCATTAATCTTAGATGTTTGTTGCATTAGCCACGCCCAGTGGGCTCCATGCTGAGCCGGACATTAGCCTTGTGCATGATCAATATTATCTATGTAAATGTTTTTAATAGGATGTTAAATAATTGGCTTTTTTAATTATATTCGTTTCCCATCTCGCGTAGAAACCTTCCTTGCTCTGCGAAATTTTGTTTTGCTTTTTTCGTGTTTTGTTATATATTGTGCAGTAACTTATTTTTCAATTAAACATCAAATTTTTGACTAAATATATGTACCTAACAATTGTTGCCCCAATCTGTGCCTAACGAGAACTGACCGACGACCTACGAGTCCGGACTTCGATAAGTTGTCGCATTTTGTTGTAACATGTCATCTGACCACGTCCAAGCGTCTAATAACACGCTAGGCTGATGGTTTTGGTTGGTAATCTATGTATATCCCAACGGTCGCTAGCGGCAATCAAAAATCTGAACCATACTCTCGCTACCAGGCCCAATTGAGTCTTAAGAATAGGCTGTAATTATCTCCGACTACATATCAGTAATCTGGCACTTCAAGGTAAGCTAATAGTAGGCTAGGTATTAGGACTATTAAATAGCTAAGAAACCTCCGATGTATAACAACCCAATACAGCTATTAATTAACCAAACTTAGAGCTCTTCAAGCTAAAAAATATAATTACAGATACTTATTAATATTTAGTTTGCGGTAAAAGGTAGAGCATCGTAGCGAAATATGATGTAAGTGTGTATTGAAAACCTTGTTATAAATACCGAGTTACACCCACTTTCATTTCCCTCTTATCTTATATGGAGTCGGAATGTTTTTTTTTCATTTTTACTATAGTTACGTGACTGCTATACGTAAGACTTCATTATTCGTTTATTTCTCTAGTACTTAATTGCTTTTAACCGACTTTTAGTATACTCGTGTTGTAGTATTATGTCGTGTTTTAGTATGGATGTAATAGGAATCTAATGAGAGGTACCTTTTCAGACGAACTTCATCTTGAGTTTGGCGCTGGTAGCGTCCTCCGACGCATTTTTCCTGAAATGGGGATCTGACACATCGTAAGTATTTTAGGGGGATATTACATTATCATTTATCTAGGATCATTAACATATGAGGTCCGAATATATGATAGAGTAATTCAAACATATTATCCTCGACAAATGAATGCATCTCCCTTAAACTGGATTTTAAATATTGTTAATTCTTAAGCAAATCTACGAGCGAATGTTTTTTTTTTGCAATTGCGAACATTGAGTAGACAGAACTATTACACTATAATACATATGTAGTACGGATATATATGATAATATATGTTCCCCGATCGATCATTACCAAATCCGTTATTGAATCCAGATTGCCGTGTTTCCATCGCATTTGTTGAATACAAGTGGAAAACTGCCACCGCTTCCTCATACAGACATTATAAATGTTTATGTCGTCGCCATATTTGATGTTTTTAATGCTACCACGTCAGGCCTTAGCGGTGGTTCCTCAGTTTTAATTATCCGAGTTTTTTGTAATAAGTTTTCAGCATTGTTATATCCTAACTAGCTACTTACCTATGATTCATAGAAATTTACCCTTCTTTTCGTTTAGAATGCACTACGGTTGAGTTATTTTTTTCTTACGCTCATGTTATTTGATTTAAAGTTCTAGGTATACAATATACTAAATATTCATATAATCCGTACGCAAAATGCATAGCTTTGCGACCTATGTCTAGTCCACGAACTGCTGAGCTTACGAAGAAGCTTAAGAAGAAGAAGAGTAGGTACTTTTAGTTAAAGCTTCTGAACGACCCAACTTGGTAGCCAATCTGTAGGGCGGATTTGTTGGTTACCCATCAATTATCATGTCATGCCTACGAATCCGCCCTACAGATGGGGTGCCAAATTGGGACATTCATAGAGCCTTTTACGAATTATTTACTCAATAGATTTTTTCCTTTACAGCAGCCAATCATCATCTCAGAAGACCTGGGTGCAGCCTCTGCCCCCGAACATGTCGCCTGGGTATCGGTACCAGTACACGTACACGCCCTACGAGTCTCGTAAGGTGTACCAGGTGCAACCGCCCCAGTATCAGCACCCAGAGGTCCAGATGCAGCAGAACCTTGCCCCTATCCCCATCAGCGTCCCCGCGGGGGCCAGCCTCACCCCCGTGTCGCTGCAGCACGTGCAACTGGTCCCTTGCATGTGTCCTGTCGCGCCCGAAGAAGCCGAGAAACTCCAGGAACAAGTCGGCCCCGGACCCTACATGGCTCAAACCTCGTATACCGTACCGCAACAAATGTCCGCGGCGGACTCCCCCCAAAACACAAACAATCAGTAGAGACAATGTCGTCACATTGTAATCTGTTAGGAATCCCACCAATGATTCGTTTTTTTATGTGTAATTTATTTATGACTCTGTAGGTCTTGGAGCGAATACTTACCAATTCATTTTATTATTTTTAAAGATTTTTTTCAAGGTTTTCGTTCTAAGCATAAGGAAGACTGATAGTATAAGAGCAGCTTGAGTTCATTCTAAATAAATATATAATAATAGAACGTTTTTCATTTTCCTCCTTCCAATTAAATAGGAAGTAAGAACTTATTAAAAAAACAATAATCCATTTGATTTACTTATTAATGTTGAGTTACGAGACTGTAATAATACGTAACAGTGTCAGTAGTTAATTGTATAGCGGTGTTGTAACCGCCAAATGTAGGTGCATGGCGGTGTGTTTGTTTGGGCAGGCGGCGGCGGCGCGGCGGCGGGGCGGCGGGCGGCCGGCGCGGGCGCATTACTCCTCTTTTTGCAAGAACGAGCGCTGCTGAGCCCGTTCCGCAAGGTGTGGGAAGTAAGATTACGCAAACACTTTCATTGTGTTTTTAATATTACTCGAACCACATCGATCATAAAATCATTCCAAAAGATACTGTATCACGCTCTATGTTCACGGTCTGATAGCTGTATCCAACAAATTGTTCCCGTACTGTGCTTTTCACCATAGACTATCGTATTTAAAAAGATTCTTATACACCAAAACTTTTTGTATGAAGAATCTACAAACAATTTTGAAAGCCATATTCAATGTCAAACTTTGCGTATATGGGCTTGCTAGATAGTACGAATAGTTTTTTTTTTACCAATAAAAAGTTCAAAGTTTATAAGAAGTAAAGGCGCTCATAATTCTATGTATCAAGCATATCTATAATTATAACACAAATAGTGTGAGTAAATATGCGATAAAAAAAATATATCATAGAGTTATACAATATGCTTTTATCAAGTACACAGAACAATCTGACTGCGGTGGACTTGCAAGAGAAAATAAATCAGCTTCGCGCAATCTATACACCAGCGAACCTGAATGCAACGTTCCATCAACAGAAAGTAACTGCAATAAAAAGATTGACTTTTATTTTGAAGCATACGAGCCGTCAGGACTTGCAGTCTTCCAACTTTGAGGAGTTGCTACTGTGCTCGTTGACGCTAGTGTATTATTTCGGGATGCAATTGAAACTAAGTAAGCTCAAATCTCAATCTCGTTATCGGCATTGGTGCGGCAAACGCCAGTTTCATAGAGCAGAATGCGCTTTTCAAAACACTATGGACATCTTGCTCCCGGAACGTAGTGAGAAAACGATCAAAATCACTCTAAGATTCTTTACACAGGTCTCCTTGTGGCCCTTTGAAAGTTTCGTCGGGCAAATTTTAGAAGTTGTGTTGTACTTCCACAAAGGTCAGACCACCCTCTTCAATTTAATGCTTACAGACATTCAATGCGTCCTATTCAACGATGTTAAGTCCGCCCGGCACCGTATGAGAGTGCTTTATGAATTACTGAAGAGTTCAAACTGGATCATCGACAACCAGAAACTTCTGCCGTTCGTCACACGTCTATTAGATTATTTCGTTAATAGTATTGATAAGAGTAGCGGTACAATAGAGGCGTATAAGTATTTGAGGAAAGGCTTTGAAGTGTGTCTTCGTCGTATCTTCGAGAGGGTAGAAAACAAGCATCGCTTGATCATTATAAACATCATGTTGAATTGGTTTTCGGTGGTTTACATGACCGATGAGGACGTGCTTGAGTTCTCTGCTCTGTTAGAATACGCTGCAGAAGTTTATACCGTCGAGACGTATATCGACAGCATCGGTGAAGAGTTGATTGAACACGTGCTTAATCATTTAGTTGGATGTACAAATGCCACTTACAGCCTCATGGGATGTCGACTCTTACAAAGATTTTTAGATCGACAGGGGAATATTCAATATTTGACTACACCAACATTGTATTATGAATTTTCTCAGGTCTGAATTTCAGAATACTATACCCACCTCGAATTATGATCTTATATTTCCAGGCAGTACACTGGAATGCCTTGTTATTGCATATCATGAACTCACTTATGCATATCCTAGTAAATAATTAAACTTGTTTCGGAACAGCGGGGTTCAAAATTGCAATCCAGACAAACTATTTAGCAGAAAATCAGTACGTGTACACTTACCAGTTTATTGCAGTGAAATAAATTGCCTGGGAACAGACCTAAATATAAGAGTTCATAACTAAAATGACTCGCAACCATGACACAACTATATAATAGTTCCTAAATCCTTATTTTACTTATAGGTGCACTTCAAAATAGGATATTACAATACATCCGATAAAGCATTCATCCGGTACCACAGGCCAAACATTCACAAATATCTGATGAAGGCAGTTAAAAGCCATTGCAATAGTTCTATAAATCTAAAAGCTGTGTTTCCAATATCTGTTGTATTGTGCTGGAGGTTCCCTGCGGGCTGACCGCTGCGGCCGCCGCGTGTATTGTCATGTCCATACAAGAATACGCTCTTAACGGAGAGAACATACCTCCATCGTGTAGGTACTGGATGCATGCCCTCGTCATTTCGGTGTTGTCGCTGATATGCTGGGTGCACAAAGCGCCCATACTGTACACTTACGTGAATCAAATAATTTCTCGTCGAGCGAGAGAGGCGCCCCAACTGAACCCACCGCTCATGCATTTCTACGATGCCGCTCGCCATCACGTCACATGGAATAAGCCCACACTCTTTTTCGAAGATTGGGAACTGCGATTCGCTCTTTGGAAACATTTTCAGGATACTCAGGTATGTACTTGAATAATTTTTGGACCTATTACAGGTTTAGTTATTTTGGTTCCCTATAAATTACGCAGATAATTTATTTCAGCCGCAATACAAAGATGGTCAAGGTAAAATGGGTAAAAAAGTACCAGCCATGGACGTCAGAAACTAATTTAACGAAGAAATTAAAAGTAGGTACTTAGGTAATTAGAAAAAGTTTTTCTTTGTCTAATCATGTTGCACGTAAAGAAACAGTGCAAATTTTATAATAATAGTTTATTAGGTACCTACGTAAGTATCTCCCTCGCATTAAGGGGAGGCTCGCGCCCACCAACCCACCACAAAAAAGGGCTAAACTAACGTAAGTCGCTTAACGCGTGTTATTCATTAGTTAGAAATTCACTAGTGTTAAGTTATATTTCTTATTTGATTACCATAAGCAGGCATCGGAGTAAGTGGTTTGCGTGGACCGATGAAAGCAAATAATAGCTATAAATTCTCTAGAGAATAACTGTTAGTGATACACGACCTTTGCCATTTCCGTGTTATTATGTTACGGGTAACTATTCGTACACAGTTACGCGAGAATCGTTTACAAAGTATCCGTTTAGTGAAACTTGCAACCAGTAGTTACAGCAGCTTTTGAGCTTTTATAATGTTAAAAAATTTCTAGCATTGGCTGTTTCGTAGAGGTCAATAATTATATGATATTATGTCGATATTGCTGCGCCACAACCTCGCACTTCATCACTAAAAACCAATGAATGAATTAGAAAAGTCAAGAAAAAATAATGTTGTCGCTGCATCAGGCAGGTCTCACTGCACTGGCCCGTATTGACAGACAATGCAACGAGCAATTTGCTTAGCTCTCGTCTTTTTCACTAACCGCACTTAATGAGACGGTGTCGGGCTTTTTATATATCACTTGTCTTATCGTGCTTATTATCTTGATCTATATTTTGATAATAATCTGAGTGTAAAAGCATACAATTTGCCAAGATAAACGAGCTGGAGATTCATTTCGTTCACTCAATTATAATCAAAATGTCTAGTCTGTCTAGTGTAGTACTAGGTATGTGTCCATACAGTTAGCCGTTCCTACATTGTTCACACATACCTATATCAATGTACTGCTCAAAAATGTAAAAAATATTTTTAAAAAGAGCAACCATGGAGTTTCTTGTCCATTCTTCTCCATAGGAACGGCATTCCGAACAGGTGGTAAAGTAGTAGATTAGCATTTTGTAACTTTTGACGATTCATAAGTATTGTACTTAATGGTTTACATGAATAAAAAATATTCTGATTCTGAGTTAGCCATGAAGTCCTAACAGCTATTATCATAATTTACCAATTTGTAATATGTCTGAGGGCCGTATTCTTACTAAAATATGTATTGATTTATAAACAATGTTCATGATCTGATTTCGACGCTGACAATAGCCCGTATTATCGAATAATCCTGGTATTTTACAATATTATGAACCTATTTCATGGTTTTCGCCACGATAATTGGGTAATTGGCTAAAACGCTTGGTTACGTAGACGCAGGGTAATTGAACCACGGATTTTTGTTACGCTTTGGAAATTGTCGGCTTAATAAATTTATTGACAGAGTTGGGTCAAGCGGTCGCGTTGTCTGCGGTTTTCCGCGGTCTTTGATTTTGGTAATGTTTTACCTAGTAGGTAGTACCTAGTAGGTTCTACTGCTACCATCATGGCAGATCCTCTTCTGGTATTACGTAGGTACCTAATTATTAGAATTGTCATTAGCAATAAATTATTTATAAAGTATATTACATATCAGGATGTAAAATATTCGCTCAATAACATAAATATATGCTAGTAATTATATTATAACGACGAAATATATTATCACAGTGATTTAAACGATCTCCACACTTGAAATGATACTTGTAAGGAGTACGGTACACTGTATATTCTCTAGTTTTCTCGATGTAACCTTAGCGGGTTGGATTTTAACTAGAAAAACATGAGACATAGAGGCCAACGATGGTCTATTTGGTTGCGCGTGCGCTGGGTCTACATGTCGCCAAGTTGAATTAATGTATGGCATATATAAGTATTGATAGGCGCATCGGCAGTCATTGTTAGTGTGTTGTTACGCTTGTGCACATCACATGCGGTGGGAAAGTGCGAATTTTCCGCAAATGCGCTAATCGTATTTTTACGCATTATCTTGTTTCGCACGCGCGGAGAGATCCGAGCTTTTTGCTGCAATCTTTCCACTACATTGTTATACAACAATAGGCATAAAATTATGGATTGCCGAACGGCGGTAAGTTTTTTCAGCGATTTATGAGTGTTTACATTAATTGTTTATATATACCAGACCAGTTAAGCCTTGGTATGTTTAATTTACTAATCTCAAGATAAGCTACACATAGTTTTGTGTGATGAAATAGGTACCTAATTCCATATTGTACGCTCCAGTGTAATTACCAGCTAACGCCTACATATAAGTTCTTAGTGGCTTACAAACAAATGTGATTATTTTAAAGGAATTCTAATCTGTTCACCTACAGGGTGTAACATCGAGACGGGTCGGTAGCGGACCTAAGAAAGCATAATATATAGAAAAATATGTTCTAAGGAACCATGTCTACGATTTGACAGAAGCAAAACTTCATTTTTAGATTTTCAAAAAATGCTCATACGTGAATGAGGAATTTAACCCGGTCTGTGTATACATATACAGTGGACTCCCGGTAATCCGGCCCCTGTCTAATCCGGCACCCCCTGTAATCCGACATGTCTATTATTATTGAATATTTTTCTGATAATCTTCGCTAATGTAGATAATGCACCATGAACAGGTTACAACTTGTTCGCGCCACCACTATTGTACTCGACGCGTAGGTATTGTTTTGTTTTCGACATACATACAATTACAACTCGACACATAATGAAGTATGATTGGATCTGTAATTTGTCGGATTACAAGGTACTCTTTTGTTAAAAAAATCCGGACTATAGGGGGTCTTAGGCAGAACTCTATAATCCGACAAATTCGATAGTTCGACACTGCCCTGCAAAGCGTTTGTCGGATTACCGGGGGTCCACTGTATATGTAAATAGGTGTAAAATATCGGATAATATAATAATAATATCTCCAGACCTACACACCAACTATACGGGCCCACACTAAGCAACGCTTGTATTGTGGACCGTACAATGGACTGAGGGCGAACTGAGTATATAATTCTTAGGTAGATATTAAACATCCATGACTCGGGTACAAACATTCATGCTCATCACACAAAGCTTGTCCCACCAGGATTCGAACCCGGGACCCTCGGCGCAGAAAGCAGGGTCACTACCAACTGCGCTAATCAGATCGTCAAGCTACTACTGCCAACTACTATACTAACAACTTTCAGTGATAAGAGATACTTACCAAACTTTAAGCATCAAGCTTCTGCGTTAGCAGTCTTCCAAGTAATTCTTGACCTTAATAGAATTGTAATACCTGTGACACTTAAAATATATCTGTATGCTAGTGCTTATTAATTTATTATTTTTTTCAGGTATTCATTTGCTTTATATCTTTGCTGACCACGTATATTATCACAACAGAAGGGTAAGTGCTTTTTATTATTTACCTATTTCCCTGCCGTTTTATTTATTACCTTCTTCTTTATATTCTGGGTGAGACGAATATCAAAATGGAAAATACCTACTTTGTACCTACATGGTTTAATTTTTTTTATGATCCACAAATTGATTTACCTAACTTGCAGAATTTATACCAGTAGGTACGGTCGCGCACATGAATATATTTTCAATGCCACCTCTAATTCAATAAGGTCGTATATCGGTAAAACGTCATATCTGAGAGCAGAAGCTCTTAGTTACATCAGTCAAAATAGAATCTCTTATGGTATACGCTTGCTGTACGATATTCAATCTATAATGGGTCCGAAATTGAAGTCCGAGACTGTACCTATACACTATCAGTATCTATAAAACACTATTTACACTTAGTTACAAGTGTTCAGTGATATAAATAATTTGATTTAAATGACGATCTGGTTAACCGGTACCGTTCAAATTACTAATTTTGGGCTGTCGTAATTACTCCACGAATATGTTAAAATTATATCAAGTTTATCTAATGAGCACTAAAATCGTTTATTACACATTCAGAAATGTTCGAATTAGAAAATAGAAACGAATACATGAAGTAATGTGCAATTGTTTGTGTCCAAACGCCCCCTCCCAGATCGGCTGGATGATAAATCAAGCTAAATGACAGGAAGCGTTGGCGCTGCGCTCGCGCGTGTCGAAGTAGGAAGCTCCCGAAATTGTCGGCCTGTGACGGAAATACAGAGGCCAACGATACGCGCCCCGTATGCGCAAATGTAACCCTAATTTGCTTGTATTAAACCATCAGCGCAGCAGCATTGTAATTATTAAGAAATGTTATGGTAATATAACCTACTGTACATTAAAAAGTTGACACTTTTATTAACTAGCAACTACCGATCGTAACATAAATAAACTTAAACAAAACTTTAGCCCCCCATTTCCAAAAATCCCTTCTTAGTGCACTTCTATGGTAGGTACCCTAGATACTTACCCATAACTAGCCAGTGGCGTAGATATGTAACCAAGGACCCCAGTGCAAAAATGAAATTGGAACCCTATTTCAACTAAACTAAAAACTTTTCATGTAATAAATAGATAAGTTATATTTTATATATTAATATAGTTTTTTTTTATTTCTTTATTCTTCATAGACGCAACAAAAAGGTGGTGATCCACATACCGTACAAAGTGAAGAAGATCAAGCACACTCACACGGTGTTCAGGACCTTGCACCACCACCACATCGAGCACTCGGCACCGTCACCGGAGGAACACGAACATTTCCACCACTTGCACTCGCAGGAACTGCCTCCGGTCGGACAGCACAGCCAGCCGATCCCCGGAATTGGGATCCCAGAGTTTCTGCCAGATTTGTCGTTCGATATACCACTTAATATACCGGATGTGCCAGCCCGCGAAATTCCGGGAATGCCGAATCGACATGGCATTCCGTTGTATAAACGAAAAAATTAGGTAAATTTGTAAGATAAAAATCATGAGCCACAATATTAAAAATATTCATGAAAATGATAGGTAAATAATTAAAGAAAAAACCTGCAATGTATAATTTTTTTGTATAATTATATTTACTTAATTATTTTGTAGAATAGTATTGGTTTCAATGTGTTTATTAATTTCTGACTTAAATGCAAAGGAGTATTTTATTTGTTACAGGTTTAAAATCTACAAAACGCTGCAGGGAAAACCTAAGAAGTCCCTTAAAAATGTATATTCAAAAGTTATGTAGGTATTTTTTTATTTATTAAATGTAACTTTTTTTATTCATGATAGAAGATTATATTTAAATTGTTTTTAAGTCGGTAGTAGTAATAAGAGAATAGGCATCTACCTATCTACCTATAAGTTGTACAAATAATTTAAATATATAAAATAATGAAGTGTGATTCATTCCACTGAGTACTGAATAAGTAACTTACATATTGCTAAAGGCTAAATGATAATATCAAGCCTCGGTATCATGTTATGTGTGTATATACTATGTTAAGTGCTTGTTTTTATTGTTAAAGAAAATAAAGATAGTTCAAAGGTCTACAAAGGTTATTTTGTTTACTTTGTCTTTGTCCACTCATCCAAAATAAATTCATCCTCAAAAGCAATAAATTTTAACTTAACAAATAATAGTGTGCCTACCCCTGTGTAATTTGTTGTGGGAATCGTGTTTCATAACGGTAAAAAAATGAAACACCCTTTATCCAAAAACGATACCCCGAAGAAATCAATAAATTCTAACGAAACGGATAATTATATTTTAATGGCTACAATATACTGCGAGATATTTACGAGCACGATCTAACGCCTACACATTTTATTTAATGCCACAGTATGTTGGAGTTTGGAACGTTTAACCATTGAATATTGTTTTTATACTGTTAAATCCAAGCCAAATATTTCGGGAATCCAATTAACAAATGAGCTTATTTTTTATTGAAAACAATTGATAATTTTTAATGATCATGGGACACCTCAATATCTGATGCTCTCAATTTGAACAATGGATGGAGTTAGTTAACATGAATGTAACACATTTATAATGACTGGATATTATACATTACACTGATATGGAACAGCTGATTAAAATGGTAGCATGCAATTGTTCGATTACGGCATCCACTCCCCGCAGAACGGACGCGTTGTTTGGAACGGTAGTGAAATAGTTATTACACATAGTTGCCACAAAAAATGTATATAGCACCATATTTCCTCGTCCGAGAAATGAACTCTGTATTGGTGGAAATTAGAGTGACATTCCTCTCGTCGGCGACGCTTGCTAGGTCTACCAACTGGCGTGCTCCGCTGTGGTTGTCTTTTTGTTGATATTACGAGTTTATTTAAGTGAAATTGGATAAATGGTCATCTCGCGATGTTGCGCTGTCCAATCTAGTGCGGTGTGGCGGCGGTGCGGTGCCCGGCCTTGTGATGCTCGTCGCTCCATTGATCTAAAATAAAACCAACAATCTAAGGAAAAGAAAGTAATTGGTTGTGATGTAAAACAAAATGTGAGCGCGGGTCCGGTGGCTGGTAGTCAGTTTAGCAGACTTGGTTCTCGCGAGTTGTGGACTGTTGTCGTTCTGTATTCGGTGTCTGTTCAGGTAGCCATGGATCTGGCCAAGTACCTGGCGGTGTTGGTCGTGCTGTGCCTCGAGGGCGGCGAGACCGGAGGTGGTGGAAAGCATCAGTAAGGAGCTTCCACAGAGTGCATAATCCCGCTGCTAACGATATATTTATTCAATACCGTATACCCAGAGAATAGGTTCTGTTGTATTAAAGGGAGGCTATTCTATACAACTATTACTTTATATGTCTTAGCAGCAGGATTCGGCTCCTCTGATTATTTTGTGAATAACATTTACTAGGCTTTTAAGCTTTGCGACAATTTTATCTAATTATTTGAGAGCAAGTACTGTGTAAAATAAGAAAATAAGTTTTTTTTGTATAACTAAGCGAATTTTTATGTGTGTTCCTTGTGTTTATTATTTGAACTTAGGTCTCATAAATACTTTTCATAGTTATTGCTTGCTAGTTAATAATAGCGTTATTAAATTTGTGTAACTATGATACAGGATACATGTATCTAATAGAAATCTTGCTTTTCAGTAATCATGTGAAAATACACATCCCTGAGTTCATACACCATGACCATCACAAGAAAGTCATAACAATACATCATCACCATCACAAACCAAAGAAAGAGCATCATCATCATCACCACCATCATCAAAAGCCACAAATACCGCACGGTCATCATTATCAACACCATCACAAGAAGACGCACACAAAAACCCAGACAGTGTCTAAGGGGAGCGGTCGCGGTCATCATGGGCACCACGGGCATCATAAACACCATCATACAAAGCATGGGCACTCTGGGCACCATGGTCATCACGGTCACCACGGCCATCACGGCCACCATGGACACCATGGCCATGAGCACCACGGCCACGGTCACCATCACGACGCGCCGGTTGTACCGCCTGTCAGCTACAGTCCCATCCCAGTTCCATCATTCGAAGATGACTTCGGCTCTTCATTTTCACCTGCAGGCCCCTCATTCGGTGATGGCAACTCTAACGCCGGCCATGGAGCTCCCCAAATACCTCAAGTTCACGGCGTAACGCACACAATCAAACAAGTTAAAGTGTACGATTCGTTTCCCGGCGCTTTGCCAAATGCCGGTGGCTCCCACGGCTACGAGGTGACTGAGGAAGGCGAGGAAGGAGACGACGACGTTTTCACGGCAGTCAATAGACTACATCAGTCATTCCCGGGTACGTACAACTACCTCCGCTCTGCCGCGCCACAGCCAGCCACACATGATCCTTTCGCAGAGACGGGTCCCCAGAGTACAGTTCAAGCGTACGATCCGTTCGCCCCTGAACCTACATCAGCGTTAACAGGTGTAGACAGCTTTACTGGATCTGTACAGAGCGATCCTTTCGCCTCCGTGTCAGCTCAAAATGTAGGTTTGCCAAGCGTCCAGCCATCGGCGGAATTTTCCCCTACATTCCATGCAGATACTGGATTCGATGGTCACACGAACTCATTTACGGGTACCGGCGGGGATTCTATATCATTCGCTTCGAATGAAGAGAGCGCGCTCTCTGAAGAGACGCCCGTCGCATTCGCCAGAGAGGCTGGCATACAGGAATCTGCCAAAACAGGTAATGTTGAAACAATTGTGTATTAAGTATTATATCTACCAAATATTGTACAAAATAATCTATATGTATATCATTTAAGTTTGTACCCAGTGCTTGTGTTGTTAATTACCAAATAGTTTTAGCAGTATTTAATTATATCAATATTATTAGTTAAGTAAATTATGTTTTAATGATGTATAACTTATATAAGTAGTTATCAATTGCTATTTAAAAATGTTTGTGAGTTTTCTGTATTTGCGGAAATAGTTGAATACCAGCATTTATTAAAGGAATTTAAGTAATGAACAATTTGATTATTTTTCCTTGGATAGTTATATACACGTAACTATCAGTTGCTATCGGACCCGCTTATGTCATCGAACTTACTACTCTGTAATTTACTACACTCCAAATAGTAAACGACAATGAGCTACGATTCGCTGCGCTCGTGCGCCCTAGATCCGGCATTGCGCAAGTTGATAAAAAAAACATCGTGGTATCATTGTAACTATATAAGAAAAAAACTATATTCAGTTAGTTATGCAACATCTATGAAATAATTCAGCCACTGCAAAGTGCAATATTTTTTTAGGCACGACAATCAGTTCATTGAACCCTATATAATATACACTAGGGTGAACATAAAGAAAATAACACAATCATATTGGCTTGTAGACTTTTTAATTGAATTAAATGTTAATTATTAAATTAAGTTTTCTTATTAAATCAGAAGTCATCAACTCAATACTGTTTATTTGTTAGGCAACAGTAAGTAGGTAAAAGTAATGTATTTTCCTGATACATTATATTCTAGTATATCAATGACTACGTACATAAATGCACGTTTACTAGACTTTCAGGATTTATTTACGGCTATTTTTTTCATTTGGTCTAATGTGGGCTAGCCAAGTTGGTGGAACGCTTGCCTTGGAAATAAGATGTACTTATGTCTAGGGTTTAATAGGTTAAAACCTAGTTCGCACCATTTCGTCATTCGTCGTCATCAGTTCGCTAATTTTTAATAATGATTATTGCTGTACGGTGCAGGCAAACATCGCGAGGAAACCTCCACTTTTATCGAAAGTTGTGTCAAGTTCAATAAACCGGACTGGGCCAGCGTGGTGGACGCCGAAGATCGCCTCAATTGGGACCAAATACCATCGGGGAATAATGAGTGCGCTGTAGTGCACATCTGCCTACCCCTTAGGGGATTACAAGCGTGATGGTGTATTTATAATTTGGAATTGTCTGAATCGTCAAGCATAACCGAATCACCCATGCTTCACACGGGATTGATGTAATTATTTTCCTCGTCCAGGACCTATTTTTTATTTCGGAACTTCCTAGAGAAAATCGAGCTGTTGTTTTATTTACTAAGGGCCTATTACAGAGAGTGCTTATAAACTCTATCTAAAACTTATTTGACAGATAGCCTCTAAAATTCTGTGAAATAAGTTGTGTATACAGCTTATTAGCATATCGTAAAAATGCCCCTACGATTAGTTGATATTAAAACATTGAGGTCTTATTGTATTGATCGATACATTTACAATAATTCTATCATTCAATAAGGCGACATCGACCCGAACACTAAGATATATTCTCGACGTAATTCATATTGAATCGTACGTAACTAATCAAAGACTGTACTTGGACATTCAGGCCAGACCTAGAAACGACAGTCCTTTTTTTATTCATTCGTTATAAATCCATACCTATGACTCAATTTCCGGCTTCCGCTGTGTACGTTAAAAGCAATCATTGCGTAGCACGCTGGATAAACGCATTATGTAACAAACGATTGTATCTATACATCTATACAAATAAAAAAAATTGGAGTGTCTGTTTGTAATATTAAAATAACCGCTTTTTACTAAGTGCATTTGGATGTATACACGGTACATATACCAACACAACATATTTACAATTTTTGTCTGTCTGTCTGTCTGTCTGTGTTTGTTTCGGCTAATCTCGGAAATGGCTGGAGCCATTTAGACGGGACTTTCACTGGCAGAATAGCTGATGTAACAAAGAGTAACTTGGGCCGCTTTTATTTTAGAAAAAAAAATCTCACGAAAAAAAATTAAAACTAATGAAAAAAATTATAATTTTACGTGAAGTACAGAATTAATCAGCTATCGTAAACTCTGCGAGCTGAATTGTTCAGCTCGCACGAACTCTTTTGTTAAATACCACGCGGATGAAGTCGCGGGTAACAGCTAGTTAAAAAAAAAAACAACATACACAGATCTAAAAAAAGATTCGTGTGCTGCAACTGTGAGAATGCTACGGCAACATATCTAGACGCCGCATTATAAGGTTCCGGAACGAATGTTATGTAGGAAGCAAAAACTTGTGACTTTCGTTAGGTTAGTTACGTCTGCAGAACGCGACGCGGAAAATAACAAAACGAACAAAGATGCGCCCTGTTATATAGAAAGTTGGCGGTTGACTGTCGTCGTTTGTTTTTTGCTATGAGCAATTGCTTGTACCAATGTACAGAATTTATTATGATTTTTGTAAAACAATAAATAAAACAAGATTAAAAACTTAACACTTTATAGTATAATAACAATAATTATTATAGAATCAATAACAAATTGCACTTAACCGGGTTAGAGTGACAACATTTCTTAAAACTAATTTATACACACACACAGTCATACTTTACATGTAGCTCCATTTGTACCTAAGCTTAAACTATTTACAACATAAGTCCAAGGGACTCTCATGACAACGCATTATAAATATGGGGAGGTTAGGGACCGCATTGGCGGAAATCCAGCGAGAATCTCGACGTGGTCTATCATAGTTTGTACTAAATATTATTAATTGCCACAAATTCACAAGTATCTTTATACTCAAGCCAAGCGAAATAGCCGCGATGATAGGTACTTTAATTAATCTAACCTTTACTAATACCGTAAACACACGTCACTTGGTTACGGTGGACACAGATTCGTTTGTATAATTATCTCAGTATATAAGGCTTTAAAACGGTTTGTTGAGTATTCTGGTCTTCCTCATAATACTGTGCTTAACGGCCTTTACGTGAGTTTAGGGTATTGGTGCTCAGTATCCGTGGTCGGAGCTGTAGTCATCGCCGGCTCCAGAAAGCGCGTAGCTGCCATGGTCGCCGCCTTCGAAGCTTACAGGCGAGTCCCCGTAGCCACCATCGTGACCCTCGTCGGCCGCGCCCCATCCGTGACCTAGAATGAGTAGTCACCGTTTAAGGTAGGTAGAAGATACTCTTCCACTAATTCAACTGTTTCAAACATAGCTCAATGTAAAAGATTAGCCAAAATCCATTTATTGTGTTTATCTTTAAGTAGCGTACAAATGTACCAAATCAACGTGTGATAAATTGAATAAAAGTCTTTATACATTTTCGGCTATGGTTTTCTTTGCAAAAGTTTGTAAAACTAATATTAAAAACATATTTTTTTATCAAATATGTCCAACTTGAAAGGCAGATTTTTATGGAGTTTCTATTTAGATCGAAGCTGACACACAATTTAGATCTGCGTTAAGATATGACATATATGAGGCCCGGTTTCGACCAAAGTGGAGAGGAGAGATGTGCGGAATAGACCAATCTGATTGTTGAAAAAACCACCTCTTGCACTCGAGCGGACGATTTCAAACAATTTGATTGGTCTATTCAATGTATCTTCTCTCCTCTCAGCTTTGGTGGGAATCGGGCCTTAGGACGTCTAGGTCCTGGAGAGCGTGCCACATCTGACCTGCTCCATGTTTCTTATGGTACGCTAGGCTAGCACTCTTAGTGGTCATGCTAACATAAGGGACAATCCTTAATGGAAGTAGACTATAGAATCCGAACTCGATGAAATTGGGAAAAGCTAGGAAGATGGATCAAAGCTAACAGAGGCATAAACCTTTATATGTAGCCGCGTTTTAGCCGACCAAGCAGTGTAACGAAGTGGTTTTGACTTGCTCGGTCAGGAGGTGGTTCACCCGAGGTCAAGCTAACGGGTGCCTTGCCCTAGCGACATGTCAATTTAGTGTAAACTGATTTCTTGGATTAAAGTTGAGGCCGTCGCGAGCAGCACCTCCGGCAGTTTCACGAAGTTGTGCGGTCGGTCAATACGCAGCTATCCCGAACAAAAGTTTATAATAATAATACTAACCTCCACCGAAGTGCGGCGCCGGCTTCGGCTCCCCATATGTGTAGCCCAGGACTTCATAGTGATCGTCGCCGCCCCCACCGCTCTTGTGGTGTACGTGCTTAACGATGGTGTGCTTATGGTGGTGATGCTTGACGAACAGTGGCACGTGGATGATAACCTTCTTGTGGCCGCCGCCGCCGCCGCCCGCGGCTATCAGAGAACACAGCTCCGCCACGCAAACCAACGCCAACTGGAATAAAAAACAAATGACGAATAAATAATTTGCATAAAACATATTGTTTTATTCGCGTAACCTACAGGAGCAACGCAATCGAGACGTAAACTTGAGCTGTCCCGGAATGAGATGTGCATCCATTCTTTATTATAACTAATTGCGACAGTGTAAGGTTGCTTTTAGTACTACATAAGTATAATCAAATCGCATAGCCATATAGTGCATTTCAAAATTCGCTACGCATTAGAAGATATGAGTACATCGCTGAAGGGGCAATTTTGCATGGAACTTACAAAGATATTCTTACTTATACATACACAAAATTATATTTTCAAAATTTCCAGGCTCTAACTGCCCGTAACGGTCCAAAATAATGACGCCAAGTGATGAAATAAAAACAAAACCTATGGCGCCGCTCTGACTTTCTAACTCAACGCTGCTATCGATGTATAAAATTCTTACAATGAACCTATAATAAAACCTTCTCTTCATGAAATAACCAGATAAAAGTGTGATAAACAAGAAAACACTTAATCCGTCTAAGGTGAATGATTTTAAGATGAAAAATATAGTTCGCACTAAATGGTTTGATACAGAATCTATAAGCGTTATATATAGAACAAGAAGTTTTATACAAATAAAGGCTGAAAAAAATTCGACTTCATCCAAATCTTTTATCTCCCATTCTATTTATTTTGTTCATTATTAATCTTAAAATCGTGAAACGGACATTACTAAGGTGTCCACAAAAAATAGTAATTGTGAATCGAGCAAAGATTTTTAGCATGCAATAAGTTGTCTTGCAATTAGCGCTAGATAAGTATTCCTGTTTTTTTCACTGTACAAATAGTTGGGAAAGTTTCCGTTGTAAAACAAACTAAAATTTGTAAACAAGAATCTTGGGAATGTTAGTACCTACAACTAATTACTATTGTAATATATTAATCAAACATTTTCGTATAGGTAAATGAATTGTAAATGTATTGATAGTAAATAGGGATTAGTCACACGTTAGTTATCCAGAACCAAGGTTTAATTATCTAGAAGCGTGTTAATTATCGCTATTTTAGGTAGGCAGAACCTATGAATGGAACCTTTGAAAATGTTCATTCAATAAAATGACATGTGCTGTGTTGTTTTTATGATTATTATGTATTGGTACTCACCAAAATTCGGGCAGACATAATGTGGGATAGAGCGGTGAGTGACCGAGCGCGGGAGCAGGCAGTTGGTGTGTGATAAAGAAATTGAAACAAAACTTCCTTTTATATCGCAACGTGCTCGCGTTTCGCGACACTGCCTCTCTGCGACTCCGGACCGACAGCCGCACACAAATGTCATAACGATTTTCGAACTTACACCTTTCATATAGAATTCAATATCCGTCATTACGGGATATTTAAAAAAAGTACACTGTTGCGATCGATTTTCAACCCGAAAACCAGGATGCAAGGTTTATATTCAGTTGAACGACATTTCGCTAAGATATCTTTATAACACCATCATTAGAGTGAAAATGTGGCCTGCATTGTAGTAGTAGAGTGGAAATTGGTTTACTATGAGAAGAAACATGATTGCGATCGGATATCGGATGTAAAGTAAAGACATAATGGCTCGCGGGAGCGCGGGGATGTATGTGAATGAGAATCTGAACAAAACACTATAAATAATTATTATTGTTAAGACTTGACCTTCCAACTATTAATAAATTGGTCTAGCGCGAATTCAGTTCCCTATCCTAGCGTTATAATTTGGATAGGCTTTACTATCACATTATAGTTAATAGCAAAAAAACTGATGTTACTTAATTTTCATAGATCTAAGATAGATCTGGATTCGCTATTTTTTATTCTTATGATCAATAAAATAATTCGCAAGTATATTATTTTATCATCGCTATACCTATTAAATAGGCTACTGTTGACTCAAATATTAATAAATAACTTATATCTGACATATAAAATAACCAAATCTTTTCTTTAGTTAAGAATAATATTCATAATAAAATAATTTGTACCTTTACCTGTTATAAAATCCTAAATACGGTCCATTATCGACTGAGACAATGCGTGGACAGTAGTATAATTATTCATCAATAGAAATAGAGACAACTTGACTACACAATAAGAAAATACGTACCTACGCACAATTTACTTAATTATAACTAGCTGTCCCGGTGAACTTTGTACCGCCTCAGAATCCAATTTCATATTTTCCCTTTTTTTAATAGTTGTTCTACTATTCGGGGAGGAGACAAATTCAAAAAATCTAAGATCATAAAAATCGGCCCACCCGTTCCTGAGTTATAAATGGTGTAACTAACACAATTAATTAAAGAAATAAGCAAGCAATGAGAAGAGAACGAACATGGAAATGTCAACGGACGATAATTTGACTCGTCGGTAGAGAGTCTTAATTCCCTCCGGCTTCTGGATTGAAGCTAGCTAGCAATTTACTAGATAGCTACATTACACGTATATTAAACTTGGTGGCTTTTAAAAGAGAATAACTATCCTTATTTGTTATTATCAAAGTACGAATATTTGACTTACCAATATGAGCTGGTAAATGTAATGTAATAAGCTTAGGTTAGTCTTTTAAGACTGGGTAAATCAAGGTTTTACCTTAGTTTGAACTTTTACTGTAACATATCGATTCCATAAGTTTTATATTTTGTATATGTATGGAATATGTTAAACTACAATCTAAACATAACTAGATATTTAATATTTTCTGTATGCTGTAGTAAAAAAATCTTGTAGAATATCGCTTTCATCCACAATTCCAAAAAAGTCAGGATCTCCATAATTATATACAACGTAAACGAAAGGAAATTATCGTAATACGATTTCATTAGAGCACCTTTTATAAATCAGTTTCAGCATTAACAACGGGAAGTAGTTGTTATTATGTAAATCATACACAGATGCATAGAACTTACGTAATCGCAATTCCAAATTAGAAAAATAAGAATGTAGAGTATTGTAGAGTGTAGAGAAGGCGTGTGCGCATATGACCTGTTTTAGCACGACGCGATGCGCGCCGCCCGGCGCCGCCAGCGGCATGGCGGCACCGCGCCACCGTCACTTTTACTATCATTTTCAACGAGAGGGAAGCTGATGAGATTATAACTGCGATGTAATATTGCGATTATGTCTTTCGCAATTAAAAATACAATGGATAATAGGGACGCTGCGATTGCGCATAAGTTTGTATAGCGTGATATGGATACAACACACTAGGGTATTAACAAGAAAAGTACTTCATTAAGTTATGAGTCTCAGAAACCAAAGGTCCATCGATGTAATTTTAAATCACTACAACATTCTCCATTATATTTTCACAAAACAAACAATTATTCACATCAACTTCTCTTCACTTCGTCTTCAATTTATTTTATGAACGCTAAAGCTGTCAACACTTCTGCAAATAGTCTCTAAGTAGTCTCAGCAATAATTATTGTTGACATGACATTGAACAATTCACTTAACAAACATGAATGGCGATATCGAGATCTCGACCGACGTCCGACCACTAGCCCGTGACGTCTGAAGCGTTCGGCTTGAAACTGAATTTCCTATGTCCACTCAGAAGGTCGACTGAGGAAATAACTATGTTGCCCAACCTCCAAAAGTTTCACTTAATTTAACACCTATTCTAAAACTCTCAAAGACTATTTGTTAACAGCCGATAGTACTTGTTGATTTTGAAGTGTTCGGTTTTATAAAAGTGTGAAAAAAAACATATTTAAATAATATTATGATAACTACTTGTTGATCAATTCGCGAGTCCAGTGAATAGTTACTGTGCTTGTAGTTTTATACGGGAGTAGGCAGCCATCGATGTATTTCATTCTTCTCGATGATGCCCGCTTATTGCTATTTCCCTGCCAAGTAACAGTAAAATCCACGTAGTGTTTTTTCGCGCCAGGAAGTGTATTTGCCAGCCCGCGGCAGCCCATTTAATTTCCGAAAAAAAAAAATCTTAAATGTTGAGTAAACTTTGATTAAATTTCTCACCACACGAATGCGAGTTTACATAAGATTTATTTATTTAAAGTAACGTACGTACTATCTGCGTATGGACATAAGATATATGGGGACGTTATTTTGAATGAGGTATATCAAGGTACTAGTAATGAGCTTTCATTTCATATTTAAATACGAAACATATCAAAAATAGCTCACTTATGGGCACGAACCTCCAATGCGAGGGGGATTAGACCATACTTACTACTACTACTTGCTACTTAGGAATATAGGTACATAATAATAATAATAAAATATTGAGACATGAGTACCTGCAAGGCAAAATAAAAGATATATGTACTTACCACAGAAGCATAAAAAAGTGCTTTGTAATGCTTTTGTAAAAAGAGGAAAACATACTTAAAATCTATGTAATCACGCATGCGTGTAACACGCAAACGGAGTCCAAATGAATAGCAACATAGCCATATACAGCTCTGAGTTACTCAACCGTTTTAAGTTTAAAACCTATACAGACTTACCGCGCTCATACAGTGAACATCCGACTCAAGTCGAACCAGTAATTTAATATACATATGTATTTAGATAATATCTAATGTGATCAACGCTCACAAGTGCATCGAGCGTTGCGATACACATAGTGGCGTGCACACAGCGCTCCAATTATATAACGATGTAAACAGCAGGCACATAGATACGTCATTCACAGGCGCTGTACTGTAGCTCTAATATGTATATTATAAACAAAGTCGTGTTAGTTACACCATTTATAACTCAAGGACGGGTGGGCCGATTTTTATGATATATTGAATTTGTCACCACCCCGAATACCAGAGTAACTGTTAAAGTATAGGAGAACCTCAAAATATTACAATAATAAAGGTAATTCAATTTCTCAATCGTTCTGAGGCGGTACAAAGTTTGTCGGGACATTAAACCATTCGAAATCGATATCGGAAACGGAATCGAAAATTTCCGAATTGGATTACCGCAATCGCTATTAAAATTTCCGAATTTGATTATCTTCGATGTTACTCGGTGGCAATACCAAATCGTTTTTTCAAAAAGTTTCCGTCGGAAAGTTCGTCGGGAGCGACACCAAAATCGGAAAGTTTCAAATCCGTTTCCGATATCGATATCGGTATCGCAAATGCATACGAAAATTTTCAGAGATTCATATTTACTGGAAAGTGCAAGGTATTTCTAAAACGATTGTTATACATTATAAGTGGGTAGTTTTATCTACTGTCTCTTCAATAATAATGCACGAGCTCTTGCACACAGGAACGATTATTTTAATAAAGACACAGTTGAGAAAATTACCCACTTATTTTTTATAATAATCATTTTAAACATACCTTACAGAAAGCTGTTATAAAGGTTATTTTAAATAAGGGCACTGATTATCTAATAGGTCTCGAGAAACGGATTTTTCACTCCGCAAAAGAAGTTTAAATCAAACGAACTCGTGTGACAAAGCAATAAAGTGCACTTCAGCTCGCACACCGGTGCATTTCATGCGTTTAAAAAATAATATTACGTTCCTATGCGTTTCTCTTTGTATCGCGTAAAAGCGCGTTATTGCCCCGACCCCGGGGGTACAGCGCGCTGTAGGTATTCATCGCAGTAGGGACGACAAGTGACGGAAGCCTGATAAAGGTCGGATCCCAGTTCGAAAACTTTCAAATTGTGGAAAGATAGTCTGCATTTCACAAATAATTTATAAAGCGATGTGGATTGCCGAAATCAGTCTCGGGAAATTTCGAATGATTTCAATCAACACCCTGAACTGCTTAAGTGTCACATTAAGAACATTGATGATTACAGACATTGAAAATAAAAAAGTCTTTATGGGGAGAGCGTTCAGTTCCAGAATAGTATTAATAGGTCTGGTAGTCCCAACATCTTACCCATCCTAACTAAAAAATAAAACATACAACCCGAACCAACAGTACCGTTATAGAGGAGACATCTTATAGAGCAATAAAAACTTCACTGCCATTCAACAAATGGCTGCCATCAGTCGCTTGTAGTGGCCGGGGTTTTAATTAATTTAAATTGTTAAAAGAGATGGGACGCGATACTAGGGAAGGGCACGCGAGGCGCGGGGCGAAGGCCCGGACAAAGTTGCTGCTACCCACCTCGCCTCCGCCCAAACGATTTTTAAAACAATATTTAGCTTTAAGAGGCTCTCGATAGATTCTACGAATAGTTAATGTCATATCCCATAGTCCGGTGGCCGTGGTCGTTTATAATAACAAATCGAATGGAGGCGGACTCTTGACCGTCTTAGATATTTATTTTGGTTTAAAAATACCTTTAGGTTATAGAATTATATTATAAGACAAAATAATTGTACAACAAGTCCTGTAGAGCTACACAGTTTTCCTGCATACCTAAATTATGGGCATATTTATGTATTTGATTGTACTACATCTCTAATACTAAAACTGAGAAAAAACTAAGTATATATTTCACTTGAGAATCCACCTTTAAACATATAATTCATAGAAAGCGTACAAGCACACTTCATATAAATAATACTTTGGCCATTGTATATAGATATAAAGTAGGTAAGTATACTACTTAATAAAATGTAAGTACTTCAAGAATAAGTCGTTGCCCATTGATGATAATCTTCTATTTATGTTAAAAATATTCCTTTTTGTCCCATAACTGTTGACGTAAATGACAATATGTGTATGTAACATGAATCAAATGGCTATATAACATTTCAATGCAACGAAGCCGCAATGACGAAAGAGTAATCCTCATAATAGGTGTGTCGATGCTGGGGCTGAATAAAATAATAAAAATAATCGAGAGCTATAACGATTATGAATTTTAATGTAATCATTAGAGGCCGAGTTGCAACCTGTTTAGAATATTATATTTTAGAAGTTAGTAATTAGGCACTTATAATAAATCGAATAAAAGCCAACTTACACATGCATAAACATATTTTAAGCGGATTATGATGATGTTATATAATAAAAAAATAAGAGAAGTATTTTTTTTTAATTAATTTACTTATTTACGTGAATAGCGTAGACGCAAATGTGATTGATCTAATATGTAACTGGGAAATAGGACCGTAATGTTTGAAAGTCATTGGGGGAGGGATTGCCTACAAGTGGACGTCTTTCGGCTGATGGATGGATGTAAATAGCTCACTATTAAATTATGCCTCGGTAGAGTTGTCTAAAATAGCAACTTTTTATGTGACCATCTGGATATAATAGAATATGCAGCTGTATATCCTGAAAAATATTTTAATAATGGCCAGCCACGGCAAGAACAGATCAGACAGGGAAATATCCAGCAGTACCTATCTGAAAAAAGGTAGAAGAAGCCTGCTGGCAAAAATAAATAAGTAGATTGAAACAGCTCCACCTAGCTTTTCAAGCAGGTATTGTGATGTAGCGGTACAGACTTTCTTGCAAAACTGCAACTTTGCAGACAAAACATTCACATTGCAAAGTTTCCACGTTGCTTGGTTAGATGGCGGCTATTCATCGAGTTGAGATTGTCTGTTCCTTTTCTAGAGTAAATTAATTATTATATGTAGTTACGAAGTAGTGTTATTAAAAAACTGCCTCAATTTTGATTAATATCGGATTAACAAGCGTGCGTCATATGGAAGCCTTCGCAACTCGAGGCCCAAGGCTGCAACACAGTCAACTCAAAGTCGAATAGCAATGGTATTCTAATTGAAACTTTTGCTATATTTGACCGTGATACAAAATATAAAACCTGCCAAAAGTGACGTGAAGTTTTTACGTCATTATTATATCATCACCTATATTTCATTTATATAATGTGTATTTATTCAATTTGCTATCGCCATTACATACTCGACACTGGCATAATTCCCACAAATTTGTTGGTGAGGTCATATTTCATATTATTATTCCATCTACTTTTCATTTCGTAAAGAAAGAAGAAGAAAATTCAAGTGTTCGCAGACTTGAGGCTCGTCGCTCGCAGCGCACTCAAAACGGCCCGCCGAGGATACCAACCCGATTTACCGTAACACAAAAAATGTTCAGATAAGCCGACTTTCTAATAAACCTGAGCCTTCTTCCTTGTACATAATAAATCTTAAGGAGTCCACTTCTTAAATAAAGCGGTTCCCAATGTTTGATAATTACATAGAGATAAAGTATTATAATCGGATTCTCAGTTTCTTTATAATAAATAAGGATTGTGTCTTGAAAAAATATCACGATATTTTTAACTATAGCGATAGGTTGGGAGTGGATATTTATACAATATTTATATTTTAGATGTGTTAAGTTAGCTAAGGTCCCTGTACTTATTTTTTTGTAGTAATAGGTTTTTTTAATAGACATTTATCTACATAAACTATTAATATTTTTATTACTGATTTTCAATTGCCAGCAGGAATAAGACTGATTATTTTTATTATATGCTACTTTACAGAACATTTAATAAGTAATATTAACTTTTTTATATTTTGACTTACTTCGGAAACAATAGCTTGCACGTGGAAATAAAAGTTTTAGAAGCGCTGACTGACATTTTAATGTGGCCTAATAATCAGAAAAGAAATAAAAAAGCTCGGGATTGTACCGGTGGGCTTTAGCATGGCCTCAGATTGATGCCTCTCTGGACGGAGTAGGAGCACTCCTATCGGAGCTTTTTTCCCTTTTTATCTTTGAATATTGCCTCCCGTAATAAGGGCCATGGACCGTTAAGAGTAGTGTGGCCAAGTAAGCAGTGTTAAAATATAAGACAGATGGTCAATCAGAGATAATATTAACGTATTTTATACCAACGTTATTAATATAGTTTTTTTGGGGGGTTTAAAGGATGATAGCTTATTACGCGTAAGAATACGCGTACGAAGTGGGGTGCACAGCTAGTTTTACATATATGTTTAGTGTATCTTAAAAGGTTAATTCTAAAACTGAAAGACGTACAAATCTTAGGTGTTATAAAAAAATAAAACAACCAAATTCAAAGATAGCTTTCGTTAATGCCTCTTGCCTAAGACTTCTCACTTCTTCCAAAACTCCGAGGAACATATCCGAGGAAGATATTCTAGAGGAACATATCCGAACAAAACAGCATTCCTGGCCACTGTAGTGAAGGCTTGGGGAATGCGCGACCCAGTGAATGAACTCAGATATATGTACGATTATGGATATACGCTTTTATTAACGACTGTTTGTTTCTAACGTGGAATGTGTTAGGTACAATGGGTTTTGTTGTTAGTAAATGTTTAAAAAACATTTTGATCTATGAAAGTAATGTTTTATTTGAATTATTCTACAAACTGTATTACTGGCCTGCCCTAGCTATTGTAGCATTGATTTAGTAGCACTGTAGTAACACTAGCGATGTCTTTTTGTTTTTTAAATACAATAATTATACGGAAAATTCCTGGCCATAGTCCACCAGCCTGGCCCATTGTGCGTTGGTGGACTTCACATGTCATGCGAGGGGTTATTTCAGCCTTGCAGTGTTTCTTCCCCGTTTAGTAAGTCATAATCATGGTTTCAAATGGCATTCGCACATGAATTCTAGAAATCCCAGCGGTGCCAGCCAGGTTTTGAACGTGAGACTCTCGTTACTGACAACTTGGCTATCATTGCTTCTAACTTATCTATTATCAGTAGTTATATAATAAACATTATTTGAATACCCCTATAACTATAAACCTTGCGCCAAACTACCACGTAGGGGTGAACAGCGCTCACGCATGTCAATTTATAGATATCGATAAATTGCGTGGATCAATAAGTGCAGGTATTTTTGCAACGCGCGAACGTGTTGATCATTAGTAGTTGTTCGCGGTCATTACTACATGTTCGCTGACTTATATCGATGGGTAACAATTATCACCCACTACGGATATTCTAAAGGGGTTTGTCCATTGTATGCGGTGATTTTATTGTGCGTAATTCCAGCTCAATGATTATAAACGGAAATAACATGTATTAAAAAAAAATACAAACAGAATTTATTAAGCGCTGATTTGATGTACTTACTAGTAATAATTTCATAGTACTTATATCATTTTACGTTATTGAATAATTAACACAATGCACTATATATTTTTTTTTAATTTGCCTATCTAGTATTAATTTCTTATATTTACGCGAATACTACACATTGAAATAAAACCAATATTACGTATTTTATCGCGTTTCTTGTATGTTTTTTAAATTCTTGACGTTTCGGCTGCTTTACAGTAACCATGGTCACGAGAGGACTTATGTCTTTGACGTCCTAGTGTCAAAGTTTGAACTGGGGTACCCTCATATTTAGTTGTAGATTGCGGTCCGAAAAATATATATACACACATACACACACATATGTAAATGTTAGTAACGTGGACTAATGAAACTTATCTTCCATCTCATCAAAATCGACTAGTTGGATAATATTAATAACAAACTCGTGTGTGCAACGCTCGCGCGCTCAGGATAGTTGCGTGCGCGCAGCGCGTATTTCCTGATCTTACGATCGCTGCGCGCGCCGGTGAAACTCATGAAAATGCGCCCGCGATCGGGAAATACTACCGCGAAAGTGATTTACTAATATACCGAAAATTTAGCTTGTTCAGGCCTAGAATTTCTGAAGATTATATTTCAGAAGATATTCAAAACCAATTGAAACCCAGCTACGCTTCCTAAAGTTTAGAATAGCTTATGTTAAATTCATTTTGTTGTTTACTTATATATTTATGTTACCAAAATAGTGTACAATATTTTCAGCAGTAAATTGATAGGTGTTTAAATAATATTTACAAAAAATTACTTTAGCACTCTATAATTTCTAATAAACTCTAAGATTATTTAATAGGTATAAGTAAAAATCGAATGATTGACAGTTTAACTGTGTGTGGGTTGATTTAAATTTTTCTATTGATTTGATAATGCGGTAGAACAATACAGAGTTATCCAAAAGTCAACTATTATTTACGGGTACCTAGCAATTAAGGAAAAAAATAAAAGCATCTACGTATTATTTGATTCTTTAATTATATTTTTGTAAGCTACTTAGCAGTACACTACAAAATACACTAATAAAAAAGACCATTCATTTAACACGACTGTAGATTCAATTGATCGGTGACAAATTCCGAGATGACAAGAAAGTAATGAAAAAATACAATTTGTTTATTTAGCTACGATGTAAATGTTGCAGGTACCTTTGTCGGAAGCATTAAACGACGAGCCCTTTTTATGTCCAGTGAAGTGGCGGCAGCGAACCATGGCACCGTCCTAACTGGTCCCGATAACAATTTGATAGTTGCACGGGTAATAAAAACGTTCAGAAATTGGTCACAATTACCCTGGTTACTGCCTCGTAACATTTTAATAGCGGGCCCCATTTACTGTGGGAAACGGCCAAGAGGTGATGCTCCGAGATTTCTGTGTAACACTTATAACTTACGTAATGCATCGACTATTAGATTGTCTTATGTTTTTGTATTAGTTAGGTATTGTTGTTCAGTGTTGCTGTCGCTCTAGCGATATTATTTGTATATTTTGGCTTATATCATATAATACTTACGCGAAGCTCGACAAAAATAATCCTTAAAAATTGAGGACTTCAAACATCATATTAAAATTATATTATTTAATGAAACTTACGTACTATTTCTGCCCCGGAAAACCACTCAATAGGTTTGTTTTTAATAATTAAGCATAATTACAGTCTTAAAACACCGTGTGGCCCTATGTTTCACAAGTTAACTTACAAAATATTTTTTATAACAGTATAGTAAGCGCTGAAACTATACTATTCAGTGCGCTCTGGTTTCTAATGTTTAATTGGTTGGCCTCAAGCACCTGTCAAGAAGCGTATGACGCTAAAAAACTATAATATACACAATATATTTAAATTTATGTGCATTATTATTATAGGTGGATACCTATACGAATTGTATTGCGTCATTGGAAGAAGGAAGACAACGCAAATTGTTTTATTGGGCTGCAACATTACCTGATGTGCCTTGATGGACGGAGCTATGCCTCGCTAGAAAGTAGAAAGCAGGAGTTTACACAACAGTTCAAAGAAAAACTATTTTACGTTCATTATTCAACTAGGTATACTATATACTCTATATAATAGTTCGATAGTTAATTGTTAGGTAATACGAAACATGTGACGACCTGATCAGCTCTAGTTAGTAGTGACTGTCCTTATAATGACGGTCCCGGGTTCGAATCCGGGTACGGACGATCTTTATATTATGAGCGCGAATGTGTGTACCCGAGATGTGGAAGTTTAATATCTATATAAGTCAGTCAGTCCATTCTACGGTACCTGAATAGTAGGTAGGTTCGTATGGCGATATTATTATTAGTTGTATTTACATCTACTTTTATCTTTCAGGAAAAAAATTCAACGGTTGAGCTATGTATGATATGTCTCAATGGTTACAAAAAAAGTATAACACTACCAACCAACTTAATTTTAGTAGTATGCACTAAACTTAGTTTCTTCATCACCTTCTGCACTTCAGTGAGATTAACTTTAATCGTTAGCAGATAATCAGGACTGCTTAAAGCCTTCATAAATCAAATCCCAAATAAAACATACTGAAATCACAACTTAAAAGGTCGGTCAGTCCCCGAGCTATCCTCATCACATATTTACGCTTCAAAATCATTCGTATAAAGATGTTTACGTCTCTAAACGCTAATAACAAGCCGGTGGAACAATAGTTACAGACAAATTATACGTTATCAAGCGTTCCCGTCCATTTCCCCGGCGGTGTAACAGCTATGTATAACAGTTATGTAACGAGTCTCATGTCTCACACGTGAAGCCCGCGTTTGAACATTGTGATACAGACTAATGCGCCCGATTAGAAGTGATAGTCGCCTGTTGGCTGTGATAGCGTTAAGACAATACTACACTGGAGCAAATGTGAATTTTAAATACGAACTGGACTAGTATTAGGTGTTTGAGGGCTTTGTAATTTTTTACAATAATTGTAGGGCACATAAAAGCAATGTTTAACTCAATCCACTTAATCTAATCTCGTTGCCTCTAGATCACTCATGTTCGATTTTGTCGGTCGATTTTTAAAAAATATATTAAAACATGAAATCTGCTCTGTTCTAGGAAATTTAGTTCAATCTGACGAGATAATAAATTTACATTTTTTTTTGTCTAGTATAATATAGGAGTACAGAAGAAAAATGGAGCAACTTATCTAATTTACAAGCTTTGTGCCGCCTTTTATTAATATCAATAAATGTTGCAGTGGACTAAGCAAGCTATAGAAAATGCGACAAAGTCTCAAAATTACACTCAAGTGTGGTCGCATCTCGATCGCTGCTCTGGGCGCTGGCAGAGCCCCGACCCACGGTCACGGATCGGCGCCCCGCCTAATACCACTAATGCACCGTAATCGCTCCCTATCTTCGCGCTCTCAATACTATTTAAAGTACATATTCCATTCCACACGGTTTCTTAAATCTCTACCGTAAGTGTTAGGAAAAATAATACATTAAAAGATTGAAGTTACATTTTAAGTAGTTAATTTCCAAAACACAACACGGGACTGCACTTCTGAAGACAAATATTGAGCACACATATAACTCTAATGTTAATACTTATAAGCTAACAGGGAACTAGCCCACTGCAACACTTATCGCTAAAACTGTTAGTTGGGCTAGAAATAATTTCGTACGCTAGTTCAAATAGTTCTTATTATGAAACTGTGCTGCTCTGAGGGCGGTCATTTATGAATAATTTGTAAACGTAACAAACGTAGGCACAAAAAATACTAACCTCGACGAAAAGGCACATTTTATATATAAAAGATTTCAACGACGCACTGAAGTTCATAATGCTTACACATATATTTGACGATCTGATTAGTTTAGTTGGTAGTGACCCTGCTTTCTGCGCTGAGGGTCCCAGGTTGAATCCTGGTAGGGACAAACTTTGTGTGATAAGCATGAATGTTCATACCCGAGTCTTGGATGTTTAATATGTATATAAGTAGTATATACTAGGTTCGCCCCCGTCCATTGTATAGTACCTATAATACAAGCGTTGCTTAGACTGGGACCGGCGATCTTCGTGCCGTCTCTGATGTATAAGACAATCTAATTTTGGCCTGTTTTTTAATAGCGGATCTTGTATTCGGAGCGGAGACAAATTCAAAAGCACAAATATCATAAAAATTGGCTCACTCGTTCTTGAGTTATAAATGGTGTAACTAACACGACTTAGTTTTATATATATAAATTACGAAATTTTAGGTGTCTACGTATTAAGCCAATCATTCGGATTTTGAAATGCTAATGAACATTTATAATAATCCATAACCAACAAACATCCAAACATGTTTAAAACCAATAAACTATATAGTTAAATTAAAATATCCATACACTTTACATCATACATTTATCGACAATAATGGATCTATCCAATTTGATTGGTCACTGATGTGTGTGTTTTCGTTGAAAACAAACGTTTAGTTGTTACAGGCGGTGCTGTTACAACGCGGATACGGATCGCTTGCATGCCGTCGCGCCGCGTGCGCACGCGACTCTGTACTGATCTACATGCCATGAGATCAATCCTAGTAAACTTAACATTGAATTTATTATATCGATATTTTTTATATATTAAATACACCTATTCTATTTACTATTCCCTCACTATTCTAGCACTTTCTTCTCTATCCCTTACTATCTCTCACTATGCTAGCAGCAACGAAGCCAATTAAGATAATTAGCTCAGTATAAAATTTCGTTCGCGATGCCGTTCCAATTAAACAGATGAACATGCAATTTCAGGATTCCTATTTTCATAAGGATTGTTATGCTTGTTTGTTTGGTACGTTTTTAGGTGAGAATATTGTAGGAATGGTATTACTCATTTCTAGGATTAATTTATATAATGCCTACGGACAGATATTTTACTATGCGATGTCTGGCTTATATTCAGATAACATATGTAGAAAAAATACAAAAAAAATATATCGAAAACCGGTAACCACCAACCAGTTATCGCATCTTTTCCGACATTTATTATATGTTTACTTTATTTATTGACTGATTGAGATAAAACAAACACTAAATTTAGTGTGAAGCTTACCACAATACATTAGTGAAAACAGCACCCAAATCAATTGACGCATCACAAAGACACACAACAATTCTAACTATGATGGGTTCTATTGCGTTGATAAAGGTCCCCAACCATAGTGTTTCTCATATATCTTCCATGTACAGACAGCGATCAGTTACTTTTTTATTATATGTATAGATTATTTTGCTACAAAGGTGCGAACTATTTTAAAAATTATTCTTAAATCTAGGGACATTTTGGACTTGTGAAGTAGCTAAATTATAAGTGTCTTCCTTCATTTTTGTGGGGGGATTTTCCTCTGCGTAGGAGGGTGGTCTATCCTCGAGTTGTAGTCGAGAGTCTGTTGTCTCTGTCGATAGCCAAGAGTCATGTAAAATGTCTTGCTTGCTGTTTTCATATTCTAAGTACCCCTGAAAATAATAATAATGAACAATTTCACTATACTCAACTCCCGTAAAAAGAACTCCCATCTCTCTCTTGTTCATATGATTTCTTTTGTTCATATTTTAAATAAATTATTTCTTTCGCTTCGTAAAAGTAAGGGTAATAGTATTATAACTTTGTTGCACATCCGTGGCCATTATTTGGTGATAGTCAATCAACTGTGTTTGTGTGGGTGACGCCCGCCGCGGTGTGCTGCACACGATGCAATACGAATGCATCGCGATACGCGCACACTCATTCATCAGCACTCTTTCAGGCGTGAAAATGAATGTTATAAATAATCAGGCGCACTGCGAAAAATTATCATATGAGCTTGAAGGCCAGTGTGGAATCCACTTGTGTAAAAACATTGAAAAAAAAAACTTCAGTGCTCGTTCGACACCTCATCTTGGAGTCACACTTAGCGACAATGGACTGGTTGAAATTGGTCGGTCTTTAATCATACCGTTATTCATTTATAGTTAAAAGTTGTGCGATAGTGAATATTGTGATGTGTGCTCATAGTGAATATGATATTAATTAGTGCTGAAAGGAGTTTTAGTGGAACCGGCTTGGTACGATTTTATCATGCTGGAAGCTCATGAATCGGATTATCTATCAAACTCATTTATTTACCATGTAAATACAATGAGTGCATATTTTTCAAAGAGTTAGTTTTAGTATTAAATCTTAAGCAAAGGAAAATCGTATCAAGTTGATCCTACTGGTTGCAATGATCTCTATATAGAAAAATATTATTTTATGTTGTATTACCATGCACTGTTTCAAAAATCCTTCTAACAGCTTTTTGTGATACGCATTCAGACATAAAGACGGACAAAAATGTCAAACCCTGTGGCCACCATTCCAAAATTCGGCTTTCACATACTCATATCGTATAGTAATGATTCTTACAATTTATTAAAAAAAATATGTATACAGACAATACCAAGTTATATAACAAATTGTTTAAAATCAATTGAATAGCGACGACAACTCTGCTAAAAGTGCGTCTGAAAAGGACATCATTGTAATTTTTTATTTTGTAGAGTAAGGCAATAATGAGGTTATATCTATGTGGGATTTTAATGTTCCTAAACGATGGTACTTAACGTTTTTGAACGAAATGTCCGAGTGAGAGGTAGGAGTGAAGGAAATAGAAGATTGGTACAAACGAAGATGGAATAGTATTTTTGAAAATATGTAAAGTTATAATTGATAAGATGAAAATATACGGTAAAGCAAACAAGTATTGGTGTGGTTTTCGTTGTTATGATGTATTTAGATTGATAAAAATGAATATTTAATTGTTTGTTCCGTATGCGCTCCTAAACCATTCATCCGTTTGCGATGAAATTTTAGTGAGTTGTGGTGTGCATGCCCCCGGTGGTTTGTCCCTATTCGCTAGCACAAAATAAACCCGTGCAAAGCCCTAATGCCCAAAAATGTAGTCGTAATTAAACTATGCCCTTTTATAAAGTATGGGATGAGTAAGATAAAAATAGACGTGAACAGTAAAACATTTAAAACTTCACATTGTTAGTCAACTAGATCAATTAGTAGATGATTATACAGTTATTATACAGAATGATTCAGAAAGACTATACTAAATCTTGAATCTGTGCTGCTTTTGCGCATATATAAGATGTAACAATAAGAGGGTAAAATATTTTAACAGGGCTAACAGTAGGTTTTAAAGAACATTCCCATAGCAATAAATCAATAAGACATTTAAAAAAGTACACCCTGTACTTGTACTGTACTTATTTCAAAAAAGTCAAACATCATTTACACAATTAGTTTATATATGACGTCATCGGTAAACCATTTTGATTCATGTGATAAAATATTCTACACTATTTTTGTTACACCTTCTATAATCATTATGTGAAGTTAGAATTTCGATGTATTATATCATGTATGATAATTGTAATGTATTATGTTGATTATCTACAATGTAGTTTTTATTTGTTACAGTTCGCTCTTCTGGTAGTTGTTGCCTCTGTCCGGACCGTGCCAGAGGCACCTAAGTGAGTACCCTCTGCTTTACACCATCTGTCACTTTACGCGCAGTTTATTTAAGCTTGTAACCTGCAAATGGCTAGCGTGCTCGTTGAAAAAGCTATTTAATAGATATTTATTGTCAACCTTATTACCATAACTGCACTCGACACACGCAAAACTTTAAGTTATCAAACCATATCCTACTTAAGCATGTGCACAATAAGGTATCTATTATAGCATGTAATTAAGGTGATTTATGAAATTGCCCAGCTCTAATAAGCGAAAGTGAGTTCATTGCCAGCCAAGCGATTTAATGTCATTGTCAATGGCACCATGCCGGCGATTGCTACAAATTGTTATGTTTCACCGCTCAGCGTTAATTACTTGAACGTAGTACCAGTATTGACCGACCGTAATAGGCGTCTCGACTTGGAAAGTGCAAGTTGCAATATACCTACAACCAAGGTTATGGTTGTAGGTATATTACAAAATAATGATACCAGTCACACGCGTAAGATATCGAGTGTGACGGACGCGCAGGAGGAGGCACGCCGCGCCGCGACCGGTGATAGCGAAAGCCGCGTCTTAAGTCGTTATGTTGTTGACACTAGGCGGAAACACGACAACAGCAAAACTCTACCGCGACATGCATGCGATCGATTACGTCACGATAGAATACCGGCACTTTTTTTGTTCCAGGAAAAAGATCCGAATACATCTACCGCAAAAGGTGAAGCACATTCACCATCACAAGAAAATATACATAACCAACCATCCAGCGCAGCCTCAATATGCACCGGCTTTCATGCCCAGCGCTGAAGGCGCGGTGGCAGTGCCGACCAACGTCGCGATGCCGGCGGTGGCGAAAGTGATGAACCCCTATAACTCGCTGGAAGTGTACGACGAGCCGCCCACTAGGCTGCCGGCCATCACGTCAGCGGCTTCCAAACTGTTACCGCTGTACCGCGCCCGGGGCTACTACGGACCTTCTCCCGCCGATTGGGATGATGAGGAATATCAACAGGACTCCTCTGACAGCTCCTACATACCCACTGCCTACGCTGCACCGACCGCGGCCCCGCCGGCCAGCCTTCGCAAAAGAGTCAAGTATGTAAAGTTAGAGGAGCCGGTGAAAAAGAAAGCCCCAAGAAAAGGAAAATCGAAACGAGTTTTTCTCCGAGGTAAGCCGCAAGTGGAGGAGGAGCATCCGGTTTCAACGTTCCACGAACAATTTTACTCGGACGTCGAGGGATCGGGAACTATACGAAAAATAAAGAAACCGCAACGAGTCGAAAAAATCATAGATGGTGATACTGAACACATTCACACTTACAGCGAGGAGCATATTCACAAGATAGTGTTTGATGACGGATCTCAAGCCTCCAGTGTCGTAGGGTTCCATCCTGCTGGCAATATGGCCGCGTTTGCACCTTCCCATCGTCTTATTCCTATGAAAAACGCACAATCTATGTTAGAGTTGCCTTCCGACGCCCTAGCAGGATTCACCGCAGTCGGCTCCATGGAGACTCCGTCACATTTAGAATACACCGCTTACAATCCACGAGATGTAACACATGACCATATATTCCATGATCACGGAGAAATTCCCTCCGACGTCGAAATCTCCAAAGCTCATTTAACTTATCCGTCAGGACATAGCGTACAGGGCGTCCGCCTCGGAGGCACGAAAGGACATAAAATCAAATATGCACATCCATATTCAAAACCGACGAAATCGCCGCAGCCAAACGATTTTAATTATAACGATAATGTGTATAATACTTACAGCAGGTTGCGGAATACTCAAAAGCCAGTGATTCCAACGATATTTTCACCCGAGGCCGAAGCAGACTTAGAGAACCCAGAGACGTACAGACCTATCCCGGAATTCAAATTAAAACAGAAAGGATCACGCGTCAAGTCTCGGAACGTAGTGCCGGCGCTTTACTTTGACAACGGAAAATCCGCATCAGATCACCGAGTACAGCAAGCTAAGAGCTCCGCCCCCTACGCGGTATCATCTACCATTGTTCATGACTACAAACCTAAGAAGTACACGCATGGCGCTGGCAATCATGGACTAACAAATTTTGGAAAAGAGTTTTATAACTATCCGAACACATATGAAATTGATTCCTATGCTTCGTCATCAAATATTTACAGCTCTGATAGTCCAGTAGCGAACTATCAACAAAAAAAAGGGAAAAAGAAATCAATATCGACACAGAACATAAGCTTTGGCCCGCTAGATCATGAGGCGACAGCCGACCATATCGGAGATTCTGGCGTCTCACCGACCGCTATTGATGGGGCTGATCCATCAGAAGAGGACAGTTATGATAGTTACGGGCAATCGAGACTGCCCGATACGGTTCCATCTACAGCTTACACAATAAAAGAGTCGTCGCCGGTGTATCCATACTACTCTCTGATGGCCGTGCAAGCCCTTCACGGTCAACAGCTACCGCTAGGAGAAGCTTCCAACGACAACTTCCAATACGCCGAAGCACCAACTTCGTTACCTACCACGTCCCCTGATGCCACAATGAGCACGCCCCCCTCCGAATACTACAACATACAGGAATCTGAGCCTAAAGTTACTGAGCAAACCGAATACGAAACGAAACCAAAGCATTCAACGAAGGAAACAATAACAAATGAAGTAAGTGTAAGCAAGGAACCTAAGCGCAGGTACAAAGTGATAGCCATACACTCTGGCCCGGCAAACTCCCGGCACGAGCTCCGTAAGGACAGCGGTGATTCGACTGCGGTGGGAAAACTCAAATATGGTGATAAAATATGAACATTGTGGAACTATAAGTTTACTAGTGATATTTAAGTACTTATGAGTGAGTGTTTGGTGAGTCGCATTGACGCCGCGTGTAATATGAATTTCTACATCTATGTGACTATGATAATTATTTATACAGCTCGGTATATAGCTACTGTAATCCGCGAACGATTATTAGGTATAAGGAGCGCGAACGACAATGATATTCATGCATTTTATACGAAACCGGTGGACGACGTTAAAGTATAAAATAAAAAGAATATAAATAAAAGAAGACTTTATTTATTGCTCATAAATATTAAACCGATTATATAAAAGTTTATACTTTATTTAAAAAAATATGAGTTTACGCCTGTTGCATAGTGAATAGGTAGTAGCTCGACAGAAAACGATGCTATTTTAATAAAAATAGGCGCATTTGGTTCCGTTTCCCGGTTTACGCTAATTTTATATTTTGGCGAATTCATAAATGTATTAGGTATTAACTAAGATCACTGACTATATTTTTTTAATAGTATAATAATATAGAATTTATTTTCATTAAACTTTGAGTTCCGTCGTCTATACGTAAGTTAAACTTCTGTAGCCACGAAAACAGTTGCAAATAATTATTTTAAATGAGACTCAATACAAAAAGTTTGATGCTTTCAAAAGTAAGTAATATTCTTTTACAATATCGCAGTTATGATCTTCTTTTTGAAGCCGGTAAAATGAAGGAACTTCTTTGTAGGTTATTAAAAAACAAACATCAACTTGTTTGAATGAATATCGATATAGTAAAGTTTCATTCAAGAACGTAACGTGTTTACGAAGAACAAGTTAGTAAAAGCTACATCGACCAGTGACCGGGGGCAGTTTGAAGCTCGCGTGCGGAAGTTCTCCGGTGAAGGGCGCCTGCCGGACCAGCCGCTGTTACATAACGTTCCATTCTTCCTATAAACATATATAATGTATACTTACGAGTATACACACTTCAGTGAAACTCAGGTGATCGTTGTCACGTCGTATGAAGCAATAATTTTGGGAAGGTAATCTTCTAGTTACATACAGTAGTAGTAGTATACATTTTTGGCGGAGTTTATTTTCTAATGTGAAATTATCAACACACAGGTAGGTTCCATCGAGTTAGATGCATTTTTGAATGGTGTGTTGTTTGTGTATGATATCAAAACGCGTTCAGAATTAATACTACCTATACTTACATAGGAATGGAGTTACTAACTTCTTATATTATGGAGGTACATGGCAATTCTCTTGTGCGTTGTATGTAAAGACGGCCATGAATGTGTTTTAATAGTTTTACAACAACCCCTTGTTAATGAAATTTTCACTAAGGCTGAAATTAAGAATGTTCTTAGTTCAAATTAATAACAAATGACGAAAATAGACCTTGCCATCCTATAATGTGCAAACAATATTTGATTTTAAGGTGATAAAGGAATTTCTTGGCCGACTTTACATACGCCTCGGGTCTGCTAGTATTTGGATGCCTGCAGACCTACTTAATGCGAAACATTAATTAAACATAAGGATGTCATTTCTTCGTGCATAAATAATACGGACACTATACCTATCGATGGCTAAAATAACGTTATGTCCCGCTAACGAGAAACATTCCTCAAATAAGCATGACGGTGTAAGCAGCTTTCTCGATGATTCTACTATTACATTAAATTAGAAGTTCGTGCTAGGCACACTGTTACAACTTAATCCTCTCCCGTATCCGCGAGAAAGCTCTACTCTATCGCATTGACACAACGTTTACGTAATACTCTGGTAATAAAAGTGAAACTATAATGTCCAGTCTTCCTGTTATCTTTGTCGCTTACCTGTAAAGCCACGGTACTACACTTCCAATTTATCTTACACACATATACTTATTTAAAATGATTAGGCTGGTCACGTAGATTGACTATATATAACCTAGTAGAGATTGTGTTCATTTTGTATATCCTATAAAGCTACCTATTATGAGTTTTAATTCAAATACAGATCGAAGCTCCTTCAGTAAATGTATGTTTATACATTTACCTATAAAGCTGGTTACCGTTTTCGCTACGAGGGTTGTTGTGTCAAAACGTGCACTAAGCCCTCAACCTTTTTGTTATTAGTAGGTATTATATTTGATGGTTATGACTATGTGTAGGTACTATCGGTACACCAAATCGATATGAATATCTTTGAATGCCTACACGTATAATGGAATAATCCAATGTTTTGATTAGTACCGGGATGTGATGTAATGATACCCCATACGACCATTAGTCATTTGTAAGCCCGTTAAGTGTATCAATTAGTGCGAGACAAAACATGAGTGTCGCTTAACAGTTGGACTCGTTTGTTACATCATTGTATGTACCCGTTTCACTTCCACTTAACTAGGTAGATACTATTGATTCGTACTACCAGCGGTCTACTAAACATAATATAAACTTTTAGAACGATCATTGAACGATTATTGCCTACCACAGATAATATTGTAATTGTACGTTCATACCCCACATTTGTCCAAGTTTATGTAGAAGTTTAGTTTTTTTATATAATCACATCATTACTACTTACGTAACACTTAAATATGACTTTCCTATAAAATACTCGTAAATTGTCGAGATTCTTCTTTGAATAACGCTATATTTTATTTGATCAGATATAAGTTACTTGCTATGCGTTTTGCGATGGGGAAATAAAATAAAAAAAACATACGGTAATTAAATAATGTTTAACAACATAATAATAACAAATAACTTAGCCTATAATCTATTTACAATAACAAACTTGTACTTTAAAGCACTGGATATACGATCCACGTCAACACGACTGACTTAGAAGGTTTATAATACTACAACGGCGTTTACTTCCTTTTATGGTACGGTCCGCCCCCGTGACCAGCGCCTATTGCGTTCGTGTAGCTGTCACCTCCGAAGCTCCCGTGGCCACCGAGGTCTCCTAGACCAAAGCCACCGCTGCTGCCGTGATCGCCACCGCCGTGCCCACCGAAGCCGCTACTGTAGCTATCTCCTCCATGTCCTCCACCTCCTCCTAAGCTGTAGCTGTCTTCTCCGTGTCCTCCACCTCCTCCTAAGCTGTAGCTATCTCCTCCGTGTCCTCCGCCTCCTCCTAAGCTGTAGCTATCTCCTCCGTGTCCTCCGCCTCCTCCTAAGCTGTAGCTGTCTCCTCCGTGTCCTCCGCCTCCTCCTAAGCTGTAGCTGTCTCCTCCGTGTCCTCCGCCTCCTCCTAAGCTGTAGCTATCTCCTCCGTGTCCTCCGCCTCCTCCTAAGCTGTAGCTATCTCCTCCGTGTCCTCCGCCTCCTCCTAAGCTGTAGCTGTCTCCTCCGTGTCCTCCGCCTCCTCCTAAGCTGTAGCTGTCTCCTCCATGTCCTCCGCCTCCTCCTAAGCTGTAGCTGTCTCCGCCGTGGCTATGGCCACTGCCGCCGAAGGAAGCGAAGCTACTTAATCCAGAGTAGCTGCTATGACTGCCTCCGCCGCCGCCGCCGCCGTGTCCGATACTGTAGCTGTCGTGTCCGCCCCCGAAGCTGCCAAGTCCGGACGATCCACTGTCGTGTCCTACGCTGTAACTATCGTGGCCTCCAGACAGACCGTCACCGTGGCCCCCAGAGAAGCTACTATCGCCATGGCTGCCTCCAATGCCCACGAAACCTCCGCTCAAGTCGTGACCACTGCCGTGGCTGCCCCCATAACCACCGAGGCTTCCTCCACTACCACCGCCGAATCCACCGTGTCCTCCACCGAATCCACCGCTAAAACTGCCACTAAGGCTGTGATCAGTGTGACCACCACCATGGCCACCACCAAATCCACCTCCGATTCCAGAGCCATGTCCGTGACCACTATCGTGGCCTCCTCCAAAACTAACGCTGAGGCCTCCTCCAAATCCACCACCGTGGCCGCCACCGAATCCACCGCCGTGGCCGCCACCTAGATCGTAGCCTCCGCTGTGTCCACCTCCAAGTTCGTATCCGCCATGGCTTCCACCACCGATATCATGACTACTGCCGTGACCTCCAAAGTCGATTCCTCCGTGGCCACCTCCCAGATCAAGACCACCATGACCGCCACCGTGTCCACCTCCAAGTTCTAGTCCTCCGTGGCCGCCACCATGACCGCCACCGTGTCCACCTCCAAGTTCTAGTCCTCCGTGGCCGCCACCATGACCGCCACCGTGTCCACCTCCAAGTTCTAGTCCTCCGTGGCCGCCACCATGACCGCCACCATGTCCACCTCCTAAGTCAAGTCCACCGTGTCCACCTCCAAAGTCATATCCTCCATGACCACCGCCAATATCGTGGCCGCCTCCATGTCCACCGCCGTGGCCGCCGCTTTTCAGATGATCGGCGAAGCCTCCATGCAAGTGACCAGAAAAGTCGTCACCGCCTCCGTGGCCGCCACCGTAGCCGCCGCCACCGCCTCCACCGCCGTGGCCGTGGCCGTGGTCCTCGTGAATCACGACTTCTTTCGAAGAGTGATGCTCCTCAGGTATATGGACCCGAATATGAACACTGAAAACAAAAAGAGACAGATTGTAAATATTCTCCATCTCGTATAAGCACGCAAATATAAGTAATCTAATTTGTTCGCAATGACAGTCACAAACAAGAAAATAGTAAAATAAGGAACAATAGCTCGCAACGGCAGCAGGTCAAACAGAAAACAGTGAAAACTCCGTGGAAGGGTAGCTCTATCGTTGGAACACAATAGGTTGATTTTCACTTATCACCGCAATAAAGAAGCGTGAGAATGATTATAGAAACCTCGACCAAATTGCTCTACCATCCACTGTTATTTTGCGGTTCGGAGTACGTACAACGTGTAGCGTAACTAATAGGTAGAGTCGTCGGTAACGATGTAGCCAGGATGAAGCGAATTGGTGGATGTAAAATTCATGACAAGTAATACTAACTGTTCATGTCCAAAAGTCGCCAAGCAGACGCCAACGCTAGCCAGTAGAAAGCAGCTCAGCTGAAATAATAACAGTAATGATCGTTTAGTTCATAACGCTCTATCAACGAGTCAGTCCCCACTGGACCCTAATCAGCGGACGCGATGTGTATGAAATCGAAAGTGGTCGGCTCGCCGCGTGGGCAACCGTGTTGGATATTTGCCGAATGCGGAGATAGCGCTCACATTGCGCGCGCGCACCAAAGACAATTGCATTACGCAAGCTAGGTAACTGCCCGCTTTTTAATAATTAAACTTATAACTTAGAATACGGCTTCTTGAAATATTATTTAAGTCTTGTGACCCCTAGCGAATTCTATTATTGAAGACACTTTGGATCTTTTTTAAATACAGTGTGATTCAGAAAGCGCAGGTATAACCATTAAAAAAGACAATGTGAAGTAACAATCTCGGTATGTCAATAAAAAAAAGCTCCGAACAAATTGACAATCGCAATTTATTGTGGGCATTTTTAAAAATTAATAACAAATGTTACAAAGGAGCGCAAACTACACCATGTATATGTGACAGTCGTGACATATGCAGGGCATAGTACCAGTTTTGACAGCTTCAAATATACCGAGCGAACCATCGATTCTCAATTCACAGCACCGACCCTAATGGAAAAGTTTAGCTATACTGTAGATAAATTTATGGAACCATTCATTCGGTATTTAAATACCTTCCAAGTTCAATCTCGGGGCTGAACATGGACGTAAGAATACCCGAATAGATTAATCGGAACGTTATAGGATCATCACTATTCATTATTAACTTGTCACTTAAAGGGTTGTGCAATTAAAATCACAACGAGACATCACACTCAGTGTACAGTTCTATGTATCGCAAGATCTTCACATAAGAAATCCGGAAGTAATTCGCTTTCTCGCGTGACGTGATTACTCACGGCTAAACGGGAAGCCATGGTGCGCGGGTGAGGTGTTGCAATGTTCCGACGCCGCTACTCCAGATGCTGGTGGAACAGACGTCACGACTCTTATGAGCTGGCGGTGCCGCGAGAGTCTTATATATGACGGTGAATGTGCACAGCCCCTACTCCGTCAACTAAATATATAACTTAATTGATAATTTTAAAACTTGTCAAAATCATCTTGGAACAGAACGTTAACCATAGTTATCACCTATGCAGGTTTGATTGGTACCTACCCAAGTGTGGCTTCAACTAGTTACTGTAAATAGTTATTGTGCCGACAATGATTTATACTTATGACACTCGTCATTCGTTATAAATTTTAAACGTCAACGTTGCTTCCAAGCGTTTGATTTATAAATTTAAATAAAACAATACAGCCTAGCACGAATTTAATCGTTCTCGTCTTCAATCTTATTTTTTTTAATAAATGTAAAAGAGTTATTGAACTCACATTTATTAACGAATTTCTACATTATTGTATTAAGTATTTTGATGTGAAAAGTTTATTCACCCAAACCTGATGAATTGAATTAGATTTGTATGGAAATATATAGAGACGCATAATACACGTGTATTATCAAGCATACAAGATAATAAATGATTTATAAATGCTTCTCGAACTATTACATTGCAGTGTATAATGAATGATGTAGAAGTCTTATCTATATCAGGTCACGTTTATACATAATAGTACATACCTACCTAGTTACGTACTCGAGTGGCACAAATACAAGTAATGATCAAAATTCCGTCGAATGAGTCAAAGAGTTTCGGATTAGCGGACTTCACACGTCTTTCGAAGGGTTCTCTCATGTACGTTTTTTCACGATGCTTACCTTCACCGTATGGCCAGTGATAAACATTATTAAAATAATGAGATTCACACATGAACATCCGACACTTCAGAGGTACCTACGAGCCTTGGTTTGAACCTGCATTCCTGGTTTCCAAGGCTAGCGTTCTACCAACTTGGCTATCACTGCTTTACCATTACTTTAGATTGCGTCCTCAGTTTTATTTACTCCCCTTCATGAAGCGTTAATTAAGATTTAATCATGAACTCAAAGCTTTAGTTTTAACTATATTCAGATTAAGAACCAACTTAGTACCAATATGAAGCATGTTTAGCTACTCCTGAATAAATTATTTCCATTATTAGTAACACAAAAAATCGTTTCGAAAATATTAAATTAAAACGGGCGGTTACCAAGTAACTTTTATTTTTAACGGGGCCACCATTAGCTTGTAATAATTATGCTATACGATCGTTCGTCGAACGACTGGATCCGCTCGGTTGCGTAAGGTCCGTTACCATGAATGGGTAACTCCAAAAAAGGCTTCGTGTTATAACCGCAAAGGTGTTATCTCTCTTTTGAACCTGATATACTTACAAACAATGCGGCGTCAGATTTAACCACATGGTCTAACCAAAATAAATGACAGCTACTGTCTTAGTTAGGTACTTAACTGATAGCCATAAATTGGTCATATCTTCCATAATGTTCCATTCATTGTCAACCTGTACTAGTAATAGTGATGTACCTGGCATCGGACAGCCTTACAAGCCCAATTGTTTACAGGTTGCACCTTCACGCCCGCAAAGACCTAGACGGTATGTGCATTTTCACACATAAATTATATTGTTTTATGATAGATGCTTTATCTCTCTGTGATTAATAGTTACAGCATTTTTTGAGTGTTTTTTAAATACATTTTTTAATTCGCCCCCTATATTGGAAGCAAATACCATCGGCGAAATGTGGACGCACTGCAGTGCATCTCTGCCTATCTCTTCGGGATTACAGGTCTGATGGTGTATCTCTTTATATCCTTATAATCACGCATGTAGTCTTTGGTCTACTTACTTTTTATTAACATTTACCAAAACCATAAATTATTTGGCGTTGCTTTTGCCACGTTTAAACGTAACCGGTAGCATTTTGTGCTTACGCATTCATGATGCAACAAGTAACCAAGAAAATGTCTCGAGATATGCAAATACAGATTATATAACTATCAGATATGTGCATTTATCTATTAATGTTTTATTCACAAAATCTAAGCCAATGCTTACAGCGCGCAGTGTTGCATAAAACACTCGTAGGTAGGAAGTGGGTGACTATTGTGTCTTCTGACGTACCTATGTGAGAATAAACGTCTACTTAGCGAATAATTACCATACATACAAACTACTTGAATATATTATTAACCAGACTAATTAGGTACCTACTTTGGATGTTACTTTCTTATTGTTGATCTTGTTTATATGTACATAATAAAACATTTTTTTTTTACAAATTACACTAATTGGGCTGGTATTTTTGTGGTAGGTATAGGAAGACAGAACCAAAACGAATCAGCATATTAGCCTTATACACTTTTGTAATAATAGGGTTCATTTAATAATGGGGTTCATTAATACTTCCTTATTCCTCCTTCCTTCGACATTTCGAATTTAGAATTAATTCTGAATCTCGTTTGCAATACTAAATAATAACCGGAATTGAAGTCTCAAGCAATCAATCTAATGAGTGAGTTTAATCTATGCATTTCTAAAAAATATCGTCTTTACTAATATTATAACCCAATAGCTTAAATGATTAAAGTTTAGGTTATTTGAGAAGAGTTATGCTATTAATATCGTTTTGTGCCCCGTACATACGAGGACCTCTTTACATTGTTATACAATTTACTTGTGTTTCTCTACTTACCTAATACATGTAGGCACTCGTAAGCGTAACTGTAAATCGCAGCATTAAAGTACTATAGTGGTAGTAAAAAAAACCTATTATCTGCCATAGAAAATGATACCTAACATCCTTAAGGTTAGTGGCCAGCCGAGAATTTAAAGAAAACGTTCACGTCTCATGATGGTACGATACCAACCCATTCCCCGTGAAATTTTCCTCCGAAACATGTGAAGCAAGCTTTTTATCGACTGTCTTCAACATTTCATTTTTTTTTAATTCAGTTCACCATACCAATATTTTACACACACATTCTAAGTAGCATATTTTTGTTACTGCAACTAAGCCCTTGGAGCCCTTCGCAGCTGTTGATTAATCAAGTTTTTGTAAACGACTAGCTTCGGTTGCGGTGCATCTTCTGGCGTGTGTAGGTACCACTCGACGCGATGGCTTGACCGCCTAACCGCAATTTGAATAGGTATCGTAAAAATATTCGATAATGATTACGACCACAATTATCGTGTGAATACTTGAAGTTGAGACCGAGCCGAAATACCATCAAGTCTGTTATGTATTTCGGTTATGCAATGAACGTAATTAATATCGAAACTTCTGATCGCTAGGTATGGTGCTTATAGTACATTACAAAGAACGCAGAACGTAGAATGCAGAATTGTTTTTGGGTTGACCTAAATCATAATGGGTAATTTTTTTTTCAGAATTGTACCCGCAGTATAGTTGGGTACTACTATATATAATTCTTTCGCTAAGAATCCCTACGTAAGAATTATATGGGCCACAATCAAACGATGGACCCCCGATGGTACTGTACTATACCGAGTAGGTATTACCTGCTACACTGATTCACCTCCGAGTCGATCCAATCCAATTCCAATTAAAAATTAAGCATTATTGGTTTACCATGATTCATGATTCTGCCAACGTTCGGTAGCCAAACTCCGCCAAACGCCATCGTGAGGTCTTAGAATTTCAAATATTTCTAATTGTATGCGTGAGCTAAATGAAATTGTCACGTGCGGCGTTATATCGTGGCAAAGATTAAACGTGTTTATATGTAACTTGTCTAATTACGGAAAAAACGTTTTATTAATATACTTTATTAAACTTCAGTTTAAAAAACGTTCCATTGCTTAAAAAAATTACGTTTTAAATGCGTAAAATTGGTTATTATTAAATCTATGATGCCTCGGGACCACAGATATATTAGAGGAGATATGTTATGAAAGCGGTGGGCTTGCGCTCACCTTTAGCCAAAATTAGGCTAACATAGAGTTTTCGCCGTCAGTCGACTGCAACTGCACGTCGGTATCGGAGCTCTAACTTTTTTTTTAAATGCCGTGTTATTCCGTTCTTTAAAATCATTAAAAACAACAAATCAAAAAATATTTAATGCCTTTATTATGTTATTTTAGGTTTCATGTAGCACAACGACTTTTTTATTTTTGTACAAAATACATGGCTCTTTAAGTACCACCTATGTTCGCTACTGAGTGAATGTACGAGGCAATGGATAGATCGTCTAACGATACTTTGAATAAACTGGTGCGTCGCGTGGTAAGGCCGCTGTATGCGGCGACGACGCAGCACGCACCGAATTATTGGCACGCGTGTGTGTGTGAGACTTCGTATTGGTTGGTTTTATGTAATTGCATGTGTTTTGTGGCGAGTGGTGGGGAACAAAACGGAGACAGCGAGTTCCCATACATTTTGAACCGCACGGCATATCTCTCGTGATCTGTGCTCGGGACGGTATCGCCTGAGGCACTCTAAAACAACAGCGCAAAATGACAACGCAACGGTCTCGATACGAGACCGCTGCGCTGTAGTACAACAGGTAACAGAAATACATATTTAAAAATTAAATATGATTTGATATAGGTAGGTTTTTAGGTAACATGATTTGATTACCTTTGGCCGAGTACACAGTGCATTGTTTCCGACATCGTGAAATGGGGTTCATTGTCATTGAACTGACATGTTAAGAGGCACACAATAATACCTACCCACTTATAAATGCACCGTGACTGTGACCAAGCGATAGTCGCTCTTGGGTACTGCCGCATCTAACGTACATAGAAGTTCAACTCCGTGAATCATTAAAGGTGATTTTATGTTTGTATTCATAACAATAATAATTATATGTTCGCGATTACGTGAGTAGTAGGTACGTTCACTTTTTTTAGAGAGGAAGATTTGTTGCAGATGTTGCGCAACGATGCCCTGTGCCTACAACACGTGTGACCTGTGCTTTATTTAATGTTCCGCCCGTACACATGTAGGTAGGGTAAGTGAAATATGCTACGCACGGCTAAATTTAAGGAATAAAGCTTCAAATCTATGTAAAAGCATGTACCTACTTACCTCTACATTTCTTCCCACGGAACACATTTCAGGTATGACTGGAGATACTTCAGGTAGGTAGATAGGTGCCTAACTTACTTGAATTCGAGGTACGTATGGAAAATGACTAGGTACTTAAAATATTTGCGAGCAGATTGTAGGGCTAGGTTGATTTGGTTTGCGCAAAAGGTATAAATTATCCTTTTGCTATGTAAACGCTGGAATTGAATTTGAAAGACATTAATTCCAAGTAAACTACCTACATAATATCTGACAATCGTTGAATAGATTGGGCCCATACGATGGGTGTGTTGGTGTGACGATATGTATTGTACACTATTAAGGTGGCGAGAAAGAATCCCTCGAAATAGTATAACATTTTTGCATATTATTACTTAACAATACGGTACTGCAGTTGTGTGTTAACAATACAATTGATATCTCTTGGCAATGTTGTTAGTGCATAGCGTATTTGTGTGGTATCTGGTCGCTTACGCAGATTTTAAATTATATCTCAAGTAGAAAGTAGGTACTGGCCGTTGCACTTGTGTGCTCGCTGCCAGGAAATGCTGCAGAACTTGAACAGGTTCCTACAACATCCACTTTACACGTTCGATTAATAAACAAGATGAGACTAGGTACTTATAGTTGCAAAGAAGGGCCATAAGTGATTCCGGAGGAAGAAAGAATTACCTACCTACTCTACCTCTAAGTATTTACAATATCAAATTGCCAACAATACCTACTTTAAATGCTACATTAAATAGCAAACGTTTGAAAACATTAAAAATATGAATGACTGTGCAAGAGCCTTCATTGAGAACGTAGATTGAGTAGTTTTTTACACTTTTTTCTATTTGGACACCTGTCATTACGTTAGACAGTAGTTAGACGGTTGTAGGCTGTTCTTTGACGGCTATCATAAAGATGAGTCATAATATTATTGAATGTACAGCAATCATTAAAATTCGACAGAGTTAAATGGATCTCACAAGACATTCTCTTGCCACAGTTATTTGGCGAGTAGTGCAAAATATTATACACGGTTTATTATCAGAAATACTACTGAGAGTGATTCTATTGGGAGCCGTGTGCATCATGCACGTGGGTGTGCGTCCACACATGCGCTACATCACCGAGGCGGAGCTATTGAACGAGTACCGACGTCCCTATCATGAGTCCTATGTCCCCGCGTGGGGTATGGTCCTTCTGGTAATCTTCGTACCTCTGCTGTTCATTTCGGTCCCCCTTATATTCACCAGGAATAACTTAGACGTGACTCATGCGATACTGGCCTGGACGTTGGCGTTAGCAATAAACGCTGTTATTACAGAGACAATGAAACTGATGGTCGGACGACCTCGACCGGACTTTTTCTACCGTTGCTTCCCGAACGGCGTGATGACGCCGGGACTGCGTTGCACCGGCAGCGAGAGGGATGTGATGGAAGGTCTGAAGTCTTTCCCGAGCGGACACAGTAGTTTCTCCTTCTGTTCGTTGGGGTTCTTGACTGTGTGGCTATGCGGGAAGTTAGGGATGCTGTCGCGGTCACCAGGAGAGGGCTGGAGAGTGCTTGCCTGCCTCGCACCGCTGCTCGTGGCCAGTGCCGTGGCCATAAGCCGCTGCTGCGACCACCACCATCACTGGGAGGACGTCCTCGTGGGATCAGTGCTGGGCTTCACAATTTCCTACTTTTGCTACCACCAGTACTACAATCCTCTAGATTCAGTGCTATCTGGACAACCGTATGTAGTTTTAGCGGAGACCCAATTATGTCGGCCAATGAGCCAATTGCAGTGTTGTACTAAAGATCTTAATAACGAGTTTTGTTTAATATTACGGTTATGTAATAAGAACACTTTAGAAAGCAATAAAAAAAATAGCTGAGCACATTTATTTTGTTCAGTTATATAACAGAACGGACTTATCCCACCCTTTATATATATACTGTCCTTCCTTACCTTCCTACTTAACATTCTTTATAGTCATTACGACAAATAAGTAGGTACGTAAGTAAGTAACTGGTAGTACTTTTTGGGTGGGAAAAATCCTTTTTAGATTAAACACCGGAGGGGTTTGTCATCCTTCACCATTCAAAAGGCGGTGCCACGGGATGGTACCTACCTAGGTTACATAATATCTGAACAAATAAAGGTATAATAATATGAATGATTTCTTGTGTTGATATACCACTGCACGTGTCTCTTAAAATTTACATGTATGGAAGAAAAAACAATACGTTAGAAATTAAAATTTTATTTAGCACAAAATTAAATGCAACATTTCATCAGCGTTGAACCAACACATTAAACGAAACATTTTAGATTAGTATCGCTTATTAATATATTTGTGAGACTATATATATATATATATATATATTTGTTAGACTAGTGGAAATAAAATGGGCACCATTTAATATTTATTTATGGTAGGTAGCTGGCAATAGCTCTTCAAGAAAAATCGTTTCTGCCCGGTTTCAATTTTTTTATGTCCGTTTTTCAAGTCTGTAAATAGACAAGATATTCCGAGTTAATTATACTTGGAGAAAACATAAAACCACGTAGGCAACTGTTTAAAATTAAAACTAATTAACTGACTTTAATTAGTTACGTATACCTAACTAAAAATAAATTGCGAATAATATATACTATGCAGTTAAAAGTTTGGAAGCCCGATAATACACATTATATAAACCTAGGTATATAATTACAATATATATAAGTAGTGATAGCCAAGTTGGTAGAACAGTTGCATTGGTAACGAAGATCGCTGGTTCGAACCCCGGCTCGCATCTCTGGGATTTCGGGATTTCATGTGAACCATGATTATCACTTGCTAAAGGAAAAGATCGTGAGGAAGGCTGCATGTTTGAGCGAACCCTCGAAATACGTGTGAAGTTCTCCAATCCGCGCTGCGTGTTGGACTATGGCCTAATCACCCTCACATTGATGGGAGGCCCGTGCCGAACAGTGGGAACATTAAAAGGGCTATTTATTATAAAATTATGTCGTCCAAGTATGTCGGGTGTTACACGCGCAGTCTGGTTAAACTGATGTGAGATTGATCTTTTAACCCACTGAGTGTTTATTTATCAAATAACGCCTTTCTCTGGTGTCTACAGTTATTGAGTTCGTTAAGTTGTTGTTTTTGATTTGAATTTGGTATTTTTTTCAGAGCTAATCAAATCGGTGCGTTTCAAATGGGTCCGCTCTGAAGAGTGCTCCGTAATATTGATATATACATTCAACGTGTTAGTGTATAGACGCAATTCGGACAGCAAACTGATTTGAATTAGAAGACAATCACATAGTCACTATTTGATATCTTCAAAATGTTATCGACTCTCGCCCCTGAATTAGAGCGTTGTAAAAATTAAATTAATTAATATGTACCAAACTAATTTCAGGTTTTGCGTTAACTTTAAATCACGTTGTGTAAAGTGTAGTTTAGTTATAAACCTTTTTGAGCAAAATACAAAATTTAGATAAAGGTTTTCTTACCATTTAAGTATTCATAAATATCCACAGTAACAATTTATATTTTTTTAAATCTAGCCCCCGAATTTATAGACATGTTATAACTTTATCAAATGTCTATAAATTCGGCCATAAGTCTGAAAAAATAAAGATACGTATGTCTTAGTATTTCGATCATGTACAAATATATTCTAAATGCTCCTCGCCCGTTTCAGACCCAGACCAACAGAGATTTAATTAATGATAATAATTAAATGTTATAAATATAATAAATAAAAGATTTCAGTGTCGTTACGAAAGATTCAAGTAAACGAGATTTTATATAAAAATATGCCAAACAATCACAATTTTTTAGCTCCAATTTAATTTCGTTGATCCTAGAAATATATCGCCCTATTGCTAACTGTAATAATACACAGTGTAAATGTTTCATGTGAGCGTGGAAACTATAAGGAATCTCGAAAATGCTTATAGGACTCTCGAGACCATCGTCACTTACCATCAGGTGAGATCGAGATCAAATACTTGCCTATAATGTAATAAAAAAAAAAGACCGATTTTGATGAAAACTAAAACAGCACCATTCGATTTTTGAAAAAATATTCTCCTACGCGGAAATTGTACCTTGATATTGAAAAAAAAAAATAACCACAATCTGTATTATAGCACTATCCGATAATGTCGCTAATAAAGGTTATAGTTTTGTGAAGTAATGGCCCACATGTCTCACTGTTTCCTATAGTTTGGAATTTGGCCATCCACGCACACCTGAAAAATTCACCCAATATATATATATATATATATATATACATTTTTACATGATTTCATAGATACCAATAATTTTTAATTCGAAGAATATTATTGCTAATGGTTTTACTTCTAATAGGTAAGTACTTTTTACTAATTATAACACTAAAGAAGAATGCTCAAAATGTACTTGGGGTTGATTAAAACAATTTATACAGGTTTGTTCAGAAAGGGTGCGCTTCTTAGCGCTATATGAATCACTATGTGAAGTCAAAATTACACAATGTCGATTTTAAAAAAAGTGCTTAAATAGTACTACGCCTGATTTAAAAAAAAAAAAATATTTCGTACCCAACGAAATGACAACTGTGAATATTGCGATATTCTATTTTGTTTTAATTGAAACCAAAATTGTAACAACTAATAATGATTCCAAATACGCTTTACAATCATAGGTTTAAGGGTTAGTATATATATACCCTTTCCGAATAACCCACGTAAATAAATGGAGAGTCCCAAATATATAATATTTTTTTCTAATATTAATCACCGACCAGCGATTATTTTGAGCGCCTGACAACACTGGAGTAAATGTCGTTCAACGCGATCAGGTTCCAACGAAGTTGAGCATTCTCCTTTAGTCAATGGAAGCTCAGATGTTATGAAATTACATATCGCATTTATTTAACTACAAGCTAACTAGCCGGATCCAGACCAGTCGCGTAGGTTCGCGAGGCAGGCACGGGTGTAAGCCGCGCGCGGGCTGACAGCGCGGTTCGTCTGACCCGGCTTAACAACGTAATTATAGTTATACATAACCGTTAGTGATTATTTCAATATTACTTACTATTACAGTATTAAATCGTTACTTATTATGGGCAGATAGATTTATCTAAGACAAAAGTCACGTAATATATGTATAAAACAGAGTATTATGAGATGGCGGAGTTGCTGTCATTAGATTCTCTTTAAAATAATTATTATTATGACTAAATGTGTATCTCTGTATCTCACGAGCTAGCAATAATCTATGATCATGGACACCTAATTTACTTAACAAAAGCAGTTAAATACATCATAGGTTACATAGAAAGAAAATATAGTATCTATCTAACGTGGATAGGTTAGATAGAATCGTTGCAATAAGGTTCGTGATGGTAGATTATCGCTAACCCGTGACCGATAAAAGTACGACCTATGAATCACTAACCATGCGAAGGCATGGATATTTTTATTTAACATTATGTAAATGGAAGTGTAGGTAAGCTTTCTCAGTTATAGTCCATCAATACAAAAAAATATTCTAAACACCAATAAATATTATTTTGTGAGAAACAAACGTACTGCAACTCTGCCCTTGTGACGTCACAAAGCTCTACATCTAACCATGAAAATTAATTACGAAATTATTTATCCAATACCTACGTATATAATTAGCACTTACAATGATACAACGATCAGCATAATATACAATAATGTGATGTGACAAATAAAAATGTATAATTACGATATGAACATTCTGTTATTAATAGATTATTACGTATAATATGTAAAATGTATACGAAAATAAAGTTATTTGAGATACTCAATGTTCGCTAAGATCACAATTCGTCCTTCACCTTTGCGTGCGAGCTGCAGAATTTGTGCATGTCCTCAGTAGACCTGTCGCCTTCGTAGTTGGCGAGCTGCTTGCCGTTAGCGAATATTTTGAACGTGGGCAGGGTCTCGATGCCAGCGATGTCGGCCACTTTGGGATTCTCGGCTGCTTCCACGGCTATGGCCTTCACCGAGGAGTTCTCTTCCTTCAATTTAGTGGCTAAGCGACTGAAGGCGGGCTTCGCTGTGACACAGTGCCCGCACCCTGACAACATTATAATATTATAGGTTACATTTTTAATGACGAACGATCCGTGAGAAAGCAATTATTATTATCAGTTATCGCTCGACTGTAAAATTAGACAAATTAAAGTGTCATTAGAGCGTTTACACCCTTTTTCATGGTGATTTAGTTTTTTTTTATCAATACATGGTAGAAAGGTGCCAGAATGGCTACCCCAGATGAGGATATGAGGGAGGCCTATGCCCAGCAGTGGACCTCTTACGACTGATGGATGATCTAAAGAAAGATCATATCCAAGATAATACGGATATGAACTGTATAACTAAGTGTGCATATAAACTCCCTTATTGTTATACAGCTACAAGGCTGATTTTAAATAATGTGAGTATCGCGAGTATGAGCGCGTCGTGTGTGGGCACGGTAAACGCGTCGCACGCGCATGCCTTGCCCAAACCTTCTACAAATTAATCCCACGCTAATTTAATTTTAAAACTTCTGTTCACTCAATGTTGACATAATCATATCAATGGAAATAATCGAAAAAAGAAGGTCTTTTTATACTTAAGCGAGGTGAGATTTGTGATAGCAATGCTCATATCTCCGTTTGAGTACATTAAAATGGCATATTATCGATACTTTGATCACAACTATAGAGGAAAGCTAAATAAAAAAAAAATATTCAAGGAATAATATAGATTAGGTTTCAACGACGATTAGAGCATATTTTATAAACGTGCCTTCAATGTTATCTAGGATAGAAAGTTTAGTAGATACCTAAGTAATCAGCAGTGTTAGCCAAGTTGGTAGAACGCTTGCCTGAGTAACGAGGATCGCATTTCTGGGATTACTAGATTTCATGTGCGAATTTGTCCGCCTACCCGCACTGGGCCAGCGTGGTGGACTATGGCCTAATCCCCTTTGCACTGTTGGGCGGCCCATGCCCAACAATGGGACGTTAAAAAGGCTGGTCTTATTATTATAAGTAATAATAAACTGTCTAAACTTACATGTGGCATAGAACATGACGAACGTAGGCGTGGACGAAGCTATAATTTTCTCAAAGTCATGGTCTGTGGACAGCACCACATTGCCGCCAAAACCGGCCTCCTGAGTGGTCTTTGCAGCAGATTTTTGCAAAGTCGCATGGCTGCCAATTTGGCTGTGTATGAACGAAACGAAATCTGCTTCCTGTGTGGCAACAAATATTTACATAGGCTATATTTATACATCTACAATATTATAATTGATAGAACGTGGCGGAAATCCATTGTTAAACAAATGGGGGAAGAGTTACCCACCACTGACCCTCGGCTTGTCAACTTTTCCAATTATAAACAAGTTGAATGATAATTAAAGAAGCCATCAACACCGAACTCCTTTAAGATGTTAGTCGAGAAACTGTCTGTCAAGAGTGTCGGGAACCCAATTAAAAAGCAATGCGAAACGATGCGAATTTAAAAAAAAGTATGCCCACGTGTTTTGCCTGTAAACGATCAGGCATCCTCAGGACGGCTGGGCTACGAACACGAAACACGTGTCAAATACTTTACTGTATGGGCTCAAGGCTGTCACGATCCCAAGTCTTAATAAAGTATCTCATTTCATCCCAATTGATCTTAAGATTATGCCCACAGCCCTTTAATATAAGCATATGTATATTACCTTTCTTCCGCCAGTGTAATCTTTAGCTTGTTTGTCGAAGTAGCTGAAGTACTTGATAGTGGGGTACCCCTTCACGTCGTAGTTCCCGCACAGCTCCTGCTCGGCGGTGCAGTCCACCGCGCCGAACGCAACCATCAGTTCGTCGGCAAACTTCTCCGCGGCTCTTACAAACTCCGGTTTTGTACTTTTACAGTGGCCACACCCTGCAATGCCATAACCGGTGTCATAACTCAATTTCAAAATATACAAATATTTATATCTAGAGTTTTTATTCTATTAACAATAGAAACCTGCCAGGATTCTCTGAATCAAAGTTGCACTATAATAGAGATAAATGTGTCAAACACATTTTCTTCTTCCCACACGCAACAACTGTCTTTAAATTTCACAAATTTGAATGAATATGATTTAAAAAAATCACAAATAATTGTGACATTTAGAGAGAAAATACTCATGAAAACAAAAATGTTTTCGTAACATTTTCTCTAATGTTATGCAACTTAAGAGTATGCTGCACAGAATCGACACCATTATATATATAAAACAAAAACCACTGAATCAATCTCGCTGAATTTTAAAAAGGTATACCTTATTTTGTAAAAAAGAATAATCGAAATCGGAACATCCACGAAAAAGATTTATTTATAGCCAAAGTGCATCCCATAACAATTTCAATAAGCCCAAACACGGCTTGGATACATTGTTTTATTACAATGTTCCGGTTCCTCCTGGGTTTATCATCAGATCAGTTCGATGGTACCATATTCATCAGAACCATTTCATTAAATTTGCTTTTTCATTGTCGCTTAACGATCACAATCGAGATTATCTTGGCGCAACCCGTGAAATACGTATCACTGACATGTTCCGGTGGCCATTTGTGGTCTTCTTCATCACTTTCACTTCAGCAAATGATACTTTCTGAATGCAAATGCTTGACTTCTTGATGAAAATACCAAAATTGCTATAGGTTTGCCTATAAAATTTGAGGAGTCCTCTCAATTCCTCATGGATCCCATGATCAGAACAATTTTTTGAAAAAAATGGGACCAATCTGTAAGCATATCCTTTCATATAAAAAAATAATTTTCCAAATCGGTTCATAAATGACGGAGATCTGAGGTACCAAACATAAAAAAAAAAAAAAAAAAAAATACAACCGAATTGAGAACCTCCTCCTTTTTTTTGAAGTCGGTTAAAAATTATAAATTAAAAATGTATCCTGAATTTATAGACGTTCTATAACTTTATTAAACGTCACATAGTTTTACTCAAAATAAAACTCTTGTGCGCAGTGTCATATGACGTTTAAAAAAGTTATAGAGCGCCTAAAAATTGGGGGGTTAGTATATAATGCATCTGCAATGTATACTGGTGTATTAAATGGGGACACTTAGTTATGGAGCCCTAAAACTACTCACACGGTGCGTAGAACATAACGATGGCGTGTTTGATCTTGCGCAATGTGTTTCTGAAGGTCGAGGCGTCGAGGTGGCGCACGGGAGACTCCTCATCGGCCCAGGGCTTCTCTGGCGGCGGGGGCGGGGGTGGCTCTTGCGGGTCCTACACAAAAGACGACATATTCAGAACTCTGTTTGAACAGGTTTATGGTTCATATTTATTTGACCGAAATAGTCACTACTTAATAAAAGTAGGTCCAATTACCCACAGTACATATGCTGCTGGCAGCGTCAGGAAGATATTTAAATGATACCCTTATGATACCTCTCTTCATATTCACATGCAAAATTATCACACATTTACACTAAGTACAAGCTTGATATGTGAATATATTTAAGTATAATCAAAACAACTCACCTTAATGAAGCTAACAATTTGTTCCTCTTGCCGAGCATGGCCGGCGTCGTATTTGTATTCGCCTTTGTTGAAGTATTTTAATGTAGGGTAGCCCTTTACGCCGAATCGCGATCCCAAGTCGGGCTGCGCTGTGGCATCAACAGCTGCTAGTATACCTTGAATCTAAAAACAATGGTAATCATTCAAAGCGGTTCCAAATGACAGCAATCGATCGTGAACTAATTTTATATTTACAGCTTATGGTCTTATTGTCAGTTATTGGCAGATGGGTGGGTTACCTACGCTTTGCTATGCTATGTCTAGGCTTTTTGTTCTGAGGGGTTCGCCCCCCAGTCCATTGCAAGGCGAATTTTTTTTTTATTACAGTTTAATAAATAATAAAAAAATATCGCCATACGTGTGGCTACGGTATTTAGCGAGACAAATCTTTTTCAAGTGACTTGTGTGTACTAACTTTTTCAGATTTTATCCTCGAAGCAGCTTTCTCAAACTCCGGCTTAATCCGTTTACAATGACCACACCATGGCGCGTAGAAAACAACCAGAGCGTGCTCAACTTTTGACAATATACTATCAAAGTTATCCACTGAAAAGAAATAATCAAACAACATGATATTTCAACAATTTTAAAATATTCTATGATTACTGATATTGTAGTATAATGTCCGGGCCTCCTTACTATCTCGGGCAATGTGAACACACATATTGAAACAGAATAGGCATCACCTGAACCAAGTTCTAAAGCAATTAGTATTTTTGGGGCATAACAAATCTCAGAAAATAGATGATAAGCTGGAATACCTTTAAAACGCTTCCGAAACAAATGTTGATACAAGCGCATTATTTACGTTTTAGACACAGGAAAGCATATCTTTAATCCAATAAATTTAATTTACATTTTAAGCTGTTTTTATCTCAAAATTGTTTCTAAAAATGTGTCATATGTGACAGAAGAATAATAGATTAGAGAAATGTGCCAGTTTTAAATTATATTTCTATATCTATAGGAACTTTATATACAGCTAGCCGTCTCCGCGAACATCGTACCGCCGCAAAATGTTTTTCTCATATATTAATAGTTATTCTGCTATTCGGGATGGAGAAATATTAAAAAAAAAACAATGTTTATAAAAATCGGCCCACCCGTTCTTGAGTTATAAATGGTGTAACTAACGTGACTTCGTTTTATATACATAGAAGAAGAAGAAGATATAAAACAAAAATGTTGAGATGATTTTGTGTAGCATTTAGAGAAAAACATGCGCAGGAGTCCCGCATTAACGGTTTCTAATGTAACTATATGTAGAACCCTAAAAATCAATATATTTAATCAATATTATAATCTTATATCTTAAACTCAGTGCCAGATTAGCCATATAGCAAGAGCTAGCAAATGCTAAGGGCGCCGCACTTCGGATAGCCTCGCGCCTGCGCGCAAACACATCTCAGTATCAAGTAAGATGGGCATGTAATATCACCTGCCCACCAATTAATGGTCACAGTAGTTTTACATGCCCCGTGTATTTACCATAGGCCCCGCGCATTTGCTAGAGGTCCATCGCTGGCGTAATCCGGCACTGATCCATTCAGCAGACTACTACTGATTTATAGCTCGATTACAGATTTCAAGTCCCAATTCAAACCACATATTATATCTATCTATCTAAACAGCCAATGTATATGGATAAAAACATACTCAAGGATTACACATACTACTTGGTAAGACACTAACCAGTTAAATGCACGACATCTGAATCCTCTGACCAACTCTCGTCAACTACCTCTTTCTTCTTCTGCTGTATGGCGGCCGTCGGGTCTCTCATAAAGTCAACGATAGCTTGCTTTTTGTTATCGCCATTATAAGTCAGGCGTAACTGACCTTTCCTTTAACAAAAAATCACCGGAAGTTATTTTTATTTGAATGATAAAATCATGTGACACAGTCTCATTAAGAAAATATCTGAATTACTGTCTTCTTGAAAATTCTCAATTATTTTTTTTGTTATCACACCATTATACGCTACTGTAAATTAGCACAACTTCCTTACTCATAATATAATAATGTTGGGAAACCAGTAATGTTGTACATTTGTCTTATTTTCGAGTTTCCTGGTTTTGCAACATCAATTGCTGCCAGCAGTGACTCGCCCTGCAAATTGATAAACATTTATTTAAAATTTTATTAATTTATCTTATAATTTACATTTATTTTAAATTATATTTATTTTATACAATACAATAACAGTTGATCAGTTTACCTTCAATTCGGTAGCAGCCATCACATAGTCAGGTTTCATAGTTTTACAGTAACCACACCATGGTGCATAGAACATAATTAAAGATTTCTTATATGCTGCCGTACTTTTCTTCAGGAACTTGGCGAGGGCCTGTAAAACAGTGATATTGTGAGTAAAATAAGAAACAAATTACATTTTATTGAACAATAATAATATTGTACCGCGGGCTAATGAAAACATTGAAGACAAAAAAATAAATGCAACAAATCATATTATAATTATTATTTTATCAAATATTTAAAGAAATACCGTATGGTAAGTACTTCACAAGTAGTTAAGGGTTTTAAACTTTCGCACAGCAATCTATTTAATAATTCACAATTAGCATAATTAAGTTGATAATACATGGAAATACATTTGCAATGGTGATAAGAACACATTTGCCATAGCCAACTAATTTTATCATGGTATTGCATTAGCTCTTACAGGATATGATAATACTGATTGTTTAATATGTTATAGTGCTGTCATACGTTGGGTCATGTAGCATATTGATCAAAACTATAAAATGTAATAATCCATATTACATGGAAGCTAAAGCCCAGTCAGTTGATACAATAAACATATAATTTAAAAGCAGCCATAGAAAAGGCAACAAGATTATGAGTTGATTTTGTTAGCCACATTTCACATAGTATGTGGTAGATTCTGACTGGAAACAGTACATGATAATGTGGATTAACATTTATTTACCACATGGACTAACACTATGTGAAAATACATCTAGAGCAGATTTGGAGCCTAGGATTTTGTAGTGTATATGAAAAACAGTACATTCCTGTATAGGTTATTCTAGTATACATTAAGATTTTTTATGACTATTACCTCTCCATCTTGCAAGTGAATTATATCAGTGGCAGTAGGATCTTCATCCCAGGGGAGATCACCAGTAGGGTCTCGCAGAAAATTGGACATAGAGCTGACGGTCTCACTTCTATCGTAATCCTTATGAAAATCACCATCCTTATAATGTTTCAAATAGTAAGACTTATCTGTAGAAATTTTAAGCTTTTTACATAGCTTCTTGCCCTCACTGTAAATACAATCAAATTATAAAGTGATAATAAATGTCAATTTTGGCTATGTACTGGCCCATTGATGTGTAACTGAGTCAGTACCCGAGATAGGTGGCAGGGAGTGATGGGTAATGACACAGCACTGTTCTGTTGCAAAGATGAGCTTTAATAAATTAATTGGTCCCTGCACACCTCAGGAACTACCAGAGTTAATTAGTTGGCCTGTAGTGGTATATGTAATGAGTAACTTACCTATTCTTACAATCTATTATAACTAGTGTTGCCTGCCCTTTCACTGCATCAGCGGTATCTTTAAAAACATCTATTACTGACTGAGAAGTTTTTGGTTCATTCACATACAAGATAAATACATTAGTCTTTGTTCGTAACAGTTTTTTAAACTCTTTAATATCGTTTATATCTGTTATCACTGATGATTTCTGTTTCTTAGCTTGTACTGTTATTTGTACTAGTAACACTAAGAGAAGCAGCGATATCTGGAATAAATATTATTAGTAAGTAAAATGATTGCATGTTCAAAGAGAATACGTTTTAGTTTCATCGTAATGTTTGGTTAAACAAGCTAGTTTCATGAAATCGAGATAGGTAAACTATTAACCCACGCTTGTTAAGAAATTTAACCATTATTATTACCTCTCGATATCTTCGACCCATGTCTTTATTTGTAGCGCTTTTTCTGGTTGTATGTAACGATTTATAAACAGTTAAATGGACTTTAAAACATATATTAAATTAAACACTAGTAGATACTTTCAAAAAAGGTCATCCGCCACATCTGGTTGAGTTGACTGACATACTTTTTTTATAATATTATTTAGGACTCGGGTACCAATTTTTTTAGCTGAGCCAAGTCGTGTACCGGGTCACGCAGTTGTTCAAGGGATAACCCATTCATTCAGTTCAATTTTTTTTTCTTACCCTTTAAATAAGTGTGGTGTGGCTGAACTATTTAAAGGGGTTTAATGGGTTTTGAACGTAGGCAGATATGGTTCTATTATCTGTCCACAGTTCAGACACAAAACACACACAGTAATTTAAAAAAAACGAAGTTTGTCCATGAAAGGCACAGGTTAGTTAATTTATGTGGTATATGTTATATCAGAAACGTGACGCCAGTCACCCGATAGGTAAGTAAAAATTAAGGTATATGGCTGGTGTACCCATTGAACGACTGCACTTCATTGAACGATTTGTCCGGGCCCCAAGCAAAACCCTTTCATAGGCTTACCGGATTTTGGGTTCTGTATCAATTATCAAGCCATCAACCGTAAAGGACTCATACCCGTAGACAGACTTATACCCGTGCTTAAGTCTTATACCTATCTATAGGCTATATAAAATATTTTCAATGTCAAAAGGTCACAGCACCTAGACTGTTTTCTTTGGTAGAAGTTTACTTCGCTATATTTTTGTGATTGGTTCCCTGTATATAATAAAACTGTTCTTAATTTCTATTGGTCAAATTGTTATAAGTTTACCAATAGCAGTGGGAGCACTAAGGTGACCAATAATTTAGTTTGTTAGAACAGATTTCATTTTAAATAGATTACAGCTTACCGGTTGTAAAGTATTTTATATACATAAAATAATAATTTTACAGTTTTTAAATCAGGTAAGGTTCTTACTAAATGCAATATATGATCTAGAAACATTAATTGATGTTATTGTAAAGAAATGATAGGTAGCCTCCACCTTAACCACACTATCAAACCTTTTCGTATCGTATTTCTTACCTAATTTCATAATTCTTCCAGTTTGTATCATATTGGTCTATCAATGATAATGATTAAGTACCTTATATAAATACATACATATTATTATTGTCCCTCCATAAAACTAACTATTAAATGTAAGTAGTTTAGTTACATGGTTATCTTTATCTCTCTTCACTTGATTGTTAAGTAATCGATAAATTATCAGTCAATTATTCTGCCAATGTTTTTTAAATTCACATTAATAAGTAATAATTGTACCTTAAGTCGATACTACTTAGTACCGATAATGCAAATATGCTATAGTTGGTATATTCAATGTATTTGAAATCCATTTTATTCTGAATACAAATCTATCTACTATAAGTACCTAGTATAGATAATAAGTACTTATTTATGTAAAATATTAAGTGACAACAAATAGATGACAAAATAAGTACCTATCTACTTGCTTAGAAACTTATTCCGATGGTCAAAGAGGTCACATCTCAATGTCAGTCTGCTATCACATTCTTGCTATTATAATTGTAAACAATATACCTACTGCAGCTGCCTTGTATATATAGATTTGCCTACTATATTTAGTTACATACCTGTTTTAAGAACTATGCTAGTTCTGTGCTATGATTAGAAAATCAGAATGTTCTTTATATAATTATTGTGTGTAAGGGGCGTAGTACCAACCTAAATGGTATATCCTTCCGCTAAAAAATTAGCTAGACAGCAATATTTTAGTAGCGTTTCTAGCGTTTTAGCACATTAAGTTACAAATAAGTAATACAATTTGCATCAGTGAGCAAAAAAATATGCTTAAGTAAGTTAGTAGGTACTTATATCAAAATATGGGTTAATTGTCTTCAGGAGTTACAACTTTAATTAAGCTACCTATTTAATAAACAGTTGAACTATAGCTACTCTATGTAGTATGCATAGCATATAACATATTCCGTTTATGGGAATAGGTATACTCATAATATTGATATATGTTGTGATCCATATATGACTCAAAGCTTAACATAGTTATAAACATTGTTAATTTCTTTTCATAATATCAAATACTATTGTTATTGAAGTGTGAATAGTATAATTAAATAACTAGAAACACCATCTATTTCTAGATTTAATCTCAACACAATGGGTCGCAAATTCGTTGTTGGTGGTAACTGGAAGATGAATGGTGACAAGAAACAGGTCACTGAAATTGTGGAGAATCTGAAGAAAGGACCCTTGGATCCAAATGTTGAGGTGCATCTATAACTGTTTGCACTTTGTTTTAAGCTTAGGCTTACTATCGCAATTGTAGCTACACCTTTGGATAATCTTTCAGACTACATTAGTGATTTCAGTTAACAAAAAGAAAACTATCACTAATCACAAATATTTTATTGTTTACTTTAGTATTGTTATAAACAGTACCTAAAGTCATTCTTTCGTTACATTATTTCTAGAGATGCAATTACAAATTTATTTTGTTCCATTATTTAGGTTGTGGTTGGTGTCCCAGCCATCTATCTGTCGTATGTGCAGAGCATTACTACAAATGCAATTCAAGTTGCTGCCCAAAACTGCTGGAAGGTGCCGAAGGGCGCTTTCACTGGTACGAATTTACTATGAATCATATGTATGAATAAGAATTGTTTTAAAGAATGGTTGTGTGTATTAATTATATTTTCTGCTAGGTGAGATTTCGCCAGCTATGATCAAGGACATTGGTGTCGGCTGGGTCATTCTGGGCCACTCTGAGAGGCGAACAATTTTCCAAGAAAAGGATGATCTTGTTGCTGATAAGGTATGTACAACATTAACAAAAAGTATTTTACGACATAAAAAAAATAATTTTAGTTTTTACGAAAACTGATAGGTAGATGAAATTTTTTTTCAGGATTTTTAAATTGATTTTAATATGAAATGATAACAGAAGTCTATCTCAACGTTATTTAAAAAAAAATACATTATTTTAGGCATTCAGATTTACCTTTACATTACAAAGTTATCTTTACTATACCCCTTACACCCTGTATATAAATTAATGTTATAGGTTGCCCATGCTCTAGAGTCAGGGTTGAAGGTCATTGCGTGCATTGGCGAGACCCTTGAAGAGAGAGAAGCTGGTAGAACAGAGGAGGTAGTCTTCAGGCAAACCAAAGCTCTGGTCCCGGCCATTGGAAGCAACTGGGCCAATGTTGTGCTGGCTTACGAGCCAGTTTGGGCCATTGGCACTGGCAAGACAGCGACACCACAGCAGGTAATAAAAGATAATAACTTTAACATAACCCTTTGTTTTTATAGAATAGTGGATTAAAATTTCACAGAAAATTTTAGCCATATCATTGATATAATTCATGTAATTTCATGATTTAATAAAAGTGTATACTGGCTATAAATATCTTATCATAGTTATCACTCTAATATTGTGTAAATCAATGCATTAATATGATATAGGTAATATGTCCTAGATTAATTATGTAATGTATAAATCAACCTTATGCACTTGTATTTTGTTTATCTTTTAGCTAAATAATAATTATATGTGTTATGCTTGCTAATTTTTAACGTGGCTGCTATTGCACAGTCGACGATCTGTATTATCAATTTTTTGTCGTCGTAACTAGGCCATCCATTAGTGAAAAAGCTATTGAAAATGTTCCTATAGTTTTTGTGAGACTTTTACAAACATACATGTCGACGTTTTGGATTCAGACACATTTAAATAGCATATTGCACAAATTTTCTTTTGTAACCTTTTATGTACAAACAGTTTTGTAAAAGTTCACATAACCAAGCTAGCCTATGTACTTATGATTAAATGTTTTATCATTACATAGGCACAAGATGTCCACGCTTCTCTCCGCAACTGGTTATCCACCAACGTGTCGGCTGAAGTGGCCAACACCGTCCGCATCCAGTACGGCGGGTCGGTGACCGCTGGCAACGCCAAGGAGCTCGCCGCGTGTCCAGACATCGACGGATTCCTCGTCGGAGGCGCTAGCCTCAAGCCAGAGTTTGTTGAAATCGTCAACGCTACTCAATAAGCGACGTTCTGAATGTATGTGGATGTTTTTTTTTTATTGAGCCTTTTTGTAAGTTGCATGATAACTGTTGTACAGTCAGTGTAGGTACGCATTTACGTCGTAGGTTTCATTTATAAATTGTGACATGTGTATTGCACACACAGTTCTCCGTATTCTAAATCGTTGCAAATTTATTCAATATGCTTTTGCGAATGTATTTTACTGAGATTGTATTAAATCATTTAGTTTATAATCAATAATTAAATGAAAAATGTCTAAAGTATATGTATATTTTACTTGATTCCTAGTTATATATTTTTAAATCGTATTTTTATTAAGTGCCTACTCAGATTATCAAACTGGCGTTTGTTCATGTTTTTAATTTGGAAAATAATAAAAATCATAATATTAATGTGTATGTATTGCATTTTATTGCCGGCCCATGCTTAAAAATATTTAACAAGAAAATATAATTACAGATATATGTTAATATGCCCATGTTCTAAAATATACATCGCTACATACTACTGTTCTACGTACCCACAAACACATAATCTGAACTACAATAAACTAATGCACAATACAATTGTATTACCCTCTTTAGAAAATAGCTTCGTACAAATAAAGTTCATCTTTACAAGCTATGTATATGAGGGGTTTTCTTAATCTCATGTCAAAAAAAAAGAGCAAGAAACAAATGTAACTAACTCAGTAGGAATCGTGAGTATCAAGTATAAGTTGTGTTGGCTTTTTTAACACATTAAGGAATTCCCATTCATATCTACTTAGATTATAAGAGGTAGACTATTTTAACATTCGGTTACAAGCGATCTTATATTAAAATATATCCAAGAAGTTAGGCCACCTGTGAGAAACTAAATTCTGATCTCAAAATTATAACATACTAGCTGTCCCCGCGAACTTCGTACCGCCTCAGATTCAAATGTATGAGAAAATGAATTTATTGGTATTCTATGAATAATGTAAACAAATCTATCCTACGGGAACCATACATTTTACCGGGATAAAAAGTAGCCTATGTGCTATGTATTCCAGACTATAATCTATCTCTGTGTCAAATTTCACCCAGATCCGTTCAGCCGTTCTGGCGTGAAAGAGTAATAAACATCCATCCATCCATCCAAACTTTCACATTTATAATATTAGTATAGATTATTTTTAATCTGTACACCCAAAGTTTTGAATCAGGCCATATTTATGTCCTTTTTATTTCATCGTATTTAATTTCGTAAAGAAAAAATAAGAAGTATTGTACCTATTACACTGTTTCTTTGATAGTTGGCTGTTGCTCTAGTATATTTACGTTCATTTACAATCCTTTAATAATTCACGGGTGGCTTTGATCGTGGAATTTACTATACAGAGAGCAAGCAAGAAAGCTTTTGCAAATGATTTCGAAAATGGCGCAATAAATTATTTATTGCTTCTTTTGCGATGTTAGTGTTTTGCAGCTATTATGCCATGGCAATAACGAATTCTTTCTATTATAAAGTAACATATCTAACTTAAGTACTATTATGTTGAAGTCATAATATTCTATGCCGTTCCCAATGCGAATCAGTTTAATCATAATATACCACCGTAATATATATTTTATTCTTGTGTTTAGTAAAAAAAAATACAAATGTCTATGCGAAGGACGTCACGGGCACAGCTATACAACCCGATCGAGTAAACTGCGCACCTCGAATGCGGTGCCCCAGTGCGGTGTACCAGAGCGTCTATGTGACGTCACGAGCGCCAGGTGTGGAGTTAACTCAATCGGGTTGTAGGTAGTAATACCATTTTTTCATTACCAAGTCTCCACAACCAATTAGTTTTGTACTTCTCCCTTGAAAACTGCCGATCCCAAAAATGGCAAGTGGTTCACAACGGGCTCCCCGTAAGAGAATAATGTTCTGACGGGCTTAAACCAGGACGCCATAAACGATAGCAGTAGTAGCCAGAACATGATCTTGCAAATCCAATCTAAGAAATAAAGGCTGAAAATAATGTATTTTTGAAATAATCATGCGTTCGAAATTAACAGACTGTTTTTCATCATAGTAGAGAATGATTTGAAAATAAGGTGATGGGGTGAATAGGTGACGGGGTTTTTTTTTAATTATGTCTTTGTAAAATTAGCACCATTACTCCTGGCAAGGGAGCGTGAACGTTTGTCTCGAGTTGATACAGCCCCTCGAGGCTACATGGTCGATAGGGATTCGGCTACTTCACCTTCAGAAGGGGGAAACGAACCCTCTGATTGGCCAACCAATAGGGCAATACGGTCGATCATCGCCTATTTGTTATTTGAACGAAGGTTATTACAATACTTACAAATTTTGGTAGGACCTATTAATGGGAATTTTAGTTGGGTCCTCCTTAAAGCAATATACCCTTCCACCTTCCACGCACTGCTTTATATACTCAGCTTGATCTGCGTGTGTTAGGTCTGTGTTGAAGACCACCTTCTCATCAGCATTCAATTGCCCTTGGATGCCATCGTAGTTTGAACAAGGGAAGGACCACTGGCGCATTGTGAAGTATTGTAGTACCTCTAATCCTTGACTAATTCTTTCTTGGATTCTTATCATGCTAGAAAATGAAGAATCGTCAATAATGTTTAAGAAGAGAACTTGAATTCGTGTATTTTTTATTCACATTAAGGTACATCTTATGGCACTTACAAATAGTACGTTGACGCAATTATTTTTTACAGAATAAAAGGTGATCTTGTACTTACAATCGCTTCTGCCCCAAAATAAACATGAGGAAATCGATGAGGTAAGCCGGCACCAACTGGAAGAATATGCGTCGGTACTCATGCAATATGGAATTGGTGGTGATGTCGCCGTTGGGGTACCAGAGTGGCCACGATAGCGGGTACTTGCGACCGTATTCTTTGCCCACCTTCAGTATGTTGCCCCAAGTCGTTGGGTTCTGATGGCTGATGTTCACATTATACACCGGTATCACCTCTAGCCTAAAGAAATAACAATACATTTTAAACAACTTTTTGGTCACATTTTGCAGTTTCAACTATAAGCAAGATCTTGCAGTTCCCTTATCGTAAAATACGTACCTAGTATTAATTATGAACATATCTAGGACAGCGTATGATGGTAGGTATAGCAGGTCAAAAAAAAGATCTTAATGAGCCTAAAAATGCGAGCAATTTTGTACATCCCACTATCTTATTACATGGCATGTCCGATAAGAATTGTGACTTATGTAAAGAATATGTAATGCATTACAGTTTTCGTTCGTACTAACTTCTCTCTCCTTGTTCCCTCGAGCATGCCAATAGCTATGATCGCGTTGACCGCAGTGTCGACGGGGATCACTTGTGCCGTGAGGGTCCCATTCACCAGCATGGTGCGAATGACGCCCTTGCCAGCGCCCAGCATCACGCCTATGGGCCCGTTCAAATTATCCACCCAACCGGGCACGGGCTCCAGATGCGCAGGGCATACTGTAAATGAAAATTAATTAATGATCAGGCACAACAGAATTCTAAATAGGTAATCCGACTAACAAACAAGGCAATTAGAATGACAGCAAACTGCTTTAGGATTTTTTTAGCTTCGTTTCTCGATAGCTTTGTTTTAAAAAATTATTTAAGCGTTAAGGGGCCTACAACACAGCATGCTTTTTAATGAGTGACTACCAAATTATTGCTATATTTTCATATAGATTCAGGGATGTTCATAGTTCATTTTTTTTTCAGTCAAGGTTTATTAACCGACTTCAAAAAAAGGAAGAGGTTCTCGATTCGATTGTATTTTTTGTGCCCTCGATTCATGACATTCCGAGCGATGATCAAAATACTTATTCATCATGATACCATTGGCTATCTATTTATTGGATACTTGATAAATAATTGGTTTCAAACCAATGCTGGGTCGAGCGATGACAACAGGCAGGGTATTATAAGCTTCCCCGACTACGGCCTCGGCTAGCCGCTTAGAGAATGTGTAGGAGTTCGGATGAGGGCCGAGCAAAGATGGCGTCAACAGCGTCAGTTGTTTGTCGTCAAGCCACTTGACCAGCTTCATAACGTGCTCCGGCTTTACGGGGGGTGCGTGCAACTGAAAAACACGTGTACAAAATTTGTGTTCTAATCCCATACTCATCGAAATGTTAACAAAAGTATGTCCTTACCCTCTCCCCTAAAACTTCGTAATCAGGATAACAGAAAGCCGTTGAGAGATGTACGAAAATAACCAAGTTCTTAAGTCTCCTGGCTATTTCGAGAGCTCGAACTGTACCGCATGTGTTCATGCTGACATTGTCTCTCAAGGGAGCCTCCATTCTCAGGGTGGCTGCGAAGTGAAACAGCACCGACACTTCCTTCGATAAACTCTCGATTTCAGCGCTGGACAAACCGAAATTGTCGAATAACACATCGCCTTGCACAGGTTTAAGTTTTTGTAGAGCGCTGGGGCGTTCATTCCTTAAACGGCTAAATATCTGAAAAATAGATAGTAAAGAAAATTAACTATGAAATTATTGCTTTTCAAATAAGACAATTCTATATGGACATAGATACAATAGGATCATATGCAGACCGAATGGGAAAAATTTACCACAATGTAGTGGGGCAAGTAGGATATTTAAAAAAGGAAAGTATACATTGCAGCGATAGCCATTGGTCGAACGCTCACCTTAGGTTGGTACTTTGAACCACGAAGTCATTTTTCGCCATTATTATCGCTTACTAAAAAACTATAAAGGAAAACATTGAGGAAACCAGCATGTCTATAATAAGGATGATAGACTACTAGATAGTACGCGTACTTATGGCTAGACGACCTTTTTCACCCCTGTGTCGGTGTAAGTACTTAAGGCCATCCAGTAAGCTCGGAAGCGATCTAACTGGTTTGAAACTTGACTCGTGGCGCGTCTGCCCGCACGTTAGCGCGCGAGTCTCAAGCCGCTCGGGCAACCTGAAATAACTTCGAAAATCTCTCTTCACGTAACTAACTCACGTGTGATAAACGCTTTCTTTCTGTAAGATTTCGTTTTTTTTGTATGATATAATTCTTAAATAGCACAAAAGTTCTGTGTTGACAACATCGCGTTACATGAGATAGCTTTAGCCGATTAAGTTCGCGAACTTCGAAACCACGATCTTTAAGTTGGTGATGTCTATTAGCCGCATTAGAAAATCTAACCAGCTCTTGAAAATGTATATTATACACCGCTAACTCCTACTAGGCCCTGTTGGTAGACTTACATATATTTTTTTTAAACATTTAACTGCCTTAAAGTCATAGCCAACACAGATAGATAGTTATCATAATTGAGGACAGACTGTTTTTTTTCCGGTTTCCGTCCGTTTCCGTTATGACATTAGAAATCGTTATTATTAATGTCGTTTTATTGTATTATAAAAATGAAGCATCATCAGTTAATTATTTAGCAATGACGAAACTCGTCCTAAGAGGTTTTTTATTAAATTTGAATGAAGTTACTCAACTATATATTGCAATTATATATTGCACTACCAATTTTGCCTAGGTTACTCTAGGTCTAGTTTGTTTAGAATCACCAGGGTCTGTTCCAGTAGACGCACCGAGTATGGGTTCATTAGATCGGTGTTGAAGAATGAAGTTACTCAACTATCTATTGCAATTATATATTGCACTATCAATTTTGCCTAGGTTACTCTAGGTCTAGTTTGTTTAGAATCACCAGGGTCTGTTCCAGTAGACGCACCGAGTTTGGGTTCATTAGATCGGTGTTGAAGAGTACTTTACAAACATACAGTTGCCAGGGTCTGAAGATGAAGCTAGAATATAGTCATTAGAATAAAATGAAGAAATCAAGTAGATCGAGTTTGTGTTTATTTGAACGGTCTTGAATAGTACTTTGGTGACACACAGTTGCCGAGCTCAAATTAATGTTAACTATGTATATTTATTATGTTTTACCTCTTACGCAGACGAAATCGCGGGGCTAAACCTAGTATGCAATGTAATTTCTCCGGGCGCCGATAAATATAACACCCCGGTACAACAAAAAATAAGTTACGAATAATACAGAAATAAGGTTATACATTTTTCTTACCGGCAAGCTATGTACATCATCTATTCTTTGAGCAACGGATTTGCCTTTCTTTGGCCTCATGAGAATGTAGATATTCCCAATTTCGGGTATGGAGTACAGCAGTTTCTCTATGAGCACTTTGCCCATGAAGCCGGTACCGCCAGTAACTAGGATGTTTCTTCCTTTGTAAAAATCTCTTACGGAGGACATTTCTGAAATAAAAAAAACATTACATTTTACAAACATCTTTTGTCTTACCAATAAGTCGCGCACAAATTAGATCTTCGGGGCATACGGGAATCGCTTTTAAAATTGTTAATTGAGTCAATTCAGTGTTCACTAAATGCTGAACCCTAAAACAAAAAAGTTGGTAGGTACCTGGGATAGGATCAAGTAAAAGTACTTTGATCTTTGATATTTTTGTAATATTATCATGGGTAATGTAGTTGTGAGGGCATAATATCAAACCTTTGAAGTTGAGTTAAAATTGGAAGTTAGTCATGTTATTGGATTTCGATGACAGCATGGCCGCGTAGCTCCATAAAATTGGAGGTTTCTCAATTTGTGCAGTTATTTTTTTTGTATACAAGACATTGTATGGAAACGCATTGGTCATATATAAGTACTCTTCTTAATGATAACAATGTTTATTGTGTGAGTATTTGCACTGGACTTTTTTTTAATGTTTATATTACATATTTTACTTTAGTACTCTGGAACATTAAACCTTTATTTATTAAACCGTAAACTTTAATGTTTAATGATAATATAATCTCGCTTTAATCTTATTTTTCTTTGTGCATGGGCGAATAAATTAAGTACCCACCATACAATTATATACCCAATGTTGAGGTGAGTGACCATAAGTTATGTTTATTTTTAAGACAATAGCAAGAAATATTCCGCTGGTTGCCGTAATATCGCTACAAGCGTCATTGCCCATGGAGACTAAGGTCAAGTGTTTAGGCACATCTTTTTTAAGGTACCTAATTAAATGGTTGGAACGCGAATTTGTTTATAATATAATTTGACAGAGTGGAATATGAATTATCCAAAATGATTCAATATTATGCTGATCTGCGTATTCTTCGTATTCACAATCAAACACCATACAATGTAATCGAGATATGAGCTACTGTACTACTGTACTGTAAGACCATTAATCCCGTGAGGCTGGAAAGGGGGTGCGGAAAAAACACGAAATATTACGGGGGGGGGGGGGGGGGGGGGTTGTGATATCACTTTTAATTTCTTTCTGGACACTTATAAGGGTGCTTAATTTTCTAGAATTAAATAAGATTACCTATACTTGTATTCAATGGTAATATTCTGAAATGTTTTAAGATACTTTGTATCAGAAAAATACACGTGATTACGAGACTAAATATACACGAAATTTGATAACCATACACATGCCAGCAAGGGATGTCTCCTACATTGTGGTGTAATCGATAATATCCGTCTAGACAGATATTTAGAATGTGCATATTTATTTTTTTTCTTATATAAGGCGCCCCAGATTAGTGTTAAATATTTTAAGAGTTGCATGAGTAGGTCCCGATTACGTTGCTGTATAAAATTAGAGAGTAAATGTAGTTTTTTTTTAATGAAGGCGTACCAGTTTTGGTGTATGTAAACCACATCCCAATAGCAAAAAGCTTGTAGTATCAGAGAGAAGAATGTTGCACACGTCAACTTTATTGACACCTTTTTTTTGACATCGTATTTTTACACTCCTTATATTTTATATGTATTTTTCATCATTGGAACGGATGGACGCCATTTTCATATCATCATGTCACATCCATTATTTTATTTATAATGTGTATTTATTGAATGTGTTATTGCTATTAAATTACTTGACATTGGCAAAATACCCACTAAGTTGTGGGTGAGGCCATATTCATATTCATTTTATTTCATCGCATTTCATTTCGTAAAGAAAGAAGAAGTATATTTTATATCCAACTAGCTGTTGCCCGCGACTTCGTCCGCGTGGTATTTAACAAAGACAACCGTTGACAACAGCCTGCTCGCCCATTCTGAGCCCGCGGGACGCATTGCAGGTTGTTGCTATCAAACTTAATCAGGCGCTGCGCTGCAACATTGGTTTTAATTTTTTTTCGTGAGATCCTATTTTTTTTTCTAAAATAAAAGTAGCCTAAGTTACTCCTTGTTACATCAGCTATCTGCCAGTGAAAGTCCCGTCAAAATCGGTCCAGCCATTTCAGAGATTAGCCGGAACAAACAGACAGACAGACAGACAGACGGACAGACAGACAAAAATTGTAAAAAATGTTGTTTCGGTATAGGTAACGTGTATACATCCAAATGCACTTAGTAAAAAGCGGTTATTTTAATATTACAAACAGACACTCCAATTTTATTTATATGTATAGATTATATCTCATTTAGGTACTATTATATCTCATTCAATCCTGGTCTTCTTTGCCCATAACCCATCAACCAGTAGCATTACACCGCGCACTTAGTGTGTTTATTTTAATATTTCTAATAATTTGTTTTATTTCCATTGGAATGTTATCTGTATAACCTACTGATGTAACTGTTAAAATATTTTACACTAATGAAGTTATAACTATCAATTAATTTTATTTAATAGCAAACTTGTTTATGTATAGGTTAGTAAGACGGGACAGTCATATATTTAGTTTGTTAAAATAAAACCATTGATAGTTTTCTATCTCGCAATATTTTACATTATTATACGCAAAAACGACTGGATCGATTTCACTAGGTGTTTCTCTATTCGATAGCTTAGGATCAGACGTAAGCCTAGGTTTATCATGACTATTAGTTGGCGAGTTGCAGAACAAAATAGAAAGGAGCCGCGGACAGGGCCTACTTCATATAATCACTACCGCACTACACTATTACACAATCACGTAACCTACACTAATTTAAGGGACCGCGATCATAGCGTAACGTGACGTTAAAATGCCACGAAATGGAAGTTTCCACCAGTACTATACAATATAGTATAGCGCTGTATTTAAGTCAATTGAACTATATATAAAAGAAAAATAATATTGTACGAAGAATTCTATATGTTCATCGTTAATTCATCCTTCGCGCCGCCGTTTTTTTTAGGTATAGTCACTGGGACTGGCACGCACCTGCAGCGCAGCACAGCACGCATCGGGAATTCCAGGACACAACGCAATTGCTCACCCCCTTGTCACGTCACGGAAAGGAAATGTCTTTATCTATACATATAAATAAAATTGGAGTGTCTGTTTGTAATATTAAAATAACAGCTTTTTACTAATTGCATTTGGATGTATACACGTTACCTATACCGAAACCACATTTTTTACAATTTTTGTCTGTCTGTCTGTCCGTCTGTCTGTCTGTCTGTCTGTCTGTCTGTTTGTTCCGGATAATCTCTGAAATGGCTGGACCGATTTTGACGGGACTTTCACTGGCAGATAGCTGATGTAACAAGGAGTAACTTAGGCTACTTTTATTTAGAAAAAAAAAATAGGATCTCACGAAAAAAAATTAAAACCAATGTTGCAGCGCAGCGCCCGATTAAGTTTGATAGCAATAACCTGCAATGCGTCCCGCGGGCTCAGAATTGGCGAGCAGGCTGTTGTCAACGGTTGTCTTTGTTAAATACCACGCGGACGAAGTCGCGGGCAACAGCTAGTATATAATAATATTACTAAAATGTTGTTTTTGTTCTCTTTCAGTATGCCCAAATGAAACCAGCTATCGAACTACCGGTTAATGGTCATCCACTTACTGTATTATCATTTTATTTTTGTTTCTTTTCATTTATCAACTTGTCGTTGGCAAAATCATCGGTAAACGAAGGAGCCATAAAAATAAATTGGAACTGGAAAGGAAATGTCAACTTTCTATCATTGTCAATTTGTCCTTGAACGCCGCCCCATTTTCGAGGTCTTTTTACGTGAATTTTCCAAAGAATATCTTTTGCTTTTTTTTGAAAAAAATAATTACATTTTTTAATTAAAAAATGAGGGAACCCTATTACCGCTAAATTCGGACACCAATGTGTGCGATGTTGCAATCAGCATGACAGACAAAACATATATATCTACTAATATTTAACTCTGATCAATCCAATTGTAAAACATCTATCGAGCAATGCCTCAAAGCCTTTGGAAGTTGTGTAACAACGTTATCAATGATTTCGATAAAGTACTTCGCTTTTAAAATCAATATACAGGGCGCTTGGGACATGGTAACGAAAACTTTGGGTGAAGTTTACACTTAATGCCTATACTAAAATTATCAAAACCATTTATGTCGAAAGTCATGGGTTTCAAATGTTTTAATTCTAGAGCGGGCAATGTATCGTAAAAACTCGGTCACAACACAGTGCTCGGCGCCATGCCCGATGCGTGCGAGTGACGTGAGTGAGCGCGCTCAAGCAAATCGGGGTTTAGTTTACATTGCAGTGTTAGGCCTAAATTAGTAAATATGTTTTTAATTTATTTAAAATCACGCTGAGGTAGACTTCTACTATGATTTCGTGCTAAAATCGATTGTAAATTACGTACTTGTAAGTAGTTTAGTAACTAAACGTATCGGTGATATTGAAAGTTTGACTTGGACTATCTAACATCCGGGCCCCAGTATAGAGTTCTCCGAGTTTTAGGTAGTTTCATTCAATTCAATAAAGTAGGTATCAGTATACTTTTTTTATGCGCCCATAGGAAGTCATGATTGTAACATTTTGTTAACATAGTTACCACGTGATGTAAATGGCGAAAAGTAATGACAATGCAGTGTTGCAAGTGATTATTTCAGTCAAAGTCAGATCCGTGTTTATTTATTTACTTAAGCAATTTTTTGGCGCATATAAATAGTATTTTTAAAACCTACGCTGATTCTGACAACAGATTCTCTGGTCTCGTTGACAGTCCACTAGCATTCTATGGCTGGAGGAATGAAAAAAATATTAATTTAAATATGACCTCCATATATTCTTATTATGTATCCAAACATCACAGACTATTTGGTATATAAATGCCTATATCCTTGTATGAATTTACCTATTATGAATGTAATCATTTTTGTTATTGTGTGTGTTTGTTATTTGACTGGGTTCTAAAGCCTTACGGCATCAAAGGTCATTACCATCAAAGGTCAGTTTAAGTACGGAAAACGTTAAATACGTATAAATAGGTACCTTAATTAAATATTACCAACCTAATTAATACAAATAAAAAGTACCTATAGCACCTTTTACCTAGTCACTACGATGTTTTGACTAAGTCCTCAACTTTTAAGTTATAGTTTAAAGTATTAAAGCTTCGTCACAGTATAATCATGGCAAAACGTAAGTAAATGAGTAATTTCCGAGCTCTACGAATCTCGGTCATCGAGCTCTACTAACGATATTTCTAACATCCTTGGTCGGGCTATGTACGGACGGAAAGGTGGCATTCTGCCTTTCCATTCGTTTACAACACTATTAAAGTTGAATTTATTTAACATTTATTTTTCATTGAAATAAAACTTATTTTAAGGATTTTATCGCGTTTATATTTTGATTTTACGTTCCCGACGTTTGGGCTGCTTTACAGCAACCATGGTTACAGGATTTATTTTATAAATACAACAATTGTAGGGCCCCAAACTAAGCAACACTTATAATATGTGTACCGTACCGTAATGATCTGGAGTCGAAACCAGTATACTATACTTATTATAGACTAGCTGTTGCCCGCGACTTCGTCCGCGTGGTATTTAACAAAGACAACCGTTGACAACAGCCTGCTCGCCCATTCTGAGCCCGCGGGACGCATTGCAGGTTGTTGCTATCAAACTTAATCAGGCGCTGCGCTGCAACTGCGCTGGTTTTAATTTTTTTTCGTGGGATCCTATATTTTTTCTAAAATAAAAGTAGGCTAAGTTACTCCTTGTTACATAAGCTATCTGCCAGTGAAAGTCCCGTTAAAATCGGTCCAGCCATTTCAGAGATTAGGAACAAACAGACAGACAGACGGACAGACAGACAAAAATTGTAAAACATGTTGTTTTGGTATAGGTAACGTGTATACATCCAAATGCACTTAGTAAAAAGCGGTTATTTTAATATTACAAACAGACACTCCAATTTTATTTATATGTATAGATGTATAGATAAACTTGTTACTCATCACAAAAGTTGGCCCCTACAAGGATTGGAACCCAAGACCTGGTACAGAAAATTAACTACCAACTTACCCGAGTCATGGAGGTTTTATATATATACATATGTAGTATATACAGACTGTCCTTCCAATTCATTGTACGGGATTCATAGTTCAAGCGTTGCTTAGTGTGGAACCGTATACTTAGTTGATGTGTTCGTCTGGCGATATTATTATTATTATTTACAATCTCAGGTTCACCGCAAAATTACAGTATTGCAGTGTTGCGGCTGGCAAAATATACCTACTTATAAGAAATTATCTGTTAAATACATATATCCATCTGCAACCATGTATTTAAATTGCAGATAAATACAGAGATATCCTGCATCCTTCTATTCATATATATCTTTCTCTTTCTTTTTGCCTTATCCCACTTCATTTGGGGTCAGCTCTCCTCGTAATTTTTCGCCAGATGTTTCGGTTCTGGGTCGTCGAGTCATTCACTAGGACTTGCTTCAGGTCGTTGTTGACTACGGACATCCAAGTGAGATGGGGTCTACCTAGTTCTCTGGACTTGCTTAGTCATGGATTTCTTGAGTCTTCTTATTACATGGCCCTACCATCTCAGGCCCTTTAGACAGTTTTTTTCGATTGGCTTAATAATTATATTTATAAATATCAAGTTAAAATTGCAATCTAGTAGAAATAGTATTGGGTGGGTTTAAATTTAATAAAAAAAAAACCTCACAAAAAAATAAAATATATACCTAGTAGCTTTCTTTGTAACAATATTATTTTATATACCGAAATTCTGATTTCGCATAATGATTAAAAATAAGAAACGCATCTTCAAGGCTTAGTTTATCCTTTCTGAATCATATTGTGAACCCTCTATATTGTGAACAAGGTAAACAAATATTTTCGTTTGAGAACTAACCATCCTTCACGGTTATAGATATTGAATGTTAAGAGGTGTTTGACGAAACCACCGGAGAGAATATTGTGGAAATACATTGCATCTTTGCATACCCAACTCACGCGAATATGATAATATCGTTTACTCGGCCGCATTGGCATTTTTTTTTACTAAAAACAATAATAGCTTTGATTTATACGGCTATATTGGCTTAGTTTCTTAAATCCTAAATCCTATCAATATAAGAATAGTCGAAAATATTGTAATTACTCATTTCAGTTTTTCATTTAGTAGGTACATATATACTTTATTAATACAACAAACCTAATCGTGAGTACGTTTGTAAATAACATAATTATATAGTAATTAACAGAACAAGTAAGAAGTACATACAATGTCGAGAACAATTTCAACTATACCTACCAAATATTTTGCACAAGTTAACAAGTGTTTCTTAGAGTTATTAAACCATAAAGTTTATGTTGTTGCAACTATGTGGAGTAGGTGAAGTAGGTCTCATAGTGAAGTCATTGGCGTACAGCTTAAAAGCAATTGCGCCACGCACTTGCAAGGTTACGAGAATAGATGTTGGGCATAACATCAACAACATAAAGTATCACAACTTGTTATATTTTACAGCAGCCTTCGGTGCACGTTGAACCACCACGTACCTACTATCACTTGTACTATAATTATCTATTCAATGAAAATACATTTAATACATAAATGTTATAGGTACGTAGGTCATTATATTTTAACCTTGAATAGTATTCTTAGTATTCTGTACTTATTAATAACAGTAGGGTTATTAATAAATACAGAATAATAAGATTATAGTTATGGTATTACGTTATGTTATATTTATTAACATAATTTATTAACTCTGGTAAACTATTCGTTGATTTCTACATTTACTTTGTCACTTTGGAGGGGTAAGACAATATGTGAACGATGAGACTGCGTTTAAACCGGTGATGCTATAGCGTATTAATATGAAACATAAACCATCAGGCCTTCAAATTCGTTTTATATTCAATTAGTGCTGTAAAGTAGTGAACACGTCTATGTGACGTGCATCGATGATTAAATCTCTTGTAGACAGTGACCTGTTGATGACAAATGGGGGAAGTGGAACCCACCACTGATCCTCGGCTTGTCAACTTTTCCAATAATAAACCAAACAAGTTGGATCGATAACTGAAGAATCCAGCAACACTGAACTCCTCTAAGATGTTAGTCGAGAAACTATCTACCACGAGTGATGGGACCCCAAATAAAGTGCAGTTGTCAAAAAGTATTCGATACGTGTTTCGCCTCTTAACGATGAATCCTCAGGACGGCTGGGGTACGAATGAGACACAATAACTTACGGAAATCTCGCTTGTTCTTATGTTTTAATAAACCTCTTATTCCATTATAATATGCTCATAGCTTTAAAAACCGGCCAAGTTCGTTTCGGACTACGCATCGTTGTTAGGTTCCGTGTTTATTTATTACACGGCTTTCCCATATTTTACAGGTTAAAAAACAATACCCCTTACAAGGGTGTGTACTCAACAAAAATCATTTGTACTTTGCATATATATATAGGTTAAAGTTAGTGTCGGAACTAATAAATCGTCATTATCAATGTTTTTCTCCACTCTATGATCGGATTGAAACGCGATCTCAATTGAGAAGGTGCGGGGAGGTAGGTTAGCCCTGTAGCGATAGTTCTTATTTTGGTTAGGCATTTCCATATTGCATTTTGATTGTATTTGGGTTCAAAACTGTATAGGTACGTACTGAAATGGACAGACGGACTGAAAGGATGATTTATAAAGGTTTCTCATTATTGATATTGAAATAATATAAGTTTTGGCGCATAAATGATCATTTACTTGATCGGTCATTTGGTGATGCAAAGATCGTTATTTATGTAAATACTTATGTATGTATTTGGTTGTCTAGACAATATTATTATAGATTATTAATAATCTTTACAATGATACCTAACTACTTAAAATGCACTATGCAGACATATGATAAAAAAAAACAAATAAAAAAGTAAAAATCGGGACTAACTTCAATAGTATAAAATACCCAATTGTAGTTTGGATTATCCCATTCACTGTATAAGATATAACATTCTAGATGGAAGAATTGACAAAACCAGTGTTAATACTTGGTGTAAAGACTGCTTAGAACACGAGTTCAGCTGGTTTTGCTTGGCGGATTTCTAGAGTTGCATTATTATTATTTATACTAGCTGTTGCCCGCGACTTCGTCCGCGTGGTATTTAACAATGACAACCGTTGACAACAGCCTGCTCGCCCATTCTGAGCCCGCGGGACGCATTGCAGGTTGTTGCTATCAAACTTAATCAGGCGCTGCGCTGCAACATTGGTTTTAATTTTTTTTCGTGAGATCCTATTTTTTTTTGTAAACTAAAAGTAGCCTAAGTTACTCCTTGTTACATCAGCTATCTGCCAGTGAAAGTCCCATCAAAATCGGTCCAGCCATTTCAGAGATTAGCCGGAACAAACAGACAGACAGACAGACAGACGGACAGACAGACAGACGGACAGACAGACAGACAAAAATTGTAAAAAATTTTGTTTCGGTATAGGTAACGTGTATACATCCAAATGCACTTAGTAAAAAGCGGTTATTTTAATATTATAAACAGACACTCCAATTTTATTTATATGTATAGATGTATAGATATAGATTATTGTGATATATTACAAAAATAGCAGCACATATTATTTTATTTATTTATATATTATATTATAGGTAATATTTATGAGTAAATCAGCGACAGTATATAAAATAAAATGAAGTGAATTTTACTTTTGACAGATTTAAAATAAGCATTGTTGAGGCATTTTAAGGAAATAAGTAGATACCGAATTTAGTTAGTACTAATAAAAGATGATTCATAATAGGTATACTTAGCCTTAAACCTGCGCTTCTTTAGAGCATCTGTAATAATTTTTAAGGCAGAATTGCAATGGGTCGATTTGACAAAAAAAAATTTGGTCTCAACAATTGTGATATTTTGAGACCATTTTTTTTTCATTTCTTAATCACCCGTATAACTGCGAGATTTAGTTTTCAAAAAAATAAGAGAAGAACCTAGCTTATATTTAATTTTTGTGTTTTTAAAAGTATTGTAAATATTTATGGCCCGAAAAATTAGGCGAGTGATAGTCCTTGTGTCTCAACCTACCTACTCTCTTCACCCTGAGAAGAAAGAGACACACTACCGCATTATTCCTATTGATCCTAACAGTAATCCGCACATTGCAGGTATTAACAGGCCGCACATTCGATCCGAATAATTAGACATTCAAAATAAGGTACCTACATATTATATGCAATTATTCGCAATTGATTGTATGTAACTAGGTACCTTTCGCAAAGCCTTATCAAAGTGAATTAAGTAAGAATATATATTGTACATTTCGCAAAGCAAGCAACAAAATAACCCGGCAAAATAAATAGGTATGTTATTGTATACTTATTGATTTAGCTATTGATTATAGCCCGTTAGATAAATTATATAGACCCATGTACCTATATGCTATTCCAGTAGAACCAATGTCTATACATAATTTATTAAACAAACACACCGAGTCTCGTATTGTATTAAGGGGGAAGCTCAGGGTCAGGGCGCGAAATTCAAAATGTCAATGGTTTTTATTTTTTTACGAAAAATTTGGACAACTTTACGATGTAATTTAGTGTTTTGCGATATTAGCATTCTACATTGGATGTCTCGATGTATTAAGTTTGCTTAAGAAAGAACCTAATCCGATACAATACCATAAGGTTTGTAAAAACCGCTACTTTTACTAACTTAATGGTGTTGTATCGCTTTAGGTATTTTTTTAAGCAAACTTAATACATCGAGACATCCAATGCAGAATGCTAATATCGCAAAACACTAAATTACATCGTAAAGATGTCCAAATTTTTCGTAAAAAAATAAAAACCATTGACATTTTGAATTTCGCGCCCTGACCCTGAGCTTCCACCTTAATAGGACTTCAAATTCCGTAATCACAAACGTAATGCACACAAATACCATGTAACATTTTATGGCACTAGACGGCTTTTATACAAACTTTTTGTTCGATTACCAGCGTACTCTTTGTACCCAATATAACCAACATGATGAGTAATAAATAAGCTGATAAATAAATAATCATGTCGTGAGATTTTAAAGTTAGTGTTATAAGAAGTGAATTGTCAATGAACAGTAAGTAGAAGTATACATGCTTATACCTAAAATGTAAAATTAAACATAGATTTAAAACCTTTCTTTACAGCTTATTTTTTGGAACGAAGTTCCTTATCGCGCGTTACGGAAGGGGGCTAGACGGAAAAAATTCATACGAAAAATTCAGCAGAAAAATTAAGCAGAAAAGTTGTAACTTGTAACGACCAATTGTAAGCATTATTACAAACGAATGTATAGTTTACTATATAAAAACCCAAAAACATAACGATACCTCGTTCAAAATCATGCTAGCGACATCTATCGCTGACAAAAATAAACATAAATAAACGAAAGTATAGTTTACTATATAAAACCCAAAAACATAACGATACCTCGTTCAAAAACATGCCAGCGACATCTATCGCTGACAAAAATAAACATAAATAAACGAAAGTATAGTTTACTATATAAAACCCAAAAACATAACGATACCTAGTTCAAAAACATGCCAGTTTGCTATCTTTGTCGTTTGCATTTACATAATGGTCAGTATTTTCGAAACATTGCAGAAGTGCATCCGTGGCGCAATTGGCTAGCGCGTTCGGCTGTTAACCGAAATGTTGGTGGTTCGAGCCCGCCCGGGGGCGATATATTTTTGTTTCCCAAAATTATTGATTTTTTGTACATAATAAAAAATAATAAAGGAACTTCGTTCCATCCAGGTGTCCCTTGACACCTCTCAACTTTTTGTTTTTAATTAAACGTTTGTACATTGTTTTCTAGTTTTTAACGGCGTTATACCTACATGGTGTTGTAATTTAGCGGTGTTCGTAGAGGAGCCCTTTGTACATTTCTGCCGTGATGCGGGCAAATGTAGGAACTGCTGAACTGATTTCTTTCGAACTCTGCTAAGATCCATGTGAGTAGTATCAGTTATCAACTAAAAGAACCGCGTTGAATTAGATCTATCCTTTCGGGAGCTACGATACCACAGACAGTTAAAGGTTTCACAATTATAATACCCCTCTTTGCACGATCGGGTTAAAAATAACGAGTACAGATAGCATCATCTACCTATTAGTATAGCATTAGATATCCATCACCAATTTTTGACAATACGCAACAGATAGTAACGGTGAATAACTCACTGTTTTGTTTTTTTTCTGTCGTGAAATGTAGAGCGGCGAGCTTAGTAAGCGAGAGACGCGGGCATGCAGCCTCCTGCGCGTACCTATCACAGTAGACTGAGTGGAATTGAGAGGCGCAAGGGCAACCTCTCCCAACACTATATACTCACGGTGCAATTTCATACTCAATCCGGCGATTCAACTTAAGTTGATTTGACAAATTGCGCATTGAGGAGGTAAATTGATGTCTACTTTCAACATATTGACAGTTGAGTTGACCGCCCTGGGAATCGGCTAGTTAAATCAACCAACTATAGCAGTTTTTTGAGCTCCAGAGTCAGGCGCGTTGCTTGCCGCACGATTGTTAATAATGGATGTTACTAAAGACAGGAATTCTTGAAACCATCAGAATCCATTCTTAAAAACAATTCGAATAACTTCCGGATTCAAATAAAACATTTTGAGTTTTTTTATCAGGAACTGTACCCCCTGTACCTTGTAAAATATTTATATATAAATCCAAGGCATTCAATAGTAAATTGTACAAGAAGTGAATAAAGCAGGTATTTTTATTTAAGACTAGCTGTTGCCCGCACTTCGTCCGCGTGGTATTTAACAAAGACAACCGTTGACAACAGCCTGCTCGCCCATTCTGAGCCCGCGGGACGCATTGCAGGTTGTTGCTATCAAACTTAATCAGGCGCTGCGCTGCAACATTGGTTTTAATTTTTTTTCGTGAGATCCTTATTTTTTTTCTAAAATAAAAGTAGCCTAAGTTACTCCTTGTTACATCAGCTATCTGCCAGTGAAAGTCCCGTCAAAATCGGTCCAGCCATTTCAGAGATTAGCCGGAACAAACAGACAGACAGACAGACAGACAGACAGACGGACAGACGGACAGACAGACAGACAGACAGACAAAAATTTAAAAAAATGTTGTTTCGGTATAGGTAACGTGTATACATCCAAATGAACTTAGTAAAAAGCGGTTATTTTAATATTACAAACAGACACTCCAATTTTATTTGTATGTATAGACGTTTGTCTGCTCGAGCCAAAGGCGAGGGTAGATATTTATGTCGAGGATAAAAATGTGAGGATAAAATTCTGCTTTTCACTTCCATTTAGAGAAAATGAAACAGTGATAAACATTGCAAGTGAAATTTGACCAATTTAGTATCTTTGCCACAGATACCTAATAGAAAACTTTAATCTATGACGTCTATGATAAGTCACAGTTTTTTTTTTATCTTTCTACATGACCCGTCTCGTCATGAATGCATTCCCCATCATGGTTTTTAAAGTAATAACAAGTTTTTTCTACGTGTAACCTATACCTAATGTAAGATTTTTGATTGTGTTAGGCTTCATGGAATAATTGTCTTGGTCTTTGAAAAAGTAAACACATGTATGAACTAGAACATGAAAGTCCGCATACACGCAGCATAAACAAGGACTTACCGAGCATGAGGAGTGAAAAAAATATTGTATAATGAATATTAAGTAAATACCAAGATTTAACTGCAAATTTGTTGGGGCCAATGTTATTCGTATTTGAATAAACGCTTCTCTATGTTAAATAGGTAACACACCACTAGATAGGTACTCATTACTTAGATTAGATACTCATTAGCAGCTGCTGCTCGCTGATGACACTCATTTATTATACATACGCCTTATTAAACAAGACATAGCTGGGATGACGTAGAATAACACTATTTAGCGTTAAAATTGAATTATTTTTTACAATTGCGAAGGATTTTAAAGGTTATCTTAGTTAACGTCGCGTTGTAATCCGGTTATAAGGTTAAGGATGTAATTTGAAGTCAAATTACCATTTCTAAGAATCCCTGTGGGCATATAGGTACAAAAGAAATGATTTGACTTTGAACTGAAAAAAATAAACATCAAACTATTCTGTTCATATAACGTTGGAACGCAAGTTAAATAACTATATTTTCAAATAAATATCATTATTACACCTTATAAGTAAAACAGATAAATTGAATACAATACATGTTATGAGGTATGAGGTTAACAAAGTCGTTGGCTTTTAAAAAAAAACATTCCATTGTCTAATGTATGTCCGATTCGTATTTTAAACATGCAGCTTCATATCTCCAAGTCTATGCACAGGCCACATGCATTCACACCCGGCTGGTATCACCAAGGTCCTCGTTTCCCAGCAATCACTGAAAACGAAGAACCGTTTGGTCAGTAGATTCGACTTCTTCCTTGACTCGTTACCATTTTATATTAGTGACAGCTTCCAGTGAATCCTGTTTTCGCAGATTACCGATATTTACACAATGTGATTGCTATCTCCCCTTCGAAACCCAAATATTGGGATTTCCAATACCGACGACCTGATTAGCTCAGTGGGTTGTAACCCTGCTATCTTTGCTGCGGGTTCCGGGTTCGAATTCTGGTAGGGGCAAACTTGGTGTGATTAGCACAAATGTTTGTACCCAAGTTATTGATGTTTATTATCTATATAAGTATTATATACTGAGCTCGCCCTCAGTTTGTTGTACGCTACCCATAATATAAATGTTGCTTAGTGTGGGACCGTATAGTTGGTGTGTTCGTCTAGCGATATTTATTAATTTATTAATACTGTAAAGGTCAGTATCGGTGGTATTTGGCAGATTTTAAGGCTTCTGTTTACCCTTAACGATAACACCAGCACACCGTGCCCTCTGAAGAACAGAGGTAAGCACATATTTTAGACTAAATAACAACAAAAAACTATTTAGTGCTGGCTGGCCTGACAGACTGTTTCCCGAATTCTAAAGTTTTAGGTTTTTAGAGATAACAAATTTTAAAGTTGTCCTCAAACTTTTTACATTGTGTTTGAAATCGTTTTTTTTGTTTTTCTGTTATTTTTTTAAAGTATGTGCAAATGTGAGTTAGTTCTCTGTGATTTGGGAATTCAGGATAATGCTTGTAAAATATGTGTTTTGTCAGGTGTACTAAAGTACGGATGCGTTACCTATAGTATATACCTACCTGGTATATCGTCTTCTGGTTAGGTGAATTGTTTTGTTCCATTGCACGCAGGCGAATCCTAAGCTCGAGCATATCTGAAAATAATGATTCATTTTTAGGTTTCAGTGCTCAAAAGCAAACACTTATGCGCTGGGCTGGCCTGAGTCTTTCTGTTTATCACAAAATGTATACTCGGTTCTGTTTGGCGTAGGAACTTGCTGTTAATAAGGTCCTATATGTGTGTCCTAACAAACCTAAAAACAACAATTTGTTAAATTTTTATTCCAAGATTTTCGTTTAAATCTCATTTAGAAAAAATCAATCTGACGTTTATTTTAGTGTAAAAAAAAATCAAAATCCGACATAAAACAAACGTAACTACGAAAATTAAAAATAATATCCGTTGATTCGTTTTCAAATAAGGATCAATCCTTAATGGCGTCGGAGACCGCTAGGATTGTCTCCCTATTTTATTTAGTGAACGGTTATCAAAGATAATTCAAAATATTATTATGATGCGGTCACATCTGGGTTAGTGCTCCTGTTAATGCGCCTTAGTTAAGGCATTGAAAAACGCCACGTTAAACGTATAATTAGTAATGACGTTAGTACATTAATGTGTAATAAATTAAGGCCCTAAGTAGTGCACTAAGCCACTGGTGTGGCCGCACCATTACGGTACACGTTGACCTATCGTAGTATCGGTACGCACGGACGGCACGCAATGTAATTTCGATTCTCATTTAATTGCGATCACTAACGCAGGTACAACGGGCTGGCCGTCTCGGTTTTAAGAGCAAAGTAAATTCATTCCTTAGACCGTTGCGTGCGTTACTAGTAATCAACCGAGAAATACATCTAAGGGAGTTAGTATAGATAAACCCAGTAACCTCATTCGTAACTCCGATGTCTTCGTTGGAGGACATCGTGCATCGAACCTCCTCGTAGTAGGCCGGGCGGTACTCGTACTCGTTTGTGTTCAGCTTCTTGATTTTCCTCTCGAGGTGGCAGATTGGATAGTGTTTCTAAAATAGTAAATATATATAGTTTTGAATATAAAACATAAGTCCGAAATACTGTTGGTACCTATAACGGTCTATCTGCCAGCCAACAGCGATGTTGCCTATGCAATATCGACCTTGAAACCGCTACCGTCTGTAGGGACAGGTAGATACATATTAGCAGACCAATAATTGACACATTTACACTTATTATTGTAGTTTTCCTGATATCAAAAGTTATGAAATCAAAGAAATCGCTCTTTCAAAATGTCAGTGAAGTTATCAATATAATATTTCTATACATTTACCCAACAACAGAGATAGGTGAAGAGAACGAAATAATAAACGCAGAATTGCGGAGCACATTCCGCAGAGTTGCGGAAAGATTGCCTGCTCGAGATAGAGTTTGTATGAAATTGCTACCTGTCTAATAATAAGTATCTGTTTTTATTTTCCTTTAAGCGATAGGTGCTCATAACATGCACAAATATTTTTTATATTTTTCGCCAGATAAACGCACCAACTATTCGACACTAACAAAATTCGTGCAACATTGTAACACTTTTCTACGCTGTCATACATAAGCTTGGTCATCACACTGTTAGAAATTATATGGTTTTGTTCCAGATCTTTTATCGGTAACACACTGCTGCAAATGGGCTAAGTTTCAATAACAAATTGACTAACCTTTATCATACGACTCTTTAACATTTGATATCGAATGGATTATACCAAAACTGACGAACGAAACAATTTCATAAATCATAAATTGCATAAACATATGAATTAGACGGAAGGTATAAGAAGATAGAAGTACAGTGAACAAAAGTACCTACATCAATTCACCGAATAATCATTTCTTTTCAATCATCCCCACTTGATCATTACCCTACTAATTGGTAGGTACCGAACCAATGTATTGATACTACGTCGCAACATTATTGCGACTGACTTTGCGAAGTGGCTTTTTCATAAAGGTACTTATTCTCCGTAATGTAAGGTGCATAGTGTTTATTCGTAGCACAATAAAATACTGATGTGTGTATAGCTTCTTCGAGAATTTGGTTAATTATATGCATCTAAAATACATCATTAAATTTTATCGCTGTAAATCCATTCAAACCATATCTAACCTACCGTTATATATATACACGAAGCTGAGTCAGCTGAATAGAACTTACTTAGCGGTACTTAGATGTAACCATTAGTAATGACATTTACTATAACTTGTCATAAGTGGATGGCGTAAATTCGTCAGAGAAGTGACGGGTGGTGTTCATAATGAGTGCTTCGCAGTCGCCGATTATCTAGTTGTATTAGACTGTTTACAATAATATACCTTTAATTTTTTTTTATATCCAATGACTCATGATAATGAATAAAATATAAGTACTGATTACTTACATAAGTAGGGACCTGAGCACCCAGCTGGCGCATTTCACGATCTCGTGATCCTTGAAGTGACTCCGTGTACTCTGGCAGAATCTTTGAACGATATGATAAATATTGTGATAAATATTATTATTACTAAGCGCATAAAAATGTATTGGGAACAAAACATATTTTTTGGATTCGACATATTGAAATTCTGCGGTAAAGCGCCGGTTCAAAGGTTATACACTTTATGAATCACGCTGTATATACTATATATAGTAACTCACATCTGTGGGTTCGTCGCAGTCAGTTTCAGAAGGAGCTCGTTGCCTGCTCAGCACCTGCTGCCGGTTTCGTTCCAGCCTCCCGAGCACTGAGTTCAGAACTTTGTCAGGATTGGGGATCCGCAACACGTGTTCTATGAAGTCCCGGGCCGTCTCCTCGCTCGAGGATGGCGATGACGCCAAACATAGAGATGCGTAGAGTACCTGAAAGAACAAACATGATCTTTTGTAAGCAGTCATTTACTTCAATTATTAACAACCAGCTGCGCCCCGCGGTGTTACCCGCGATTAAAAAGTAGGTATGTCCTTTTTACCGGGATAAAAAGTAGCCTATGTGCTATTCCAGACTATAATCTATCTCTGTGCCAAATTTCATCCAGATCCGTTCAGCCGTTCTGGCGTGATTGAGTAACAAACATCCATCCATCCAAACTTTCACATTTATAATATTAGTGGGATTGAAATTTTAAGAAATAACTCATATTTTGAAATAAACTAGACAAGTGCGTGATCATAACTCAAAAAAATTGCATCCAAACTCTGTTCCCCTTAGGGGTTGAATTTCCACAAATCCCTTATTAGTGCTCACTACGTCACATAAGGAAGTCCTGTGCTATGTTTATGTTTCAACACACAACGGCTTCGGCTGTGTGTTGTCTGGCAGTTAGTGTTTGACTGTTATTAAATAGAAGAAGGTGTAGGTATTAAATTTCAATAAAAATATATGATTACAGCTATAAATATATAGTTATGTTATCATTATTTCCTTACTCAAGTCATCTAGGGGTAGTAATATATTATTTTTTGTGCCTAGGTCATGTCTTCTAGGCAGTGAGTTTTAATTACTGTGATTCTCCTACACTTTTAAATGTCTACTTAGAGCAGACAGGAAAAGAAGATGTTGTGCTGTTTTGAGCAACTACTTTGACGATACAGTGTGTTCCCATTTTGGTGTTAGATGTAAATTGAGTTTTGATTTCAAATCCGCGAATAGAATCGTGTGGCATTTTAACCATTTGAATAGATAAAGATACCGTTATGTGACAATCACCTTGTGCTGGCTTCTACAATGCGTGACATTAGGATTATGATACAATCATATTCTAATCAGGTAACTACACATTAACTTATTTATTTGCTTGCGTTTAGGATATGTGCATCATTTACCTACCTATTAATCTCAAACTTAAGAGGTAAGTACGTACCTAGTTATTGTCTGAGGTATGTAGTACTTTACCAGCAGGTGGTTATTGTAGCACTTGCTCCTAACATAGACCAACATATCTGTTGACCTTGTAGTTTTACTTTTCAAACATATAATAGTATTGTATAGTGATGTGACAATAACACCAACCGATTTAGTCGAAAGCCAGTTCATGCAGAGTCCATCCATAACGTCCTGTACAGTGTTTGGTATGTGACGTATGTTCGCGTCATGTTGTACAGTACATTGGGTTGATTAGTCGACCGCGCTCTGATTGGCCGTCATTCGTGGAGTACTCAGCCCATGCATCGCAAATCGCGATCTCAGAGATCAAAAACATTTTTTTTTAATTTGTGCTCGCAAAATTTAGATGTTTTTAATATTCTTGGAGCGCTGAGAAATCCTGATTAAGTACTTCTGATAGCTAACTTTTGCAAATTCAAAGTTTAGATTAAAGAGAAAGTGAAGTCAGACTTGATCTACGCGACTACGATATACTACTACATAATCATTCAGATCTCCGGAAGATGGTTCATTTAACATTGAATAGTACCTATAAATTAAATTCCCACTAATACCGACGTTTGCAAGAATGATGAAGTTAAACGCACTATCGGCTGATCGAATTTGGACGGAATTCCTCACAGAGCTAGTAATAACACACAGGTACTTATGCCAGTCATTTTTATACTTTCTTCTACCACTCAGCATAAAGTATTTAAGCATTTTAACTTCGCTATGGTTCTGTTACCGAAGACGCATTCAATTATCAAAACTTCGTCACAAGCAGAACATGATTCGTCTGCCCCACAGCCAAATAGAATTACACCAATTGATATGGACTGTGATTGTTAAACTCTGCGGTCGCAACTTAGGCCCGTGTGTGGGTAGCTCTCCGCACACTCTGCTCAAATTAACAATATTCAGCAGTGTATCTTGAAGTTGTGCTTGTGTGACACCTTTATTATTGTTTTTAACGATTCTAAGTTTAGTGTATTTCGGGTAATATGACAACGAGTTAACAATATTCTACTCCGCATCTACGGATGAAATAACCAACGGGACAATGTTCTTATGTTGTACGACATAAAGATTTTTTAATTTGGCCAAAAGGTAAGTGTTATGTTTTTTTATATCATAATAATTATAATAATATGCAGGCGAGCTGTTGGTAGGTAGCGACACCGCGGACCCGCGTGCTCCAGAGAGTTGATCAGGGTCCCCACCTCGGCGTGTCTTCGTCAGCCGAGTGAAACCGACGGGAGCCCGCAGGACTCTCAGCTCTGTCTTGCCTTAGATGGCGGTCCAGAGAGGGGTTCTTAGAGCTATATGCTCCAGGAATGGAAGTGTTAAAGGGCTTAACGCCGCGGGTCACCACGTGAGAGAGCGCACCACACCTCAATGCCCCTGAGCCGCTCACGCCAGTGTTGCCCCTTATCGTCATATATGACGGCCTTTTTAGGGTGCTCACCTAAAGAGCGGCGAGTCACCAATTACAAGAGGTAATAAAATAAAAGCTGAATATGGCAGGTGTCCTCAACCATTCCAATAGTCCCATCCCATGTCCGTTCAAGCTTCAATCCATAGTCCCAGTAGTCTCTATATATTCCTACAATAGTTCCACCGTCTGCTGAGGTCAATTCGCTGTTTATGCCATCATTTTCAGTACCAACAGCTAGCGTCCGCTCCGTCCCAGTCCCTGGGTTCCTATAAGGTCGGGCCTCACATCCTGTACGCCTGTCTATTAGATCTATATTTAGCATTGGCCACTTATATTTGGTATCAGTCTGTTTTTAAACTACAAACGTTAGATCACATATTCGGTGACACCGAAAATAACTATACCTAAGTCTCAGTACTTAGTTACTCACGTATCAAGTTACTCTACATTGAAATTAGAATAAAATAATATAAGAAATCAATATAAAATGCTTTATAATTAGTTACAGCAAAGGTGTTTTGGATTCATTGATGAATTTACAGGATAAACGGCTATCCCATTGATATATTTGCAACTTTTTAATGTTCTCAGGGTCAATAAAGTGGTAAAGATGCGTCGAAAACACCGCGGCACCTTCAAGATAGAGCTGGTTCCGGAGAAGGGAAGCATATTGCAAACTTGTATAGGAGACAGGTGTGCCATCTACCTTGGCTTTATTTGCAACTATAAGACTTGCCTCCTACTTCTTTAAAGATGCTATACTCCTTCTACAACTTTTTTTAACATAGAGATCTAGATCTAACAGTAGTTTTACTTTTGGTTTCGTTATTTTTTAAGAAAATGTAACCCTGAAAGTTAGAACACATAACGCACGCTTACTAATAGACTGACCTAACTCAAAAAAGCTGTTTGTTGGGAAATCGCAAAAACGTTTTGTCATTTACAACTTGTCTGACATTATTACTTATATCTCAATGAAAATAGCGTAATAATAATAAATGATGTATTGTAAGAATACTTGATTAAGTAATTACTGATACTAAAATGTAATTTTGAAGAAATTTTATTATTATTTATAATTATTTATAGCTTTTAAAATGTTGTCCCTGAGATACGTCTGTTTATAAATAAAATCAATGATATATTTCTGTACTAGTGATGACACTTTTTGTTATATGTCTGTATTTTATTAAACATTTCACTAAAACCCTTTCTCTTTTATGTTATAAGTCTATACTTGATAAAATAATAACATATTATTTTTATGTAGTATTGATTTTTAACTTCAGAAACATGAATGGGTCACTATAATATAAAAGCACCGCGAGTTGACTGTCGCAATCTCAGACGCATTATGATTTATGTCACTTTCATGTTAAAATTTTTGTCAAAATTTGTATAAGTAAACAAGACAACATATTCGTAACTCAGTCTAGGAATAAGATATCGTAAAAATTCTGAGATTGGTAGATAGATAACGTTGGAATAAATCTATCTGTGTGCTTATCTCACTTTGGGCTTAAACCCTAATTGGTCAGTCTATTATTAAGCGTGCGATAATGGTTTGGTATATTTTTTTGGTGAACCGTCGTCTTAATGGTATCGTCTCGTTACCATCGATTGAGGAACTACCAAAAAGAGTAATACCTTCCTCTAATCTAATATAAAATGCTAAGGTGTAACATTTCCTGTTTCATGATTACCTTCATAACATGGAAACTGGTACGAGTAGATATTAAGCCTTATAGGTACCAAGAAGAGGAATTCGAAATTCTACTTTTAACGGTTCCGCCGAATCTGGGCTAACTTAAGTAAATGCCAATATACATTTTCGTTAAAGCATTAATAGTTACCACGATAAACGGTTGGCTACATTAACGAAGATCTCCTCGTATAGCTTAATGGCTAACGTCATAAGTAATGAAGTTAGTCAATTAAAGTGTTAAACTGTTGGCCACATCTACTTCTTGACATTATTAAGGCACTAATTAGTGCACTACGTGACCTAATATGTGACCTTAATCTATACTTCTATACTAATATTATAAATGTGAAAGTTTGGATGGATGGATGGATAGATGGATGGATGGATGGATGTTTGTTACTCTTTCACGCCCGAACGGCTGAACGGATCTGGATGAAATTTGGCACAGAGATAGATTATAGTCTCGAATAGCACATAGGCTACTTTTTATCCCGGAAAAATGTATGGTTCCCGTGGGATAGATGTTTTAACTTTTCATACTTTTTATCGTGGGTAACACCGCCGGGCGCAGCTAGTATTAGAATAAAAGTACTTAGGCACCTACTTACCATAATGATGAATTTCCTGATTGTCATAATGAATGATCTGTGACCGGTGTCGGCTGCGCGTATCAATCCCGGGTGGTCGGTATTTTATTTGTGAATGGCTTTCCTAACTCGTCGGTCTTTTTATATCGGGAATTATCTCAATCCGTTACTATTGCCGAGGTGTTTTTAATAAAAATGTACAAGTTAAGCTCTCCGCTGAGATTAATGTGGAATAGCCAAAATATAAATGTAAAGTCAGTGTCATAGCGCCCGACCAAATCAAGAGAAAACATTAATAATAGGCTATTTGACTATGTTTGAAAAACTAGATATGTTATCTTTTAGGATGGCCACAATTTAAAGCTTATTTTTCATATACACACAGGAAATATATAAACCAGTTTAGTTTACACACAGGAAATATATATACCAGTTGAAATACCAACTTATGTAAAAGTTTTGCAAGTTACGTAATACATCGGTTTCTTAGAATTTAACAATCGGCGCATACCGATACAAGTTCATACAATAATTAACATAAATACCTGCTATGTAGATAGTGTTTAATATAGAGCAAAGAGTTATTCTCTCAGTCGTTTGACTATATTGGTTAGAATACTTGCTAACGGGATTTGGTCATAATTAGTACCAAGTACCTTTTAATTATGTAAGACAGAGACCACTGAGTGAGTACCAACACTCCTGTATTCCTAAAGGGGTAGACGAAGGTGTTCTGCAGACAACCTAGCCCCACACCACTCCCTAATTATTAACATGAATAAGGAATATTTTTTTCTTTTATACATTATAGGCAAGTATTTGATCTCGATCTCACCTGATGGTAAGTGACGATGAGATCTACGATGGAGCATACTTGCCTAGGTAGGAAGGCGGCATTGTTTATATAGACAGTATTGTTGCAGTATCTTGCATAACCTACCTGAACAGCGTGATTCAGAAAGGATATACAGTCAATACTTCGATATGCGACTATTGGTGAATGCCGCCGAAACTTAATTACAAAAAATCACAATTGTCATATTCTGGTGTTTTTTTTTTAAATTGACAAACCGAAATTGTGACTTCACGCAATGATTACCTAACAATGCGCCAAAGTTCAGCCGTAAACTGTAATTTTCAATCAGTATGTTGTTTTACAGTACCGTCCAGGTGTCTTTTCAAGCTCTGTTGTTGGCAAAATCATCGACTAAACGCGTTGGAAACCATTTTTTTTAAGTGAAGTGTAGTACGCGCTAAATGAGCACACCTTGAAATGATGGTACACTGATTTTGAATCAGACTGCATATAATATTCTACACTATATCTTCTATCTCATAAAAAGGTATTTTTTTAAATAGTTTCTTGTCCATACACCATCTAGCTTGTGGACATTTGTTTTTTATATTGCCGGCCAGTTTTAACAACAGCAATATTAGAACGAGCTGTTATCAACAGAACTCTCCGTGATTATATCAAGCAATCAAACCAAAATAGCCGGCTCTGAAAATTAACCCGGCTCGCGTCATTAGTTAAATGACAAAAAATGTATAAGAAAGAAAGTGATTAATTCTTAAGCGAGAGATATTTCCATTGTATTTTTCTATTAGATCTTTGAACAATTTGCTTGAAATAGATCTATGACAATAGAACAGAAAATTTAAAAGGTTGGAATGTATAAGGCTGTTTAATTTATGAATGGATAAAAAAGAATTGCTTGTTAGGTAGGTACTTATATGAAAACGGATTGCTTTAGGCACTCAGTCCGTTTATTTTTTCGTCTGAGGTTCTAGATTAAATATGTAAGTAATTATATGTAAAATAATTTAAATATTATAAATACAGGGTGTAAAAAACGAAAATTTTGAGTAATGGTTTAATAAGTATTTTAAAATTATAGAAATCATCTATGTCGAAAGTCATAGTTTACAAATGTCGTATTTTTTAAGCGCGCAATGTATCGTTAACTCTGCGTTCTCAAAACAACGCTCCGCGCGTTACATGGTAATTTCAATCAGACCTGTAGATATTTAAACATCCAGATACTTAGGTACTTAAAAGCGTTCGTGTTCATCACACAACGTTTGTTCCTACTGGGATTTGAACCGGGGACCAGCCAGAAGGCAGGATCACTGGCTAGTTACTGCCGACTGTGCCCATCGCCTTCGTGTCGTCAAATTAATTATACATAATGATTCATAGTGGGTATACACCTTGAGCCTGCGCTTCTTTAGAGCGCCTTTGTTATCATTACGTGATGTCAGAATTCCGATAATAATTTATCGATTTTCAAAAAAAAATATTATGTCCAACAACATGTCAATTGTGATTGATTACTCTATGAGCATTTTTTAAAATAGGTAATTTACGTTTCGATATTCTTACTTACGAATCCACCTATAAACAGTTTTAAATATGTGTTTCTCTGTTACCAGTAATACGGCAGGTGATGCAATTTCGTCCGGAGCTATGGGGGTGTTCAGGCAGGTAGGTATGTGAAATATCCAAGCACCTATCTACAAAGCTAAGTAAAATGAGGTCAAAAGTTATACTTATAGGTATTAGATATGTTTTTTAATAGTCATTGTACTCTCCTGTCCAAAAGATAGTCCTATTACAAAGTTATTACAATAGATGGATTATAAATAAGTAAAACATGTTTGTATGTATAAACCTACAAAATGTGTATATACGTCATCTTTATAGGGTAAGCAGGAACTTTTTACCTCAAGCGCAATCCTTTTTAAAAAAGTTGCCAAGGTTTTATGTTAGTTTAATAATACTGCCATCTATAGAGCCATTATGAAAGTATAAACATTGATGTTGTATTTTTTTGTTGACACTCGGCTACAAAGTAAAGCCATTTTGCTAGTGTTGAGTTCATCGCTGTTTTAATGTTTTAAGTAAAGAGCCACTGTCGTAGCCTTGACTATAATGAAAAATGATGATGATGATGAAATGAATCCCCTAAAATGTAACAAATATCTTAAACCAATTTAATTTCGAATAAGGCACGTACTTGCAATATCATAGATTACAATTATTTTGTGTCGAAATTAATGTGAAATTTCGCAGGTTTCATTGTGGATTAACTTTAAAAATAAAAATATATTACAGAAGTCGTTCGGAGCATGCGACCGTCAGATAACCGCATTGTCGTCATATGCGCGGGCCGCACGCTTGTCTATCGGAACGGCTGCGTCTGGGATTGGAAGTTTATTCACTCGCAAAATGGCGACTAGTGCGAACGCTTCGTGCCCGTGGCCCAACAGTCATGAATATTACGAACTGCGAGACGTTATCGGTACGTAATTAAGGCATTTATCATCCATGTCTAATTTGTAAAGCTTTGCATCAATTTTTTAAATTACAATCAGGCGGCTCTGCGGTTCGTCAGATTCAGACAGCTTGTCAAACAATTTCCATATGATTGGGAACTGTCAAAGCAAAGTTTTCAACAATATTTTTTTGTAAATTTATCCATTATCCCCTTGAGAACATTGTTCGAATTATCATAAGTGCTTCTCATTAATTATTTAGCTACATATTCATATAATGATAAGTACACTAACCTATACGACCACCAATGTAAAGTTATTCAATGTATGTATAATTAAGAAAGCAAAATATGTAGGTAGCTGTGTCGCAAATCGCAATTAGTACCTTGAGGTGTTAATATTTTAGGTGTCGGGGCGACGGCTGTAGTGCACGCAGCTTATTGTGAGCCGCGGGCCGAAAAATGTGCCATAAAAAGAATCAATTTGGAGAAATGGAACACATCTATGGATGAACTTTTAAAAGAAATTCAGGTAAGTTTATATATGGCATTGATTTTAAAATTTTCATGGTTTCTATATTCAATATTTTTTTTATTTCGATTATAATATCATTCAATACATACTAAGTTCTTATCTAAATTAAATATATTAGCCAAATGTGATGTGCATTCGGGTAACAAGCATAGGGAATGGTCACACTATGCCAACAGCAAACAATTTATATTTGGTTGAAATTAATGCGGTGTCAATAGATGTACCTACTGTATAAATTTTGTGTCCCTGTGTACACATAGTCACTACACCATGAGACTAAATATGTGTGTTTTCAAAACCTAACAAAATATCTTAAGCTTGCCTACAGAAAAGCTTAAAATATTTTCTATGCAGATATTTGATATAGACTACAATCTATATTGAATATGTACCCCAATCGCCTGTCAGAAAAAACCAAAAACTAATAATAACAATACCAGACTGTCCCAATGTTGGGCAGGGGCCTCCCATCAATGCAAGGAGGATTAGGCCATAGTCCACTATACTGGTCCAGTACAAAATATGTTTGTTTGTGGAATACATAATTTGTATCATAAAAAATAAATGTAATTGAAAACACTAACCCCCCCTTTAAAATAAAAAAAGAAACAAATAAAAAAAAAATCTCTTATGTCAAACACCAAATATTACTGAAACACAATGCCTGTAACACACAGACAGACTTAAAAGTGATCTTATTAGTATTCAGTTATTTCCTGAATCCCAATAGCTATGGCGTAATTAGTTAGTACATACCTATTCTTTCCCCCATTTTGTATACTTTCATTTGATTTTACAATAAATTGAACACTACTAAAAGAAATTAGGTAGACATCAAATAATCTGTTTTATTTCATTGCATTACAGGCTATGTCCAGTTGTAACCACGAAAATGTTGTAACATATTACACAAGTTTTGTTGTGCACGATGAGCTTTGGCTGGTGTTGAGGCTGCTTGAAGGTAACAAATACTCCTGTTTTAATAATTTCTTTTGAAATTTTGTTTATACAGAGCTTACAAAAGCCGTACAGGTACTAAACCTGTAACTGTTGGCATCATTGTCTTAGATACACATACAAATTATAATGTTGCTTTATATGAAAATATTTTAACAAGCTTTTGCCCACAGATCCAACTGCACAACTTACATGTTTCTTTTTAAGAAAATAGTGACAATAATTGTTTCAGGCGGTAGTTTATTAGATGTTATTAAACACAAGATGAAAGTCTCCAATTGTAAACATGGAGTATTTGATGAAGCGACTATAGCTACAGTATTGAAAGAGGTTCTGAAAGGGCTAGAGTACTTTCATAGTAATGGACAAATCCACAGGTATTATTTATAATATATTTTAAAAAATACATCAACCATAAAAACCCTTATTATTAATACATATTTTTATGGCTCAGCATTGAAGATATTCTGGTTTATATTTTATTTTTGGTGTATGTTATGTTTCTGTATCTATGTGCTAATGTACATAGTTATGTTATATCTTAATTGTGTTATATTTTTATGCCACTACAATATTTGATATAAATAAGACGGCCAAATTTAAGGTACACAAATTCGGGATCATATAGACCTTGAGGGGAAGGTCAGAGGGGAGGTGCCAACATAGTGATTTGCACAATGTGACACACAGTATTGGTAGGCTGATCGCATATTGCTAGACTTTCGCAAGATATATGTATCTTGCGGAAGACTAGCGAATTGCCAATTCGTGTTGCGAAGCACAGGATCGTTATTTGGTTTTGCGATTGGAATGCGAACATTGCGCGAATTTTGCTATCGCTATTCTTCTGCAATATATGTAATCAGCTTGACAGACGGTTGGCTGTGTTAGACATAAACATGCATGGCGAATGTATTTTTCCTCGTCCCACAACATAGCGAGAATATATAATTGCTTTGCAATACATTAAGTAATAGTATTAAAATATTATTTATTGCTCAGCAAATGTATACATACATAAAATTGCGGGTATATATAACTAATATATAATATTAAATGATAGCAAATAAGCTCAATTTACAATAACATTGTTGGAATTGCTACTCATTTCCATATCCTTCAAGATTGCCAAACAACCATTGTCCAAACAAAGAAATTATGATGTCATTAATTTTAAAGCCTTATTGAAAATGAAATAAGACTTGAATCATACTTATGGATTTTATGTTAACTGAAGTGTGATTGCCCCTTGCATTGATGGGAGGCCCGTGCCCAACAGTGGGACACTAAACGGGCTAGAATTATTATTATTATTCTATATTATGCGAATTTGCTTGCAGTGTTTTACAAAGTATTATAAAGTTGCATCAAAACACAACATCATATTACTGTGACCATATTTTCCTTAAATAGATAATGTGCTCTCAAAACTGGTACCAAAAATGTCTTAAAATTGTGTTCACAGGGATATTAAGGCAGGTAACATATTGTTGGGTGAAGATGGAACGGTACAAATAGCTGATTTTGGGGTGTCCGCGTGGCTAGCCACCGGGAGGGACATCTCGCGACAGAAGGTCCGACACACATTCGTTGGGACCCCGTGCTGGATGGCACCTGAGGTTATGGAGCAAGTGAGAAACGTGTCACATTCTATCATGTAGCCTCATAAAACTGACAGTTTATTTACAATGACCTTTAGTTATTATGAATTTGTTACACATTTTCGACTAGATATGTTTAGGGGATAGTGTTATTTGCAATATGTGCATTTAGGTCCTTTCAAGTTATATTAAAAAAGTGAGCTCTGGATAAAATTGATTGAAGATATTATCATTCCGTTGACATTAATGTACAATAAATTATAATAAAATATTCCAAGCTCCAAAATACAGATTTGATGACAATGATACATTATAGACGAGAAAGATATAAGAAAAACTGTCAGCTTCTTCTTTATATAACTCTGTTGCGATTGTAGATCACATCATCTGTAGGGTGTATTATATTTCAATTAGATGAACTAAAACTAATTTTTAGGATCATGGATATGATTTTAAAGCCGATATTTGGTCTTTTGGAATAACAGCTATAGAAATGGCATCGGGAACGGCGCCGTACCACAAATATCCGCCAATGAAAGTGTTGATGCTGACGCTACAGAACGACCCGCCCAATTTGGACACAGGTCGGTCACATATTGCTTAAGCCCAAACTTATGGGAATAAAAGTATACTGACCTAGTAAAAGGGCAATTTTAGCCAGTAAACTGATAATTTGCTATAAATTTGAATGTAGAACATTTTGAGCTGCTTATATTTGAAATATTTCAGGTGCTGACGAAAAGGACCAATACAAAGCATACGGGAAAACATTTAGGAAAATGATAGTTGACTGCTTGCAAAAAGATCCGTCCAAAAGGCCCACCGCCACGGAGCTATTAAAACATCCATTCTTCAAAAAGGCTAAAGACAGAAAGTATTTAACGCAAACAATAGTCGCCATTGGACCTAGCATGGAGACCAGAGTACATAAGGTAAGTTATTGTCAAGAGTTTCTGTGCTAGTTATGTAATAATGTTTAGTTGACTTTAATGACGTAGTGATAAGATGATCAAGTGACATTGTTTTAGAGTGATATCATTGAATTTTAATCCTTATGTAAAACGGAGAAGATTAAATGTTTTACTGCTAGTAAACATTGATGATGTCTATAAAAAATTGACTTGATTAAAATAATAGTAGGTAATCAAGCCTAGACTTAATCTATAGTTAAAAACTGGTCATGGACTAACTGGCTAAATGATGGGAAAGAAACACTGATGTTTCCCCCGACTTTGGTTGGACATATCCGCAGCCTCTTAGCAAATGGCTATACCATATTATCCATACATCCAGCTGCTAGAAGGCATACACTGTCCTCCTTCAGCAATGCCACTATCCCCAAATTTGTGGAAAGCTTTCATCCGTTTAAACGTAGAAAGAATTAACAGGCCTCATATAAATGGATTGTTAATAACTACAGGCTAGTAAGCGGCAAGCGGGCGCTTCAGGCCGTCTTCACCGCACCGTCACTGGGGAGTGGGTTTGGAGCGAGGAGGAGGACGATGGGGCGGAGTCCGACGACGAGTCCTCCTTTGATGAGGACCAGAGGCCGATGAACGAGCTGTTGAAGGCCGATTCCAGCGGCAGCGACAATGAACAGGTTCTTTTGAAATATTTGTTTGTGTTTTGGCTATGCCGCGAAAGATCATCTATTCCCCGGGGTTTAAGCTGGCAATGCCGTGTTTCATCAAAATCCGTCCAGTAATTTTCTCGTGATGAGCATACACACCGCCGAATTTTAACGATACGATTTTAGTTTCCATTAATATTAAGCCATATTATAAGTATGTTATTCTGATTATTTTCAGGAACCACCAGGTAGTCCCAAGAGACGTTTTGAAACGAAAGTCGATGGGGAACCATTAGTCGTCAATCTAGTGTTAAGATTGAGGTATGAATCAATTTGAGTAAAAATATAGATCATAAAGAAAATGGGCTAAACGTGTACTCTATTTACACCTATATAACGTACCAAATGCAATTTTTATTATTACTGTTGCAGGAATTCTCGTCGTGAATTGAACGACATTCGCTTCGAGTTTATAATGGGAAAAGACACCGCCGAGGGTATTGCTTCGGAGCTGGTGGGCGCCGGCCTCGTCAACCCCCACGATTCCGTGCCAATCTCCGTGAACCTGGCCAAGCTGCTGGAAGCCCAATACTCGTCGCTACAATCCCCGCCCAAGGCCGTTACATTCCATTTAGTAAGTCTTGAACGACCGCTTTAAGATGAACGGATAATATTCATAGATAAAAAAAATCACGCCACTGAAATGTGTCTCAAATATTAGAAGTTTTCATTATAAATTGTTGCCATCACTGGATTGATTTTTGCCCAAAGATTTTGATTTTGTAGTTCAAAAAAAAATTCTTGATACAACAATATTTGTAATCGTAATTATATTATTGCTTCATACATTACAGTTTCGTTTTAAATAGATCTATCGACTGGATGTGTTGGTGTGTTGATTCTTGATTAAGGATATGTCTTGAATGCTGTTTGTAACTTCATTGGCCAAAAAGAGACATGATAACGTTATAACAAACATAAAAAAATAAAAAAAATACAACCGAATTGAGAACCTCCTCCTTTTTGAAGTCGGTTAAATAGGGACGTCATTCCATATCATATCAAATTTCCATTTCTAGGTTACTCGATAAATTCAGTATAACTATTATATATTTTAATGGCATTTTTTGTTTCAGAATTCAACCGGGCCGAATGAGGAGTTTGATGATAAGGCCCTGATAGGGTTCGCTCAGATATCCATCGTAGAGTAATGATGGGTCTAGGGTTGTCCCGAGTGATATTGGTACGAGACCTCGTTTAATCCGATGGGCAGCTATTATTTTGGGGCATTATGTACTTTGTATTCTTTTATGGTGCTAGCAAACCGAGGTATTATTCCAGAATGCATTAACCGTAGGTAATTTAGTTTCAAATGTAAGAATCTGTGCTATAAAATTGGCCATTTTATTTTTCACCGAGCCAAAGATATTTTAGTCTTAAATAAGTGCTTTTACGTATTACTAAGATATTTTTGTTTATTGTTTTGTTACTAAAATGTGTTTTACACATATTCAGAAAATTATAAAAGTGTTGTTGATTGATGCGTGAATCTCGTCGTGTAGCGATTAGGAATAATAGATCATGCCTCTATATTAGTGCGGTCTTCTGAGAATGATGAATTGTGTGAGTCTGTGATTAATTCTTATTAGAATGGGTTCGGATTTGATTGTAAATATTATTCTTTAGCTCTAGTCCGTGGCGCGGCCCGCAACCTTAGATGTTGCACTGTAGCTCAGCCATAATGTAGCTTACTATATTTGAACGTTTGATTTCGGTTCGGATCAGAGTTCCGTAGATTAGCCCCTACAAACACAAAGACTTACAAATGAGCGGTTGCTATGTGATCACTAGTAATACTAGTAATTCGTACGCTGCTTCAACTGAACTAGTTTGTAATTAAAAGATACGTCAATAATGAAATGGCCTGTGGTAGGAATAGAACCTGCTACTTTGTTTGATAGGTGACCCAGGCAGGTAGATTGTACTGATGAAAGTAATCAGTTATCGTATATTCATAAATCATGGCAAGTTGGATCCACACAGATGAGTTAAAATAATGCAGTGCCCAAACAAAACTGCAGATAGGTAGTGAATCTAAATTTTCGGATAAAACGCGTAACTTCCCTTAAGAGCACTCCATCACCGAAAAAAAAACAGATTTGGGTATGAAACCGTAAGGCCGGCAAACCCGTTGTACCCATAAATGCGGACCGGCAAGCCCGCGCTTCGGAACCCGGCGGCCGCCGGCATATGTGTAAGAACCTTTAGGCCTCAGCCTCGAATTTAGCGGGCTGCCGGTCCGCATTTATGGGTACAACATAACATAACCAGGTGCCTTGTTAGTGCGGATCGCTCGCCGGGTTAGATGCTGCCGGGCTATAGCGTAAGGCTCCCTGCTACCGATTTAATAAGGTACTTTGAAATAAAACTTATATTAAGGATTTTATCGCGTTTATTTTCTGTTTTACGTTCCCTATGTTTCGGCTGCTTTAAAGCAACCATGGTCACGGGAGGAGGCCTGCCGCGACCGTCGGGAACGTAAAAGCAGAAAATAAACACGATAAAATACTTAAAATAAGTTATATTTCAATGTTCAGTATTCGCGTAAATATAAGAAATCAATAATATGGTACTGCAATTGTCATAATTTTATGTAAGTACTAATGTTTATGGAATAGGTTTAGATAGATCGTTCCTAGTTGAACTACATATCCCACTAAGGTTAGCGTTGTGTGAAATCATATCAGTGTATATCTAGGCTATTTCAAGTGCATTATATGGCTTTTGTGCTTCACATAACCAATGTTTACTTAATAAACTACCGTTAGAATAGTTTATCTTAAAAGCAGTGATAGCCCAGTTGGTAGAACGCTTGCCTCGGTAACGAGGATCGCAGGTTCAAACCGCTGCACGCACCTCTGGGATTTCTGGATTTCATCTCATTTTCATCACTTGCTAAACGGTGAAGGAAGACATCGTGAGGAAAACTGCATGTCTGAAGGCCCTTCGGAAGATGTGTGAAGTCCGCCATCCCTGGGCCAGCGTGGTGGAAAATGGCCTTAGCCCCTCGCGTTGATGGAAGGCCGGTGCCCAACGGGGGGCTATTAAAATGGGCTGGTATTATTATTATTATAGTTTATCTAATCGATGCTGAGTTCATATCTGATTTCTTATGTCTGTCGTCAATTGATCCTCTAAAATCTACATTTTGTTATATATTACATAAACAATTTCCTCACTATGAATTTATTTCAATAAAGATTTTACGGGCGTGCTTATGTAATAAGTCATCCATTTTATTTTTTAAATTATGGACTCATTTCACAGACGCTACAAAACAGGGTACAAACTTAATGACTAAATCTACCCTCATTTTTTCATAGGCCTAGTATTTGTGAAGACATTTTATACATAGTATAGACCGTGTCAATTCCATTATCGTTTAAAAGATAACGTTTTATCAATTTATTAGCGCTGGGTGGCGCACCTTACTCTGGTAGTCTGGTACCCTACAAGTAGTTTATACAAATGATTCAGTAAGGGTATACGAACCCTCAAACCTGCGCTTCTTAAACACATTTGTCCATGTCCATCCATTATGTTCCGTCAGAAATTTTAAGTCGGTTTAAAAAAAAATAGTTCCGAACAAAATGACAATTGTGAATTTTTGTGAGCATTCTTTGAAGCGCAGAATCAAAAGTTAGTATAATCTTTCTGAATCACCTCGGTCGTAATACTCTTGTTGTTTGACTGTCCTGAATATAGATTTACTAGATTGTAATTTAAAAAGACTCAAAGATGGAATTTATAACTAGATTTATTCAAACAGGAAGGACTAAGTCCCTTCAATCCAAGATACCTACAGGTAGGTGTGTCGTATTATAAATGTATTTATTGCATTAGGTATTATTTTGATTGTCTATTAGTTTTTTGTACGAAATAATATATTGAACTGATACAAATAAGGCCTTAACTGAAGTAGGCATGCGTTGACCTATCCGTAAGACGTTTGGTAGGTATACAGCGTGTTTCAGTATAGTCCCCATTTATATTTTGAGAACTCCTCCTCAATACCATACGTTTTTGATGAAGGTCTATGCGTTCATTAGCGAGTGGTTGGCTATTTATTTATTGGTTATCTTAAAGAACGTCTTTACAAAATGGTGGTCTTATTTGTATCAAGTGCCTTACATGTAATACCTGCCTTTGACGTTAGCACCAACATTGTAGCCAATGGCAATATGGTATAACGTTTTTATAACAGCTATTGTAACCAATTTTAATCGGTACCCAAAATGTTATCCCCAAATTAATAGAAGATTTTAACAATTTCCAATGCTAAAAAATGCTTTGTTATACCATTGTAAATTATGAAAATATTCTAAAAATATTGGAGTTAGAATTTAGAATTTTAATCATTGTCGTGTGTTACCTATATTTCATAATATGTAACAGTGCCGTGTTGTGGGAAGCGTATTATTATAAGTTAATGTAAGGGTTCATATACCACTGAGTAATATGTAAAAATCCTATACATAGACACGCGCCAAGTCCGAGCGAATGAATACAAAAGTAATCAAATATATAAAATAGCTTTATCTTAACTAAACATAACGTTGAAGTTTGGATAAACATTTCCCAACTAAGCATATTGATAATATGCAAGTTGGTACATGATATAAAAAGTTACATTGAATCTCCAGAATTAAAAAGCCTACTAACGTCTTTTAAAAATAATTAATAGAATGTTTATCTCGTCTACGCTATGTTGACTGTTGCTATTAATATCATGTATGAAGTATAGTGCGTATTGAATTGTACCGTGCCTTGCTATCTCCGCTTAGTGTAATCAAAATAGTTAGTCGATAAAACTAATAAAACTTGTGTGTATGTGACTCGTGGGGTCACGCCTGCGTCGTAGGACCCCGTAGTGACGCATGCTCTTTAGTACATATGTATTTCGAAAAGTATACTTTTTTATTTTTTAATCAATTAGAGAAAATAAATTTATTCTAGAATCCGTTTCCCATTTTGCCATTTCAGTTGGAATAATCAATCAAACGACTGTATTTACCGTACCTAATACTTTTTTTTTGGATTGCATATAATTATGGACGATATATAAAACAAATACCTATGCGTATTCATGTTATGCCCGAGAAAACTAAATTTTTCCTATTCGAGATTCATGTCCATACACGTCAAAACTTATAATGGCATTAATCCAATAATATACTCCCGTATAGGGGAGGCCCGTGCCCACCAGTGGGACATTAAAAAGGGCTGAAATTATTATTATTTTATACTCCATGGGCTTCACTTCAGTGGTTACAGCAATACATGCAACTACGGATCGTGTTAAAACGCCTTTTTTATTGAGCTTCCTTACAATACAGTACAATAACATGACCCAATCCCTCACTATTGCTTTTATCAATGATTAATAATGAATATTTTCATGAGGTTGCACACTAAATCATACATCCATCCATCCATCACCGAAACACGTCCACTGCTGGGCATAGGCCTCCCTCAATGACTTCCACACATCACGGTCCTCTGCTACTCTCATCCACCAGCTTCCTGCGACGCGTGTGATATCGTCGGTCCACCTTGTGGGCGGCCGTCTAACACTACGTGTTGCGCCCGTGGTCGCCATTCTAGAAACTTCTTAGAAACATCTTTCTAGAACTAAATATTACGTTTACTAAATTCCATTATAATCAAACACGCTTCTCGGGAATGTTGTTTACGATAAATTTTGCCGTCACCGCTACCAGTGCGACTTCGCTCTGCCAGTGGGGAATACCCGGGTTTTGTTGGGCCACTTTTAAGTATAGCTAATGAGATCGGCTTTTACTTGCTATTAATAAATAGGGAATGAGATCCATTGACGGGATATTTAATATTCACCAGACTTATTGTCTGATTAACTATAGCAGTGAGAATATTATTGGAAGAGTAAGAAATAAATGGTGCATCTTGCACAAACTCGTTGAACCAGTTTCCTTGTTAGGAAAATGGCAACAGTGGTAACTTCAAAATAAATTGCATCATAGATTCGGACATAGATACTAATGACAAAGTGTTTGATTATTTATTAGGGGGATATTGCATTATCATAATATAGGACCGTTAATGTGATAATATATACCAAATGTATCATCATATTATGTCTAAATTATATATGCTATTCATACATTGCAATGTCCCCCTTAGCCTCAAGGGAATGCTCGTATGTCAATCCATAGTATACCTCCCACATTCCATTTATAATAAAACATGTTCAAAGAGGTGCGTAGAAAGTGCGTTAATATGATATGATATCTGTGCGTAGGTATTAAATAAATGTCGCCTTACATACCTGATAGAATTCAAATACTGTATTGCTTGTTTTAATGTATATAATAAAACTTCCGTGTATTACTGATTTTGCATCATTAATAAAATTATATCAATGAAGGTCTGGGTTATGTGCGCCGATGATCGAATTTGTTAATAAACTGTAAACATAATATGTATTTTAGTTATTACTATGTTATCCTTTATTATGGACATTATTTATTTATTTAAATTCGATTCCAAACGGTACTGTCATTTTGGCGTAATGGGATAGCAACGTGAAGACGACACATTTTATCAAACGTACAGACAGAACGTTTGATTTTTAGGTACGATTTTTTTTACTTTTAGGAGAGTTCGGTAGAATCCCTGTGGGAAGTATCCATTTTGACACTGCTAAGGCTTCCGCGTTGGCTGTAGGCGAGCAGGTTAGGTACACTCTTGGTACAGTTTAAATTTCTGAAATTAGAATAGCTAGTAGGTACCTATCGCGTGGCCTTCAATGCTCTCTCGAGTCGTATAAACAAAACATCATATACATATTATGGAGTCCGACTGAGAGAGTATCGCGCGGCCTTCGATATCTACTCTCTCGGTAAACAAAACGTCACACATTATATTTATCATCCATAAATTCCCACATGTTTCACGGAAACTAAAACACTGCTCCAGTCTTTAAACCATGACCTAATTTTGTAAGCGGGAAAAATGTTCGGTTTTATTAATGTTTCGTTATAATTAGGCTCGACAGACTAAGTGTGTGTTGAAGGCGGGGGTGGTAGTATTTCTACTACATACGTCCTAGCAATATCAGATCACTTTTCGTTGAAAAAAACCTTTCGGATCATTTTTGCGCCATATTGGCGATTATCTTTAGTAAAGATTTCGGAATATTCAACAAGATTCGTAAAGACGCTAATCATTTCGTATCAGAGTTTCGTTAGTTATCGACTGGACCTATATCTATCTGCATTCGATTCTCAGGTCACTCGCAGGTATAGCTATAGCATGGCTGATAATAAATTCAATCTTGCTATTCATGTACTTGCATGTAACGAAACTTGATACAAAACAGTTCCTGGAATGATATGGCGAGGCGCATACACAATCTAAAGTGTATAACATATATAATAAATTGCTTAATATATGGTCACATGAGCAGAAAGGTCCACAGGTCACCCCGCGTACGCGACGAATTATATTTGTGGCAAGGTCAAGAACGATCCTGCTTAATGTATATTGATTAACTGTTATGTCATCTTTAACTGTTATGTAATCTTTAATTAACTCTAATTTTAATTACTTAGGTTTGCTCCACACTGTGATCCATACATTATACGCACGACGTAGATTAGGGAGGTATCTACAAGTAGCTACAAAGTCTTACATCAGATTTGGCATTTTTTTATAAACAAACATCGATACGGTATCGATATACGAGTATATACATATATATACATATATATTCACTATTGGCAATCAATATTATTATTTTAAATAATAGGTAATAAAAAACCCATGAAAATAACATAAAACTAAGACATTTTAAGTGTTCGTTTTAATATAGACAATTTATTATGTTTTGAGACAGCTACTTGATATCTTAGTCATCCATTTTTCTTAAATTTGTGAATTACTTTTTATTATTACTTGACATAGTCATAATATATACCGTCGGGTTGGTGAGTGGTGAGGCCTTTTAAAGGAAGAGAGACGATGTTCTTTCTTTCGCCGTAAAAAAAAGTTACAAGTGAATTGCGTATATAGATAGTATTGGCAACATAGTATATCGCGGCAGTTTGTTTATCATTGCACGACTATATAAATGAGCAAGCGCTGCTGCCGCCGGCATTAGCGAACCCATCAACGCCGGCCGGTACGCACATGCGAATTGTTACTGCAAGGTTAGAAATTGCCAAAATGTTTAAAACGGTGCTTGCGATTGGTGCTCTTCTGTTGGTGGTGCGAGGTAGCCCACTGCAGCCAATGACGACAGTGGAGCTTCAAGGTGAGGACTTATTTTTTTTTAAGTATTATTTAGTTTGCTAATTCCGAGTCTCGCATAATTTTAAAAGCTCAATGATGGTCATATAGTAATGATTGCCAAAAACGTTAAAACAACTAAACAATAATGTGCTTGCTATTAGGCTAGAAAAATAACTGGTCTGCTTTCTGTACATGGACTCAGATAGACGATATAAAAAAAAAACTGCTGTCCTAGTAGGTCTATTATTTCGAAGCTATTTAATAGTTGAATAGTAAGTAACTAAGATATAATTTCTCAGCGGAACTACTGGATGTAGGTGGGTATCTGAATACGTTATAAGTGTTTTTAGAATTCTAGTCGGGTCGTTAAAGCATCACTAAAAACAAGAGGACTTATTACACCGGGGTTTTCACTATTGGATAGTCTATGGCTCTGCGTAAAAATAGGCTATTATTATCACTGACCATATTGGGGGTACTTTGAGTACGACACACCTCTACGAGTATGTATTTTTTGTTCTGTGATTAGGGGGGCAGCTGAGTAAAATCGGTTGTTTCACGGCCAAAGCCACGGACTAAAACTGGTTAAAAAATTAACTAATAGTAGCAATCCTTTTCTAAACCTAACCAATGTGAATTAATCAACATCCTACAGTCATTTTTTTTTACTTTTGTTGTAAAATAATGCTGGCTTACTACTTCGAAGTTTAAAATTGCAAAGATTATTGTTTGTTGATAGATGACATCACGCGTAGTGGATAACGATTTATCAAAGTTGTTAATTAACGAAATTATCTTGAAGTTGTTTGCATAATAATTGCATAAATCAAGCTGTGCCTATAAAATGCGCGTGACATGTTAATTTAAGTAGGTACATAAAATATCTACACAAATTGCTCGATATTATCAAGGGATGTTGACGCTCGATCCTCAAGCTGCGTCGTAGCCAATATAGCCAATGAACAAGAACTGTCACATGCTTATTACAGATTTGTTCTCCGTCGATCGTCTGGTGCTACGTGCTGTACCTAGGAGTACCTATAGTTTATACTTAGATACTACTTATAAATAAACATTCCTTTAATCAATATATATCTCCATTTATTCATACCTAATAGCTAGTCATACCCAAAACAGTTGTTTACCTACTGACTGTCTGACTCATCATCACGATTATGAACCCTTATTATGCGAATTGGAAAGGCGTGTTATTTGCTTGGTTTCCCTTTTATACTTATCTAATTGAGTGAAGGTTATAATATGGATTTTCGATATTCGTCACAATGTGCACGATGTCATAGTTATACCACAGCTAATAAATCTTTATCGAAAAGTTTTTTTTATATTGATGGAATATGATGCGTTGGTTTATTTATAATAAATAGGTCAATGTCAGAACTGGGTAGTAAAAGTTTATGTTAAACATCCGTCGGAATTCGCGCGAAATAAACCAGATTCGACACTGACCCGTTTGCTGGGTTAGCTGGGGCTTCAACGCGTTAATCCTCTGTACGTACTTACCTTTTTAACGTGTTGAAAAGCAAGGGCAAGCCCCGTGGGAGGCTTGCGGGTTATGTCGAACTCCCACCGAATAAAACCCCACCGTGGTCCTTCGCCCGCCTTGTGGTTGTTGCATTAGTAAATTGTAATCATTTCTTATCTTAATAACTGCTTCTGAATATAGGTACCCAATAGGTAGGGCGGAATAGACCTACTATTATATTGCCCCAAGGCTTGCAAGTTACTTTTCAAGGATATAAAGTAGCCTTTTCTTAGATTTCTCATATGAATTCATTCAGCAGTTTTGGGTGAAGTTGTCATTGTTGTAAACGTACTCCCTTAATAGGAAGGACTTTAAGTGGACCTATGCAGATATATCTCACCGACTTCTATATCCAAACAAACAAATGAAGGTATTGTCCCAAATTGACTAAGCAACAGTAGTATTATGAATAGGACACCGCATAATGGACCGGGACCGATCTCAGTTGCACCCCAGAGCAGGAAACGATCAAATTACTAATAGATAGGTATATACCGAACTCTGCGCAAACGGGGACAAATCAACGGGAATAAACCTCATACAATCTCCCGGTTACTCAGCCGAGCGGCTCACAGAGGCCTGTACTTGGTAGTCGTCAAATAAGGAAGTATATAGTCTAGTACTAAACGTTTTTATATATTTGTCAGTGATCCAACTGGAGGAGCCATGCGTCAGGCAGGGTGGCATGTGCTTGCGCATTGAGGACTGCGAGCCGTCCAACCTGGTTCAAATGCGCGGCGTGCTCTGCCCGGCGCAGCGGCATCTGGGCGTCGAGTGCTGCTACAACAGATGTAATAAATATTCCAATCGCCTCAATCCGCTGTCCAAGGGGACCAGGGGGCGTACTAAGAGCTCAAAATTCCAGGCAGTTTACTTCCTGGCTTAAAACTCTTCATCTGTATCATGTGAACGACAAGTCCCCGCTCGATAGTGTTTTGTCTCAACCTTATTTGAATAGCTTTTATTTCAATAGTATTATTTATTATTGAATTAAATTATAGAATTGTTTTCAGTATCTATCCTGCTCGGAATTCAAAGTTACGCCGTCCGGTCACCTCAGCGAAGTTAGCGAGCACTTACTATTTTTTTTTATTTATTAATGTATTATTATCAATTTGTTTCAGAGTGAGACACCGTACGCTGGCTATGCCCTCATACCTTTACATGGGTATGGCTGAAATCATTACTGAGTTAATATAAGCTTCACCGGTTTTAAATCTAAGATTTATTTAAGTTACTTGTAGTACCTATCTGCCTAATGAAATGTATTTACGGTAGGCATAATATTTAAATTTGGCAAAATATTGTAAATTACATTACCATAGAAATAGGTCGTCCTAGACCAAAGCTATGTCATAATGTCATAGGCATATGATGTAATATGGTGCCCTGGAGATACCTGCTGAAAGCTACCAGTGTTGCGTGTACCTGAGGGCTTCGGAACTGGTGTTTAGTTCGGTCCGCGATAATGAGATAGTTATTTGTTAGTTATCGAACTTAATTCAGTGTTTACGTACCTATTTATTAAGCCATAAAATATTGTAACATAAAATATAGTAGTAGATAAGTACCTACCGGACTACTGTCAGCTTATTGTTATTTTTTTAAGAAATAAATGCTTACCTATTTATTTTTAAAACCCATTTTTAACTTTTTCCTGCGATCATATAACTGTGCCCTAAAACCGAGAAAACGAACACGATAAAAAAAAACTAAAATTTACGTACCGTACATGTTACATTCAAGGTACCCTCAGTATATATGTATAGTCAATAATGGTACCCACTGGCGTAATATAAGTTTTGGCGCCCCGGGGCTAAGAGCCCTGAGCCTAAGAGGTTTGCCGCTTCATAAATTAACGAAAGATACCTAGGTAACGAATGAAAGGTTCCAAAATGTTAAATACTGCGCGATTAATGTTTTTGACTGTACATATAAACATTTGTGACAAATTATATCTACTTACTTATTGGTAATACTGGTAATAACAAGAGAATAGTCAGTACCTACCGAATTGATGTATGGTTTCAACTAGCACAGATATCTTTGAAGACATTATAATCTACGAATGAACAATTATCATTACGTTACCTAGCTGTTCGTCTTGGGATTATACGGTGCTTGCAATATACGGGCGAGTAGCCATGCGCGCCATCTGTGATACAGCTTGTTCACTGACGTTCACGCTGCCTAGTGTTTAGTACAAATGTTTGATAAGTGGGGGCTTAGTTTACCAACAATATCGAAAAGGAACCGTGCGGGTTTTTACCGCGCCAATAGCCACCCCTAACTTGCACAAAAAACATAACAGGCAAAGGTAACTATTAAACTTAATTTTTCTCAACAATCAGTCAATAAGAGCACTGAACACATAAAGAGGTTCAGTTATTACTAAGATGTTGGACTCCCTACGTGAAAGCTTTAGCATACTAAGCACTGTGTACACGAAGCGTTAGATGGCGCTGGTGTAGCTTGCACAAGCGAGCGAGCACGCGGCACAAAGCTTTATAAAAAGCTCGACGGGGACCATCCGTCAGCCATGCCGTCGACCCTATACCTATACGACTCAGAGTTAAGTTGTTTCCCCGGAATTTAGACGCGCGCGCGGTTGTCTCTCGCTGTGCAAGTTTGGTCGGGTGGTGTTTGGCTATTCAAATCAAATTCATTGGTAAGAATATTCTTCTTTATATAAGTTAAGTAGGTGCGCGTCTAAAAATCTTTCATGTTATTAATATTTTAGTAGGTTGGTATATTTTTTAAGCGAGCGCTACGAGTTCTTATTTGAATGTTTGTCATTGTATGTATTCCTTGGTTCATCGGAAAGACAGAAATTTTGTATTTCGCGCCATTGAGCTTGCGTTAAAAGTTTTCTACTTTTGTGGATTTTCTTTCTTGTCAAGATTTTAAAAGTTTCCGCCCGCTACGTTGGTTTTTTTTTAACTACCACGGTGTTCTATATTGAATATGCTGACATATTTTTTAACGTTTAGCTGTGCTATTACCGGCATTGCATGTCATAAGTGAGTATTTCCACTTATCGAGTGAATAAAAAAAAAATGTGTAAAAATACCTAAGCGAAACTCACACAAACCTAACGAACTTATGCATCTAAATTATCTGAACAGATTTTAATATAAGACGACACTGTTCCTAATCATACCTATGTTTTATTTAATACATGACCGGAATCACTCGAGTTTAATTAATTCAACACAATCGTTAGATTTTGTTTAAATGATTATCGCCAAACGTTAAAGACCTTTATAAATTACTTTTGGAATACACCAACAACATTGCTGTGAATTGGTATAAGTACTTTAAGGACGAACAGCGTGGGTAGGTACTAACTGACCCCTCCATTAATGTAGTTACGTTCATGTTAGTCCTATCAAGATATGCAGCTGTCGCACTAATTCTAGTATTGAAATAAAACTAATTTTACGGATTTTATCGCGTTTGTATTATGTTTTTTTACGTTCCCGACGTTTCGTCATCAAGTCAAGTTATACTATTTTATTGTCAAGTTATACTATTTTATTGCAATATCCTTCACTCGTGCACGTTCATGAACACACAATGGTCAATATCCCACTAATATTACACATAATTTATCAAAGAAACAATCTTTTTGGAAAATAAAACAAAATTGACAACTTCGCGGTTCAACTTCCCGCCAAAAAGCACATCATAACATTTTACGTCATCTGTTATTCCTAACAAAATTAGCCTAAAATGTTTAATTAACTATGACATGATGTCAAATCTGACAATCCACTTTCATGGCCAACTTTACATAATATGTGTATATTTATTAACCATAAGTAATCAAATATACACAGCCGTCGAAACAGCAATCAAGTTACCTAGCACAAACTAAGGTACTATAAGCAACTCGACACAGATATCTCTTTACACTGACATCTAGCAGGGTATAGGTAGCGGTAGGTACTAGTACTAATCTAGATGACGTTGCAGTCTGCTGGGTATCGCTACCAGTACCAGTACCGATTTTAACGGAACAGGTGTGTCGACGTCAGGAATATTTTCGTACATAATATTTGTCATCTATCTATCTGTATGTGAATATCAAGCTTCAGGCTCTCTTGGTGCTGGAGGCTTTAATGTGCAGAATGGATGGTACAAAATTATTGATAAGAATCTACGGTCTCCGAGAGACTTTGGCTGACGGCTATTTACCGGTAAATAGTATATCTATGTACAATGATATTGTATACGACCGGCGTATATTATAGCTACCTCCGTTATTACCTGCCTCGCGGCAACGCTCGAGGGTACTCTTCCAATTTTCTATAGGCTTGTGGGCAAGGCGTCGCCGGTACTACCCACTTGCCGAGACATTTTCAAGGTTTCAACGTGACTGAAGAAGCGTTTTTTGTGTGTACCTAGCTATGTTATTCTCAAATATTCTCGTTCTGATTGAAATTACAATTAATTTTTCCTATTTTACATACTTCTTTTACACACGACATTTTAAGCTTATCAATTGTGACACTAACAGCGTTTACCATGATATGTTGTAGTTATTATTCCATTCACTTTTACAAACATTGTCATACCAATGTTGTGTATAATTTAATAATAAGCCCCTGGTACATGTACAGTGCCTGAGTAATGAATAATAACTGTACCTACGCTAAATATATACTGAAGTAGTAAATAATAACGCCTGATAATTCGGCGGATCCGATCCCTTGTGGGAAACACGGCCAGTTTTTTGCAGTTCAGATGTAATTTTCATTTCAGCGTTCATTTATCGCTATAAAATGAAATATTGTACGTGGCTTTAAAAGCGAACGGCCCGCGGCGGTGCCGTGGTAAGTCGAACGCTCGATGACTCGGTCTCGAGTGCTTGAGGCAGTTTCGAAATAATTTTCGAAATGATTGTTCTGCAGATGAGCGCCCCGGGCGATCGCCGGAGGCATCAAAAGCAGAGCTAGGTGCGCTTTATTATCGCGGGGAGCGGCCTCCGCGCCCACGCCCGCGCCGCCGCCGGCGTCTTCGGAGAGCCAGCGGCGGCGCGGGCGCCTAGCCCCCGCCTCGCTCCTAATATAAATAAAATAATCATATTTGCATTTTAAGCTTTGAAACCGATGTGGGTAAATAATAATTTATGACCGCAGTGTGCTCGTATACTGGGCCCGGGGCCGATGGGCGAATCGTGATTATTCGTGATGACCGTACGAGCTCTGAAACTGTCCACGAAAACTGTCATTTTTTAAAAAACCAGACGGAATGATGAATAGTTTTGCAGTTGGGTAATTGCTGAAGTTCAGAAAATTGACAATTTTTTTGTGAAATTGTCACCTTTCTCTGTGCATGCGTTGGTCACCGGGCACAACTAGCATCACATATCTATATGATACAATACACGATTTCATGAAAGCCTTTTATCATAACTGAATCCTTTCTACGTACTATAAAAATGTGTTCCTTTATAAATTTGAAAAAAGAACATGCAAAAACAACTACAATGATCTGTGACTAAATAATTATACCTACATCCAATGTATATTAATGGACCTACAAATATGGTCATCTTGGTCATTTTCTTTTTATATGTTAGAGAATAAAAGTGGGCCTCTTTATGGGCTTGACAACAAGCGTTCGGTGTGGTTCGCCCTTTTGAGCGAAGCGCCCCGAGGCACAAGCATAAACTATTGATAAAACTGAAAGGGCGCCTGCAGGCCGCGGGCGCCGCCGCCGGTCCCCGCGACGATGTACGCCTGCTATTGTACAGCAAACACCTACAATAATTATTGTACAACATACCTGCTTGCTATGCTTTAACCACACATGCCACAATAGGAAGTAAATGCATAGTGAATGTTGTGCCGTCCGCGTTGACTATCGCAGCTACGAGTGCGAGATTTTTCGTAAGCGAAACGTGTACTACATAGTCTGCATAATAGGTATTTTGTTTTGTAGATTGAACAGCGCCTCTAGTGGACGGGAATTCAAAGATTAAATTTTCCATACTGGACAAATACGTAGACTTTAGAATAAATAGGAAAGTAAACACAACATTGGCTCTTGCAATTCAAGACTTTTGTTTACCTAACGCTATGTTTTCGCTGTTTTTATGGCTACGCGGAACCCTACCTAACGCGTAAACCGTAGGTAGGTACTTTTACTTTGCCTGGTACCTAATTATCTCAGGTAGCTAAGATCTTTCTAACAAATGAAAAAAGAAAAAATATTTTTACAAAACGTGTCCGTTTTTCTTTCTAAAGCTTTACTGTCTCATATTTTTTAATTCCTCCTTTACTTTGTCATTTAACATCGCATTGCATAGACAGCCTAGATATAATTCTTTTTTTCCTTTGTGTTTGCTATCCCTCAGAGAATTTGTTGTGACTCAGGCCGCTAATTACAATTGGTATAGAAGCTTGGACGGCCGCGGGCCATGCCCCCGACAGCCGGAGCTCCGCGCGCCGCTCTTTGACACATTTACAACTAAATAAAAATATCAGTTAAGTGTACGTGTCGTTTGGGAAATGCGGGTTCCTTACGTACCATGGTGTTTTATGGTGACTATCGAAATGACGATTAAATAAGGTTGTACCCAGCGTAGTGTATATAGGGATATGCGGCATATCTAGTCTATCTGAGGCAACTCGGCATTGGTCAGAGTTAGTATAACTATCTATCTAGGAAGGTTGAGAGGAGTGGACATTTTGATGAACTTGAAAATTCTCAAAATATTTTCCACCCATACTCGACGTTTTCGAAATTTATGAAAGGGTACTGTACAATAATAAGTTAAACAGAGCATGTTAATCTGTCTCTATTTATCAAACGCCATCTTCTAGATTGTTAATTTCATTATATCTCTTTATTTTCTCTGTTCTCTATGAAAACATGTCGAATCCGTGTTCTTTATGTGTGCTTCTATCTATCTATCTATCAGCCAATATACACGTCCACTGCTGGACATAGGCCTCCCCCAACGACTTCCACAAATCACGGTCCTCCGCCACTCGCATCCAACGGCTTCCTGCGACGCGTGTGATGTCATCAGTCCACCTTGTGGGGGGCCGTCCTACACTTCCTATGTGTGCTTGTAGTATATTAAATACTTACAAAATAAATGCTATTGTGATTAATTCAGTTCAGCGTACAATTCCCCAGGGCCTTCGGTATACTTACCAGGTACTTAAGTTGTAAATCATAATGCTTATAAATGAGTGCCTAGGGTACAACACTAAAAGGTTTATTTGAGCAGTACGTGTCCAGGCTCTCTTATGAACTATCTTTTCAGAAGTTATACAGTAAGTAATATCAGAATGTTTGGGTAGCCCTACATAAACAGAAGATAGTTATCGCCTTCTTTCACACAATTTTGCCACACCTGGCGAAAATAGTTTAAATTTTCCTTTGATCTTCAAAAATAGCCTTGCCGAATTCTAAACTAGGAATAGAATAAATCAATATTAAAATCAAAGTTAATACAAACTAAATTGAAATATATCCGCGTCGCTAAAATCCATCATCATGCCTAATGACAGTTTAACGGTTTCATTTTTTTTTTAGTATGGATCCCTAAAATGTTGTATATACCTACCATTTATTTACTTAAGTATTTGAGGATATTATCATTGTAGTACATAAATACTATACTTATTATTATGACGGACGAGGAATGGATAAAATTATATTATTAGCACAGTATCCGGCTGTCTGCACCAAGGGTTCCAAGTTTGAATCTGGGTAGCAAACTTTGTGTGTTGAGCGAAATGTTTGTACCCAGATCATGGCTGTTTAATATGCATATAAGTAATTTAATACTAATTGGGTTCGCCCCTAGCCCAGAACAATTTGGTTTTATTATATTCAGTGTTATATTATTACCTATAAATATCTCTATATACTCGTATATAAAATTCTCGTGCCACAATGTTAGTTACCATACTCCTCCGAAACGGCTTGACCGATTTTTATGAAATTTTATATGCATATTCAGTAGGTCTGAGAATCGGCTACTATCTATTTTTCATACCCCTAAGTGATATGGGTTGTCCACCCCTAACATTTTTTATTTATTTTTTGGACAAATTTTTATTTTTTTATAATGTGGCATTAAAAAATACATACAACCCTAAATTTTCGACCTTCTATCACCAACCCCTATTTTTTAATAGTAATTTTAGTAATCAGAACGCGCGAGCGGGCTATTGCTAACGGTTGTGAATTTGTTAAATACCACGCGGACGAAGTCGCGGGTAACAGCTAGTAATATATAATAGTTGCATATAATACATAGAAGAGGCAACCTAGATATCTCTATTTCAACTTATTACGGGTGTCTTTGTAGCGGCGGCAGAAAGCTATAAATTATCCAACTAATAGGTGCCATTGTTTCTGAATTGAATGACTGATCCGGACAGACATGGAAAATGTAAGGGTTCCTTGCGCCTTTGCGTCGTTGTAATAGACATACATCCCTGTAATTTATGATGACCTGAATAATTGAAACCGGTCGGGAAATTGCAAAATATTCATTGATGTGGGTCTGAAGTGGTCTGACTACGCCGGGGGCGCGGCGTCGTCGGCTGGCGTGTCCAGCGCCACGGGCGGTTACGGTGACCACGGGCGGCTGGCACGACCGGCGCAAGCGCAAACATACGACTTCAACTCTCTACCTCGCTTGATAAGCGTATCGTTTAAAATAAATAAGAAAATATCTCCAGCACCAACTGTACGGTCCCAAACTAAGCAATGCTTGTACAATGGACTGGGTACAATTTCGCACATTACTTAAGAAGGTATACAGGGCGATTCAGAAAGGGTATACTAAGTCTAGCAACTTGGCTTCTTTAGCGCATTTATAAACACTATGTGAAAACTGAACTTCGACGACAATTTAAAAAAAAAATACCCTACAAAATAACAATTGTGATTTTTCAAATTTTTTATTTGTAATGTCCTAATTCCGACATCACATAATGATTACAAATGCGCAGATTCAAGGCTTATAGTATAACCCTTTCAGAATATTTCCGTATAATTTATAAAGGGACTTATTTATACCTTCACACACCCACCTATCCATCACGTCTACATATCATGTCTAGTCACAAAGTCTAAATTCATCAATGGTTAATGCTTCGTTGTCCATGATTAGGTATTTCGGATGTCGCGCAGCGGGTAAACAGCCCGCGGCTATCCGTATTCATTATGAACCCAGCCAGGTAAGAGTGGTGCCTCGCCTCGCGACGTTACGCCCCCTAGCGGTTTGCTACTGCGTACTCAAGTATACGGTACCCAACTCCATTTGCAACTAGTCTTTCGACTTTTCCTGACTAAATGTAACGCATGGACCCATTAGTTTTCATTATTTGTACAAGAACGTATCTTACATATTTCTTTTTAAATCTACATACGTAGATATATCAGTATAATAATAATAATATAATAATACCAGCACCTTTTTTAATGTCTCACTGTTGGGCACAGGCCTCCCCTCAATGCGAGGTGGGTTAGGCCATAGTCTACCACGCTGGCCTAGTGCGGTTTGGTGGACTTCACAGGTCTCTCAGACATGCAGGTTTCCTCGCGATGTTTTCCTTCAACGTTTAGCAAGCGATAATCATGGTTGAAAATGAGATTCGCACATGAAATCCAGAAATCCCAGAGGTGCGAGCCGGGGTTTGAACCTGCGATCCTCGTTACCGAGGTACCGAGGTCAGTATGGTGAAATGTTATAAGGTATATAAGTTGTGACTAACATTTAAGATTTCGAGGAAATTAAGTTAACTAAAAACGTCTTTTCTGGATGCAACAGTTTGTTTACTGACGAACGATTGGCTTTAATTTTTTTTGTGGATTGTCAAGTAAATGAATGGATGTTTAAATTAATATGAGGTTTTATTACACAATATTGTTTTGTTATAGATACCTTTGTATTCTTTGTTTGCATATACTTTTATAGAATTTCGTAAGATTTTTCCATCGCTTTCCTTGAGGCGATTTTACATGCATCGCTCAAATTACGTGTTTTCAAAATGCGTTAATAGTGAACGTTAAACATTTCTTCATTAGAACAAGCCCCGTCATGTCCAGCATATCTCGGCTGTGCTGAGTCGCAAACGCCCGCAAGACATAAGGAAAGTAGAGCTGAATAAAACCAACATCTTTCCACAAAAGCATAAGTGTACTATGAATGAGCCGCGGTAGGTGTGAATCCCAGTGAGATATGGGACCAGACGACTGCGACGCAGATACATTCAAGAGATAAGAAATAATTGAAGTCAGCGTGGTCCGGCGCACAGCCTCCAGCGCTTGTTCACCGCACGACATCGCGAATGACAATTTTTATAGCAATCTGTTACTCACCTCCCCATTATTCACAGCTACACGTACCCACCCTACACACACAACTGTTTGCTACGCCATAATTAATTTGCAAACTGAACACCTATGGCATCCTATTAATTACTAGCTTTTTTGGCCTGCGGCTTCGTCCGCGCAAGCATAGATCGCTTTTGCAGCTCGACCTTCGATAGTTACAGCGTGATGAAAAGCCTAAATTTTTATAATTGGAATCGTACTTCCGGATAGGTAGTAGTCTCCTACAAACATTCAACTTTACCTCTGCGTAATAAATGGATTGAAAATGGATTACCCACATTTTCTTCTCATATATGTAACTATTTGACATTCTTTTTGCGCCAGCAACATGTCATAGAGCTTTTTATAATTGTATCAGCCAGATCAGCTAGATCTGCGACTTATCCACTCCCTCCAGTCAAAGTCTCACCCCCCCACCTTTTAAAATGCTATCCATAATGTCCCATCATCTCAATAAGGTCGAAAGTAATTGAAACGGGAATTTAAAATTACCGTTGTAGTACCTGCTGCAAAAAATTGCTTGGAATTGCAGTTTATGAAAAGGCATGGGTGCCGTGGGAGCCGAGCAGTGGGTCGCGATTGACGGGAAGCTCCCACGCCGCGCCGCCCGTGTCGCACAGCACCGGGGCACCGCGGCACCGAGACCTCCCGCCTTACTAACACTTTGTACCCACATTTTGAAACATCCACGAAATAGTACCAACCTACATAACATTGTCCTTACAGGTACTGGAGTGTATCAAGATGCTTTATTAAGGATAAACAGACCATCCAAATATACAGTCTCTCTCTACGGCCTGAGGTTTGGGTTTTGCGTGGTCTGTCAGTCAGTCAGGAACAAGCGTCCACCAGGCTGGCTCCAAGCGGGTTGGCGAACTTTAAACGTCTTGTGATAAAACTGCGTTTTCGTACAATTCCTTCACCCAACAGCAAGTGATAATTTTCTCAGTGGTTCCATTTAAAGCGAAAATGTGACGAGCAGAGTATTAAAAAAATAATACGTTACAGATACTAAGTTGCCGCTACGTTTCTTTTTTGAGTCTTTTAAAACTTTCAGAGTAACTCATTAAAGTGCGTTTGTGAAGAAAAATTTTCACGATTTATTTATTATGTTAGTTTATGTTTATCTACTTAGATTTCCTGTGTAGCGAATACCTATACTAACAAAAGCAACTTATAGTTTTATTTATGCCCTGTTAGGGATTCCACAAGAACCTGACTATGCCGGAGGTTATTAAGTAGGTACCTAAAGAGAATGTTTAACAATAGGTGAATGTAGTGATCGCTGTTAGTTGGTATATTATTTATTGCCTTGAGCTGTCTCTAGGCGGCCGTCCAAAACTTCTTAGTACGTACACATAATATAGAACACAATTACATATATATCATGTATACGTGTACACATGTACGTGTGACGCACGGGCTAAGCCACCGGCGAATAGCGCTGTGCATTCCGCGCCACTGGTGGCGATTGACCACCATAGACTATAATACCTCCCTCAATTTCTTTCTCTTTTTTTTCAGAACCACAAAACAATGTTGCCAGTGAAGGCAGGCAGTCCCCAACCGGAGGAGGGTCCGATGGAGAAGAAGCTGATAACGGGCATCCCGCGCGTCGCGGTGACCACCAAGTTCAACGCACCCGTTCATATTGACGTCGGTGGCGTGATATATACGTCTTCCCTAGAAACTCTGACAGCGTAAGACACTTTCAATCAATCCAGCTCGCAAAAGCCGCTATACATAAGACAAAATGAAGTTTTTCCCAGTCCTCTCATACTCTCTGTGTTATTTCGTCACGATATAAAAAATGGTTAGGTACCTCGTATTAATAACCTTGAATCGAACTACTATGTATTATCGTGTGTTATATACTCGCTCGGTCGGATTGTAAATAAGCTTGTTTTATCTGAACCCGTGTTATTGCGCGGGAAGGCGGCCTCGGCGCGGCGGAGCGCCCACGGCGCCGCCTTGAGCGCTGCGAGCTGCCGCGCCTCCCTCCCCGCACACATACCCCGCACCATTCACCCTCCAGCCTTTTCGTTTAAATGGCATACAAATAAAAATGTGTACTTATCACTACGTCTCTTGCCACATTCTATAACGTAGGCGAATGTTCGAGTTCTGTAGAATATAAGTGGTAGAATAAAAGGAATCACACAATTCTTGGGTAGGATATTCAAAACAGGTATTCTACAACCCACATGCATTTCTATTGATGTTGTATTTCCCAAGCTATAGGGTAAGAAGTATATATGAATTCTATGGTGTGACCGTGGCGTTAGACGCTTACGTTATCGTAACTCTACGAAAAGCGCTTGAGCCACTGAATCTAGATTAGGTAGTTAGACTGAGTTTAAATGATGTGGTCGTTTCGTTCCACAGATACCCAGAATCCCGTCTCGGTAAGATGTTCAACGGGAGCATCCCCATTGTGCTGGACACCCTCAAGCAGCACTACTTCATCGACCGCGACGGGGGAATGTTCCGGCACATCCTTAACTTTTTGCGGAACAAGAAATTGCTGCTACCAGAACATTTCCCGTACCTTGATCTGCTGATTCACGAGGCTATTTACTTCGAGTTGGATCGTGAGTACCTGCATACTAGACCAGGATCGAATACGGGGGGGACTCACGACTGAAGTACTTCCCCCTCCCGAAATTGCCCTCCCGAAATAACGAAATCCTGGATCCGTCCATATACTAGTGTCATACAACATGTCTATTGTTGTAAATGTCCAGTGTATATGAGAGATGAAGCGAGTGGTTTTCACAAAGTAGAGAAGTTTATAACTAAACACTACTGTGTAATTTTCTTGAATGAATGAGTCCGTGTCTACATTTATCTTGATCTAAACTATTGCATCAGTGAGTTTGAATTAAAAAACCCCATACATATAAGTTCGTTCCTAATTTAAATAAATTATTGGCTAAAATGGCTACACCGATCTTTGCTAATTGTCTTTTCGTTTCATATATCCGCTATCCTAGTCTGTTATAGTTTCTCCTTCTTTTTTCATTTGCAGTGGCTGCCTGCACAATAGAGTCTCTTTTGCTAGGGACGAACGTTTTTTTTGTACACCTGATGTAATGTATCGTTGAATACTAATACAGAGGGAGTGTCGCCAAAGGAACGACATATTGAAGCACACGCGAATTACGCCCTTAAGTGTACGCGAATTATCGCGATCACTACATTAATCAATGCGACACTCAGACTGTATTATTTCTTTGTATATAGGTTTTTTTATGAAATAGTGTTCTAATATGTACATAACAAAACTATATTATATAAGCCGTGCCGTTTGATACCCCGCCAAAGATTTAGATGTAATTTCCAAAATTTTACTTCGCAACTTGTGTTTACAATGGTATATTTTTAAAGATAAGTACGATTATCACTCATAATGCTAGCTTAATATCAAATTGTTGCGTTCCAGACATGGTGTTTTCGCTGACGAAGCTCAAGAACGAACAGGACAGCACTAGGTATGACCGCGACTGGGTGAACCAGACCTCCGAACGGCTCAAGAATGAGACGGAGCTCTTGGTGCAGGAGCGAGACCGCTTGCAGCAGAGGTGGTCGTGATCTTATGTATGATATTATGATTACCAATCGAAACATCATCCATCAACCATTATCACCATATTGCTTGAAATTCAATCATTTCAAACGACGTAATTATTGCCGTTATCCGAACCGAATTAAAAAAACTAAGTACCTGATTACCCCACAGTAAATCTAGCAACATTTTAATTCATCATTTTATTATTTTCATACTTTATAGCCGTGTGCAAATGACAGTTGAATCGGCCTCGTTTCGTTACCTATTTGTACCTTCTATTATTAAGTTCTAGGTTATGCTCAGGAACACGGACACATTTGACCTACTTACTTTTTTTTACAGGGCAACCGCTTCGGATGTTACGTACAAGTAAAGAGGCCACGATATTAAATCGTCATCTATGTTACATTTCAAAGCGGACTAATTTATTTAGATCAAATTCTATTGTTAAAAGACTGTCGCCCCTATACCTAGACTCCACTAAGTAGGTATATAATAGCTATACGGAGCAGTTGGTCAAGGACTGGCGATAATCTAAATTGCAGACAAAGACTAATATATACTAATCAACATAATACTAAAATTCGGATGTACCATCTCTCTTTTTCTTGCACTGGAAATTTTAAAGTAGAAGTTTTAATTGGATTGTAATAATTCTTGGCTCTCAATAAATTGTAATAATTGGTAAAATACTGATCAAGTGACCGAATTTTTCTATTCATATCAGTGTAGTCATATTCATATCAGCAGTGCCCCTAGTCTGATAATTAGATGTATGGAAACATTCGATTACCATTTAAAAACTCATACTTAGGTCCTGAAGTATCTACACTGGTACTGTATTGTATATTAATATTAGAATGTAAACAATTACATTTAAGTATATATTTGAGGCGTTTGGGGTAGAGAAATTGGGTCCGTGGGGACCGGGTGCCCATCGGATCTACCGGGAGCTTACCAACCGTCTGGTGGAGACATCAGGTGACCAGAACGCTGGCACATATTTTGGCCAACACATCAGCATTGCCATTCAACGTGGCAATGCTGCCAGCGTTCTGGGCACCTTGCTGGCCTATGGTGGTGGGGATTTGGAAGGCTGAGTACATTCTCAAACATGCCTAATTTTAATTTTTATCTTATTTTAATATATTAAAATTATATTATAAAAAAATAAAATTTTCTACATATGTGAAATAGGATTTTCGTTTGCAATGAACTATGAAGACTATGTTGTAAGTAGTAATACTCATGATTTTGAATAGGTGTTAGGTCAAAACCCCGACTCAGGTTAGCCTTTATATTCTATACTCGTGTGTATGTAACATTGTAGCTACTTATTATATCTAGTTATATCAAAGTACAACAGGTAGAGAGGTACGAAGGCGGCTTATTTTTGTAGAATTGTTATTTTATGCTGGTATTAGCTTGTTAGTTATACGACTGTAAGTTTTACGTGATAGTTATTAAGGTGTATATATATCCCGTTGATTGATCATACCTCTGTTGAAGCTTTATTATAGACTAGCGTTATCCATGACCCCGGCCGCGAAACCTCAATGATACAAAGTAGCCATTGTGTTAATCCAGATTATTTTCTCTTGCCATATTTAATTTAAACCCAGTTTTCCCGATATTATTTCAAACTTACAAAAAATCACACTATTCACTATTTATTTGACGACCTGATTAGCGCAGTTAGTAATGACCCTGATTCCTGGGCCTCGGTCCCAGGTTCGAATCCTGGTAGGGACAAACTTTGTGTGATGAGCGCCAATGTTTGTATCCGTGTCATTGATGATTAGTATCTATATAACTATTATATACTGATTTCCCTCTCAGCCCATTGTACAGTACCCATAATAAAAGCGTTGCTTAGTGTGGGACATTATTTATTATAATGCATTGTTTTTTTCTCTTTTTTACCATTATTATTCCGTACCGGAATATAATTTGATTGTTGTAACAATTTGAGGGTCGTGTTTCTTTTCAAACTGGAACTACCTGTTTAGAAATTCCTATATCCTGTCCGTATTTTCAAACATATTGCGTTGCAGTGGAACATCGCTCACGCGCCACCTTTCTCCTATCATACAAGTAGTAGGTAATAAGAATAAAGGATTTTGTAATGAATATAGCCATGTGCAGTAGATTTACACCACTGTTGGGCAATCTTGCACATTTACGTCGCCATATTTAATACCTACCAACATCAAAGCGACCCGATGCGAAGTGTAAAGCCCGGAAGCAACGCATAGGGTAAATTATAAGCAACGCCCCTTTTATAGGGTACCGCACGTAATAAATTTAGAAACCTTTACCCCCAAATTTATAGACAGTTACAATGGATTATAATGGCATTATAACGAACTTTTCAGAGGAAAAAGTGCGTTATGATGTCTTTATAGTTCATTATAACTTTCTATAAATTTGACGATATCAGTTTAACCACCTCCGTCTGGTTAGGTTACAACAATTTTATTCAAGAAAGGAGTTCAAGTTGAAACTAGCCACATTTGGATATATTATTTAACGCTACAATAAGGACAGGTATAGGTAGGCATATTAAATATCGAAAAGTATTGTAGCAACCTCGCCACACAGATGGCGTTGCAAATGACATTCAGAACAAACATGAGGAGTCTTCGTACGATCCATACAACAATTCAAGATCCATATAACATATATACAAGATCCCGACAAAACATAAACGCGATAAAATCCGAAGAAATCGTTTTATTTCAAAATATTTGATAGCGAATAATATATGATACCTATTTAGTAGAGTGCCTGAAACATGTGAGTGGCTACCATTCAACGTCAGGTAACATCACTACACCTTTAAAAGGATTTTGAAAGAACCCTTTTAGTTTTGTTTGTATTTGAAAGCTATAGTAACAAGTTTACCTATCATATAATAATGTACTTATCATATAACCGAGTTGTGTGTCTGTAAAAAAATGTTATAAGTATATTATAGGCATACAATACAATTAAAACATTGATATAAGACATTTAGCTTTTTATTTACCAACCACAAATAAGTATATCACGTACAATTTAAATTTGAAAAAACTTAAGTTTGTGTCAACCTGTGAAATATGGTAAGTGCCGTGATCTTTTGCATTAATACAAAACAGATTTTTAAAAAATACATTAAGAAAATATGGAAAAAAAACTCACTTTCCATCTATGTCACAGGTAAATGATATAATAACAAGTCGATTTTGTCATTGACATAAACAAATCTAGAGATCACTTAAAATTCCTGATTTTATCAATTCACTGCGACATATATGAGAAACATACCATTTATATAATAAACCTGGAACATAGTGGTAAATAATAATGGCTTCACGCTAAACATAATATATCCGTGGTATCACGTTGTTAAGATGAGAAATCAGTCAAACGATAATTCTTAATAATTATATAAGTTTTATTTAATAGTACAGAGGTTCTCTGTTTGGCTTTGCTTTTTAAAACCAAAATCACTTGAAATATTTTTCATTTTATTTCAATCTCTTACATTGGCTAATAAGTGCCAATTTATATCTCCCTACACGTGCCTTACAACAAGGTGCCTTATGCATGTATTTATCTACTACTTATATTTTGATCGCATGTCGATCAAAAATAATGTAGCAAACATTTCGGGTCCTAAAGGTTTAGTCCAAGGTATGCTATTACACATCAGCGCCCCTAGCGGCAGCGTGCAGCTTTACAGTAAACATGTATATGGAACAATGCGATCCATGGATGGGTATTTGAATATGTTCAATACTCATAATCACTCTCTAGGTTCCATACAAGTCGGTAAGTATTTATGCGAAAGTCAAATATGAGTTCATGGTTATATTATAATATAGGTTATTATTACTTATTATAAATTACAACATAGTAAGCTCACTGCTTGCAGTACACAGTATATTATACATAGTATTACAGTACAGTAATAAAAAAAAAAAAAAAAAAAACACATTTTTTTATATGGTTTGGCTCCTCGAATTAGATAACGATTCGAATTCGATTAGAATGTAAACAACATTTAATAGTGAAAAAGTAGAGGACAAACGATTTACAATCAGCTCACACTTGAAATAGTAATCGATACATTGTCACGTGGAGTGTTATTTCAGTAACTACTTATTTGATATTTTAAGTACGTATGCATATAAGGTGTAATAAAAATATTGTGAAATATTTTAACTGGTACGTCAGTAGGCTTTAAAGGTCACATTCCCGAAAAAATAATTTAAAATTTTAAAAATAACACTACGTACTAAGCGTGCGGTGAAACGGTACTGGCTCGCTTTCTCAGAGAAAAATCAAATACTATTAACACATGCATTTTATACATACACGTAATCGTTATGACCTACTTGTTAGCCCCTTAAAATGTTGGCATTATTTTTGTTACACCTTGTATACTTAAGTACCACATTTCTCCGAATGTAAATTGGAAATTTTATATTAGGTAGTATAAACGCAAAAACTATGATTGTCTTTATTTTTAACCGACTTCAAAAAGAGGAGGTTCTCAATTCGGTTGTATTTTTTTTTAGTACTGAGTATATATAATACCATACACTTTTATATCAATGACCTTAAACAATGTTATTGGCACTTAAAACAAATGCCATCATTTCCAAACTGAACTGGACTCTTCTTGGAGACATGTATCATATGAATTTAAATATTCATTGTATAATCATATTCGACGGACAGCCTCGCATCTCATGATATAGGTACCTAATCGACTAGGGTGCAAAAAATGTTACCTGTTTTCTGAACAGGGCCCTAAGTGCGAGTTTTTTTGAAGAAATCTGTTTTTTTTAGTTTGTATCAATTACTTTTTAAGGTTTTGGATTCATTTAAGGTTATAAGTGATTTATATAGTTGTTACTTTTCAAAATTGATCCTGCTAATGAATACAGGATGAAGGAAGTAACCCGTTAAACAAGTAGTCAGTCAGTACCTGGTATCCAGTAATGCTTTTCAAACCAAAGCAGCTATTTTTCCAAATTTGTAATAAAAAGGACTAGATTTAAGAACATTTTAAGTATCTATTTTATAAGATACAAATCATTTAACTTTATTTACTTAGGAGTGTCATGAATTAATTATGCACTACTTACTTCAAATTAATTTTCAGATGATTTTTTTAAAACATTAAGTTGCCCATTACTTAAATGAGACGGAAATGTGGCGGGCACCAAGTACGATGTTCATTTTGTGGATTTTATTTTAATATGAGATCTATTTTTAACACCAATAAATGGATACCTCGTACTTGTTAGGTACCTGATACTAAATTAATTCTATACACGACTGTAACCTACGTTGTATAAGAAAAACGTTACCTAAAACGTGTGTGTATCACTAAACCGTGCCACATAGAGCACGTAAAGCCATCGGTCCTGCAACGAATCTCTCTCCGGTTGTGGCGGGGAATCCGGACTGAGAGTGAGGGGAGAGAGACTGCACCTGTGCTTGCACACACACTTTTGCAGTATAATATCTCCTGCGCAGTAAGAGTCCCCTTTGAGATTAGCCGCAGTGACCAGAATTCGGTCAGGTGGACTATTATTATTATCGCGATACCTAAAAAAATGTTTACAAAATGACTGCACAGGGTGGTCACCCAGGCCTAACGAAATCTCTTTCGAACTATAAAAACTCTAAAAAATGCTGAACGTACATCTAAATAAAAAATTAACTTAACATATTAAAAAAAATATGAATTCCAACAATTAAAAAATACTCAGTCTTACATAACGTGAATACAATAATATAACGAAAAGAAAATCTAATTTCGTTGCAGTATCTACATGAAACACACCATTTTGGTTTCGTACCTACCTAATACTAACCTAGGTTCACGATTTAATTTTTATAAAAAATTACTGGTTGTTGTGACTAGGTATGTGTTTTTTTTTTCATTTTACTTTGGCTACATTTTTTACACAATTACGACAACACTTGCTGAGTAGTAATCACGAGCGTATGATCATTGAAAGCTGTCATAATATAAAAGCTTTGCCGGATGTCGTTCGCACAACATTTTGAGATGCTTGATATTACATTATCATTACCTATGATATAGACTTAGGATCACATAATTATGTGATCATAGAAAAAAAACGGAAACTATCATCATAGATGTAATAATATTTCTAAACTAAGACTATGTATCTTATTTATGATAATGTAATATGGGGGAAACACCTTTTTTGCGTGGGAAAATATTTAATGGATTCTCTCCCGTTTCGGGGGAAGCGGGAGGGGTGTATGGGGGACATACCTACATTATCATTGCTAGCGACAAATCTAGCAAGAAACATCCTGCAAGTAATAATAATTACGCCAGCAATATTCCGTTGCTACCCGCATTCAGTTCGCTTGAACATAATGTCATGTTAGATATATAGATACTTATAATAGGTATTGTATATATCATAATGTCTGGCCGAACAAAATAAGAAACGAATTTAACTAAGCAGCTATGTTTTTGTAAGATTTGTTCCTAGTTATTTTTAAAGTTACAAAGTATACCTACCAACCTGCGCGTCGATGCCGCACAGGACACCAATATTATAAAACCATCAAATCATTTTCTTACGTATCTAAAAACGTTAAAATAATGACATCTTACGATCCTACCCACTCAGTTAAACAATTCGCCATAGCTGGCCGTAGCTAAAAATGAAACTTCTACGAAACCCTAACATACATTTTGGCTGACACAGTTACTTAACACTAAAAACTACACAAAACCCGTCATTTTGATTTTTTAGTGGGTCAGTGGCATTCGACGTCATTAACACAGTTAATTCGATATTGATAATAAAAAATCTTGCGGAGATCCTCATAATATATGACTTTAAGCAACGATGAAAAACATTCTAAGCCCAACGCCAACATTTCAACAAACACAGTAGTAAGACTTTCTTTCTTTACGAAATGAAATGCGATGAAATAAAATGGATATGAATATGGCCTCACCCACAACTTAGCGGGTATTTTGCCAATGTCAAGTAATTAATAGCAATAACACGTTCAATAAATACACATTATAAATAAAATAATGGATGTGACATGAAGATATGAAAATGGCGTGTAAGACTTTCTTAACATTCATTATTATTTTTCCTCTCACTATCAAAAGCTCAGTTAAAAAAAACAATAGAAAGTCATTATCATAAAAGACATAATAGTTATGTCGCAATACAATCGTCAATATTAAGGTACTGCCGACATTCATATGCTTTCCTTGCAGTTATTCTCTTTCACGTTTGTGTTCCTTCATATCAAGCTATCAGTTGGTATGAATAAAGTGCGCCCAACATTTTACCGATTGTTTTAAGCATAACAATTCGCACTGGGTAATGAGAGCCATTTTGATTTTTATTCCAAAGACAGATCCACAGTGAAGAGAAAATTGTAGGAGTCAGTCAATCGTCAAATATATAATTTCATGATCAACCTGGGCGCTGCTCTTCATCTTCAATTTCTCCCAAAAAATATTGAACCTCCGTTGGGATCTGGAAGAAAATGCGAATATTTTACAATTGTTATACCTACTCGATTTCTCGGGGTTATGTTACATAGAAGTAATATTAATATATATATGATGTCAGTTAATGAATGCTTACCAATAGATCGGGAAAACTTGGATCAATTGTTTGTTCCAGTGAGTCGATAGCGGACTCTATTTGAGTATTGAGCACTGTAAACAAAAAAAGCATTGATGTTAAATGTATTTTACGTCTTTATTCGCCGAAGATGACTTCCTTCATATTGCCAATGGTATTTTGATCCGATTATAATACGACGGTTCGACTATCAAGTCATGCTTAAGCATGGCCTTAAGTATTGATAGATTTCACCGGAGAACCAATCAATAATGTATTATGTAAAAAAATAAAAATAGGTACGCGACGAATTGATAACCTCCTTTTGAAAAAAAAACCCTTTAGAAAATCCATACTCACTTGCTTCGTCGAAAAAGTTCTCAAGCGTTGGTGAATTATCTCCGGACATTTGTTCATATTCTTTCACAGCATCTAAAATTTTCTTTTTGGATGCCAAGTCGTCATCCTCAAAGTAGTTAGGTCTCTTTGTTCCCGATGCAGAGTGGCTTGTCCCAGGCTGTTGCACCGTGTTCGCTTCGCCATGGAGATTCATCTTCTGTACGTCGTGAGAGGGTCGTGCAAAGGACAAATTACCTTCATTGATAGCTGTTTTATTATTGGTAACATTATTATCATTCACATGTTCCCTAGTAAAGGCATTAGACTGTGTATGTATTTCTGGATAAACATTTCCTGTAATATTGTCCACCCTGGAGTATATTTTGGGTTCATGCGTGGTGTGGGCTTGGGAACTCGATTGATTGTTTTGCAATTGTGTAATTTTAACATTATCCAAAGTCTGATTGGTAATCTCTGAAGTCATAAATAAATCCTCCGTTAAATTGGAATTCTTCAGTGTACTCATTTGGTTCGTTATTGTTTGCTCCGTGTAGTTTTCAGTGTTATAATTGGGAGAGCATATAGTTTGGTTAGTAGTGTCTTCATTAGCTTTGGTATACCTGACACCGCTTGTATGGTGAGATGCTTTTTGAAATGTTTTGATGACATTATACATCCTCTCAATGGCACTGACAATTCTTTCTTTCTTGGGTGGTATGATCGCTAGTCGAAGTGATGGGGAATGGCCCCTGTCCGGCGAAACGCTTCGAGGGTTGTCTTCGGACTCTGGTGATGGTAAATTGGTAACTAAGTGCATTATAACCTTCTCTAATTGTCGGGGATCTTCCACTGGCACTGTTTCGTTGTCAATCACCTGTAACATAATATTACTTACTTGTAACTGTGATGACATTAGTATGTAATACAAAAAAAAACAGAAAATAGCCCTACGTATAACTAAAATGCGTACATATTACTTAGTATAATATTTCAAATTGACCTCTTTTGAAGAGAAAGCCCTAGTAAACATAATTCCTACATTTCTCGTGTATTTATTTTATGAAGATAATATGAAGATTATGAAGATAAATAAGATTTTAGTTATTGTTAATGGGGTTTATTTACACCCAGATAGCTCTATCATAGCAAAGGTAAAGGAAAAGGATATTTACATCCTTAAAATCATCTTCTTCGGGCAAATCTTCGTTATTATTGACCATCAACGTGAATTTCTTCTTCATCTGTTTAATCAGATGTTTGCCTTCCTCTTCGCCAACGACGGTGTTGGTGCACATGAAGCTAGTGACAGCCCTGGAGTCCTGATCCACGTCCAGGCGTCCTCTGGTCCTCATATAGATTAACTGGCCATTCTTCGCCATCAGTCGGTAACAGGATTCTCCAAATAAACGATGCTGATCGTACACTGTAACAAGAAAAACCTGACATCACAATAATAAAAGTCAACTTGAAAATTTTCTTCAATTATATTTAATTGGTGATGATAATCAAGATGGAAATTTTAAAGATATCATATATCTACATTCGCAGGGCAATATCTAACAGTTGCAGAGCAATATACAATTATGCGCCTAATAATGAAAAAGCACCGAGCATTCAGAAAAAAAATTCCTTGACCGAACCAAACACCTCCTGCCTGCATGAATATTTTAAATTTATATCCTATTTATGCAGCAAAACCTATATGTCTACTGGGATTAGATGATAGCTGCTTGAAATGTCAACTGATAGTTTTGTGTATAACTGTAATAGTAAATATAATATGTTGCTATGCAGTGTTGTGGAAATATGGAAAGTGGCTATCTTAAGTAATAGCAAATTGTAGAATAATGATAGTCATGGTTGATGTACAGGCGGTAAACAAGTGGCACATAATGTAGGTAGGTACTTGATTAGGTAAGTTGTAGACACGTATCTACTAGAAACGTGCTAAGTGATATACCTATTTACTCAGCACGAGGAAATGTTTGCAACGCTCTTAATAAATGATAGAAATGTATCAAAAGTTGTTGTGTAAGGCATACATAAATATCGCCAGATGAACACACTAATTATGCGGTCCCACACTAAGTAACGTTTGAGTTATGAGTAACGTACAATGGAATGGAGCGAACTCAGTATTTATTACTGATATAGATATGAAACATCCATGTCTTGGGTACAAACATTCGTGCTCAACACACAAAGTTTGTCCCTACCAGGGCTCGAACCCGGGACCTTCGGCACAGAAAGCAGGGTCACTTCCCACTGCGCTAATCAGGCCATCAAGTTATCAGTTCTGATATTAAGTATAATGGGACTTGGGATAACATAAACTCCCACCACTGGGAGTTCCGCTACGATACTAGTATCTCAGGAGCACGCAAACCTTTGACTCACTGTGAGTTCCACCAGAGCGATGTACAAAAATAATACGATGTGTCAATATGGAAATTCGCAATGCAGACGTAAGGCATGGCATATATATAAAACACAAAGCAAACAATACATTCGAGTGGGAAGATCAACCACGCGTCCACATAGAATGGATTCACGAATTGAAATAAACATACATAAAACTCATGAAAATAATTTACTATTAAAGTAACTATTTGTACGTATAGAGTGTAAATAGATGTACGAGCCGTTATGTTCGGTTTAGAAACTGCATCTATAGCAGAGTGAACTCAGCGCTGGCGTTTTAAACTAAACTTCTTTGGCAATATTGTCACAGTTGCTGGTTTGTTAACAGAAAAGCTTGAAAGGCTCTCCTCGAATACGGCAAAACTGAATCTAATTATAAACAACAAATACAAAACCTCATCTAGCACGGTTCCGAAATCAAATACAATCTACGGACGCGTGCTCGACCCCCCACGTCAGGCTTAGATCACAATTGGAGCGCTCGTTCTGCACTTACTCTCCCGCAGTGCGATGATCACCCAGCGTACGTCGTCGCGGTGCATGAAGTTCATTGCGTTGACTCCGTTCACCTCGTTCATCATGTAGCCGGTGACGAGCGCAATGCGTTGCTCACACTGGATAATTTCGCCGTCTATAGAGTGCCGGGTCCGGTACTCCATACGGAAAGACTCCAGCCCACTCTCGTTGATAAAGGTCTCGCTCATCGGCCGCACTACACCGATGAACACCTAGCAAAAAAGTGACAAGGCATTGGTAAAGCAAATAATTTATATACTATAACTATGAATTGCTGGGAATTCATTATCAAGTGCTGGGTGGTTAATTTACATCAAGGTTATATAAATTGTATGAAACGCCATATGACCATGAAAGGGCATATGACCTTGATGTAAATTATGCAAAATTTACGCACGTACTCACGCACGATATTTATGTATGTGTCGGGTTTGAAGTAGTCGTTTGTGTCCATTCCACGAGTAGCCTTTGAGATCCTCAACTTTTACATAGTTGGAGTAGTCGATACCTAGGTATCTCGTTATCTGACTACTTCAATGTAATAACAAGATGCACATTCTCATCTTCTCAAGTATCTGTCAGTGTTCATGATAACCAAGCGACTCATAAGAACGAACGGCGTAAAAGCTTAATAGTCTGTAATCACGCTAACGTAAATTCAAAGTGCTAAAAATGTTGACATATATTTACATCTACTGATTCGAGCGAGCGAGCGATACATTGCATGTGAAACGGCGCGTCTGCTTGAACTAAACATATTATAGGATTGTCAATCTTTTTTTTTTATTTGGCATCACCGTAGGTCTTTTGCCAGTATCATGTAATATAAATTATTTCAGTTTTCGAGCATATGCACAGGCCCAAAGGCTAGACCCAAGTAAAATACCCCCTCATCCCTCAATCAGTAAAGTGATGGATACTTTACTGAAAGATTTTTTATGGATTTTTTGTGAGAAACTGAAAAGCCAAGTTTCGTCACTCTGTTTCAATTGGCAACACTCCTCCTCCACCTCCACTTATATCACTCACTATAAATCGCAGGAACACTAGTTATAGAAATTAAAACATAACTGACGCCATGACTTTTCAGTATCCCGCCAAAAAGTCTCGATTGTCAATCTTGCTTGTAGCAAATATTAAGGTTGTCAAAATTAGTATCAAAGCTACTTACGATGTCGTTGCCACTGGAGCAAGGGTTGTCACCGCGGGCCCTGGCTCGACGTACCATCTGGCAGCAGCGGTTGTACCCACGGCACGCCCGATCCGATTTGCGCAAGGTGCCCTCCACGTGACACGTCACGTACTGAGTCGGCTGGGCACGCTGGCTGAGCTTCTTAAACCTAGATGATATTTAAATTAATTTCAATTTACACATGATGGAGATTTTGTACCGAGTTAGAATAGAGTCGCAAGATATAAATTAACTAACAGTAAGGTAAGTTATCCGTGACTGCCTTTTGCTGATCGTTCTATTATAATAGGGACTCAATATTTACGACATTATGCTCATCACTGGAGATATAATTCTGCAAAGAAAGTCGGAAGGGTCAGAAGTATACTCTAAGTACAAATAGGTATGGATCTGACCTCACTATAAACCGCCTCCGCTCCTTTGCGAGTGCTTCCTCCACCCTGCGGCTGCCGTCAGGTTCGTCTGGCACGAGCAGCTCACCGTTCGGCCCCAGTATCTGGCTCGTGGGCATCAGCTGTTCTCGGAGCATCTGCCGATCGCCTTCGTGGGTTATGTTGAATATACTCTGTCCTAGAAGCTCGAGCTGTGAGGAAAATATTACTATAGTAAGGTAGAAGAACCAGGTAGTTCGAAACGAGTAAATATAATATGGGTGTCGTCTAATTCCAAAGGTGGCAATCTGTCATGCTTTAGTTTCATATCGCTGGTGGTAATTTTGTCACGTGAGCAATCTGCCGACATTTAAAACTTATCCCTTCTTCTCATTGAGGTTTAACATAAATAATGTCATTAGTATAGGTATTTATTTATTATCCCACACATCAGTACCTACGTGCGTGTATTTTTTTCTCAATAACAAAAATAATCAGTCCAAAAGCAGATAGCCACTTATGATTCTGGACGACTCATTGCGGAAGTACTATTATGTATAATGTGATATTATGGGTACACACGCCTATTTTAGCGTTAAGTCTATACTAGATAGTTAATTAGTCAATGCTAGAATGTTGTATAATTATATTTTATAGTCCCTTTGCTATAAATATATAACATACAAAATGCTACATCGCGAATTTTATGAGACCTTGTGACATATATAGGTGATACAAATATTTTATTTGAACTTATCAAATAGCATTGAGCATATCTTTATATAAGGTGTAACATTAATAGTGTGCACTAGTAAGCTATAAAAGGTCACACTCCCGAAAAAAAATCAAATTATTAAAAACTTTACATATATATCCCTACGTACTAAGTGCGCGGTAAAAAGGCGCTAGCTTGTTTACTCAAAAAAAAATCGTTACGTAAAAACGTGTTCGTTATGACCTAATTATTGACAACACTTAAAATATAGTACACTATTTTTCTTACACCTTATATAATCCTTCACAAGGAAATGGCAACTTTAGCAACAACAAGCCCATCTTACCTCCGTATACCCAAGAAATTGATTGACATTCTGCGACACCACGACCACAATTCCCCTGTAGGTGGTCGTGAGCAGGAAGCCGTTGAACATCGCGAGCAGCGCCATCGCAGACGATGGCGTGAACTCTTGCGCAGACTGTCCAATCGAGTCGCCGAACACTGTGACACACATCGCATCGTTACTCATCTATACCGATATACAAGTTAGGTCATCATTAATATTGTTTGTACATCTTGCCAGGAAATGCAGGAAATTCCTCGTTCAAGATTTTATTGCGATTAATGGGACAGTAATATTATTTATTATCTATTTATTGTTAATTGTTGAAAAGTTTGAGATCATTCGCTTATGTTTATTGTTATCATTTGTTTCTTCGTTTTAACTATTGTTATTAACATTCTAAATTACTTTTAGCCCCGACGCAACACAAAGGGGTTTTATAAGTTTAAGCCCTATGATGGTGTCTGTGACATTGTAGTCCCGAACGGACTGACTTTCAGAGCGATTTTTTAGTTTGAAAGCAAATGTTCCAAGTTTAGTCCGTATCACAGCACACACATAAAAAAGGTGTGGGAGTCTAAATGGAAAAGAGTTAATCCATTACCACTCGTTGAAAACGAGCCTTTTCAAAAAGAGTGAAACAAAAAATACTACTAACTACTAACTTAAAAAAACATGTTAATACTTTAATTTTAAAAATACGTCGTACAGCAGTCACTGGCGCCTAGCTCAACAACATCAGCTATAAGCAGTTTGTACGAAGTAGGTAAGCACATAGGTATTATTATATAGAATCACTATACCTATACCCCATAGTAATTGCCTACAAAATACAAATACAAAGAGTATCTTATTACGGGTTTAAGTAGGTAAAGTTTACGGACGCAAATAGGTACCTACACATTTTTCATATACATACGACCGGTCGTTATATACCGATGATACAATACGTAGGCAACAATGTATAATTTAATGAATCAGCATAGTTCAAAAATATAGCCAACTCCACAAAGTTACCGATTCACCTACTCAATACCTACTCAATTTACATAGGTGTCCAATGAATTTTCGAATCAAAACGATATTATTACAACAAATAATACCTTGTTAGTATAAACTGAAGGTCATTTTTACATCGTCAGCGAAGGCTTGGCCGGTTAATAAGGAAAAACGTATACGAATATTTTTCAGTTACATTGGAATAGGTTATGGTCGTGTTCAACGCGACCTATTTGCTGTCTACTACGGTACGTCATTGAAACCAAAATAACTGCAATTCCGTGGCGGTGTGTAGATACCCTAAGCCGGGAAGCGTGGCAATGCACGTGCGCATGCGTCGGCAATCACGTTACTCTACACGATTGCACTTTATATACACAAATATACATAATATAATAAATAATTATACAAAAATTATGATAGCTACACACTATTCTTACCTTACTAATAATTATAAATGCGTAACTAGATTGACTAAGCGTCATGCAAAACTGGCTTAACAGTTTGTGAATGAAATAGGTCTGAAATAATACATCAACAGATGCAGGATAATAACAAAGTCAAAGTCAACTCGTTTATTTCGTATAGGCCTACGGTGGCACTTACAAATGGTCATTAACAATTATTTTTCTTAACTCTACTACCGGATCGGAACGCGACCTCAACTGAGAAGATCCGGCGAGAAACTCAGCGGGGTTGTCTTTTTTTTAAAAGCCTATTAAATTTTTTACAAAAAAAATAAAAAATTAAGCTCTGCACTGTAATTTGGTCGTAATCCATACAAAAGTCGACTCCACAATTATAGGATATTTTGTCTGCCGGTCTGTTCGCACATCACAGACAACTACTACTCATATTTTAATGAAACCTGTCACGATTATATAGCTTATTATACCCTCAACATATTTTCCATCTCGGGAAAAAGAAAAGTTCCCGTGGGATAGAAAAAAAACTGTACTCCAAAACTCACAAGGTGGACTTCACAAGAACTCGGCATTAGGGTAGATTATATAAGGTGTTACAATAATAGAGTAAAATATAAACGTCTCATTCTCGTTAAGTTTTTTTTAAATACTACTTAATATGCACGCGGTAAAACGGTACTGATCTCTGAGAAAAAAAAAATACTGTTTACCCACAATTTTATACATAAACGTGATCAATATGACCTATTCGTGTACAACAAGTGCATAAAGTAAGTCATTTTATCCGAGACGTTTAGATCATTTTAGAGAATAAAAAAGTGAATTTAATAATATTTTTGTTGGCAATACTCACTCCTTCCATTTTTTTTAATTTTAGTTGGCTACACAGAACACAGAAACGCGATTAACTTTATTAATAAAGTTATAACTTTTTCCGTGTATGGAGTTTTATAGTGATTGGCTTCATGGATAAATTGTTTAAGTCTTAGAAGAAGTAAACACATTTATGAATTAGAGCATGAAATAGAGTTTTAGATTACACCCAGCACAAGCAGGCACTTTACGAGCAAGACAAGTGAAAAATACACTATATTAGAAACACCTTATATACCGGGACATTGACCACTGTATACGATCCAGTTATTATCTTGAGAAGTAGAAGGGTGGGGAATACTTCTGGACAGTCAAAAAACTGAAGTCCCCACGGGTGGAGCCACAGGTAAAGCTAGTAGACCTAGTAATATAACTATCCATTGACTGCTCCACAGTTTTCAATCATCATTTTCGCAGTTGATGACAAAGCGAACCGTTTCTAACCAACCAGCTTAATTTTTCATGACTTGCCATTTTACTGGTTACTTTTTATAATCAGAAGCTATAAAAAAATGGGTGTTTTTTTGTAAGTTTAACCGACCATCGAGCAGAAACGGCTAAACTAATCTGAATGAAACTTGGTATAGATTTAGCTTTTTTTTCAATACAAAAAATTAAACTAAGACAGGTTTACCGGTTACGGTGAGTGACTCACTCTCATTAAATCTCCCCTTTTAAGCAAAAATACTTTTATATTTAATCAATTACACAGATATGTCATCTATTGATTGAATGACTAACAGACAACGCACATTCTAAACCGATAGACATAGAGATTTAAAGCTTGGAGAATATATGCTAAGGTACGTTTTATTAATTCATCCAAAAATCCCTCTTTAGTACAGGTGCACTAAGGTGGGATTTTTTTATAAATTCGACCCCTAGGGTGGGAAAAGATTTTTTTTTAAATTGACGATTTACCACTTGGCTAGAAAAAAAAAAGTGCAAGCAACATTTCTGATGTAAACTAGAAGTGACACGATTGTATGAGCAGCTATGAATAGTTGTGCACTTTGCGCCAGTGCATTGGCCACGGCTTGTAACCTACGGCACATATTATCCCCGTTTTACATTGTATCAATGCAGTTTTCAACCTATCATCGGTATAGACACGTCGTTATCAACATTCAATTTATTTGTGGTAAAGTAAAATGATGTGGGCGCCAAAACATAAATGTTTAGAATGGCCATGCAACATAGTTCGTACTCGTAATAGTCGGATAGGTAATTGAGGTTTATTGTAATGAGCTAGCTAGCTACCCTATTATATTGTATTTTATTGATAATTTATATCAATTAATTAAAATTTGAAATTTTGTTTTTAGTAATATTTCTTACATATATAGCAGTGATAGCCAAGTTGGTAGAATGCTTGCCTCGGTAACGAGGATTGCAGGTTCAAACCCCGGCTCGCACCTCTGGGATTTCATGTGCGAATCTCATTTTTGAACCATGATTATCACTTGCTAAACGGTGAAGGAAAACATCATGGGGAAATCTGCATGTCTGAGAAAACCCCTCGAAAGATGTGTAAAGTCCGCCAACCCGCACCGGGCAAGCGTGGTGGCCTATGGCCTAATCCCCCTCGCATTGAGGGGAGGCCCGTGCCCAACAGTGGGACATTCAAAAAGGGCGGGAATTATTATTATTATTAACTTACATATAAGAGTAAGAATTAACAGTATTTTATTTCAAAAGGCAAATCCTGGGGCTAAACGCTTATTTTTAACCGACTTCAAAAAAGAGGAGGTTCTCAATTCGGTTGTATTTTTTTTTACAACCAAAAATGTCTCTCGTCCCTGAACGATTTCTTATCAACTTTTGGGCATAATTGAACCATTTATAACTACAAAGTAGGTTATATAATTTTTAACATCTAATATTCATGAAATTAAAATTCTAATTAGGTGACTCATGGGGCAAGCAATGTATGCAGTACATGGTAAGTAAGCCCTACTTAGATAGGTACAAGTTCTGCGCAATAATAGTGCTTGCTCGGGTCTCAGGTAGTGTGTAGGTTGCTACATTGTAGCTCCGTTCCATCGAATATAGTCCGGATAAAATATCTAAAAATATACCATCTCTCTCACACTATGTCGGATTGAGTGAAACCACCTACATATAAATGGTGTGACTGGGTATTCAGTAGGTACGCATGCCGTTGGAATTTTCAGAGGATATTACCTATAATGCACTGTGTTTGACGTCAGGTCTATGATTATTCGCTGCTGTCCCCTTATTTTATTAAAGTTATACGCTCGTATATAGAAAATGACATGCCATTAATAACATAATACAAAATGTGCGCACCTGCATTGTCGGAAGGATACGCTACCAAGTGTGATACGCGACGGTCAACCGACGCTCATAGTTCACTATTAACTTTGCAATTTGGTCGCGTAACTCCGCGTGATTTGTATGGGTGGAGCTAGCATTCCAACACATAACAATTACTGTATGGAATGTGGTGAAACTTGAAAATATTTGCACATTAAAGAGCAGAACTAGATCAGTGAGGCTGCAGGCAACTACGTCGCAGATAACGTGTATCGCGACTTTAAAGCTCATAAAGGAAAAATGTAGTTAGAAATGTTACGGGGCACGTTTGCGCCTTACCTTGAGAAGGGATCAATTTAAAATATATATTTTTATTTAGCTCTACACAAAATGTAGCCTGACTGTTGTCTTCCTAATAACTAAGCTTAGTTTACAACATATAAAGAATTACCAATCAAAATTTGTCAATATTGTGATTGAATCTGTTCTGAGCACGTTGGAAATAACTGAATTACTTTACATTTAATGCGATTCCAGTTTCATTAGTTATAATTGCAAATTTACAACTTTTAAGGGGCTTCAATTGGATGCCCTCGATAGAAAAAATTGAATCATTTCATTAATAGGATCACCAGACTTTTTTTTTCATTGGCCATTTTACGTCGCGGTTATGGATAAGTATCTGAACAGACTAGGGGTCTGCTTTTGAATCTTAATTTACATTAAAGTTAAAGTATGACAGTACATTTTTGCAATTGATAAATTTGATGCATACGAGTACCTTTATATTTAATACTCCTTTATTTATTAAAGGAATTTCGTAAAATAAATCCGTCTGCACCTACCATTTTAGGTACAAATGAATGGCGAATAAATCTGTAATTTCTCAATTGAAATTGTTTACCGTATTGATGAGCTCGTAGGTAATGCGCCGTTAGTCTGAGAACCCCGGTCTTGTGCATCTTCCTGCTGGCCGCGACCACCGGCGGCACCATGGACGCCAGGTCCGCGATGGACTGGTTCAATTTGTCACGCCTCTGCTTCTCCGCTTTGTTGCGGATCTCCCGAGGATTGTCCCTGCATCAGAACTTATACTTATTATTGTGGCACTTTAATTAAGGTACTCTTTCAAGTCTGAGTGAGTGTAAGGGGTCGATGCATTATCTTCTCTGTATGTGATCTATGTATAGTTATAATATACTTAGTGGTCAATACTTAGTTGTAGTATTATTTATTTCGTGCTCCTATCACTCGCGGGTTGCAATTAGAAACCTGCGTTGGCTGAGTATGTATTGCCACCCAACAATAAGCCGAGCTGTTGACCGTTTTAGAAATATATCTTGTATTATACCACGTCAGGTGTATTTGTTTGTTTATATATCCAAATAAGTAAATTCTTTGTCATCTCACTGGGTCAGAAAGGCGGCCATTATTGATCGAAATCTGCTCGCAAAAGTCAATTATATCCCCATAAGTGGCAGAGGTTTTCGTATTTCGAACGTGACTTATGCATAAGAACTATATTAATTAATCTGTAGTATTTGTGTACCAGGTATAATTAACTTGTTTCTTTCTATTAAAAAGAAAACACAATGAAACGTTCAGAAACGTGGTTCGGTGGGAGGTTGGAGAGTGAAGTGGTCAAATTGGTTTGGGTTTTCGAAAATTTTATACATGATATAGTTTGGTAGGCTTAATCCTATGAATAATGAAACGCTTATTAATTAAATTATTATATTTGAATTGTTTTTCTTCCATCTAGCATTTTCCTCATTATTCAGACTCATTAAAGTTTCGTGCCTTTGAATCCCTTGCTACGGCTCAGGATTCTATTTTCGAATCACTATAGCTTCATTCGTGGTTCCATCTTAGAATCCTTCGCTTGCTCGGTATTCAATACGAGCACTCGCACCAAATAACAACTTTCCATCTATGCATAACCCATAGCTGTTTATTTTTTAAATATGACAAGACTATACAATCAGCGATTGTATAAATCAGCGAATATTGTTGCGCTAACGATGTTGGAAAACTATAAAACAAAATTACATGTTCATATGCGCCGGACGAAATAAGTTAGGCCCTGCGTAGTTCATGAACGAGAACTTGCGACCATCGGATATTTCATTATTGACCACATCGTATGGACATTTTACAATTTCAGTGGCTATGTAGTATTATATTGAATCATTTAGAAATTGAGTATGTGACGGTGAATAAAGTGTGCCTCATTTAAACAAATGAATTAAAAAGTTATATAATTAATTGTAAATTATGTTTGATTTTATTTAAACAAGGCGATACAGTAGCCTTAAGCCATGCGCTCAGTACAGGATGCTACTTTTTAAATGTCTAATAATTTGATTTATTTCTTTGGGTATGTTATGATTATAACTGACTGTTGGCGCTGTTTATATATTTTACACCATTATTGTTACACCTTATAGTATGTAGTATAAAATTACATAACTGGTGTAGTTCGTAATAGGGAATTATAAAAATTTTAAGTTATTTATACATCTCCTACACTTACCTTTTCATCCGCCTTCTATTTATTCCCCGAAGTAGAACTAAAGCCTGTCGTAATTAGCTCAGAGAAATTTATTTTCATCGTACTTAACTTAAGCCTCAGGAGATTAGAGCTTTACAAATACTTTTAGCCAATATTTTATTATAGTGTAATATTAAGAAGATAATGCACGACCAGACACTGCGTAGGAGCTAAGTCTTTATTGTATTTTTTATCAAACGCTATTGTTGGCTGTGCAGTATTAGTTTACCTTCATATAACTTTTTTGTAACCATAATTTCCATTTGAAGTGATTGGCCACAGGACCTCCTGTGGCCAATCGCTAAGCAAGCCACCTGCCTTGCAATATGAAACTTCTATTAAGAGGTCTCCACGTGTTTGACCCATACATGCAAGCCTTCCAAAAAACTGAGTAAAATATCATCACGTCTTAAGCCCGACAATTGGTCAGATCTCCCCTCAATATTTACATAAGTACCTATATTTGTAATCTTTCTACAATATTTTCTTCTTCTCACATTTTTTCCTGAACGATATGCCATAGTATCTACATAATAAAGCTGATATTGTATTTAATATATTCCCATATTGGTAAGAAAATATTAAAAGTTAATTAATGAGACTTTAGCCCTGTTTTTAGTTGATATTCAGATTATGTACCAGCAGTTTGGTACGGAAACTTCAAGCTACGTGCTATGGATACATACTAAGCAAACGAAGCAGGCAAATATAGACGGTAGCGTGGCGGGTGTAATGGCGCGCCCCTTACCATTGCCCGCCATCGAGGGTTTATGTTTGCGGAACGCAAAGGTTTGCGCTGCATGTACTACCGAATTTTCTAATCGTGGTGAAAAAAACGGTGAAAGCGAGCAACCACTTGCTGCAAACTTGATTCGCGCTGCATTACAAATGTTAGTTATGCTGTCACGTGATTGGCCTAAGACGACGTCATCAGGTGTCTTTGACCAATGAACAGTGTTAATTAATAATTGTATTGAAGATGTCAATTGATGGCAGCACTGATCTGACTGGCCAAGCATACCTATATTTAAAGGTACTATGAGAGTTATACTATGTTGTTGTCCCGTGTTATATAAATAATAATAATAAACAAATGACTTCATAGCTTCTATTGAAGTTATTTAAATAAGAAAACAATCAACCCTTATTGAATATTTAAAACATTATAAAAAAAAATATTAAAGTTCTCGTCTATTTACATTGGCATACGGATGATTTTTCTTATAAAATTATTTGTAAAGCCAATGTAAATTGATTCCTACTTATGTTAATTTGGGGATTAAACTTTACCATATATACAGACTCATACAATATGTTTAGCACATATATAACTAGTAATAGCCTAATCGAAAGTTTACAATTCCTGACTTTTGTGTAATCAAACATTCTGTTGCTAGAACAAATTACAATGTAGCGTTGTTGTGGGTTTTAACATAATTGAGCGGCGAACAACACATCCTTGCGATTCCAGAGGCTGGCTACATACGATATTAGATTAACACTCGGACGGAAAATCACCTCATGAAGCAATAATAAAGTCCGTCAAACGCTCAGATCCCAGATGAAAATCAGCACCAAGCTTAGGTTTGGTATAATGCTTATATGGATCCAGCCGTGAGACACACCCACGACATTCTTATGATGTTTAGTTAAAAATATCTACTAAGTAAGTAGGTATCATTTCTACTTATTTTGTATTGTGTCTCAATAAGCTGTGCTCAATATATGTTTTCTTTCTTGTTTTAATAGTAAAGCATATCAGTAAAGGTTTCGTTCAACTCAGGTTCTGTGTCACATTGCTATAAAGAAACAAGAGGCAAGTTAAAAATGTATGAACGAACAGATTTGTTGTTTCGTACGTATACATCGATCGTATCGTCGATCGATCATATAGGTATCGTATTTTAAACATAGAAAACAAGTTGCTTTGCGAATGCATTATTAGAGGATTTTTATTTTACGTATACTTCCTAAAGGTTCATTAACCTCAATTATATATTAAGGTATTCAAATATACTTTATTAAAACTGTTCACACTATCAGTATCGAAAGAATCACGAACACTATAACGTTCGATCGTGATCCGGATTGATGTTGTTAACGGCAACGATAGGTGAGTTGTGTGATGCACGAATAGGAGTCTGTACTCTCACCTCATATGCAGTTTAGTGTTCATTGAACAGGATTGATTCGGTATACTTAGCTCTAATAATATTGATACATCACGGTAGGTTCCAACAATAATATGCGGTGTGTTCCGCTCCGCTCAAAGGATATTGTGTGAGTTTCCGTGTACGCCAAATACAACAAGATGCCTTACGTAGAGTTCGCAGCGATTTCGATTCGAACGATTGCGAAGTTTTAAAATGTTACAGCACGTTGTAACACCTTGTATAATATTATGACCGAGTCTGAAATTGCTATAATTAACCAAAATATATTGCTAAAATAAAAGTGTACGCCCATTATTGTTTCATACTAAGCTGCCTCACCCACTCCTACTCGTGTTAAGATTTTACTAAAATTAGCATAGATTAACGCTAAGTAAGCTAATTATAATATACAAGTAACAAAATTTTAAGACGATATAAATATATTGTTATACCTACGCCATACCTGTTGTAATTTTTAGATGTATTCATTAAAAAAGTTTTTCTATTTTTTTATAACCAAATTGATAGGATACATCCTTCTCGCTGATTTTAAGGCTACAAAAAGATAGGGAGTAGCAAACAAGCTTGCTATAGATTTGATTAACGAGGCTCATAATAATAATAGAGCTATCAGTCTACTTATAAGTGTATACGACTGTAAGTATCTGGTCGTGTCTGACCGTTGAATATAAAAAAAAGTTTAAAAGAATTCGCCATTATTGGAAACTAAAGTCAGAAATAAAAGCTGAAAAGTAGAGCTCCCGAGCCCATCCCCCCAAACATCAAGTTTCTTGTCTGAACACAATGTTCATAGCTAATTAATAATGGCTGGCTACGCTGGCCATTACAAAGTTTGGGTTATCTGATGACTCTGGTGTATCGGTAAGTACAGATTTAACCGTGTAAGTGGCTTCTATTTTTACCCGCCAACTAAGTACTCTCTGAGAACGTGTGCAGTATAAATGAAATGTAGTAGTTCCGGTGCTTAATTAACTACAGATAGTATTCAGAATATATCGACACTCGTAAAGTTTTAAAGCTTTTAGCACAGCACTGCCTACTTATTGCAATTACTATAGTACGCTATACAGCGTGTACGTGGCTTCGTGACGAAAACTGGTACTATGGTTTCAACTCATCATTCTGGACCCCATTTAGTTGGAATTTTCCGTGTGTCTTTTCATGATTATTTGTTTTCGAATTTTTAAATTTATTTTAGCATGATATTATAATATAAGTATATAACAACGCGATTATATAAAAAAAAGCATAATCATAATTTAGACCTAAAACTGCAATGTAAATTAAAACTCGATACGGTCGAGGGTGCTCGCCACTCGCACGGGTCGGGTATCTCGGGGGGCGTTGTGTTGTGATCGCGTGGTTTACGATACATTGCGTGATCAAAAATAACAACATTTGTAACCCGTGACATTCAATATAAAATGATTTCTATAATTTTATTATAGGTATTAAGTGTAACCTCTACCCAAAGCTTTCGTTACCATGCACCTTATAACTTGTATAGTCATGTAGAACATACAATCTTTTGTATGTTGCTTGTTATAAATTTTCCTTAATGATGCCAGTAAAAAATATTTCAACGTATAAAATACGTATTGTACCAACCTTTGGTTCTAATACGTCGGTACAGTTTGTGTAAATTAGGTGCAAATCAAGTATAACATAGCCGGCAAAAATATAGTTTTTCTGAAAATAGTCTCATAGGAATACAAAGCTCCTTGACTTTGTAATTTTTATCGGAGTCTCATAAGGAGGTCACTATTTACATGGGATAAGGATGATTTTTTTTATTGGGATTTTTATCTATCTGACTATTATATGCGCGCATAACGGAAAATCATTGGATATTTTTTCATAAAACATAATATTTGGAGTCATACATTTTATTACATAAAATAAAAGCGCACCTAACGAATAGCCCAAAATCTAAGACAAATTGAATCACCTAGAATAATGTATTCCTATAAATAGAGTTACGTATTTACATTCTCACTGTTTGAAATGCGGCTTATCACAAGAGACAGTCTGCCCAGGTGCAGACTTGTTATTGTTACCGTTGCATTAGTCTATTACGTAGAGTCTGGCCTATTGTGTGCACTAGTTTATGAACATATCTCTATCTTGCATTCAAATGTGTGTTGCCAACGGATATAGTCGTATTGTGAAGGTCGCTCTGTCAGACGTCGTAGCGTCGCGCTAAATGATTTGTCACTATCTGGCATCACCTACCTGACATGAGCAATATGATGTTAAATATGAGATACATTCGTTTGTGGAAACCGCATGATGTTGCGTGATATATTTATTGTCAAGCTTAGAAGCTACGTTCTGCAGATGTTTCGTTGGTTGTAGATATAATACTGCAAAAATGGATACTGGATTATTCTATGCAACACGTTGTCAGCGCAACTCAAAGTTATAGCCTTTCAAAATGTTACGCGTCAAATAAAAAATAACAACCATACAACCACTATGTGGAAGCGTTGGAGTACTGAGCCGTTATTCTAGTTAGGTCCTAGCAAAACAGCGCGACGGATTCCATGAACTGATTTAGGTTGGTTTGTCATCATTAGTTTGCCCACATAATAATGATGTTCGAAATAAAAGCAAACTTCTTCTGCCGCAAAATCAGATAATATACATAGTCATTATCGCGAACTGTGTACATAGGTACGTGCGTAAATTCGACGATGTGTTGTAAGTATCACTAATTATAAAATTGTATTGAGTTTATCTTCTGCAAGCTGCCAGGCTTGCGATTGCCAAATCGCTTGCCGACTGTAATAATTATTAATTGCCCATTAATGCCTTCGAAAATAATGACAGTAGAGAAAGTCTACACACGTTTATCAAAATGTTTTTTTGATAATCATATACCTACTTAATAATTATAATACCCTAAGATGCGGTAGTTAAGCTAGAACACATATTACACCAAGGTTGAGACAATTTCGTATACCTATGTAAATGAAACATATTACTTTTATTTAAAATTCATTAATAAGTTTATATATGCTTTAAATGTGTGCACGGATTTAAATAGATGTGTGCCAACATTATATTATAGTATATATAGATATATATATTAACTAAAAATACCAAAAATATACTCGTATATATATTTAAGAATTTGAAGCTGCACCAGTTTAATATGGAGTCAAAAAGATTCAAATTCAGAAGTAGAGTACAACCACGTGATCGCGTGACATAACGTGTGCAGTGTTATAGCATAGAGTGAGTAGTGTCATTTACACAAAGGTGCATCGGAACAGAATCCATAGAAATTGAATAAGATCCGGTATATTATCCCTAATGGCGGACACTAATACAGTTCAGTGCCGATTGCAGACCGTTCTATTTAATAGTTAAAAATGAAAGTATCTAATTCACAAAGATTTACTAAGAAACAATGGTTGGAATAATAAGTAGCTAATAGGTGAAAGGATTAAACACTTGCTCGAAATGAAAAAGAACAACAACAACAACAGTTTAAATCAATTTACAATGAAATCACAAACCAAATATTCCGAACATCATATAGGTACTTTGTAATGACATCGTACATGTACGGAAACTTTCCATAAATTTTGGGCGTACATATATATATATATATATATATATACTCTGTATACCTACGAGTATATATATATATACGTCACAGACTAATTAGTACCTAGGTATAATACTACATCAATATAGATTGGACATACTAAAGTGCAGTAATGTCCTTACAAATAGCAGAGCAACTAATTATCTCCCAATTGATTGATGTCGACGATTGATTGATAACATTTTTAACAAAGTAATATAACGTCGGAGTATATTTTACGCATTTTAATTTGGTTTTGTACATACAATAAATGCTCTCCTCACTCTTCTTTCTCAAGCTGAAAAATATATATGCTTTTACAAGTGTTTTAATCATTTGTGGGAGTCCGCCTCATTTCTGATCAACCCAATAGTGAGTGACAGAAATCAACCGCAAATACAACTTCGATTAATTAAATTAATGAATCCGTCTGTACACCATGATGACATTAATTAGTTGAAATAATGACATTAAATAAGGAGAAATATGTCGATAGTAAGAGTGTACGTTATACCTTATGTGTAGCGCATCGCAGGTACGTAAGCGATGCCAAGTTTTAAATATAGAGTACTTCGCTGGGCATTACAATGTAGCACAGCCGCTCGGCCAAGTCACATGGAAAAAATAATGCATATAACAACAATTATTTATTTTCACAAATAAAAATTATAACGCGACGAGCACACTCAATATTGATTTACTGTGAACCAAAGTTAATTATATAATAAGTCACCATAAAATATACCTACAAACCCAAAACTTACTACGGGGGTTTAATTGCCTACATAGAACTTGTAACTAAATGTGGAAGCTCAGGTCAGGGCGCGAAATTCAAAATTTCAATGGTTTTAAAAAACCTAATCCGATACAATACCATAAGGTTTGTAAAAACCACTCTTTATGGTGTTGTATCGCTTTAGGTGTTTTTTTAAGCAAACTTAATACATCGAGACATCCAATGCAGAATGCTAATATCGCAAAAAACTAAATTACATCGTAAAGATGTCCAAATTTTTCGTAAAAAAATAAAAACCATTGAAATTTTGAATTTCGCGCCCTGACCTGAGCTTCCCCCTTAACTGAAAACCTTGTCATCAGCTACATGCAACAATTTTATTTAGCTAGTTGTAGTTACCTACATTGAGTCTGTGCTACCAGCCTTTGTGTTAGAATCAATGACCGCGTATTTGAATCTAACTGACCATGGTTGCATGGTAAAGCAGCCGAAACGTCGGGGACGTAAAAACATAAAAGAAATGCGATAAAATTCGAAAAAATATTTTTATGTCAATATATAGTATTCGCCGAACGAATTATGCTGCAATAAATCGTAGAATTCATCTTAATAAGCCAGTTTAAAAATGGAACATAAATGTTTGGTTTGATCCTATATACTTTTTTTTTCAATAACTTATGTACAATAGTTATTTACAAAGATATCTACATGGAAAAATAAAAAAATATACTTTTTAATATCCCAGACATATTTTAGAAAAAAAATTACTTTGTAGTCTGCGCCATGACTATCCAATCTATTAACATAGAATAGTAACTGTCGTTTAGTATACACCAGGGCTAATAGCTTCTATAATTGAGTTCAATACAATAATAGGGGCATTTTTTCTCATAGAAATGAGAATAATCACGTTTTCAATGTGATTGTTAACACATTTTTAATGAGCAAATGATGTATATAAACACTATGTTGACAACATTTTATTCAATACAATTATTCAGTAAGTTGCTTGTCAATTGAGAACAGCAACGAAACAAAGGCTCTATAATCTCTATTTATGACAACAAAATATGTAATTACCTCTATAATTTGCCTATATTGTAGCCTGTTTTTAATAGAAAGCAGTTCTCGCAAACTTTGTCGTTTGTTACAAGATCAATATAACTTGGCATCAATTGCTTAAAAGTCTATTTTAATCGGATCGTTTCCTTTTATCCAATCACGTCTCATTCCTACATATTTTTTTCTTAATTCAACCTATTTCTATATTTAACTCAATCGACTGAAATTATTCGATTATATATACTAAATCGATCGATCGCAATGCCTTTAGAAAATAACAAAGGCTTGCAATTGTTTGAGTTAAGATAGATATAAAAATAATTACAGCGCGTTGAGTGAAATAATAGAAGAAAAGAAATGCGTTGAATTAAGAAAAAAAGAATTATAGAATGAGACGTCATAGGATGCAAACGGAACAAACCTTTTAATCACCTGTTTGAATAATCGTTCTATTTGCTATGATAGGTAAACCCCACGCTATCATGTGGATTATGGATTAAACAATACTCAATCAAGTTCTCGTATGGCGTGGCCCGTGAATACCGGCACCCGACGCGCAGGCAGTATTGATACCGAGTATCAGTTTATAATTGCCTATACAATACATTATATCATTGTCTATACAAATCCAAAGTGGCCACATCCGTGTTAACATGGATTTAGGAATTAACAAAAAAAACTTTTCCCACTCCAGTTAATTCTACAGCGGTTTCTTGAAACCGAAATCATACAGAGGAAAAGTATGAAAAGAAGAAAGTCAAGAAAAGGGGCTATGTATGAAGACTAATTTGTTTCAAAAGAAATAATATGAGCTCGATAAGAAAATATGAAATAGACGCGCAACTTAGTTTTATTACGCCTGGTCCAATCAGCGGAACTTTCTCAAGATACTGCACACCGCAACGAGTTACCATTGGTTATTACATAAAATATTTTTTAAATATAAAATGTACCCAGTTATATTATCTTTTTATTGAAATGTATTTTAATAACATATGCAGGTTATGGATATTTTGAACTGTATACAGGGTGTAAGAGGCATGCGGTATCGAAAACTTTGTTACTAATAACAACTTTGTACTTATATTGATTTTCTCTTGCTAAATTACAAACAAAGGTGCCAAGCACATTACATAAGAACAGGACTTAGATTGTTTTCTGAACCGGTTTAGATAGAGCGATTATATTTAGTAAAGTAACTACTGAAATATATACGAGCATAAGTACGTTATTGTTGCTAACTCTATATGCTACTAATGTTTGGCATACTGACTTCTTATATTTATGCGAATACTACACATTAAAATAAAACAAGTTTTACTATTTTTTTCAATAGATAGGAAGTAGGCTGGGTGCTACCACCGACTTGGGATTCAGTAATTAATATAATTAAATCCAAAAGCAAGCGCACCATTGCAATACCTCAAGACACTGTGACCGCAAACAACAATTAAATATGAGGGTACCCCAGTTCAAACTATGACACTAGGACGTCAAACACCTCAGTCCTCCCGTGAACATGGGTGCTGTAATGCAGCCGAAATGTCAGGGACGTATAAACATAAAATAAACGCGATAAAATTTGTAAAATAAGTTTTATTCCAAAAGTTATAGCAGATTCTCATGTCGCGTGAAAGGTTGAGGAGTTAATTAATGACGTTAATTTTTGATAACATTAATATTTTACCGACCATTCTAGTTTTCATTTATTATCTTCATTCACATTCGCTTCAGTTATAATAATTTAGACAACATTTTAATGTGTCCAATAATTATTATCATCTAGCCGACTAGCAAATATGCAATACAAAACTACTCATACTGGTAGGTACATAAAAAAATGGATCTTCTGTAGTGTCGGGTGTCATCTAACTATTTTCTGTGTAGTTCTAGTCCTTATACACAAAATACCAAACTATTAAATTACTACAACCGTTGGTTAGTATATTTTTATATAGCAAGTCGTGAGAGATTAAACCCAAGAAGTACCTTGTCTTACAAATTTCAATTCTTATACATTATTTTTTGAAACCAACAATATAACGGCTCCATATGACTGTGAAAAACAAGTTGTTAATATTAATTAAACAGAAGGTGACAGAAGAGGAAATGTAAGTTGAAGTTCTCTAATTGAATATAAAATGCATGTAAATATTCTAGACTTATACATAAACGTAGGCACAGCTAACTGGTGTTTATTTATTTCAACATACATAGTTGCTACTCATGATAAGAAAGTAGGTAGGTACATAGTATGACGAACGAATATTTTCCGGTCCGCAAGCAATTCTATTTGATGTTTGTATAATACAATAAGTAATAATTATTGAGAGGAAGAATACGTAACAATAAAAAATAAACGCGATAGAATCCTTAAAAATAGTTTTATTTCAATAAAGTGTAACTTTTGTTATGTAATATTTTACTAGTAGGTACCTCCTATATGGCATATATTGCTATTCACTACCTGTTTATTATTTGATACCATTTATTCTATATATGAAAATCCACATTTATATAAATATGAGACCTACATCAGTTTTCTCAATACCCATAATCCCGATACCGCTACTTTGAACCATGAAGCAGGATATGCTAAGTATGCACCTGGAAATATCTGCAAAGGGGAGCTTAAACTATTATTCAATATACTTATCTGTGTGAAACCTGAACTATCTGTTTACTAGCTGGAAATAGCAAGCTTAAGGCAAAGGTATCTCGTTAGAATCGCAATACGACAACAAATATCATGAAATGTTTATAAAACATTGGCAGTCTTAGAGTATTGGTAACCTAGTCTGCGACTACCCACCACCATCTCTCTCTCGAAAAGGACAATTTGACACATTGTTTCGTTATCTATCGAAAATGAATATATAATTTCACGACTAAGCGCAGACGAAGCTGTTCCTATTGTGGTTTGAGACAAAGGTACTGAATCACCTTTAAGATTGGCACAGGATAATTTTTCTACACCAACGCGATCGATACTAACACCCGTATTGTATAATGCAGGTCCAACCTTATTATAGGTTTCGTTCGATGCCTTGTGGGGTGTAAAGGAAAAATTGATGAGTGCGCAACTTCTTTAAAGATTATAAGTGCTATTATGGATGAACAGAATTTAGATATGCTTATTAACAAACGAATAGTTTAGTATTATGGGTACCGGACAATGGTCTGGGGGCAAACCCAGTATTTAAAATATAATGTCTCTGTAGCACCAATGTAGCTAATCAAGAGTCAAGGAAACTTGATCCTGCGACAACACGGAGAAAACACTTGCGATGCTATTGGGAGAGTACCTGCTTGCTGGCGTGGCATCCTAGTGTCAATAACTCGTACATTCGTAGGATTAGCATCGACACTGCAGCGATAAGGCAGCTATGGAGTTGCACAAATTATGTCAATTCCATGATACCGTAAAGCCAGCTCATGCAATATATGAAATATGGTTTAGAGTTTAGACGCTGACGCTTAGGACCTATTTCACAATGCTATCCAGAACTTATTCAAAGTTTTTTTATGTGGCTACTTTGTGAGTCAGGCCTTTAGTAAATTATGAAAAAAAAAAGTAGATACAATACTTGAGTAGGTGAACATTTAAATCACGTTCGGTGGAAAAGCGCAATGGATAATCAAACTTTCGGACATAACAGTCGATTAGTGGAAATTAACATAAACGTTGGGAGGAGTTTCCAATTGGAACAGCCATCCTTGACGCTAATTTCATATTGACCTTATGAGAATAAACATCGAACTGTAAGTATTGAATTAAATACCCGTAACAATAGGTCCATATCGATGCGACTCAGGCGTGGCTTCAACAGATTAGGTATTTTTTTGCCATGTCTTCGCTATTGTCTATCCTTTGATATTCTATGTTCATTTATGTGAACTCTGGACGGACGCGCGGTAGCAATTTTACCTACCTACCTCCAAGAATGCAATACAAGCCAGCTCAAGTGTCTAACTATAGGGATAGGTAGGTCATGGAATATGAGAGAAATTACATGTTTGTTATTGTTCAGTTTCTGATTACATCTTACTTCACATTGCATTCTACCTAGTTTCATAAATTTGACGCTAGTTATAATACATGCCTACTATTCCAACAAGTGTACCTATATACTCGTATTTCCTTCCGCTAGGTGTTCGATAACAATATAAGTTGAAATACACGGTGTATGTGACTCGTAATGAAAACTGATACCATGAATTCAACTAATGATTCTGGACCCACCACGGTTGGAATTTTCGCCGAGCTGGTCATGAATCATATGCATTTTTTTATTTACTGTTATTAATGATTACCAGTTTAGACCTAAAACTGCAATGTAAATTAAAATTTTAATACGCTTGAGTGCGCTTGTAACTTGCACGCGTCGGATTTTGCGCGGAGCGTTGTGATGTGTTCGCATTGCTTACGATACATTGAGTGCTCGTTAATACAACATATTATGTAAACCATGACATTCAACATAAATATTTTTTATCATTTTATTATAGGCATTAATACCTTTACCCAAATTTTCGTTACCATGTTACATGTATATAGGTACATAAATACCCTCTCTGAATCGTTTTGTATAATAATATCGCCTGAAGAACACAATAACTACACGGTCCCAAATTAAGCAACGCATATGTATTGATACGGAAGCCGGATAATGGAGGCGATCCGAGTATACAGTATTTATGTTGATGGAAACTGAAATTGCATCATTCGGTTTTGGATAAAATAATTACCGCAGCCAAGAATTGAACCTGTTGATTTTAAAATAAATCAACGTACTGTAAATATTATTACACTTATAAGGATCATCTAATTCTGTGAAGTAATGACCTACGACGTACTAAAGAAAATACATTTCATACCATATTTTTATAGGAATAATAGGTATTTTATTTTTAGTTTTGTGTTACAAGAGTCCGAAGCAACATAATAAGGTAATTTTCCTAATAATAAAATATACCTTTCTATAACCATCTACATAACTACAGGTCTACGTAGAGCCGAAGAAGGTTCCCTTAAAATTATGTTTTTCAAAAGAATTACTCGTAATCGAATTCAGACTATTATCTTCTTATCCCATGTAAGCTCTATCATAATATAGCGCAATACAAATCAAACTATTAATGTTAATGAGGCCGACCTTGAACCCAGCGTCGGCGAGCGGTAATTCTGCAACAAAAACAATTCGCAAAGCGTCGAACGTACCCTCTCGGAACGACTGCATAGCCAGGGTACTGCATCGGCGGCGACAGGTTCGGAGGCGACGACATCAGCAGCGTGAGGGTCGGCGACGGCGGCGACTCGTAGGGCTGCGCTTGCGGCGCCATGCACGGCGGCAGCGGCGGCGTCTCCTTCTCCTGGTAGTAGGGTGCGTAAGGCGCGAACTGGTAAGGGTCGTACTGGTTAGGCCACTCGCGGTCCCGCGGCGTCCACTCCGCCATGATTAGCGAATCCTAGACGGACGAGTACCTAATGCGCAACGCTGCACGCGTGCACCGGCGTTCGCACCATGCGCGCACTGACGCGCCCACCGAGACTCGCGCCACCGATGCAACGCATAAACAAACTGCAAATCCTTTATCTGGCCGCTTCACTTCACTCGCCGATGTACGTCGTTAGCCGGCTACTGATAAAGGGCGGTCGCGCGCTGCATTCACACTTGGCTAATTAATCACTGTGCAAAAACACTAAGATTGTGCCGTGGCTATTATGATGTTTGCTCTCGCCTAATTATTCAAGAAAAAGTTCGTGGGCTCTGTTTTGGAGCTTATAACCAAAAAAACGACTTTTCCTTAAATCAAACTACACAAGACTGATATTGTTGAGGAAAATAAATTAGGCTGACATAACAACCCCCGTACAACAGGTAGATGTAAAGTACTGTTTCTTTTCTTCATTAAAATCTGAATAATATAAATAATTATGCTGCAATCTGGTTAACGAAGACGATTATACGAAATAAACATAGTTACTTTGATAACCTCGCGACATCGACTGGACGCTAACGGAATATATCGTTTATAGATTTGTACCTTCAATTATTTTAAGGTAAACTAACACGACCGAGATTGCAACTTAGTTACGATATGAAAACATGGCTTGTTTACTCATAAATCTTCATAGAGAACCAACTAGGTGTACCTACAACGATAATAAGAATTAATATAATCACGACAGCTGCATTAATTGATAATATCAACAGCACCCGGACCATAGCACGGTGCTTAGTAAACAAAATAGAGTAGGTAGGTACGAGTACCTATTCTATAGCCTTGCTAGTGCAATTGTGAACTATTTTTCTCAGGTATTGTACTGGAGTAAATAGATGGCTTCAATATCTATCAACTCTTGAAACCTACCCGATAGATTTTATATTTCTATTCTCAAGAAACCAATATGTTGAACGGAATGAGTGAACCAGTGTAAAGTATTTATTTCGCTATGATGGTTCAATTCTTCATAACCTACCTACTTAATCAAAACCACTTATAATAATAATTTATTTATTTCCGATAACTGGGTAGTATTTTGGCAGTACTCACTACATGAACCATGCTGCTGTGGTTCAAGTACTGAAATTCAAACTTTTCAGGAAATGCGTTTATGATACTTTTCCACCGCTTACGCACGGTGGTATGGAAGCGATCCACACGAGCCTCGGCGAACATCCCCGAGGCGCTGCGGAAGCGAGTCGACCCCAAAAGGACCCTAAACGCATTGTTACATTGGACACGTCGCGTAGTGTACTGTCCCCTCGTATGATCGACCAAAAGACTACTCGCATAGAAAGACGCGCAAAATACTCTGAAAATGTATTCTTTTTTTCGTCTGAATATAACCGTCCTAAATTTGCGTTTTAATGTAAAGTTTATTTTAAATTTACTATCCCTTTTAGTATCATACTTCAGTATTCTGTTAACCAACATAATACAGCTAATATGTTGTAGCCTACATACAGGTAAAAAGTAGAATGTTTCAGATTTATACAATTTAGTTTATAGACGTTGACAACAATAGGACTGTTCGTAATCGAGCTATTGATTACAACTTATAATAACGAAGTAGTAATATAGTATAATACTAAAGGGTATTTTGTGCAATTACTGGAATATCTGATTAGAGTGATGGGAAAATTGGCTGTATAAGTAGATATTTAGCGACATAACAGAGCCTTTCAAAAAGCACAAGCTACTTACTGAACATAGAGATCAATTCTACTTTCAGGGGCTCTTCACGTTTAAATCTGTGAACGAAGGCATCGAACTACCATCATCATTGTTATAAAGCTAGGTAAATCCACCTATCTTATGGTCCCAAACATGCACAAACATATCATATCATCGCTTTGAATGATCTTCGATTATTATCTATCGCCCAAGTCTGGATTAGTTTTGTGCGAAGAAATTCAACGTTCGGTATGCGGCGAGGTGATCGAACATAGACCACTCTGGCTTTTTGTGCGTCTCTAATTGCGTACACGTCGAAACGCACCTGGATGCAAAGTGCAGCCAGTGGTATAGTGTACATAGTGCGCGACTGCCCAAATAGCTATTGGATTGACCGCCCTCTTTGGATATTAGTCTATTCTAATTGGATTGAACTTGGCAAATATAAATAACTAAGTATACTATTGAATTAATTTAGTGTTTATTTTAAAGCCTACCTGACGAATAAATCGATCAAACAAATAATGAAAGAACACGGTTAATTTCTTATGAACAAATTGATGGGGTGTATCTCTGATAAACGAACACGGGAACCTCTTAAAGGAAGACATTATATTCCACATTACTTAACGTGTATTGAGCTAACATTGATAACTGTGACAACGCTAATGCAACGTGCATACTTAAAGTAAGAACTTGATTTAATAATAATAATGATTTAACATTTTCTCCGTAATAAAGTACATACGTTGAATAAATCACGGCTGCGTTGCTAGAATCGGCTGAAAGTTACACGTCCAAGGGACAAATAATTAGAAGCGCAGCCATTGTGTGTAATCTATTGTCTAGTTTTTTGGACCTACCACAAGAACTATTAGTAAACCTAAAATGGTCACTCACCTTGACGTAGACACACCCGGCGAGTCATCGTCTCCCGAGAAATTGGAGGCAGGCGACTTGGTCCGTGCTTCGTCGGAGTTGTCCGGCGAGGAGGGCGCGGGCGAGTCCGCCGCGTGGAGGTAGTCTCGCGTGCTGCGGATCACGCTCGGCGTGTGGCACTGCATCTCAGCCATAGTAGCGGTGGCTGATGAGAATAAGATGTTCCTGTTCACTTTGCGAACCTACCCTTACACATTGTACAGGAAAGGTACATGCAAACTGGAGTTTGTTTTCATGCCTTTACAATATATCCGAACGTAATCCCTACGTATCCATTTTTTTTGTGCGTGGATTCCGGCGGCGGTTTGCTTGTGCAGGACGCTCGCCAGACATGCCGCCAGTGTGTGTGTGTGGCCTTAACTATTGGGAATTAAAACATTTGGCTTTGATCCCTTCACAGTCCATTGGCATACACAACAAAATGCGACTATTCCGAAGCAAATTTGAAGAAAAGGTTCTCACGAAAATGGTACCATCGAACTGATCTGTAAACCTGGAAGGCACCGGAACCGGTACCGGAATTCTTTAATACAACAATGTATCCAAGCCGTATTTTGGTTTATTGGAATTGTTATGAAATACACATAGCCAAAGTGTGTGCATAAAACTTTTTAGTGGATGATCCGATTTGGTTGATGCTTCTTTTACTGAACAATGTATACCTCAAAGAGGGTTCCTTATAAAAAATATCATGATTTATTCCGTAGTTTTTGTTTTATTTTGATTTCTATGAATCTTTGTTTATCTCGCGATGATGTTATAATTATACCTATTATCCAGTAAAAATATCGATATAAAAATATTAAGAAATATATATCTACTAAAAATTTGAAAAAAAAGAATCTCTACGTTGTCTAACTAAATCAAATATGTAACGAATGTGAAGTAAATAAACAACCGACGAAGTATAATAAAAGTATGCTTAGTAACAAGAAGCGCGGACCAATTTGTAGGTATAGTCTTAAGTTGTTTGTTTGGCACCGAACATACTTGATTTACATATTTGATTTATTTAGATAAGGTAAATTTTTAGATTCGATAATGTTTTGCTTCTTAGTTTTTTGAAGACGGTTATTTTTGTTATCAATCGGCTCCTTGAGCTCCAGATCGTACTTATGAGTATTGGAAAAATAAAGTAATCGGCTTAAAGTAATTATTTCCTGGAAAAGTATTTGAAAGACTTCCGCATCTCTGTAGGCTGTGAGTCCGCAGTACTGGAACGTGTTCCTTGTCGCCACGACGGAACTGAGCCGATGTTGAAGGCGCAGTACAGCACGTGTTGTAGTCAAATTAAAGGTAATTTGACTACAACACGGGCTATACTGCACGCGAATGTTAGTGGGGTAAAGGTACCCCACTAGCATTCGCGTCATCCCATGGATCGCCCCGGGGCATGCAGCACGCGTGCTTCGCCACATGGGTATATCCTGGAGCTAGGTAGTGGACACGGGCTCTTGCCGTAACCATTGGTCGTATAGGAATGTAGGGCAAGGTGAGAGACAGAGACTTCTCTGAGCAAGCAGAGCACTCAGTGTGGACTTTTTGTTTGTTGCCCATTGATTATACAGGGTGATACAGAAAGGGTGGACGAAGGCTTGTACCTCCACTTCTTTAGCGCATTTGTAATTATTATTTTGAAGTCAGAATTTTTATAATGATAAAAAAACACAATAAATCACAATTGCCGCTTTGTCGGGAATAAAAATATTTTTCGACATCGGCTCGCCAAAATCTGATCTCACATAACGATTACAAAATGCGCCAAAGCAGTGCAAGTTCAAGGCTGAGTATCCTACCCTTTCTGAAGACCAAGTTCATGATTATCGCCATGGTTTCGGTTGAGAAAACGTGTGTCGCGAGCGCGTTGTGCGTGCTGGCTCACCGGCGTCCGGCGCGCTGTGAGCATGTGACATGATCAAGATAAATTTTCTGAACTTCGTTTGTCTTGTTCGGATGCGTATTGGCGAGGCATTCGCGATACGTGCCTTGATTTGAGGCATGCAAGTTGGGACCTGGCTTTAGCTACATAGAACATAATAAAATTACTTGTGTTTAATTATTTGCTTTTATGGGACCAACCAGGGTAGAAAGAACGGGATGGTGATAGTTTAAGTGCTCCAGGATAAAAAGATAGGTCAATAATTAGGCTGGTATACGTATACTTAATCAAACATAACAATTCCTTAGTCTGTTATTAGCATGGATTTATTAAACCAATTAGGTAACTATCTACCATTTGAAGCAGTGTAAAGAGGTCTTCAGAATATTGTAGCTATACTAGGATACCAGACTGCTATAGTGATCCAGTCAGGGTTCGTAACTATGGCAACGAGTGCACCGCGCCACCGCGCGCCCTATAAACCTACACACACAGATATAAATCAGAGGTCGTTCACCCCGCCGCTGCACCCAAATAAAAAAATGAATTTGTTAAGGCATTTCTAGAACTATATTGCTGTTTATTACATACGTAATTATTAAAGTCACATAAGGATAGTTATAAACTACCTATTAATAGATTTCACAGTCATAGGCTACAGAAGGATGTTTTATTTACGTACCTCAATGCTACGCCAAGGATATATTATCATAAGTCTGAATTAGTTCGATAATAAAACTGTACCACACAATCCATGGTCACCTATTTTTAGATGGCTCACTTATCACACATTTAATTCATTTTGGCACGAGTATCTCTCAATAAAATGGTAAAAGTTCAATACTGTTATCAATTATTTACTAGGTCGGTATTGAAATGTTTTGATGTGTTTGTAAGAACAGAGAAGTAGGTAGATATAAAAAAAATTGTTAAGCGCCATCTAGTTTACTATAAGCAACTCATTTCATTAGTAGACAAACTTTATTTCTGCTAGTTTTTATTGTCGTGTAATAGATGTCACTAATATAAAATATCACTAAACATAAGTTTTTTAATGATCTAATTAATCTTTAAAACAATGTTATTTATTTTTGTTTGCCTGAAAATATTAGAATAATCGTATCGGTTAATACGTAAATATTTCTTTTGGGTTCCTTTGCATATATGACCTTCCATTTCATTTGATTTCTAACCATTACATCGTACACCTGATACCTATGTTAATTATGAAACAAGAATCACAGATGTCGCTGTCCACAAATAGTCAGTCATGTATTTGTTTGAGAAAGAAGGTACGAAAATATACTCAAACGCTGCTCCGTTTGAGACGACATCATTGCGTATTCAAAGGCACTCTAGGACTAAATTAAAGAAATTTGTTAAGTACCTTCTTACCTACTTATATCTGTATCTATTACTGCAAAGCCACTTAAAGATCAATAGGATAGGTAAGTAATTAGATAATTACAGACTGCAGAGTGTATAACATAATTTTAGAGCGCAAAAAAACATTTTTAGTAGACATAGGTACCTACACTTCGATTTCATCAACGCTAAAGGTTCCGTTAAATTGGCTAGGTACCTACACAACTGATACATATGTTACCGACATATGAACTGAACTCAATCAATAAAGTTATGCATATTGTAGTAAAATATTTGAAAGACTGTTTGGGAGTAACTGAAAAGCCATGTTTCACTTTATTAGTAATTTTGTTAAGTGTTAGTGGTTAATTTTACACCAAGTTCACACATCATATATTCTAAGAAGCATATGTTTAATTTCAAACCAGCTAAAGCCTTCAAAGGATTCTATGCCTGTTCGAAGTCCCTAACAGGCATAAAGTAATTAAGGCTCCGTCAAACTGTTTGAACATTTGAATCAGGCTTTTAATAGTAGACAGTCCTCACCAGAGGGTCCGCCGTCCTCACAATCCGGGAATGATGAATGTGTCAGCGAAGTTATAAACGCACTTAGCGCCGTAATACGTTATTGCTCTATGTATCATTCTATTGGTTTATCAGGAGCTAGCATGAATGCTTAGTTAGTATGGGTTTACTGCCTAAAATTCTTAATAGTCTCCAAGATAGCCCTACAGTACCTACGTAGGTACTGTAGGGTTAGCAGGAACTTCTAATGTAATCGTAACGTCATCAAGAAAACATGTTGTCACTCTCATATTTATTTGTAATATCTGTGGTGTGAGAGGGATGAAAGACGTTACGTTACCGAAATGACATACGTATCCAAATAAATAAACCATCTTATTTCCAAAAGTTGTCGGTCTGCAGTACAATATAAGCCGAGAAAAAGTATATACTGTCGAAAGCATGATACAGATGACAAGTTTTAGGCAGGGACGTGAATTGGAAATAAGATAATTGATACAAGTAGGCCATACTTGGCGGATAGCAATTGTCAACAAATGGGGATAGCGGGATCCACCACTGACCCTCGGCTTGGCAACTTGCCCAATTATAAATCATAATTAAGTTGATCGCTCATTATTGAAGAACAAGAAGTTGATCGAAAGAAGAGTTCGTTATACGCCCCCAGTTAATTTAAACTGTCTATTGTAGAGGTTTCCGTGTATAAATAAAAAGTAAATTAAAAAATCAAAAAGCTGCTGAAACTGAAAAGAGAAGAAAAAAGTCCAGTAGTTAGTAGTTTAACAGTCGGGACCAATTGTTGGGAAGATTTGAGTCGGACTAGATTTTTTCATTTCTCACAATATGGTGTCTGATTGTCGCAATATTGAATTTGATTACTGTCATATCTTTAGTGGCACTCGCAAGATTATTAATGTAGGAATCATCAAAATTGGTCCAGGCGTTTTGGCTTTAAAGCGCCACAAAGGAACAAACATACATACATAAGCTGATAAACACATTATTCTCACATGTCCGGTGAAGGTTAAAAGGTCAACTGCGACCAAAGGCATCAAGTTTTCATTTCGAAAAAAAATACAAATAATTAGTGTTCTCAAATAACAGGGAGTGGAAATAATCATATGAGCAGTTGATCCCGCCCGGACAGGCAAAGTTCTGTTGAAGGGCCCTAACCTGTTGCACTTAAGACCGTGGGGTGGGAACGAGCAAGCCTTGCGAAGGGTCGAGTACGAACACTGAGATTGTAATCAGTGTGTGTACATACCTATCAGTGGCGAAGGTTGAATATTCGCACAAGAGAAGCCAGAAAAATACTTTAACCGTGGTGGCACCAAAAAACTTAAAACCTCATACCCATTGTGGTTTAGATCTCTCATTAAAAATATATAATCGTATACAGAAAACAACCAAGATTCTAGAGTTTCTACAAAAAAAAAAACAAGAAAGTCCGTAGGTACCCAAATTTTTGTTTCGAAAGGGAAGTCTACAGGAATAGTGTTTCACAACGAGCTATTAAGATGTGTTTTATATGTAATGGATCCTTCGCCAGTAATACCTATAAACGTTGAACCGGACATTAGCGGCGCGGCTGCGGCGCGGTGTCGCACAGACCAGTATATTATGTGACCATTGATTTATTTGTCATGGTTGCTGCGGGTTCGATCCTGTCTGAAAAAAAAACGTGTAAACGCTATTGATATTTTATTGTATTTGATTATGGTATAAAACTAATGCGGTTATATTTTCCCGGTCTTTAAATCTATACATACATATAAATAAAATTGGAGTGTCTGTTTGTAATATTAAAATAACCGCTTTTTACTAAGTGCATTTAGATGTATACACGTTACCTATACCGAAACAACATTTTTTACAATTTTTGTCTGTCTGTCCGTCTGTCTGTCTGTCTGTCTGTCTGTCTGTCTGTCTGTCTGTCTGTCTGTCTGTCTGTCTGTCTGTCTGTTTGTTCCGGCTAATCTCTGAAATGGCTGGACCGATTTTGACGGGACTTTCACTGGCAGATAGCTGATGTAACAAGGAGTAACTTAGGCTACTTTTATTTTAGAAAAAAAAATAGCATCTCACGAAAAAAAATTAAAACCAATGTTGCAGCGCAGCGCCTGATTAAGTTTGATAGCAACAACCTGCAATGCGTCCCGCGGGCTCAGAATGGGCGAGCAGGCTGTTGTCAACGGTTGTCTTTGTTAAATACCACGCGGACGAAGTCGCGGGCAACAGCTAGTTTGAAATATATACCTACGAGTTTTTTTTTATTATAGGTATAAGTATTTTTTATTTTTATAATATAATAAGACTCTAACTTGGTCGTCACTCATATATAATATTTAAAAAAAAAATGCATAAGTTAATGTACTTACTATATAACATTCAGACTGTTTTCCGCATTCCATTTCCCAGAATATGTAACATTAAACACATGGGATGATAAAACGAAATACGCGTACGAAATCGCGGGTCCAGCTAGTTTCAAATATGATGAAGACCGTTAATTTGTGTAAACAAACACTTTACCGACAAAGCTATGATTAGAAAGTCTTTGCAAAAACAAAGTACTATTGTTTTGACGCCTTTTCAGTGTTATTCTACCGGACATGTCGTGCTTCGCTCCACTACCCCATGTACCACACAAGCCTTATCTCATTTCCTTTGCAACTATTGAAGGTTCAAAGATATAGATCTGCGAATAAAATATAATTACTTAGTTCTGAGATTTTATATTGTAAGTTAAACTAATTATATTGCAAAAATTAAGTACCACTAAATGTTACATTCAATGGAAGCATTTGTGTTGGGCATTGGTTGGGAAGGCATTTTTTTGTAAGAATTAACCTACCTTGAAATATATCCTGTTAATATTTGCAGTATCTCTATTGAAAAGCAGCAGGTTTTTCTTAGCTATAATGATGTAAACAGTAAATAGAAACAAACAAACTTTCACATTTGACGCTGAGTTTCTCGCCGGATCTTCTCAGTTGAGGTTTTTTTTTTTTTTATACATTTATAGGCAAGTATTTGATCTCGATCTCACCTGATGGTAAGTGACGATGAGTTCTACGATAGAGCATACTTGCCTAGGTAGGAAGGCGGCAGTAGATCGAGACGCTACATTCACTAGGCACATGCAGCGCAACTTATCTGACCCGCCATCCATGAATGGCAACACCGAACATCAGGCCGCTTGGCGACATGGCTTTGTTCAGTGGGTGGTGACTAACCACGGCCGAAGCCTACCACCAGTAGAGTTGTCACCTAGTTGGCACCACCCAGGGTCACGTGTAGGGTATCTCGAGGGTACTTAATTCTCCTACGGACGAAGGTGACTTGACCCCACGAAGGACGGAGGTCGCGTTCCGATCTGGTTGGGGAGTTAAGAAAAAAAAATCCCAATTTGTATAACAATTTGTAAAGACCCCCGCAGGCTTATACTAAATAAATGATTTGACTTTGACTTTGTGCAAAGCAAAACTCTTGTGCTCAGTACTATATGGCGTTTGATAAAGTTATAAAACGTCTATAAATTTGGGGGCTAGTCTATAACCGTCTAATGCGTCGCACGTCATACATCTAATAGCTATATACACATAGCTATAAACAGATCGCATTATCATGTTACACAATGTCAAATCGGATGTAAGTAGACCTTGTGCACAACGAATAAGCCGATCTTATCGATCATTAGCAGTCTGTCGAAAAGCTGTGTCGTGTAAGCCGGAACCGGAATTGAGTGGTTGAATAAAAAAAAAATACTACCATTTTAAAAATTCTACATCAATAGAATAAAATTAATAACAAATATGGAATAACAACATAATAAATTTATTTAAATTAAATAACATGAAGTGACGATAAAATATTGAAATAAAACCACAGATATAATAAAACTAATTTTAAAGATTTTATCGCGTTTATTTTATATTTTTACGTTCCCGACGTTTCGGCTGCTTTACAGCAACCATGGTCACGGGAGGACTGAGGTGTTAGACCTCCTAGTGGCATAGTTAGAAGGGTACCTACCATCAAATATGGCATTTGTATTTGTATGTTCACAAAGTTCCCCCAGTACCCGCATCCCGGCATCCGCGCGATGCACGGCTGCAAGGCGTCAAAGGTATACTTACTAATGTGGGCAATAAAAATATGAAAACTATCATTAATCATTAACCTGTGTATTTTTTATTTGGCCACTAACCGAACTACATATAAGCTTGTTATTTGACAATTTAGGAAATATTTAAGATAACTAGTACATAATAGACTCTATCATATAATACACTAGCTGCGCCCCTCGGTTTTACCCGCGATTAAAAAGTATGTCCTTTTTACCGGGACAAAAAGTAGCATATGCTATTCTGGACTATAATCTATCTCTGTGCCAAATTTCATCCAGATCCGTTTAGCCGTTCTAGCGTGATTGAGTAACAAACATCCATCTATCTAAACTTTCACAGTTATAATATAAGTATGATAATTATAATACGAATTGATTCCTACAGTCACTAATAGGAGTTTTCAAAATACTACACTGACTACGAGTCACATATGAAAGTAGGTGAAAACCTAGATAAATATTATAGTCGTAATTCTGGTCAAAAGACGAGGTTGCGTACGCTGTGTTTAGTTCATAATTCCAGTGTGGCCTAGTCCAGCTCTGTAATTTAGAACATCTTCGTGCAGATTTCTTGTACATGACCTTAAAACAAGGGCAATCATTATTCATAGTTAAACAAGGATTAATGTGCCTTATGAGATTGCTTTTTTTATAATGGCTATTATGTTGTGTAATAAGTCGTTTGAAGGAAGAAGGACAAATTAATGACTCGATATAATATAATATATCTTTCTCTTTTCTAAACCTACTCATTAAGTAGTTCTGTAGGTATGCATGCATACATTTTGGAGCTTGGATAAGTATTGTTATATTATATTACTATCGAATATAATATGTGAAGTAATTTCCGAACCGGCTGTAAAGCTATACCCTAAAAAAAGTGCCCCCATAGGCCTATATAAAATAAATGATATGACTAAACTTATTCCTTAGAAAATATTTTTTGCATGAAGTTTATTCATGTTTGGAAACGGTTCAGTTCAAGCTGCGGCTATTGCAGTAAAAAACTAAGCTATTAGTAATGTCACGGATATAATTACTCACAAATTACGTGTAGTCTGTAAGTAACTCGAGAGAAGTGACCTCATAGCCTGCAAGTGAACTCCACATGCGCCAGCCGCTAAACTAAATTCGCTACGCAAACTTTTTCTTTGAAGGCTAATGTTAAATATTTCCTGATCTGTCGACACCAATGCCAAGTATTGCGCCAGAAAGCATGCTCTGGAACCGCTGGCCGATCTTCGCCTCGAAGGTCGACCGTCACACTTAGCCAGCGAGTTCCTGGAAACCTTTGATCGATCACGTAGCCACTATTTATCGGTACAGTCCGAGCAAATGATTGAAGTGATGCTGCATCAATAATGATTTTCTTTCATCTAAGATAGGTACATTTCGTACTCAGCCAGGAATGCTGAGTACGAATAGTCCCTTCGGGCCAAACCGCAGAATGTGCGGCACACACAACCAATTGCCTGCGCAAGCCTTGACATTATATCAGTACTTACCTATTAAAAGACTGTAAATATACCTTCCAATAATTGTCTGAACGTTTTAAAATTCGCTTGCATCCTCGTTTTATTGTTAAATCCTGTTCCAAATATAGCCGAAAATTTTAAGACAAAACATTATTTGGAGATCGAGTGAGTCACTGACCCAAAATAGGTCCTGTTCCATTATAGCGATCCGCAAACCTAGATTTTTCCACAGTTGTTGCGTTTATAAGAGGTTGTAAATAATTAAACAAATGATCATTAATGTGTCACCTGATGCTATGATGGGGTTGTCTGTGTGCTATACGGACTAGTATCCGTACCGTGTCTATAACTTAATTCGAGAACAATGTGACGCAACGTTTGGCTATTAATATTAGTAGGTATATAGGTAACTATACCATTGACGACCTGATAAGCTCAGTTGGTGGTGACCATGCCTTCTGCGCCGAGGGTACCGGGTTCGAATTCTGGTAGGGACAAACTTTCTATGATGAGCCTGATGTTTTGTATCTGAGTCATGGATGTTTCTGTTATTCGGGTTCAGGGCTGATCGACCCTACATTACAGACCATTGATATATCGACCAAAAATATGAGACATCCGACAACGAATAGTAAAATAAATAAAACATAACAGAGTATATCGTTAGTAGCAATCCAACTTATAATCTATACATATAAATAAAATTGGAGTGTCTGTTTGTAATATTAAAATAACCGCTTTTTACTAAGTGCATTTAGATGTATACACGTTACCTTTACCGAAACAACATTTTTTACAATTTTTGTCTGTCTGTCTGTCTGTTTGTTCCGGCTAATCTCTGAAATGGCTGCACCGATTTTGACGGGACTTTCACTGGCAGATAGCTGATGTAACAAGGAGTAACTTAGGCTACTTTTATTTTAGAAAAAAAAATAGGATCTCACGAAAAAAAATTAAAACTAATGTTGCAGCGCAGCGCCTGATTAAGTTTGATAGCAACAACCTGCAATGCGTCCCGCGGGCTCAGAGTGGGCGAGCAGGCTGTTGTCAACGGTTGGCTTTGTTAAATACCACGCGGACGAAGTCGCGGGGAACAGCTAGTTATACATAAATTTTCATTTCTGCGAAATCGTTGAGGAAATCTTGTGTTTTTGATTGATGAATCCATTAAATTTCTAGGAAAGCATTCACGACATCGACAATAGGAAATGATACCCAAAAAGTACTTGCTTACCTGGAAAAAGTTAACATTTTAATGTTGAAGAAAATGTTTGTGGGTTAATTACCTAGGTACGGTTTGTGTTTATCATAGGTATGCCTATATTCCTGAAATTTATCAAAACCTGTTTTATCCTAGACCTAATGAAAGTCTCGTGATTATTCATAACCAGTAAAGAATAATATTATTTATTTATTTATTTAAACGCCTGCAAAGACGCCTACCTATTTACCTTAAGTAGGTAGGCGTCTTTAGGTACTTTATTATTTTAGTGGTCGCGTTTAACCTTATCCTTTTATAGTTCAAAATCCAGGGTAAAACATTGTAAACAACTGTGTATGTACCTAGGTCTTAATCTTTAATCTCGACAGCGGCATAGAGTAAAAATTGAGCGTGAAGTGGAACCGGCCACCAGCATTGAAACTGACGGGACAGTTCGTCACGCTGTCACGCTTCACAATATTGAACTTAGTAGGTACTTTCATAATACTGACACTGTTGTTGCTACTAATTACTTGATATTGGCATATATCTAATGTTAGGTAGATGGGTCATTCAAATATATTTTTTTTTATATATGTAAAATAAATAAGTGCTGACATGTAACTTTCAAATTAGGACGAGGGAGGGTAAAATAAAAAAAAACTACTAACAGCATGTTCAGCTCGCTAGCCTTAAATTAGAGATTGCTTCTCGAAGAAAAGGTTGGAGATATACATATAGGGCTCACTGGCGTGTTAAAACAATATGTTATGTGTTGAACGTAAAATATTAATAATTGAATAAAAGTCTTGAACTGCATTTGGTAAGGAAAATTAACTGTAAGTAAATATCCTTTATAATAATGAAACTGTATTCATATTATAAATTACCTATTTAATTTGTAATCTTAGATACCTGCGTGTCAAAACCACAAATGAATGAATACGAAGCTCTCTCGAAAGTGAATAAATAACCATACAGGATTAAAAATATATAATTATTTAAATTACAGCGAAAAGACTAACCGCAGCTGTTACTATTTCAATATTTATAATGAGTTCATTACATGTCAGTAAGTATAGGTATTTATACATATTATAGTAATAAAATATGCGTGTGAGCCGTGAAGCTTCATGAAATAAATATACGCACATACAGACGTAGAGTCTTAACAAATAATTTAAGCAACAATGTTTTTGTAGCCGTAGATAGCACGACTTTTTATAAGTATTATTAGCCGGACATTGATCTTCTAATCAGCCTTGCGAAGCTGCCTATGTGCGCTCAGTATAACATAAGTGCCTCGCTTGAGACATACTTTCGCACCGCCCAAGCATTGTCACTATTAGTTATTTGCCTCACTGTAAGCTCGGCTGCCAACTTCACGTGAACTCATTGCTAACATCAAAATTGATACTGCCACGTGTGACATGCACCCAAGGCAGCCTCAGGAAGTTGCGCGTTCCAATTCATATTTAAAAGTAGAATACATAGAATGTAAAATATTCTTTTAGTGGACGGAGATGTAAACTTTAACAATAGTCTACCTTTTTAATATCCTGGTCACGGCCTTGGATTAAAAAGGTACAACTGATTAGTTTCCAGATGATCAGCATTCAACTCACTGCATCATTTTCGAACATCCTTTGAATAATCAGAATTGTCACCGTATTAATTAAGTTAACAATATTTAGTATCATCTTACATGCGATTGAAATCAATTGAAATAGTGTGGTATGAACGGACGTGAACATTAATGTTCTATTTTTATAGACTGTCAATGAAACAGCTATAGAATTGCATACTTTATAATTTTAAGAGGTGCCGCATAAAGCCTCTAAGACTATGAAGTACCGTGTACCATGAAGTAGGACTACATAGAAAGTGTACCAAAAATAGTATCCCTAAAAGTATTTTAAACCATTTAAAAACCAAATGTATTAAAAGATAATCGCTGTTCAATTTTTTTTACTTGTCGAACAAACTTTACTGTAATATTTTAATTTCAAATAGGTAATTTGATTCATTAGATTTGATCTTTTCCTACACGACATCTTAATTATAAAATTATGTTACTTACTATTTTTACGACTTGTATACAATGTCATTTTGAAGAAAGCTCCTAGTTCATTATCATTCGTCTCTACCTATTCCATTAGATGATATTCAAACAAATATATACTATTACACAACACTTAAATAAGTGAATTTTATTGTAATAATTATTACATAATATCCAATGCTATATTTAATTTTACATAGTTATGTAAATAAAATGTTCTAATAACGGAACTAAAGAGGATATTTTTGCTAATCGTTTCCGGGATCCATGGGAATCTTTTTCATGTCGAGATTTACATCTTTTTTTTTTCGATATGAATTAATCGAAGTAGCAACTGTTATTTTAATACTTGTTTGTGATTTAATTAAATCACGTCGTACTCCGAGCTTACTTCCTATATTGTTTTTATGTTAATGGATATTAATATAACGTGATTAACTTATGCAATACCTACTAATAGGTAATATAATGGATGGTTTTAATCCATGTGCTAGAGTCAGTGGAGCAGATAAGGTTTTTTTTTACTCAACGCCATACCCTTACTTATTAATAGTTTTTGTCTTACCGTCATACTAGGGAGTCTTAGAAGCGACCTTTTACTTTTTTTAATAATAATATTTTTAATATCGCCAGACAAACACACCAAATATACGGTGCCACACTAAGCAACGCTTGTATTATACCGTACAATGGACTGGGGGCGAACCCAGCATATATTACATATATAGATATTACACATCCATGACTTGGGTGTAAACATTCGTGGTCATCGCACAAAGTTTGTCCCTACCTGTATTCCAACCCGGGGCCCTCGGCACAGAATGCAGGGTCACTACCAACTGCGCTATTCAGGCCGTCACTTTTATTGTTCCTAATCTTTCTAGTCCATATTAATGTGTTTTTTATTTAAGGTTTTCCATTAAATCTTTCAGCCTGTAAAATCTATTAATTTAAAAGTATTTGCCTAGAGCTTTATTCTTTTTAAATTTTTCAGATAAACCTGCCTATTAGTACGGACCATATTAGCTTATAGTGATGACCGGTAAGTGATGACACATTGGGAAGGAAGGAAAAAAATAATACATCAGTTAATTTATAATATTATACTTTATTATCATTAAGTGGTTAAGCAAGGGTAGCTAAGTCATTATTAATCTTGCTGCCAAGGTTATTTTATAGATAATAGTCATACCTACTCAGTTTATCGATAAATTGTGTCTTGGTAGGTGGACAAAATAAAACAAAATCTAATACAAATTTCGTAAGAACTTATATCTATATTATGTAAGGCTTAAAAAGCTTAAGTGATAATTGGATGAGGTCATGGAGCATATCCATTGAGGTTGGGTTCATTTGATCGGTCTTGTAAAGCACTTTGGTTTGGTGTGTGTATTGTTAAAATCGGGAGCATATGTAGAGTCAAACGAGGGTACAAGTTACAATCACGCTATGACCATGTGGGTAAGAGTTGTGCGGGCGGAGCCGCAGGATAAAAGCTAGTCTATGTATGTGTATTTAATAAGTAACAAAAGTAGAAATGTATGAAAACTTTCCATTCAAAATTGAATTAAGTTTTCATTTACTGTTAAAACTTATTCCAGACACCGTTTGCAAATGCATTATCCCATCTCCAAGTTGCAAATGCATGGTCACGCCGCAAGCTGACAAACTTGAACATGTATTTCAACGTTGTTATAGACCTATGTTATAAAGACCTCGACACGACCTGAAAGCTTATCTGGTTATACATGGAATCGGTAACATTTTAAAGTGTTGTTAATTGGCTGTTGCTACGCCAATTGGAAGTCACGGCAGAACCGAGGCAGGGCAAGGGCATAACATGGTTCCATTGCATATAACTTATCAAACCACTCAACAATAACTCAATAATATCTGAGCAACTTAACAAAACAACTTACGCAGCGGCCTTGGCTCTCAATTCACTCGAGTTTTAATTGATAATAAAACTAATTGTATTAAAACTAGTCGTAAAGAGTTGAGTACGTTTATTGATTTCTTATATTTACGCGAATACTACACATTGAAATAAAACTAATCTTAAGGATTTTATCGCGGTTTATTTTGACCCGTGACCATGGTTGCTGCAAAGCAGCCGAAACGTCGGGAACGTAAAATAAAAAATAAACCGCGATAAAATCCTTAAGATTAGTTTTATTTCAAGTTGAGTACGTTGTTACACTAATTACGCTGCCTACCTACCTACTTGATAAGTGCGTATTTCTGATCTGAACTGGTTGAGGCGCGTTGTAATTAGTTGATGAGGCTTATGAAATAAATTATAATTAATTAGCATACACACATAACTTGAATAAGTGGTGGCTAACCCTTTTCGTGGCTTAAGTTTGAGTATGGCAAAAACTAAAGCTTTATTAAATAAGTACCGTAGTTTTAGTAGCAGTGATAGCCAAGTTGGTAGAACGCTTGCCTCGGTAACGAGAATCGCAGATTCAAACACCGGCTCGCACCTCTGGGATTTCTGGATTTCATGTGCGAATCTCATTTTCAACCATGATTATCATTTGCTAAACCGTGAAGGAAAACATCGTGAGGAAACCTGCATGTCTGAGAGAACCCCTCGAAAGTGTGTGAAGTCCGCCAACCCGCACTGGGCCAGCGTGGTGGACAATGGCCTAATCCCCCTCGCATTGAGGGGAGGCCCGTGCCCAGTAGTGAGACATTAAAAAGGGTTGGTATTACTATATACCTTCGTTTTATGTAATCCAATTAGTTTTCAAGAATACCTTATGAGAATTGGTAGCGAAGACTTGGTTTTTAACGAAGTTCTGTAAGTACCTAATGAGTTTAATTACAACTTGAAGTACCTGCAGTACTTAGTAGGTACATTGACGGGAATATTATTTAAAAAAACAGCAGAGCTTTATTCTTCACCTTATATAAATACTTACCATTACATAAAAACTTGATAAATAAATCAACAAGGCTCTCATGTGTAGCATATAACTTCCTACATCCGCTTAATATAGGGAATACATAGATGTATTTAATTATTTACAAATAAAACAAAATGCCTACCGGTTCGCCCATTACATTTAATTGCCTGTTTTATAGATTTATCATCTATGATCGCCTAATTAACGTGCAAGTAGGTGAATGAATAAATTGATGTCACGGATATTGATTTCTTATATTTACGCGAATACTACCTACACATTGAAATAAAACTTATTTTATTAGGATTGAATTTTATAAGGACTAATTTTATTAGGATTTTATCGCATTTATTTTATGTTTTTACGTTCCCGACGTTTTGGCTGAACCATGAGAACCATGGTCATGGTTGCGAATCGCGATAAAATACGTTAAAATTCGTTTTATTTCAATGTGATGTCAAGTATGTTTACTTGTTTTTTTTTAAAGTGCATTAATACGCCGTCAGTTGAGGGATAACAATAGTAATGATATTCAGTGTTATCAGCAAGGATAGTGCGGCAGAGAAACGCGGCATGCTGTAATTGCACTCATTACCTATCCATCTTTGTGCTCAGACAATTCGTTGTCTAACCAAGAGTTGGTATACAAAGCCGAGGATGAGATATGGCTAATTAAAAAAATAAACTTTATCAGATTTGGGTTCCTTTCAGTGCCTAGATTATCTAGACAACAATGTGGAGTTGTTTCACAATCAACTGACTAAGCTAGTTATGTAGAAACGTACCAAACATTTTATTTTCTTCTGCTGCTTCTATTTTTGTCTATTGTGTATATAGCAGTAAACACATAATAGAACTACTTAACCTAACCGTAAGCCAATTAATGGTATTACTCATCATACGTTCTCCTAAGCTATGAGGCTGAAATTTGGCATAGGTACGTGTTGATTCCGGCCTCTAGGTACCTACTCATTAGGAAAGATTAACTCTGCACGCGATGCAGTCGCGGGGAACAACTTTAAAATGAGGCCTTGGGCGCCTCTTTGTACTGCGGACAAAATGGAAGCGGTACGGGAGGAACTTTAGAACTACAGTCGTGTATGCGCCAAGTCTAAACTTATGTCGCGAAAGGGAAATACCATACATAAGTTTTAGTTATAACAATTCAGGTCGCATTATCACACACAGTATACAACATTTGTGGGTACTGTGCAGCATACTAAGATATTATACATCTATACATATAAATAAAATTGGAGTGTCTGTTTGTAATATTAAAATAACCGCTTTTTACTAAGTGCATTTGGATGTATACACGTTACCTATACCGAAACAACATTTTTTACAATTTTTGTCTGTCTGTCTGTCTGTCTGTCCGTCTGTCTGTCTGTCTGTTTGTTCCGGCTAATCTCTGAAATGGCTGGACCGATTTTGACGGGACTTTCACTGGCAGATAGCTGATGTAACAAGGAGTAACTTAGGCTACTTTTATTTTAGAAAAAAAAATAGGATCTCACGAAAAAAAATTAAAACCAATGTTTCAGCGCAGCGCCTGAATTAATTTTGATAGCAACAACCTGCAATGCGTGCCGCGGGCTCAGAATGGGCGAGCAGGCTGTTGTCAACGGTTGTCTTTGTTAAATACCACGTGGACGAAGTCGCGGGCAACAGCTAGTAATGTATAACATTATAAGAGGCTAACAATTAAGTCATACTGATCACTTTTTTTTATAAAATAATGCGTGAATTTTGTGTGTTTTTTTTATGACAACGTGTATTATACCTACCTACGTAGCTTTACTTTTAATTTTGACGACTTGATTAGCGCAGTTCGTCGTGAGCCTGCTTTCTGTGCCGATGGTACCGGGTTTGAATCTTGGTAGGTAAAAACTTTCGAGTGATGAGCACGGATGCTTGTACCTGAGTCATGGATGTTTAATATTTATATGAGTATTAAATACTGGTTTTTCGCCTCAGCACATTGAGCGGTATCCATAATACACGCTTTGTGTGGTTTGGGACCGTATATTTGCTGTGTTAGTCTGGCGATATTATATTATTATTATTTCTAACTAGCTGTTACCCGCGACTTCATCCGCGTGGTATTTAACAAAGACACAGCCGTTGGCAACAGCCTGCTCGCGCGTTCTGAGACCGCGGGACGCATTGCTTGTAGCGCTGCAACATTGGTTTTAATTTTTTTTCGTTAGATCCAGTTTTTTTCTAAAATAAAAATAGCCTAAGTTACTCCTTGATACATCAGCTATCTGCCTGTGAAAGTCCCGTCAAAATCGGTCCAGCCATTTCAGAGATTAGCCGGAACAAACAGACAGACCGACAGACAAAAATTGTAAAAAAAAATGTTTTGGTATAGGTATCGTGTATACATCCAAATGCACTTAGTAAAAAGCGGTTATTTTAATATTACAAACAGACACTCCAGTTTTATTTATTTGTATAGATTTGAATTCGGATTATTTCTTTGGCAATGTTATCTTTATAACCTACCGATACCTTATTACAAGGCTCGTGGGCAAAGCATAGTTGTGTGCGTTGTAACCTGTACTTAACAGTAGGCATATCGTGGATTATAGCGGCGCGCAGCCGCGGCGCGCGAGCTGGCGCGCACTTGACCGCGGGCGCGCTCGCCGGAGACCTTAGCCTGGATGTGCATCTCAATGTTGTACGTGCATGACTCGATTTTTTATGCGAAGAAACCTCGCCCTAGTAAGCATTTGACACGACTCGTCCTCCGTACAGATGCCATGCCCTGCACGACATCATCGCTCCCTTGACATTGAATTTATTGAGAAGATTACGCCGTTCATGCAACCGCCGACCTCTCGGGCCGGTCATACCAAGAAGTCTGGCATTCACCTTGGGTGACCAAGATTAGCCGGGGCCGCCAGAGTTCCGCGCAGCCGGCCATGCTAGTAGCACGAACTCCGCACGGCCGAAGTAGGCAGCATTGATGTTATAGTTGAATTCATAACTTATACGCTCGATTCTAGTATTCCCCGTCGCAATTTAAATTACACAAATCACTGATAAAACTCTGCGTGTCGGAGGGTCCGCGACAACTGCACATATTCGCCTTGATCCGTTTGCCCCGGCTTGTGTCAAAGAGGACAAGGCTATACTTTTCAGTCCATGCAACGATTACGATCCGAATCATTTGTTGCAGCCGTGTGATTAGTCACCATTTGCAATTATCATTTTTATATTATCGCTGTAAAATATTAGTATTACCAATCAAGTCTATTGTTTCCAAAACGGATCGGAGGTTTCCAGTTGTTAGCTAGAATGGAATATTACAATTGACCATTGGTGAATCGACTGAACGATTATTAACGGCCCGTGAGGCGGGGTTACTAAAGCTGAGTTTATATCGACGCCAGCTGTCTGCTGTTTATTCATGAATATTTCGCAACGACAATTAGTAACCTCGACATTGCCCCGGATGGCTCTCGAACTGTGCTATATTAGAGCATAATAAGCACATATGATCTTGGGCGTCTAACATGGGGACGTGTTACTTAAACGCACAATAGATCTATGAAGTAATTACGTCAAGTACCTTCACAGAGCTAGCGTAACTGTGATGCGTGCTTGCGAGCCTGCATGTTTCCGATTGTTTATTTATACACTTAAAAGTGGAGTACGATGCGATGTTTATTCATTGGTCGGTCATGTTCGATAGTTATTGTGTCATTATGTTCAATGTATTTGTACCCACCGGTCACAAAAACTATACTATTATGTGTCGTCCAAGTAAGATATTCAAAGTACAATGTTTATGTAAGATTATAAAACAATGAAAACTCTTTTGTTGTTAATTATTTCCATTGATTGCGTTGTTGAATGGTAGGTACTCGTATAAATGACGAGAGCAACAATGACGTCTGCTTATAGGTGGCACTTTGATCATCTTGATACGAAAATGTGTTCGGTGTAGCTGTAGCCAGTTTTCGGTAATGTAATGAATGATTCGTGGAGTGCAAACGTTTTATTCTGTTCGGTATTGGTACTTTTATTTCCAAGTCATTAGCGGTTGTTCGCGGGACACCGCACCGCCAGCAAGCTTTGATGAAGTCTTATGTTTTTTTTTTGTTTTGCCCATGCAGAAAATAACTGTAAACATCCTTAAAAATGTTCATTTCAAGTTTCTAAGGCTATATATATGGGACTAGGCCCGCCACACACTCCCACCACTGCTACTCCTGTAAGCCAGGATCTACAGTGGTGTCCAATGAAGACACCGAGGTTTGACCCTCGGCGAGTCCCGGGATAAAGTTAATTGTCTTGGAACCCGCACGAAATTAATCGAAAGATAAATAGGAGGAGTTGGAAGAAAATTATCCACTTCCCTCCATTGCAAAGCGGGAGACAAAAAGATCTGGTAGACAAATGTCCACAGAAGTAATCAAATCCCTTATCTAGTGTTTCTAAGGCTAGCACAGTCCATAATATAAACGAATTTATGACCTAAGAGCAATTTTTTTATAAACGCAACAACTTGTCCTGTATGATAAATAAACACCCATCCGAGTGGTAGGTACTCGTTATTAACAGTTTTCTTAACCTTGATAATAACCTTTATAGTCATAACAAAATGCATTGAACGGTCCATTTGGTTTTTGTCGACATTTCCCGGTTAGCAAAATTATTGCGAAGTGTAATTATAGAGCAATAAAACTAATTTGAATGATTAGGCTAGCTTACAAGCCGGCGGATCGTCTGTGCGGACCATGCGTGTAATTTTCTATGGATTTTATACAACGATGCAGACAATTCTATAAAACTTATATAAAGTCTTGTATAAGAAGTAGCAAGTGGTACGTATATAAACTCTAGTTATAGCACTTGGTTGGTTGTTTTATAACTATAGGCTTGTCTGTTTGCCATTTACATAGGTATGTGGAATCTACTTAAGAAACAATACGATCCGTATTAAATATGGCTGCCAGACGAAGAGGCACCATAAAATATCATAATTATAGCTAATTATGCTGTTTAACGTATATGTTGAAGCTGAATTGTTGAATCCTTTTTGTACAATACGGCTACAAAAGGCTACGGCTACTTACTCAGTTCTGTAAAACTACTGGGTAACGTTTAGGCGGATGGTTAGTTATACTGTAATGGCGTTATGCTCTCTACAATGCGGCTAGTCAGTGTGCGGAGTTTTGACGTTGAACCGAACTGAAATACGGCGCCCCAATTATTTATGGGTTCTGACACGCGTGAGCGAGCTCGGTAATTCGGGGCACCACGACTTGGCTAGTTTAGGTTCGAAGGGAATGACGGCGGTAGGTCAGCCGGGGCGTAGCGAGCGAACTATGCCCACGTCATTCCCTTCGTGCTAGGTTCCAGGCAATCTTACACCTAGAAATAGGAGCCCCGCGAAACGGAGCTCCGTCAACCTAGCCATTTCACTAGATAAGGGATTTGTTATGTATAATGTACTAGTTTAGAATGATGCATAAAAGATCTAAATCTATTTACAAAGTGTCTAAAGGTTGGCAGCCGTTTTGTAAATTCCGCTTAAGCGATAACTAGCCGTTTTCATTACTGACGCGTTTTTGATTAAAAAAAAGCAGATTCAATCCGGCTGCGAAATAATACAATATCATAAGTAAGTACATATATCTTAACACTAAATATAGTATAGTAGTGAAAGCTAAGTTAGCCGGACACTCGCCTTGGAAACTTGCAGTGCAGCTCCGGTTTAGTTTCCGGCTCACGGAATAGCTGTGAATCTTATATTTTTAATGATAATGTTATCTATGTTTAACCCTCGCCTTGAAAATAACACAGGTTCAAACCGCGGCTCACAACCCTGGGAGTTCATGTACCTAACTCATTTTCATACAGGTTTATCATTTGCTGAATTTAACTTGGTGGACTTCGTACGTCTTTCGGGAACTATTCAAGTTTTCTTAGCTATACAGGTTTTCTCATGATGTACTCTACATCATTAGAGAGAGATACAACCTAGGTTGTTCTCGAGCAACAATCCCTATGTCAGCGTAGTGGACAAAGACTTGAAAGGTTCTCACATTAAGAATATAGGCCTGTGCTCAGCAGATACATTCAATTATTATTTTAATTAATAAGTGTCACATGTCAAAAACGGTGTAGGGTAATCGTGAGAAAATGTGATTATAGTACTGATAACATTTTTTTTTAGTAAAGACAGTTTTTTTTTAACCTATTGTGGGATAGGGTGATGGATTGGAATATTTCTTGTCTATAATAATAGCAGGTCTATACATAGCACGGGCACTACATCTATTAATGTGATTATGGACAATAATAATTATTAAATAAATATTTTCAAACCAGCACGCCACGGAAATACCTAGCAACATTAATACACCGATTAGTACCAAAACAATAAAACTGAGAACCGTGAAAATCCGTTTGGCCGAACGATACGGCTAATTGCTATAACGATCGCTGTATCGAAAATCTACCGATTACGGGTTACATAATGTGTGGTGTCCATTAGATCAGCATTACGTGCAGCCTTGACTTTCACCTTCGACATTGTGTGTGCGGGCGCAGGCCAGGCGGGCGGGCGGCGCGCGGGCGCGGGCAGCGACGGCGCACTCGGACCACGCCGACGTGATTCGGGACGTTGCGTATCAACCTTGACTTTAACCTTCAGCAGCCAACGGGTGTCGGCGTTCTATTGCTACACGCATGCGTGCCGTGGCAATGCTGTTGTCTTAGGCATCCCGCAAACTGACGCGAGCGAGCGATTCGCTCCCGTTCGTGCTCCGGACTACGCTTGTCTACATTAATGTAGTTCTGTTCTTATAGCTTAATGTCTAACATCATTAGTAATGATGTTACTAAATTGGTGTGTTAAACTGTTGGCCTCATCTGCTTATTAAGGCACTAGTAGGTGCACTAAGCTACATGGCCCTATCATTAATATGCGTTTTGGGCCGGGAAATTCTGGTGAGTTTAATAAGCACAAGGGATTCGCTTAGCCGTTCCCTGTAACAGTAGTGGATAGGAAAGATGGTTGCTAGTTCTTAAGTTGGGTACATGGTATAACTTACATAAACAAATACACAATTATTAAGCAAATGAGAAATTTTAAATTTGAGCTTGACGAAATTCGTTTAGCAACCAAATAAAAATTCAAACATAAACAAAGATGAACCTGAATAACTCATTTAGAGTTCTCGCACAATTGTTAATTAACCATCACAGCATACGAAATATCAAATTAGATCCAAAAAATAATAATATTATAGTTCGCCAATCAATATAGATAATCTATTCTTTTAACGCTTTTTACGTTAAAGGAATTAAATAACGTTTTCCTGTAGCATTTTCAACGAGCACAATGGAATTTTAGAGTAGGCAATAGGTATCTATGACATGCGCCTGCTATTCGCTATAAATAAATACATTTCCGTCAATAAGAAAATGCCGGAAACATTCCACTGAGCGATATCGGAGTATGTCCACAAGACATGCCTTAAACAATGACCATTTAACTGAACGCGACTGTCATAGCTACATACTTAACTATAAATACAGCATAGTGGGGAACTCCTAAATATTTATCTATATGTATAAAACAATGTCGTGTTAGTTATACCGTTTATAACTCAAGAAGGGGTGGGCCGATTCTTATGATCTTTATTTTTTGAATTTGAAACAGTTACGCAAAAGGACTAATTAATAATTTATTTATATCACGGCTAATATTATCCACATCCTACTCTAGGTAGTCAATTGTAGTGACTCCTGTTGCTTGAACACAAAAACTAAATTGCGGATTAGCACAAACTCAAGTGTTTAGGTTGTAAACTCATTAGGGCAATAGTTTGCGGCTGACTGTTTGCTATGTGAATGTTTTAAACCTATCACTGGGCTATTACCGACTCAGTATAGACTATAGAGGTATTGAGAATTGGCTCACTCAGAGTGTGGGCAGTTAATTATCGAAGAGCAGTTAATATTTCACACACGATAAGCAACTCAATTTAATGTGCGAATCTCATTTTCAACCATGATTATCACTTGCTAAACGGTGATGGAAAACATCGCGAGGAAACCTGCATGTCTGAGAAGACCCTTCGAAAGACGTGTGAAGTCCACCAACCCGCACTAGGCCAGCGTGGTGGACTATGGCTTAATCTCCCTCGCATTGGGCCGTGCCCAAAAGTGGGACATTAAAAGGGCTGGTATTATAAGCAACTCTAGGTCCACCGGCAAACAGACAGCCGCAAACTGTGGGTCTAGTGAGGCCTCGACCTAAACAAGCTAGTATCCGGAACACAGAAGTGAATTGTGCCGAAGTTAATGACCGCATGAAATTGCCGTCGCAGTTGACGTAACCTTTGATTAGTCAGGCGAAAGAAAAGGCGACAATTTAATCGCACGACCGCGTATTTTTGTTCGATGTGGTATATTTTATTTTTACCTACCTACTCGGTGAAGTAAAATTGAGTCGTTATCCTTGGGAACTGCGTCCATTGTTATAAAAAGGAGTTTTCATGCAGAGCCTACAGTGGGGACTAGGCAGATATTACCCTTACCTAGAATCCTTCGAAGATATCCCGAAATTATCGTTGAGAGTTTGAGCGATATTTTATATTATTCTGCTTTACTTATTTGGAAAAAATACAGTGAAAAATTTCTTATGTTAAAACTTTATATAAATCAATTCAACATCTTCTGATGCGGCACATGTAACGTTAGGGTTGACTCCGATCTCTCCATCTTCTCACACGGTTCAAAATTATAATGAACAACTATGAATATCCAAATCCATTATAACATTTTAAACTTCAAATAAATTTAATGATAAAATAAAGAACTTAAAAAATAAAAAATGGTTTGTAAGGCACTGTTTACATTTCTTTGTCCATGGGTAATTTGAGACAAGATAGGTATCCAAATATTTATTGAAGTTTTTATTTTATGAACATAGCAATCACGTGACCTTGAGTGCAAGCCGGAGGCTAGTTAGAGATTTTAGCAAAGTAAAATAAAATACCAATGAAATGTTTTCATTTTACAATTTGTTAGCAATTGTTTCACTTTAATACATGTATAATTTTAAATTCTTTTTCGACTCTGAAGTACCTATTACTAAACTTTAGTGCTGCAAAAAATCTGCATTGATCGATTTACCATTAAAACGAAGGCACAACTACACGATTACCTAATAGTTTGATCAATTACTTAGGACCGAGCGATGCAGTGTACGTGCAATGCGTATGCTTGCGCGTTGCGGCCCCGACTGTTAAGTACCCTCGCGGTACAGCGCACTGTATGTATTTATTATGGTTTGATTGACCAGCGACAGAAGCTTGGGCGCTGATCTAAAGGTTAGTAAGTATACTACACCTATAGGTTTAACGTAAGAGCCATTTTTTCATTCGATAACGATTATTATAATTATAATAATTATTATTTAATTAACACCAATTAAACTATAAATAGCACGAGCACTCCACTTGGATATTGTTATCTTGCAAATAAGGGCTTTCAAAGTGGCAGTTAGCTTAAATTATAACACAGTGTAAAAGAAGTCCATTTAGTAATTATATATAATCACCAGTTGCAAGGTGAACGTCTTTTGAGCCTATCCAAATATTGTTTTGGTTATTTGTTACGGGAATTTCCAAGAGCTATACTTAAAATATCTATATTGAATTGTTTTTTGTAAAAAATAAAATCAGCTGTATTGATTTTCAATGTTTTTTTTATTACCTTATAGACAAGCATTTGATCTCGATCTCACCTGATGGTAAGTGACGATGGAGCATACTTGCCTAGAAGGTACCTGTTCACTCTCGACTTGAAAACACCCAGATGTCGGGCGAATCTGCTATTATTGGACTTATGCCTTAGTATCACAGAACAACTTCTCGACGTATTTTAATAAAACTTGAAACATATAACCGGGGTCACCTGTACTTATCTCAAAGTCCTTAGGACTGGCATATACCATATAATATTATGACACTTTTTATCCCAGAAAATGAAAGGGTTTCCCGGAATAGTCAAAAGACTTAAGTATTAATAACAGGCTCTCGGGCACAGCTAATTTAATAAAATTTGTAGGTACATAATTTTGGTGAAGTACTGAAAGTCTAATATTGTCGTTCTGAAGCACTTGCATTAACAAGAGCTTATTTTGCAATGATAGCACTGATAGCCAAGTTGGTAGAACGCTTGCCTCGGTAACGAGGATCGCAGGTTCAAACCCCGGCTCGCACCTCTGGGATTTCTGGATTTCATGTGCATGAATCTCATTTTCAACCGTGATTATCACTTGCTAAACGATAAAGGAAAACATCACGAGGAAACCTGCATGTCTGAGAGAACCCCTCGAAAGACGTGTGAAGTCCGCCAACCCGCACTGGGCCAGCGTGGTGGACTATGGTCTAATCCCCCTCGCATTGAGGAGAGGCCCGTGCCCAACAGTGGGACATAAAAAGGGCTGGTATTATTATGTTATATTTCGCACTAGTGAAGTGCACACATGGCTAAAGCATATCATTAGCGACATATTTCTGCCATAACAAATTAAAAAAGCCTATCTATTTATACGGGTATATATTAACCTAAATAAAAAAGCGCAGCCCACCTATTATCTGTATTAAATTCCAATACACAAATGACATCAGAGCTTTGAAAAAAAAACCCGAATAGTTTCCGATCTATTCAATAATGTATTATAAAAAAAATACTATATTAATACAGTTTAAGCGTACACAGTGTATTTAGTCACGAACACGCGATAATCTAGGATCATGTATTAGACCTAAAGTCTATACTAGCTGGTAGTGCTAGTAGAAAATATTCCTATAATTTGAATGATTGTCATAGTTAACAGTAATCTATGTCAATCGAAATCATAGGTTCATGTAGGTATATTGATATTTTAATAAAAAATATATAGAGTGTAACCTAAAATGACACTAATTTCAAGGAAAAGAGAGATGTAACTCCCTGTTTAATGTTTTACCGATAAAAATAGATCTAGTTCTTGAATCTGATTAGCGCAGACGGCTTGATTAGCGCAGTGCTTTCTGCGCCGAGGGTCCCGGGTTCGAATCCTGGTAGGGACACAAGCTTTGTGTGATGAGCACGAATATTTGTACCCGAGTCATGGATGTTTAATATGTATATAATTATTATGTACTGAGTTCGCCCTCAGTCCATTGTACGGTACCCATAACACAAGCGTTAAGCTTAAAGTGGGACCGTATATACCGTAGTTGGTGTGTTCGTATGGCGATATTTATTTATTTATTTATAATCTATATTATGGTTAACCCGCGACCAAATGCACGGCATATTAATATAGTGCCCATTTACATTGCAAAGTGATACGTGACAGATCGACTGTGCACGTTTCGTTTGGAGAAACCGATATTTTTTATCCAGAGTCGTGGATATCCTGTATTATAATTAATCAATCTGACAATATGCTTAATACGTATACAGGCTGATTCAAAAAGGGTATACTAAGCAATGAAACTGCGCTTCTTTATCAAATTAGCAAGCATTGTGTTTAGTCAAAATATGGAAACGTCGATCAAAAAAAATGAAAATTGAGATTTTTTGGAAAAAAAAAATTATTGTCATATCAAAATTCTCACTTCACATGATGATTACTGAGGCGCTAAAAAGCGTAGTTTATACCCTATTTGAATCAACCTGTATAAGTCAGACAAAGGCACAGCTTTACATAGCCTTTGTCCTTTATCGACAGCAAATCGAACGACTTGACGAACGTAGGTTGGCGATATGACCTTAATAAAGGCTACTTTTCTCAATACATAGCTGTTTAAATACATATATCACAACTTTGTATCACGCTTCGATACGTTCAAGCAGTATGACACAAAAAAATAATAAAATGAAGCCAAGAAGTTTGGCCATGTCGAGAAGATGGGTGATAGACGACTGAATAAACAAATAAACCACGTGCCGGTGAGTAGACGAGACGGAAGAGGGCACCCTAGGGGAACTTCCAAAATCAGTTCTATGCTCTCTTTCAGAATGTTCATATTTGTAGCACCCTCACGGAATTGATGACGACGCCGGAACCGACGAAAGGGGTAAGTAACCTGTGGATGAATAGTCATATCCATATATGATATCATGGCAATTAGTCTCTGCGCAGCCCCATATTATACGGGCGTGAGAGCTCAACTATATCTATTTAATATATTTTTAGCACTGACTGATAGACAAAAAAAAACCGCCTAAATCGGTTGACCTAGAGATTTAAATTTGGACAATACATTCCTTGAGTACTCTACAGGTGCACAATGGAGGGTTTTTGGAAATTCGACCCCTAATGTCGTCAAGGTGTGTATGGAAAAACATGTCTTTTAATGTTACGATCTGGTACATGGCTCGTATTTTATAAATAAATATGTTATCAAAATACCAACATTTTGTTTAAAACTATTTTATTTTACAAAGCAAAACACACTCTAAAACTAATAAGTATATTGCTGCCAAACACTATAAAGATTTCTACAATTATTTTTTGTATAAATGTTAAGTACGCGGTGCTTTGACTGAATTAATTATTTGTCGATAACACTTAGATATAATAGCTTATGCCCGCAGCAAACAAACCATGCTACTAAGATAATTTTAATTGACACTAAGAACTTTTTGTTTGAAGCTTATTTGAAGCATGCTTGAAGTGGTAGATCCTTATGCACAAAAATGTAAGTGCCTGCCTGTTATCATTATAAACAGTACCTTTAGTGAATCCGGTATGATTTGTATTCAGATCACGGACTATAATAGTATGTAGGTACATTAAGTAATTGACAAACGTGTCGTTTTCATTACTCTTTGGACTCAAAGGAATTTCTTGTATCTATTACCAACATGTACGTTTGGTAACATTTTGTACCCGTATCTTACAAACTTTGTGTGAGGAGCACGAATGTTTGTAGCCAAGTCATGGATGTTTAATATCTATATAAGTAATATACACTGGGTTCGCCCCCAGTCCATTGTACAGTACCCACAATACAAGGGTTGCTTAGTGTGGGACCGTATAATTGGTGTGTTCGTCGGCGATATTTATATTTATTTATTAAATGTCAAGTTATTTTATAAGCTTAACCCTCGCGCGTTGTTCAAAGTATACGTGACTATATAATTTTTTCTCGTCTCCTCCATCACACAATAGCGTGATGATGATAATTTAGTAGCCGTGCCGTGTTTAGCGTAAATCAAGAAGCTATTTTGCTGTCAGACGTATAAGTACATTATGTACGAATGCTGTTCACATTACGATTTTAATATTGTTGTATATTTTATTCATTTTATTTTCCATACGCCGTGGCAATGCTGCCAGTGTTCTGCCGTAGGGATTTGCCGAGGTGCTTTTTCATATAAATTTTATTATAAGTATTTAGTTTTATCTTTAATCAATGTTTAATTGTTGATGTTTTGCTAAATTAAATTGATGAAATATTTGTTATTTATGTTTGCTTAGTGAATATTTCAGTATTTTTTATATGTTTATATGCGTGACGTGAGGCTGAGTGAGTTTGCGAGGCGATACCTGCCTAAAGGTAATTTTGTTAACAGCTCACGTTATCCATATCTGGCAAATAAATGAATTTGAATTATTTTGTTTAAATATAAATAATACTATGAACGTTTTAAATTGTATAATGTGTTCCAATAGCTATGTTTTGCTTCCTGCCCTCGCCCGTAATTTAAAGTTACTAAAAAGAGTTTCCGGTTTCAGTTTCCTTGTCTGAAACAGGTTCCACGCCGAGATATTCGGAAGTGCAATAGATGCCGCTATTAGTAAGCAAATTATCTATAAACTTCAGATTAATATGCATATATAAACAAATGAATGCAACACCCAAAACGCACTTGTGTGATACGTGTCAGAATACCGGAATACTTTGTAGGTAGATCGAAAAATCCGGATCCGATAAAAAAGGATCAAACCGTTTTCTTATCTAGGAAATTGATTCCAAATGCTATTATATTTCTTAACCCAAACGCATTTTCATAGAAAGCGTTCGTCCATTTACAATGGATTTAAGGAGCACAATATATTTGAACAAAAAGGCTTCAAGAATACGAACACCTAGGTATAGGTATACTTTCTATATTCCTAACTATGTGGGCGTGACTGCTGCTGTCAATTACTTTTATTATTATACATTATAATATTACACAAATTATTGTTATTGCACTCAAATGCCACTTAATTATTAAAAACGGTTTGAGTCGCTGTTACCTTGTGTTGTGTACGAGCCATATGAATTAATGAGCCCTTGTATTTGAGTTGGATAAGAGTATTTGGTGGTGAATGTCCTGTTCTAAGTTAAGTTATAAAAGTAACAAGTCGAACGCGTGGTTTCCTGGCGCTAAGTCGCGGTGCGGCGCTATTCTCACGTCGCTACCCATTCCTTCGGTCAAGGAGACCCCACGTTCAAATTTATTGTTAAATTGCTGCAATTTAAATTCGCGATTACAATACATAAGGTTATATGTAATTTACATTACATGCCAGTTCATGTAATTATTTTGCCGAAATGTAAGGGAACCCAGAGAGGTTTGTGATTCGAGTGAGGTCGAGTCACCTTCGTCCGTAGGAGAATTTAGTACCCTCGAGATACCCTACACGTGACCCTGGGTGGTGCCAACTAGGTGACAACTCTACTGGTGGTAGGCTTCGGCCGTGGTTAGTCACCACCCACTGAACAAAGCCATGTCGCCAAGCGGCCTAGCCGTGTTCCGGCATGATGTTCGGTGTTGCCATTCATGGATGGCGGGTCATATCAGTTGCGCTGCATGTGCCTTCACTAGGCACATGTAGCGTCTCGATCTACTGCCGCCTTCCTACCTGTTCACACTCACACAATATGTCAATTCGAGAGTGAACAGGTACCTTCTAGGCAAGTATGCTCCATCGTAGATCTCATCGTCACTTACCATCAGGTGAGATCGAGATCAAATACTTGCCTATAAAGTAATAAAAAAAAAAAAAAAAGATTATCATGAGATATGGAATGCCCGAGTAAGAAGAATATTGCAGTGTGTGCTAGATAATTCCAGTTCAGATAATACTTAAAAGTTCCAGATGCATATACAAATGGTATCCGTGATCGATCTTGTGCTATGAGCGATCTCAGGATGCCTTCACGTTTTCATGGAATAAGTTAAGCTAATTTAGCGATCATACAATACAGATAGATACTATCAGGTTATATTAGATGATTCATTATTGTTGTTTTTTTCTTTTTAAGGCAATAAAAGTGGTTTGATTAAGGATCAATAATGTGTTAAATAAAGTTTCACAAATCTTTAATCAAAAGGTTGATCTAAAGGCGAACAATGACGTTGCAGAAATATTGACAATCATTTAATAATAATCTTTAATCTAATTCAATTGAAAATAAATATAATGTTACAAACTGAATTAATATGGGCTACCTATTAAACTTTTAGTAACCAAGTATTACAACATTAAATGTGCTCGTTATAATAGGATCAAGCGAAAAGGTGAGCGCAATTGATCTATAAATTGGCTATTTGTAATAAATCGCCTGAAGTCTCCGGCGGTAATAAATTCGCACTATAACTTCGTGACCGGAAGGAGTCGGGTCCTTGCTATGGCCACGAGCTCGGCCTCCCCCCTCGCCACAAACGCGCTGACTATTTACTTTATTCGTACAACTTAATTATGAATACTTACTCCAAATAAAAAACACAGTAATTTTTTGATAGCTTGATTTTTTTTTGTTACCCTTACCATATTAACATTATAATGAATTAAAATAAATTCATATTATGTTCATAATAGTAACGACTGGCAAGTTATAAATATTAACTTCCGCGGTTTTTTCAATACTAATTATCTCATAGCGACAAAGGCGCGAGACAGACTGATATATATTTTGCAATTCGCTATTAATGGCTCACATTTATTTACCGATAGAATTTATATTATGGTTCGCCTGTCCAGGGTGTCCGTAGCGATGTTATTATATATCAATCTTGCCGTGTCAACGACGTGACACATTCTTACCTCGATGTCGTTTAGTTTGGCACGGCAATGTCACGGAAGTCACAACTAGACTATTAGTTCTATACACACAGATAATTATCATTCATAGAACAGTGTTATCTTAATTGCTCGGTGATTATTTTTGTGCATTCCGTAGGGCTCGAGGTAGGCTGGAGATATCGCGAGAAACCTTGAGATCAATAATAGTCGCCTATTTTGTAGATATATAACTGTATATGTTATATTCTATGTATTTGTGTATAATATCCTTCCATCGGTGCTGAATAATGCTGATAACCGCGATAAAACCCTCAGAATTAGTTTTATTTCAATGTGTAGTATTCGCGTAAATATAAGAAATCAAATGGGTGCTGAATAAATTAATGTCATCTAATATTTTTGTTATTTTTCATATTTCTAAATTCGTCATATCCCGTAAACGTTGCAGGACTGAAAATAGAACAGGAACATTTAGCCTGAAACTGTATTTTATAAAAGCCGCACAAATGTGTAAAAGAATTATATATTCGCACAGTAAGTATCAATACTTGCTCTACCAGTAAATTATTATACAGGCTATTATCAAACGGGCTTGTATCGGAACACGTACTTAATAATTAAATTATTATTTAACAAATGACGTTGGGCTTTGCCAACTTTGTGCTCATTTGTAATTATACATAGTAGTTGTTAGACAACTAGTTCACCTCGCCAACATGTCGGGATATCCCGAATATTTCACGGCTTTCTTGCGTCAGGAATTTGTATCAATATTCATTAACTTTTTTTTTATTGGAGGAGGTCATCTATTATAGCGTTGCGCAAACTGATAGCAGTGCGTAAATGGTCTGTAATTATTTGTAAAAACTCTGAAGTGCTACGAGAGAAAGGTACTGCGGTACTCCTGATAACACACCTATAAATCCATCCCCCATACATTGCTTATGTCATCTCCTACTACATTAAACGGACAACTTTATATCTTCTAATATGTTTTTATAAACATTTTGAACTCTAATACAATGGCACAGAACTCGTTGAGTAATTATACCAAATGAGGGCTCGTACCGTGCATATAGCTTGTATTACACAACGAACCAGCTCTCAAGTTCATAGCAACAGCCAATCGTACTTGGCACCCACGAAGGGCGTGACTAGATCGTAGAATATATAACCGGCCGACTTAATAACCGCTAACGAATGCATCCTGTACGCTTAAATTAACAAGATAATGTATAGTTCCGTATCCGTCTAAACGATTACAACTTTTTTTCTCATTCATATAGGAATTAATTTCCTCGTATCGATTGCGTGCGGTATGATTATGATGGATGACAAGTTGTATAGCTCGTGATCTGACAGTTGTTGATGAGTTTGACGACAGGTTTGTCTAGTGGCTTGAGCTGAGACGCTCGGCTCACTGCAGTTAAGTAAAACATCCTTAGTCCATTACAAATTAATTTATTTTTCTATTACAAATTAGATACGTACGAGTTTTGAACTGTTATCGAACTAATTACCACGCCACTTCGCTCGTATGCTCGACTCCAATAGTCCGTGACTCAGCCTGTCGATATGAAATTAGTTTTTGTATATTTTTTTCTTACCCTGCAGATCTCCAAGCCCACCAGCTATGCGAGGCAAAAATCTCATGTCCTTGTGTGTGTGCTTCAATAGTAAACTGTTGCATAGCACCTACATCCTATGTAATACAATATTAGCACACACGCAACCGTGTACAGGTATCCAAACAACAATTGGTTTTAAATCTGTTGAGTTTTATAGAATTTCATAGGTTTCATTAATTATGTCTGACTAACCTGCGAATACGTTTTAAGGGCCGCTTTGATGTGCCACGCTCCAAGAGAGCGCAAACATATTAGGGTTAAAAAAACGAGATTTTTTTTCAATTATTTTATGGTTATAGGTTTAATTAAACAAGAATTAACTCATCTTCCGAATCGCGAAGGTCAGGAAAGACCATCCAACCGTACAGCAAAAACACGTTGGGCTTGCTTGGCCACGCTAATCGATCGCTCCACATGCTCCAATTATTTAAGCTACAACCCTGCCAGCCTTGAAGAAATCCTTTCTAATATAACAATGAAACTACCGGCTGCACCAATTTCTATTGAAATTTTGTCAGTAAATTTGTATATATGAGGTTGTATTCAAACGTATGTCAGAATCAGAATCAGAATATTTTTTTATTCATGTAAACCATTAAGTACAAAGTTACAAAATACTAAGCTACTACTTTACCATCCGTTCGGAATGCCGTTCCTATGGAGAAGAACGAGCAACAAACTCCATGGTTGCTCTTTTTAAAAAGATCTTTTACATTTTTGAGCAGTACAGTGTACAGGTATCTGAGAACAATGCAGGAACGCCTAAGCAGACTTTAGCAGCTGGTCAAAAAAAAGTACTAAATAAGTATACAATTACAAGTTAATGGCTACATACCTAGTAACAATATTCTCACTCCCGGAGAGAGTGCTTCACTTACGGGACGTAGGTACCTATCGCATGCGAAACAACTATTGCCAACAAACGAATAGCCCGGTATACTAAGTAACACATAAGTCAAAAGCCATTTTAATTGATTTTACATACCTAATATTATACTATTACATACATACTATCAATATTATAACGTAGGCATGTTCATAAGGCATGAATAAAATCTGATTTCTTATAAATATTTGAATGTGAGTAAAATTTGTTTATAAATAGCAAACGGAATATTTTGCCAAATAATGAATTGGCACATCTAATAGCTTTTCTTTTCTTCCTCTACTCCTTTATAGTCGGGCTGACGTCGAAATCGTACTTAATGGACCCATACATTAGGTCCAATTTTAGTTCAGCCCGTCCCGCCATCTCGATCTAGGCCTGCCGCAATGTAGTCTCGTATTTTTGCCGCTACCCTCTTTATTTATTTTTTCTCACATGCAGTATATGCATTCAGCCCAGCTCTTTTTAAGCCTAGCGGCTTTTTGGACTACGACACAAATTTTTGACCAGAGTCATAGTTCTTTGGCTCCCAGAACAGTGAGTGTGTAATAACTTTCAGTGTAGATACATATGCGCATGAGTTGTCGTGAGGGATACAATTATATTCATCGTAAGCTTTTACCTATTGTGTCCATTACCACGATGTCACCAGAAAAGTTTCGGAGGATTCCCTTCACACATAAAGGAAACCTACCAACTTATATTAGGGGAATCCAAGTCAAATGATTCCGTAATGAGTTTGAGGAAATGATAAATTGTAAAATGATTGTCGTGTGTATAACAAGTTATACTGGGCGTTGGCGTTGCGGTCCGAGAAGTTTCCAAGAAAATCTAAAAAGATATAAACTATACGACGTAAATGTTCTGTAGTTGACAATGACATGAGTCATTTTCACACTAAGCCAACCGGGAATTCACCTTTATGGAAAAAATATATTATATTGTTGTACTGTCACCCATATCTATAGGTTCCTGGTACATTTTCCGCCTCTTTAACCTTGCGTGTTGCCGGCTTCCCCTTCGTCCTAACAAAGTTGAACCGTGTGACGGCAGCCGTTCCCTTTGTGGATATTTTGCCTTGGACAACAGCGAAAGGACCTCTCTAGACTGCGTTGGCCCGCTCGGCTTTCCTGCCTTATCAATAACTACCATTTTGATAATGGACATAAGTTATAAACGATAGTTACTTGTTCACCGATTGTGCAATTCAGAACTTGAATGTCGAAGGTTAATAAGTCGATCACCCGTTTTTTGCGAATGAAAGTAGATATGGTGTTTTACGCCAGCGGCTACGTAAAGCAATGACATTTGCATTGGTGTAGGTCTAGCTAGACGTATGAGTTACAAAATATATACATGGAGATTGATTATCTACTTACGATAAAGCACACCGTATAAACGAAAACAACAAATAGCGGTTCTATATAAGGTGTACCATAAATAGTGTAAAATATTTTAACAGTAACGTCATCGCTTTTTAAATAATATAAGGGTTACGCCCCCTATGATAATGATGAGGTTGATGGTAATGATGAACATGAAAGCAATCCCCATCATTCAAGCTGACAAAGAATATTTGACTGAAAAATTAAGTCATGTTATGTACGATATAATTTAATTCATTTTGCCCGTGCTCGTTTATGAACACAAAATGGTTAATTATCCACAATTATTACACATTTTTTTTATCAAATATACATTTTTTTTTTTAAATAAAATAAAATTGCAATCTTCACTGTTAAACTTCCCGCCGTAATGGTATGAAAAATATTTGGTTTCTTGTTCCTTGCCTTTTGTTTTTTTTTCTTCACGTTCAATAAAATGTATCAATTAAAAATGTAACCCACCCAGTCATGGTAGGTAACATAAGTTGTCGGTTAGTCACAGCCGTAAACCTACATTTCTTGCAGTCAATAGCCCGCACATCTCCTTCCTCGAGGAAAACACAAAATCTCATTTTCCTTCCTCAGATGCAATGACTCAAATAACTGGTTCTGGGTTCTTTTTAATATCCCTATTAACAACTATACGTATTTGGAATCTTGATTTTTAGTTTTTATGCTAATATCTCTAAAAACATGTGCTTAAATTTACTTAAAAAAAGGTATTTACTATCAAAATCGCTGTATAGCTTAAAATTAATGTCAAACATTTATTTAACAACACATTTATTACGGAAATATTGAGGAAAAACATCTACCCATTTTCTTAACACAACGATAGACCAATTGTAATTGTATTGATTGTACAATAAATGTCCCTGTGAAAGAAGATCAGCACAGTACATGCGTGCGCGCACGCACCTTCTAAACCAATAAATAATCGAAGTAGTTCACGCGAGACCACTTTTAGCACGCTCGGAGGTCAGCAGTGCGCGCGACCTTGCCGTTAGTTGCAATTTGGATTTTATGTCCCCTTTTGTTCAGTTACGTAATTATTACGCTAGTTAACCACACATGGCCGAGATATAAGCTCCGCTAACAATGACATAATAATACTAAATCGCTATATAATATGTAGAATCCGAGAAGGCTGGAGGTATGGATTCTAATTTTATGTAATTTCAATGTTGTCTGTTATTATTATATAAAAAGGCAACGGAATTAGTAATTGCTTTTTGTAGCGTCTGGCATTTACCGTCTGTAAAAAAAGCTATGCGGTGTGACTGGTGCCGTGATACATAGACAATGTTTACCGTCCTCTTTTTTTTAAACAATAGATATTTAATAATATCGAGTTATTAAGAAACTAGTCGCCCCGGCGAACCTCTTACCGCCTCAGAATCAAATGTGATTTTTCCTATGTTTTAAAGTTATTCTATTGCTATTCGGGCAGAGACAAATACAAAAAGGTCCACCCGTTCTTGAGTTATAAATGGTGTAGCCACAATAATTATTATAGTTACATAATACTTGCTTTATAATATATACATATATAAAACAAAGTCGTAAATAGGTGTTATAATACATATTTTTCCTGATTTGTTCTCTTAGAAAAAATCCGGCCGGAAGAATACAGATAAACAAATGACCACAATCATATCTAACCCACATTAATATATTATTGACATCACTGACATTGTCAATGATCTACTAGTAGATCAATCGCTATTGTAATCCAGGGCATCAATCTAAGCGAGCAAGTACCTACTCCCTCGTAAGTAAATCGTTAATCGCGCATATATTTTGCTTTACTTAGTGTGTCGCCTCTTAAATTAGTTTCTTCAAATATCCTGCTCTCATGGCACATTTATAATTGCATAAAAAGAAACCCCCTAGCAAATTAACTTGTGATAAATATCCTCAAATGCTGTCAATCGATATAAATATGATTTATTACATATATCCTAATCGTCAAGAATAAGGACAAGAAATATTAATACTACAAGTAAATTCTGGTGTTGACCCTTGGGCCTTGTGGGCTATGGCCCGGCGGCAGGCTGCCAGGGGCGGCGCAACCTGCTCCTCACGTTCAGCTTTAGGCACCTTTCATATTCATTACCTATCTGTCATTAATTGATGGGGCGGCAAACCTCATAGGCCCAGGGCTCTTAGCCCCGCGGCGCCAAATCTTATAATACGCTGCCACTGCCTACAATATAAGTAATTGGCTGTTACTTATTGCTTGTTAATAATGCTGGAGTAAATCGTATTTATATACATTCGTTTTTTGGTGTATATACGAGTACTATCATCGTGCATAAAAGCCATTTTAATCTACGACGAATCAACCATTTCTCATAAATTATGAAAAAAATTACATGCATATATCAAGATCAAATTAGTTCATACACAGACAAATGGTAGGTTCGGCTACTGAATCGGTAAAACTATGTCACCTACAATAATTGAAGTTATAAATTATACAAGGTACAGACACAATCAAGCTACGGAGTTATAGTTTTATTATAAGTTTGTATTGATTCAGAATGTCCGGAGACACGCTTAGTTGAAAGTACCTAAGTATAGCAATTATCTTTTCAACTAGACGGGTTTATAGTTTTTTTTATTTTTTTATAACTAGACAATTACAAATGGGTTACACTCGCAAAATTTAATCACCATAATACGTTATGACTTTAACCTTGTTCCTATACATAGTTTAATTGCTAATTTATCTACAAGATTAATAGCAATCTGGTTTGGTCTCTTAATGGAGCTGGTATGTCAATTATAGCCGGACGACCTAAGGGACCGCCTGCCGTACACGTGGATTGGATTCAATTCCGATTACCAAGTATTACACTAGTTAACGTAAGCATGCTCCCAAGTAATCCACATAATAACAAAATAAGTTTGTTGGTAAGTGCATCACTTGAGAACTGCTGAACCGATGACCGAGAAAGAAACATTGAAAATGTTGTCCGGTAAATTCTAAAATTCGGCAAAGCTGAAAGTGTTTTTTTAATAGCACGACGCGACGTCTCCAGTACAGGTAGCAAGAAATAAAAATAAATATTCCCGATAAACACTATGACCTAAGCTAGAAATGGTAATAGGTTTCTAGCTTAGCTTTGGTATCTTATCTTTGGTATCTTTAAGAAGTTATTTTAAAATCATTATATGGTTTTACAAAGTTAAGTTACGTTTACGAAATATTAAGGTCTTAAGAAGCACATATGACGCAGCCATTTTATACAGAGACTATAACGCTGTAATTTGGCATATCTGGCACATTTCGGCCACCTCAACACAGATTATATACTTAATACATACAATATTTAAAGACAAATCTACGGGACAGCCCCGACACAGAAAGAGAGCTCTAATTATTTTTTAATTTCACTAGGCTGATAAGGATCGCGGTTTTGATGAATAGCTATTATAAAATAATTTTGGGATTTCTTTGACGGTTTTTCCAAATTGGGTTCCGCCGCTTACGATATTTTGAGCAGCTCCAAAGTGGGTTTTTTAAGTAAGTTTCACGATTCACCTGTAACTGTTGAACCACATTTTAGAAAATAAGAACATTTCTATGAAATTAGCACATAAGTACAACGAAACGAAAACTATCACGACAGTCAAGAGACTGTCGGGATAGTTTTCATCTTGTCAACCTAGGGATACAAATCAACGTCAAATATAAAGTAATTTTGTGTTATGATTTTGCTTTACCGATGTACCTAAGGTAAACCGTTATTGTCATGGCTCTAAGGAACCCTACATTGTGCGTGACGAAGCAGACCCTCAATTGAAAGGTTTTTACATTTATTTCACAACAGGTTACCCTAATGACATGTTTGTATACTTTTACTCTTTGCTTATGCGAAATAAAACATAACTTTAGCTACATCCATCTCTCGTGTTTTATTTATCGATGGCATCTTCTCGAATACCATTCCTTACAGCGCGCGCGGCTTTTTATTTGCTCGCCTCACTTCACCTTTGCACAACGGGCAACATATTTGTTGTAAGAACAAAAACATGGCCACTTGAACGTATAACAGACAGGCCACTGGTTGTCCTTGACAATCTGAACTAATTCTGTTCGGGTCCACGTGCTATAACCAGAACATATGACGCTATTTATAGATTGGAAAACGCTGATAGAATTACAATCAAATACCTATCTGATAACAATATTCGAAACCGTAACCATTTCCTAGTTTTGTTGATAACTAACAGCTACTAAGTAGTTGTTTTCGAAAAATTAATGGCAGTTCTATTGTAACCCGACCTGATTAGCTCAATTGTTATTGACCCCGCCTTCAGCGCTGAGGGTTCCCGGGTTCGGACAGACTTTGTGTGATGAGCACATATGCTTTTATCCGAGTCATGGATATTTGATACTGGTTTCGGCCCCAGTCCATTGTACGGTACCTATATATAATACAAGCGTTGCTAAGTGTGGGACTCTGTACAGTTGGTGTGTTCGTCTGGCGATATTATTAAAAGTGCTAGTATTTTTGCACCTTATATTATTGCGAGATTTTTAATCAAGTCATATCTATATTAGTCCATCACACGTAACTCATGTCCACTTTAATGTCCTTGCGGTGGCTCAGTGAAGTTGGTCACCCTCTTCCCTCTAATATGGCCGAGGAGAGTGAATTTCAGACCAAAGAGGGCAAGCAAAAGAGGCCGAGTGTCAACACATTATATTTTAATAGTAGTGACACGTTAATTACGTACCTATCTTCCTACCTAGATGATTATATGGTTTTACACAGGTATAAATATTTGTACCTACCATTAGATAATCTTCAGTTAATTACTAAAATGGGTATCTAATTGTCAGCTCATAAATGTATCGATACCTTAGTTTAAAGTGTTATTTTCCTGATAGTTTTGTAATCTGTTATTACCCTTTGAACCCGTTATAATACTAGCATAAGTAGTATAATACTAGCATAAGTAGTATCTACCTTATGAATGGTAGGTATTCGTACCATTTATAGTAACGCGGTATCTAATAAGAGTAAGTATAATTCAACTATCATTGTGGGGTTATGATTGTATTTGTTGTCAGTGTTAAAGCTTCTACGTTTTGCAACATTTGCAAACGAGCAAATATTTCAGATATATTCTAAATATTCCACATATATACAGGGTTTAAGGGGCATGGTACCGAAAACTTTAGATAAAGGTTACACTTATTGCTTATAATAAAATTATAGAAATCATTTATTTCGAAAATTATAGGTATTGTAGCTTTTGAGCGCGCAATGTATCGCAAACCACGCGATCACAACACAACGCTCCGCGCGATACCCGACTCGTGCGAATAACAAGTGCGCCCGGGCGTATCGAGTTTTAATTTTCATTGCAGTGTTAGGCCTCAATGAGCAATTCTGGTTATTTTTTTATTAAAAATCACGTTGATATATCTTCTATTATGATTTCAGGCTTAATCAATTAAAAAAATACAAAAAAAATATATATGAAAAGATCTACGGAAAATTCCAACTCTAGGGGGTTCAGAATCATGACCTGTTTCCATGGTATCAGTTTCCGTTACGAAGTCACTCACGCTTTGTATAAGATTAAAATACCCAGCTAAACAGCTGATGTTTCATTTGGCTACTCTTTGCTAGATAATAAAAAATATTCAACCCCCAACGGTGTAAATACTATATACTAAACTTCATAGTAACTGATACATGAAGTGTCCTTTCCTGTCTATAAATACTAAAGACTACCTTATAGGTATAAGGTATGATTAGAGGCATATTTCCCTGTGACACTTGGGGCTGGGGCCCGAGGAGGCTGGTTAAAGAAGGTGGGTAAGGGGGGAAAGTGCGGCTATTCACTCCCTTATCAAGAGATCCCCAAAACTTTGAGACCTACCTACTACACACAGACTAGAAATTTGGACTGTCGGCATCTAGGTGCTAAAAAAATAATTCGAGATGCATGTATTTCACACGGGAAATAGCTATAAATACTCTTGATCAGTCTAGTTATCAGTGGGTGCACATTACAAAAGTATAATTTGAGACAAGAGCTTCACCTAGAAACTGAACTTCAGCCATCCAGTGAAGTGAGCCATTAGACCTATACGCTACCACTGGACTTGGCATTCAAACTTGTTTATTTACAATCATTACGTTTATCTATAGGCTAGCACATTTTTATTTAGTCACGTAGGTCAATGTATGCGGACCGCGTTTTTGTTGAGCACAAAAAGTAAAATGGAATTATTCACAAGATTATTCTGACACGAAAATTGCAGGCTACTACATTTCTAAAGAAATAAAAGTACCTACATATTCTTATTTTCAAACATTTTTTTCGGGTAATTCATAATTCGTCACATTATAGATTCATGGTAACGGCTTTAAAAAACCTAATGTCAGTTGAATTGGCTGCTGGTGAGTTGATAATGCGAATAAAAAAAACTAAGTAACTATAATGCTTATTACGTTACTTACAGTCTATCTACTAAATATCGGTACAATTTTATAAAGTACTTAGATACTTTATAACATTACAAATATTAAAATCACAAGCAGTGATAGCCAAGTTGGTAGAACGTTTGGCTCGGTAACGAGGATCGCAGGTCCAAACGCCGCACCTGTGGAATTGGACCTCATTTGATTATCACTTGCTAATCGGTGAAGGGAAACATCGTGAGGAAACCATGTGGAAATGAAACTCTCGAAAGACATGTGAAGTCCGCCAACCTACACTGGGCCTGCATGGTGGATTATGGACTATGACCTCGCATTGATGGGAGTCCCGTGCCCAGCAGTGATATATTAAATGGGCTGGTATTATCATTATATTATAATTGTCTACCTACATACCTAAGTATATGTTTACGCTTACATTAACGGCCTGATTAGCGCAGTTGATAGTGACCCTGCTTTCCGTGCCGAGGGTCCCGGGTTAGAATCCTGGTAGAGACAAACTTTGTGTGATGAGCACAAATGTTCGTACCCCAGTCATGGATGTTTAATATGTATATTATGTTTGTTGTTGTATGTATGTTTAATGTGTGTATACTGGGTTTGCCCCCAGTCCATTATACGGTACCCACTATACAAGCGTTGCTTAGTGTGGAACCGTATAGTTGGTGTGTTCCTCTGGCGATATTTATAATTTATTTACATAAACGCCATAAATTCTAGTTGATTTTTTTTTGTTTTTTGGCTCATAACAATCATAATCACGGTTCATAATGACATATTAGGTAGCCAGCTAAAATCGCCTAGACCTATGATCAGTGAGCACGAAGTCCGTACATTTGTGACCGTCGTTACGTTACACTTGCGTTACAGTTTTTTGTACCGTATTTACATACTTGCAACGTATCCCTCGAACATTGCCTTAAAAACCTTTCAATGCGCAGAATGTACGTGTTTTTGTTATATGAATCTGTCTATTACTAATCGAATCCAATTACACCGTGTAGTTTAATCCGTGCATATACAACGTGTAATTAAAATAACGCAAAAACCTCAGCCACCCAAACTGGTTATAATTTATATTTTTAATTGCAATGATGCAACTCCACAATATTTTACGTTATTTATTTTTATGTAATATTGTAAAAGTTGCATGCACCGATAATTAAACGAAAATAATTCGCTCTTTAATGATGGGCATGACAGACAGAGGCATCCGTTGAAAATCATTTTAAAAAACGAATCATTTCGCTCTTTCGAAAATTTAAAACACAGTTTCCAAGAATCGAACGTTAGGTAATAAACAAACCGCAATAATGTCGAATACGCCGAACAAAGGTAGGTACATGAATCAGCAGTGGATGAAGTTCCCACTTCCTGGCGGCCTTATGCCCCCATGGCTAATTAGAGCCAATTCACACCGGAACGTTTCAGCTAGAACGATGACGACAAAAAATGTGGTTCAAATAATATCTAATTATGGTATCGGCGTAGGTAGGTGTACGAGTATCTTTATACTATTTACCTCGCTGGATATGTTTACAGAGTCCCCCATACGAGAAAAAATGGCTATAGGCATTATACTAAGGCAAGGAAGAACGAAAGAGGTTACCTGTTCCATATTCCTTCTGTTATTAAAGAACATAAGTGACCTTAACCACCGCATTTAAAAATATACTTGGATAATTGTTTGGATCTAAAGAAACGTACCTACTATAGTCAGACGAACGTTTATTTGTAAGTCGACTGCTCATTAATGAACACTACTGTTATGTTGAACTCTTAAATAACTCATGACGACCTGATTAGCGCAGTTGGTAGTGAACCTGTTTTCGGCGCCGAGGGTCCCGGGTTCGAATCCTGGTAGGGACAAGCTTTGTGTGATAAGCATGAATGTTTGTATCCGAGGCATGGATGATTAATATGTATATAAGTATTATATACTGAGTTCGCCCTCGGTCCACTGTACGGAGCCCATAATACAAGCGTTGCTTAGTGTGGGACCGTATAGTTGGTGTGTTCGTCTGGCGATATTATATTATATTACAATGGATTCGCCAGTCTCATCTTTTCATGTCATGATCCATTTTTTATTTATATTGTATATTTATTGTATTAATTCTCATATATTTCATTCAATTAAAATTTACAATTACAGTTAAACTAAATAGGTCAATAAAAAAAAAAAATAGTATGACAACAAACTATGTATTAAAAAGACCTTCTCCGCGTGGAATGGTGGCAAGAATGCTGGCTGCATTTCCTCACTGTATAATTAAAGTAATATTTTGAGCGAGGATCGTTTAGTTGGGCATGAGTATATCGTATCTAATGTTTTTATGACGTGTTCCACGATGTACCGTTTCAGTTTTTTAACTATAGAGACTAATGGTTGGGGCCGGCTTAGTGCCTACTCTAATAGTGAATATTTAGATCGCTATTTGTTTATGTAATTCGAAATTAATATTGCTGTAATCACGTGTTTGTATTTTTTTGATATCGTGAATACGACACCCAGTCCCATCTGACTGATTTTTGATGGCAATTATGTTAACTCAACGTGAAACAGAACAAAAAAACTTCTAGAACAATTGTGGGCTTGAAAGAGTTATACTTGCATGACGATCACAAATCTATACAAATAAATAAAATTGGAGTGTCTGTTTGTAATATTAAAACAACCACATTTTACTAAGTGCATTTGGATGTATACTCGATATATATACCAAAACAACATTATTTAAATTTTTTGTCTGTCTGTCTTTCTGTTTGTTTTGGCTAATCTCTGAAATGGCTGGACCGATTTTGACGGGACTTTCACAGGCAGATAGCTGATGTAACATGGAGTAACTTAGGCTACTTTTATTTTAGAAAATCTTTTTTGTTAAATACCACGCCGACGAAGTCGCGGGTAGCAGCTAGTTTACTATAAAAATTGCCATCGGTACGGCGACGCGGGCGGAGCGAAGTTTTGTTTTTGCGTGACAAAAAAAAGGGGCCAAGCACCGTGATCATTTTCAAGGAGCAAACGCTAATTTGCGACGAGTGTAATTTGAAATATCGCGTGAAAAACAGGGCGTTTCACCGTGGGCGAGCTCCGTGGTCCATTGTTGCAGCTGCTGTTCGTGACAGCTCTCCGGCCTTGTTCATGTGGCCATCATCGTAATCAACTTCATTACACTTTGATTTCAATTTTAATTAACAGGTTATTGGGTTGGGAATGCTTTACAGCCTTTTAGCTACATATAAAATGGCTTTATTCGTCATCCGTTGTGATATATTAATATACAGAATCTAATTGATAATCTTTATAGACCATAAAATAAGTAAATGATAGTCACGAGCTGTTTGCAGTTTCAAATCGATTGAAAATTATTAATAAATTAATATTCTGTCTTTTTAAGAAATGTTTAATTAATGTGACGTCTTAAAAAAATGGTACATCTTTGAGTGTGCACCAATGGGATACACAATAGGCTTTAAAACACTGTAGTTAGGTACTGAAAATAGTACTTCCACACGGCTAAATATATATGCCTTACCTATCCATTAAATCGGTAAATTTTATTTCTAAATATTAAGTACATACTCAAATCCATTGTACCTTGGTTTTCAAATATATTCAACAGTGTTGGTTCTAAAATAACCACCATTAATTATACGCATAATTTAATCAAATTACTTTTTACGGCCATTGTCAGCTTTTCAATGATCAAAATTAGTATACATATAATTATGAATGATCATATAGAGCCTGAGTAACAGCTAGCAGCTGATTAAGTTGTATATTAATATTTAATTGCAAACAGCTATTTAATATTCACTCCGATAGTAGTAAGTGGTTATAGAGGTTTTTTTTACTTATAGCTATTTGTGAATTGCTACAAGCACGAGTATATTGATAACGTAATTGGATGTAAATTAAATAAATTCATAGTTAAATTAATTATACATACAGTTTAGTTTGATAGGCAATTGTATCTAAATTATTAATGTGTATATGGATAAAGAGATTCGAAATAGATTAAAGGAAAGGAATCTATGAAGAACACCAAATGTGCCCATCCACATGCTATAATAAAACATTTCATACAACATCCGCACACAAAATTGTTGTAAAACTTGTTCTTATAAAATATTAATAATTCAATGTAAACTGCCTATGTTTATATTTCGCCAATGATAAGTAATATTAAGAATACATTATATGATAATGTGTCCATATTTATTACTATTACTAACAAGGATATTAACATCAAGTTGGTACAAAAGGCGATTTATGTAGACATCTTGAATTCAACGAAGCGATCTTAGAATTCTTATTTCGTGTCTCTGTTTGTTGATTTATTCAAACCTGAAATGAAATGAGCTACTGTCAACTGGATTTTCACTATTGGATAGGTCATGTATGGTTTGACACATATTAAAGGGTAGTACCACAGATATATTAGAGGAGATATGTTATGAAAGCGGTGGGCTTGCGCTCACCTTTAGCCAAAATTAGGCTAACATAGAGTTTTCGCCGTCAGTCGACTGCAACTGCACGTGGGTATCGGAGTTCTAACTTTTTTTAAATGCCGTGTTATTCCGTGGTTGTGTGCAAAAATACTAGCAGCAAAGTGAACTACGCGAAAGATGGAATCTCATTTCACCAGCCAGTATTAAGTATTTTATTTATTCGTCTTTAAAATCATTAAAAACAACAAATCAAAAAATATTTAATGCCTTTATTATGTTATTTTAGTTTTCATGTAGAACAACGACATTTTTATTTTTGTACAAAATACATGGCTCTTTAAGTACCACCTATGTTCGCTACTGAGTGAATGTACGAGGCAATGGATAGATCGTCTAACGATACTTTGAATAAACTGGTGCGTCGCGTGGTACGGCCGCTGTATGCGGCGACGACGCAGCACGCACCGAATTATTGGCACACGTCTGTGTGAGACTTCGTATTGGTTGGTTTTGTGTAATTGCATGTGTTTTGCGGCGAGTGGTGGAGAACAAAACGGAGACAGCGAGTTCCCATACATTTTGAACCGCACGGCATATCTCTCGTGATCTGTGGGTAGTACCATAAGAGGTTGAGAGGTAGAGTAAAAGCCGCGCCGAGAGTAAAAGTAGAGCCGAGAGCAAACGCTTTTTATACATGCATATAAAAATGTTATAAAACATCAAAAATATCTATATACAGCAGGTACATATCAACCCATATCTGAATGATTTTGAGTGCTTAACGTGTATTTTTTTTAAATCTCCACACGAACCCATCAAGTATACATATAACGCTTGTATACGTACAATGGACTGGGGGCGAACCCAGTATATATAACCTATATAGATATTACACATCCATGACTTGGGTACAAACATTCGTGCTCATCACACAAAGTTTGTCCCTACCAGGATTCGAACCTGGGACCCTCGGCACAGAAAGCAGGGTCACTACCAACTGCGCTAATCAGGCCGTCTGGATAATTACATGTATGTATGATAAGGGAATTATGTTTAAAGGATTTTAATGTATCAACAATTGACGCTTTCTGTTGAAAGGAGTTCATTAATTATGGTACTTAGAATGTGGAGACCTAGGTCAGTGTACCTACCGTGTTTCCTGCCAATCGAGAGGATAGAATACCAAAACATAATTCGTATATGCTAACCCCGCTGTATTTCGCGAAGTCATAGGTATTTAGGCTATAACAATACAAGTGGTAATATTACAAAATAGATCAAGTCGTACGATTCTAGGTATTGTTTGAAATTAATTGTGCATATTGTTTTGTTATCTCCAAGTTACTCACGCTTTCGGCTATTGAATGCACTTCCTACTCGGCCACATTGAGCTCACGAGCTCGGTTATTGACCGACATTACATTTTGGATACACACACACACACACACACATGCACACACAAATTACTGTTTCGGAATTTCCTAACACAAACGCTTGCTCGAAATTTCCTTATTCGTTATGACGTCCCAATGTGCGAAAATCAATCTTAAAGCAATTTTTCGTGAATCAGATGAAGGATTACGGAAGCTATACCTACCAACTAAATGCCGGCACTTTACAGTGGCAACAAAACATTCCGAACCGGTGGTAGCTTCTGGCTATTCATACGTATATTTTGTTTTCGTATTATATGCCAAAATATACATATATACTGATCTTGATTTTTAACCCTTAATAGCCTGATTTACGAAAGTGATTTATTTTTAATATTACTATGTTTAATGTTACTGTGTTTAATAATAATGACATTTGATTTTTTTTTTAATTTCGTTGGAAAGAATATTATACAACAGTAAAATACGTACAGCCAACCTATAAAAAAAAACTAATAGTAATGTGAACATTCGGTTTAAAAGATTGGTATCAAAATTGAAACTCTAGGCTATTAAGGGTTAACATGACGGGCACTAATGATGACACACGATTTTTTTTCCGCATGATAATACTTAGCCTTAGCGTTATTCTAACAGCCCTGTGCTCTATTTAAAAATAAATAAAGTCATTGATATTGTTATACATACGACGGGGGCCACCAGAGGCAGGGGTATGTGGATAGGACTGAGACGAGTAGCGTAGCTTAACGGGTAAGGTGGGCAAATGATTTGTGACTCAGTACTAGGTAGCTCAAAGTGGACAGTATTAATAAGGTCACTCTACAATACCATACCTACCATCATCATATATCGATATAGTTGTAGAATCTTCCACCCAATGTCCCAATTGGCACAGATGAACTTGAAAGTACACAAATATTTTGAGAACCACGTGTAAATGAATGGTACAACGATTCAAACTTCCTTTTATATCTGTACCTTAGTGTGACAAAATTAAGTATAGATTACAGCTATCGAAACATTAATTTGTTGTGAAAAATATAATTTACAGTAATAGGTATAATAGCAACTAATATTTAGACTAATTTAACGGTAATTAGTTTACCTAATTAGTGTGAAGGTCGCGGCCCCCGATACGTTGTGCTCGTGCTGCTTGCCGAGGCAGAACATACGGTAGACGAATAGACGTCGACCCAATCAGTGGGACCGAGGAACCCATTCAAAACTCGCTACAAATAACAACTATTTACACTACAGACTTCCACATTGCTCCAATGCCCAAAAAAATCATAGGCTAGTACTCGAGGTGCTTGTCGGTTACTTGCAACCTACAAACCCCCCCAAAAGCATAAACTGGAATGCAGCTTCGTTCACCTCGTTCGGAGCCTCTCTTAAGGTCATCTGCCACCAACACCACTTCTCAATACATAGAAAAACCGTATAAAAGAGGTTGAGCCAATTTTTTTTAATGTAGATAATATAGTTTTGTAGCTGTTCTGTATCGGGCTAGGATGTTGGAACCCCAAGAGGCGTATAACGAACTCTTATGTTCAAGCAATTCACTTCCAAGCTTGAAACTGTTGCCATTTGTATCACGTGAAAGACATAGTAAGTACCCGCTATATTAGTAGTAAGTACTTTGGCTGAGTCTATACTATAATTTGGCTGACAATGCGTTTAGAAAAGATAAAAAAAGTATTTCTTTTTTAAATAAGTATGTATTATGAGTTAAAATATAAAATTGCCAGGAAATTTACCGCGTGGCAATAAGACTTCGTAGTACAGCCCCAGGTAGGATAACGTTACAACGTTAACGCGCGCAGCCGCGAGCTATTCATAAATATAGTAATAACTGCGAACAATCACAAAGAACGGTAATAACATTTGTGTTGCATAGCTCATTGTGATGGATTATTGATGCAAAACGATCGCCCTTGTGAAGTACCTACCCACCATGTACAATTAACTTTTCAAGGGATTCTTTACACCCGATTGAAAAACCAAGCAACAACAAAGGAACTTATAGGCAGACGGATTGAAAAAATAATTACCATCACACCTTTATACCCCGAAGGAGTCGGCAGAGGTGTATTGTAACGGTACACCATTAGTCTCCAATAGGTAGATAATAAGGATGACTTAAATACCTATAACCATAACTCAAAGACCATTAACCATAACATTGTCCCATTATTAATATTTATTTACATCATTTATAGGTATACAAAATTGGTTTCATTTAAACACAAATAATTTACCCAGCTAGGAACTAGGAAGTATAGTCGGTCAATAATAAAGATGTTTGATGTTTTAAATATATACTCATAATATTATTAATGATAGACATATTTCCAGATCTTGTGCAATATCTGCCCAATATATTTAAATAAGTAATAACGAATAATCTGAATTAAGTAATTTTATTAAATATATAAACACATGAAACTAAACTAAAATAACTAATAAAAATCTTAATTGTGAATTTGTTATTTACTTGAGTGGGAGAAGTTACTCCGTACTCAGTAACATTTAAGGGTTGGTAGGTATGTTGGCTAAACGCTTTCAGATATGATTATCCAAAAAGTGCTTGTGGCATGGTATGCGGTGCAAATGAAAAAAACCGTGAAATTTCCAATGGCCTCTTTATTAGCCTAAGGCTTAGTCTAACTAAGCGGGGAGGATAGACGTGCAGACCAATCACAGATTGTTTAAAATCCTCCGCTCGGTATACAAAGCGGTGTGTTTTAAACAATCTGTACGGTATTTTCTGTACATTTCCTCTCCTCTCTGCTTTGGTAGAACCCGGAGGTTATCCATAGAATACAGGGGGCATACTCTTAAGATCTGTGCGTGCCAAAGTAAATGCCTTAAAGAAGAGATTCTTGTTCTATTTTGATCACCGACCAGATCAGGCATTAAAGAGTCGGCATATTATTTAAAACTAATAAACTAAAATACACAACGACGATGTTTGATCTTCTCGTAAAAAAAAGTAACTAACCTTAATCATCAAAGAACCTTGGCTGTAAAAAATCAAATTTATTTATGAATGTATGTAAATTTTAAAATAAATGTTTATGATTACTTATTTGTGTCAATGTAATTTTTTTTAATTTCCTACTTCTACGACATTGATTCGTAATGCAATCGCATGCGGCAAGTCCCTGCCAGACGCAAAAGAACAGGTAGTAGAGCTCGTTGATCGACATCACAAACACGTTTTCTTTTGATTGTATCAAACAACCTCACATGAAGACGTACATCTCTCTTAATTTCAGCTAAAAATTAAGGAAAAAATATAAAATGTCAATTTATAAGTTATTATAAGTAACCCAAGATAGATAATTTGACTTAGACTAAACATCTAGTAAATAAAGAAGTTGTAAATAACCTGCATATAACGTTTTGAACGCAAGCCGTTGACTATATAAAACGTAGGCAGCAAAACCTTGTATCATATACCTACCATATCGCAACTAATAAGACCCTGTTGCTCTTAGAATCTGAATCAGATTTGTAATTAGCATATGTTGCTCAAGAGTGTTTCCCTGGCAAATCGTTGGACCTACGAGCGAGAACAAACCAATGCCCTTTAAGGTTAACTGTACCCAATCCTTTGTTAGTGCCATTGTATCCTTTATATTGTTACCTTTTTGTTTCTGTTTTATCAATAATACGAGGTGTTAAAAATGTCAGCTGCACGCAAAATAATTCATAAGCGTCTGCTTGGGATTTGTAAATGTTTTTTTTTGTGAACCGTTGTATGATGCTTAAAATTCTAAATGATATTAGTTAATTTTTACTATCCTGTATGAATTAATTAAATCATATTTAATACATAGCCATTTACTAGACGAGACGTCGCGTTTTGTGATTCCCGTATGCTTACGTCACAAAAGAGACAGAGATGCTGTCCAAACCTCATTCTTTCGGCTTACGTAGTTTAAGCGTTGATTTAAACTGTCAATTCCGATTATGAAAATAGGTATAAATAACGATTCGCCATTTTCATATTTTCTCTCATCTTTCCTCTTTCTTGTCATCATCCATTATTTTATTTATAATGTGTATTTATTGAATGTTTTAATGCTATCAATTACTTGACATTGGCAAAATACCCGCTAAGTTGTGGGTGAGGCCATATTCATATCCATTTTGTTTCATCGCATCTCATTTCGTAAAGAAAGAAGAAGAAGGTATAAATAACGTATTCGTACTGACACAGATATCAGATAAAGATAATTTGTTACATAAATATGCAAACACGGGACGACGCGGACGGTCCGATGACACGTGTCGTTAAGCTCCTACAATAAATCTATAAGTGTGCTGCTGATAATCGCTGTGTGACTTTCACGGTGCGTGGCGTGTGCGCATCGCGGTGACTCACCGGTGACTTCCCCGATACACTCGCCGTAAAACTCGACCGTACGGCACTCCGCTATCGGACTTAAGGCTCCGAGGGAATCCCCAAGTGCTCTCTCAAACGCACTCTCTGTTTAGACATATATTTACGAGACGCCCCCAACGTCGTCGTGGGAATACCGAATATTAACAGCTCGGATCATATTTTACCTCTTTAAAATTTTTTATTATGGTCTTCATGAGACCGCAATATAGCTGATATACTTATATTTATTACATACAATGTTGGTGTAATAAGTTATTGTTTTAAAGGACTTTTTAATGTTTCAGACAATAATTTTTATTTCCGAATTAAATTGGACAAAAAAGAAAACATAAAGTAAGGATGTATTGCATATTATTCATCCGTTTTGTAATAAGATTATACATCTGGACTCATCAGTCCAGGTGTATAATTTTGCACGTAAATCAGACCACTGACCCCGGCTCCAATTACATGTCAATGCACTGCACGTTGGAAAGTAAGGGCAGAGTTTTAAATTATATAAAAAAAGCCAGGTAACATTGTGTTTTATTATTCCTCCTAAATACATATTGCACCAATTTCGATGGCGAATTCAAAGACCTATAACCATAAAGAATAAAATAAGAAACAGCCTAATGAAAATCGTTGTAAAGTCACCCTAGCAATCTGTAATTAAATATCTTGGATCTATAAATTAGGTACTTATGTTTGTTTTTGTGTTAATTTTGTCACGAATTTAGATTATCCGTGATCATATTTTTTATTTACATAGGTAATTGGAATCTCATTAATATCTGCTCGCGACCTTCTAATTCCAATAAACGGTAAGTCCGTCGTGACGTCAGCCCGCGCGGCGAGTTGTCACACACAATATGACGTATTTTAATAGTAGATCAATAGAGGTGAATAGATGTCGGTTTTTGTGATTTACCCTGAGTAGTTTACGGTCATTAGTATTGACTCGATGCTGTGGCTTTCCAGTGTACCGCCCTGACTGAGCACTGTGTCGCCTAATTTGTTTATCCATTACCGTGACAATGCACCATTGCGGCGAAGTGTTTACGTTTGCGGTAACATTTGCATCATTAGGAAAAATTACAAAAAACATCACACTTTAGGTAACCTAAACAAATACTCACCAACCATTCCAAGCGGTTTAGGCATTTTTCGATCCGATTCCGAGAAACGGGTGGTACGGGATAAATATGAGACTTTATGATTTAGTACATAACCGTACTTTCTTAGCGCGAATCTTTAATCATCTTAAATTATTAAATTTAAAGATTAACAAAATGAAATATTTGTACTTAATTAATTCTTGTGTCCTATAAGTAAGTATTGAAACACCGAACGAACAAAGACCATACAGTGGCATATTAACCATAGTGTGTTCATAAACATGACTTGACTTTTCAAGTTCTCCCATGATGTCCCGGTAGATTTTCAGTAAAGTATCCACAGCTTTACTGATAGGGGTAGGGGATTCATTTCATCATCGTCATCAATAAAAGATATAAATATCATAATAAAAAACTTGGGAAGTGCCCTACATTGAAAGTGGGGATGATAAATAAATAAGGCCTGTGTTACACTTGTGATCTATCATCTTAAAACGAGACGAACACTTCCCGTAATTACAGTCGAACTTAACTTACTATACAGGTAAGTTCGTATGTCATATCCGTCAGAGCAGAGCAAATAAAAAATACAATAAAATAATTTCACGCTAGCACGAGGTTTCTGTATTCATTACAACTTATATACTAGAAGTGGAATATAAATGGAATAAGACACGTGAGAACAGAACAGACATCACGCTGCATTACCAACCTCGAGTCGTTGACCTCTCCTATTTAATTATAATTTTACCACAGGTATTATTATGTATACCAACTTATATATTAGACAAGAACACACACAGTACCACTCTACCCTACGCGCATAGATGTGTGCATGTGTATTCACAATATTAATTATGTTACCCACCTGATGTTGATGAAAGTCATCAAGTATTTGGGAATCAAAAACACGGGTCTTGTATGAACAGTGATTTAGGCACTGTATATCTTAGTATGTGTAGTTATCAGCCACCCACATCTATAATGTCGGTGAGTAGAGAACACTACATAATTACAAAATGAAGCCCGGATAAAACCAAACGTATTTTCCATTTTACAAAATATAAATCGATACCTTCCTATACGATTTCCACTACGAGGAAAATATGCACAGAAGAAAAGATGAATGTCACTGTATGGAAATGATACTGTCTGAAGAGGCACCACTGTGGGTCCTGGCTAACAGATAGGGATGCGGAAGTTCTCGACAACATCTGAAAGTCTCCGTCTAGTTTGACTCACTGAGGCGCTCCTTGGGACTTGGTGCCTGGAGCGGCCGCTCCGTTCGCCTTACGGTAGGGGCGGTCCTGGTAGGAGTGGATGTGGTGAGAGTATGCTGGGCCAGTCTTTACATTATAGTAAGGGTAAATGATACCACTTAGAAAACAAGGTTTCTGACAGCGTCAATCATCCATCGTACAAGACCGAATTCTTACTTTCTGACACATATCAAGAAGTGGAGTTGTCTCCATCGAACGCCTCTTAGGGCAGTGGAATGTTGAAGGTAAAAGAGCATGCGACAGGTCGCCTATGCGTTCAATCGACTAAGTTAAAGCCGCTATTAATGGTCCCCCTTATGAGTGTACCAAAAGGGCTACAGTGCGTAGGCAATGGCAACGGAATGTTAAGCTTGCAACTGACCCTTAAGTGTTGACCATGACCACTCTGCCAAGAGTGCAACGAAGAAGCTGAAGAAAACATGGTTTCTTTAAATTAAGGGAAAAGATCAGAAATATATTTGTTCATTATTATATCCTCCGTCTGGGCAGCAAACGCCTCTCCATAACCTGATCAGTCAATAATAGTTTAATATTTGTTGTCTTACTAAGCACAAGATTATCGCGAATTATTGTTGCGGCGCCCAGCTACCTCGGACCATGCCAGCCTTTTAAATAAAGCTTTCCACTGCCGGCGTATATGCCTTAAAGGTTCTCTTCATTAATGTTTAATAGATTTAATTCCTGCATTACCTTTAGTCACACTGATACTAATATTGGACCGACATTATCTATATATATCTACCAAGTAATTATTTTGTATCCGTAGTTTTTCCTGTCCTACGATTATGCGTATGCTTGACAATTGATATGGGAATCCCATTTTGCCTATTTCAATATTGAAATCTCCCTAGCAAGAATACTTAGGGATATGAAAATATTTTGCCTAATTTTATGCGTGGGCAGATAGATTAAATGTGTACTAATAGAACACTTCAGTTATTTCAATACTATAAAAATATCTCTCTCTCGCAAACACCTCAAACACACCAACTATTTTGCAACCCCCGACCCATGCGTCGCAGGTGTTATAAGTTTTAGACCTATGTCTGTTTGTGTGTCTGTCCGTGGCACCCAAACGCTGGGACCGATTTCAACGCGGTTCTTTTATTCGAAAGCTGATTCATTCGGGATAGTTATTAGCTATGTTTGGTAAAAAAATTATTTTGCCGTTTCAAGATCATCAGCTCTTTTTCGAGTCGGTGTAATTATTTCTTGTGTTTTGGATTAATTTATCCTAGTTTTACTGACCCGATCGACTTGATATTTGGCACACTGTCAAATGATGATGAGACTGCAGTAATATGAATACTTCGACCAGATGCTGCAATTGTGTTTGGGCTATTGAATTGGCCTAAATAAGTAGTTGGCTGACACATCACGTGACTTGAACCCGATGATGGAGTAGGTAGGTGGCCACAGGAACGTGGCCGATATATTAATAAAAGACCCACCGAGTGTGGACTCATTCGCTAGGTCTCGACGAGTTTAACGTTGATAGGTTATGGATTAGATGGACGAGTAGGTATTTAAGTTTAAAAAGCATAAAATGAAAATTAAATTAAACTTTTTTTAAATACCTTACTCAAAAACAAACATTTAAAAAGTAAAAAATATAATATGTTTATTCGTTTTCATATTAGCATTGATTCTTAATGGCGTTTGGAACGTTCAGTAAAAAAATAGAGTGACCAACTTAGCGGTCCCCGACGTCATTAAGGTTCAATAATCATTTGGGTGGAAACGAATAAACAGGTGTTATTAACGTTTGTTTTTTAATACAAGAAACTGATTCACGTAGTCATTACTTATTTTTATGCATTATTGTTAAAGTTGATTGCATCTTTAATAGGTAGGTACCTATCTTAAATATTCGAATCTATGAATAATTCTAGTAATGTTTGTTATTTTTTTTTTAAATGACACCCTATTTCTTGCTGATAGTTTATTTTACTATCAATAACGAATATATTACAATTATAGTTGCCGTGTTCTTGGTAATTTTACAGACGTTGTCTTATCTCGAAAATGAAAATTTCTCATCGCATTCTATTTACCATGCAAAGTTTATTTTGTGAACAATAATTTATCCACTGCATACCTATTTATTCCGAATCTCAGTTTAATTAATTAACCTCAGAAGAGCTAGCTAAATTGTTAAAAGTAAATGTTCCTGTGTAGATATTTCTAACATAAAATAATGATTATAATACTTAAATATCGCCAGACAAACATACTGTACGGTCCCAAACTAAGCGATGATCCCAGGAAGTGTACTAAAACTAAGCGATGATCCCAGGAAGTGTACTAAAACTAAGCGATGATCCCAGGAAGTGTACTAAAACTAAGCGATGATCCCAGGAAGTGTACTAAAACTAAGCGATGATCCCAGGAAGTGTACTAAAACTAAGCGATGATCCCAGGAAGTGTACTAAAACTAAGCGATGATCCCAGGAAGTGTACTAAAACTAAGCGATGATCCCAGGAAGTGTACTAAAACTAAGCGATGATCCCAGGAAGTGTACTAAAACTAAGCGATGATCCCAGGAAGTGTACTAAAACTAAGCGATGATCCCAGGAAGTGTACTAAAACTAAGCGATGATCCCAGGAAGTGTACTAAAACTAAGCGATGATCCCAGGAAGTGTACTAAAACTAAGCGATGATCCCAGGAAGTGTACTAAAACTAAGCGATGATCCCAGGAAGTGTACTAAAACTAAGCGATGATCCCAGGAAGTGTACTAAAACTAAGCGATGACCCCAGGAAGTGTACTAAAACTTATATAGATATTTAGCATCCATGACTCAGGTACAATCGTTCGTGCTTTTCACACAAAGATTACCTCTACCAGGATTTGAACCCTCCGCTTCAAGGGTCCCGATCCTAGGTACGGACGCAGGATTACTACCAACTGTCCTAATCAGATCGTCTAGTCAGATAGTCTTATCATGTCGTCTATTCTTAGACATATATGTATCAATATCAATCTACTTATATTATAATACGGTTTAAGCTGGCTTAATATCTTGATTTGACGAATTATTATCATTATTTCACAATGTTATTAACTTTATTAACTACTTATGTATTAAATATGTTTTAATGGCGTACTTCCGAGAACGATAAGGCCATTTCCGTTGTACGGCACCTCTAACGCGGTACGTAGGTTAAATACATAATATAACCTCCTAATTCATAAAATTTATATCCCATTGTATTGGCATTACAAAACATTTTAGAGTCGAAAACCCTTTGTAATACCGTTTTTATTTCATGAAAGTATTACATGAATTTGGGAGTAAATATTTGGTTAATTTAGATTTTAGCTAAACCCGTCCCCAGTACTTAACTGGGGATGGGTTTAGCTGATGATAGGGTGGTTCTGCGTGGTGGTGCTAAGTCCGGGGGATGGCAGTGGTGCGGAGGCTGCAGGCGCCGGCGGCGCGGGGAGCGCGCGGGACGCGGATAATGACGCATGCGCGACGAAAGGCGCTGCGGGGTGGGAGGCGCGCGCCTAACACTATTTAAACTGTTCTTACGAACGGTCATCATGCATTGGTCTGTTTGCAATCCAAAGTTTAGTTAGCTTTAGTAATACGACAGCTCGAGTCCGAGACAGACTGGCACAAAGCCCGTGGTCGAGACAAAAAGCTCTCGCAGACAAACGCTAGCTAACGCGCAGTGAACCCCAGTTCAGGCCCTACAGATCCCAGTGGAGTGTCGTGAAGCCATGGCCGTCGCAGCTGCCCAGAAGAACCGCGAGATGTTCGCCATCAAGAAGTCCTACAGCATCGAGGTGAGGAGCTCGCCAGGACTTGCTCATTTTAATCACTCAGCTATCCCCCCCTGTGTATGGCACAGAATGTTCAAGGCTACCTTTATTTTTCTTTAATACTTCTCATTCATTTGAATTAAAATGCAAGTTTTAAATTTTCTTAATGACCTATAACTTTTAGCAATTAATCAGTAATAAACTGCTCAACCTGGCAATATTTAATAATGTATGTTTAAAATAGTTCAGAGTAATTTAGAAAACTTTATTAGCTAACCTTCTTTTAATGAGTGACTTAAAAACATTGCCACGATACGCACAATTTGACAATAATACATAATATTCGGTTGTTGAACAGCTTAAAACAAAGAAGTATTGTTTGCTGGAACATTTTTTTGTTGTTAATTAATACAAATGGAATTTATAAAATGTAAATTTCATATATTTTAAAAGTATGAAACAAGTGAATCCGAGAGCTAATAAAGCCTATTTTTTAAACATTAAAAATAGCAAGTAAGCACTAAATAGTTTATGTTTAAATATCGGGGAGATTAATTGGCGCTAAATCACGGGTAATCAATATTGCTGCCTACTTTGTTGATATAGCTCGTGTACGACTACTTGACTATATGACAATAGACGACGAACTGTATTAAATCGTCAGAACACAAAATAGTTCTATGTTATTGTATATGTTATAATAATTCTAACGCTATGTTTGTATTCATAACAAATCACTAGGTGACCGTGTGAAAGTTACGCGCGTACGGAGATACCTAAATCCAATCTTGAAATCCATGTTTTCACTTATAATCACGTCGATTATTGTCCAAAAGCTTGAGAGTGCAACGGAGCTCATTACGTCGAGAGCAAAGTCTTCGCAACGTTATTATTCTGGCGGTAATTAAGTCAGCTTTGACGCGACGAAACACTTTCACAACGATATCGCATCATCGTGTGACAAATTGTGCAATATTCCATACAACAATATGCTCTAAATAAGTCATTGTTTAAGTAAACGCGTAACGCGGTAAACACACCGTCCGTGAACGGCAACGGAATGTTTACCACGATATGACTAGTAATTATTACAGTAAAAAACCCGTGTCTAATCAGTGTTAGAATTGTCAATGGCAGATTAATCACCATTGTCAACAAATCATAATTGTTAGGCTCATACGATTCAAGTTCGCTGCAATTAAGTAAATCATTCGAAATCTCCCATTTGTACAGTGGCTGTAGAACGTAAAGCTTTGCGAAATGTTATTGCGAAATGTAGCAGAACCTATACGCACGAGTCTTGATTATAAAACTCATAAGATGCATTGTTTTGTGTCAAAATGTCATAGCGTGCGTGTATGTTCTGTTATATGCAATGCGATCACACTATGTTTGTCTATTAATTTGTGATGTGCGCTGTGCGATAGCTAGGCCCGCAACAATCGTGTTATTGATTATCGTGTATTTTGTGATTGGTGCCTGAATGATTGTATTTCCTTGACCGTAGAAGGTCGGAATGCAAAGCGGTGCGACGCTCACTGACGGCACTGAGCTCTAGTTCGATCATGTAAAACGATGTACGCACCATCACCTGGGACTAGCGCGAAGGCTACAATCTTTGAATGGAAACAATGACCTATTTAATTGCATCTTATCGGAGTTCGTTTCGCTATTAATTATCGATGCCTAATTAGACTTCGTCACGCAAAACGCAATATCTAAGTTTCGATCTGCAGCAGTTTTAGGGTTATTTAAATATGCCCTTGACCCTCGATACTGGTGAATATATTAGTTTAGAAGACTGGAGGAAGATCCTCACCTAAACCCCCAACATTACCCTCCTTCTTACGCAGTCAGGTAAAAACAACGAATACTAAATAGGTAGATACATAGCTACTTCTTTTGTTCTGTACGATCTCGTGATTTAAAAGATATTAATGTGTAGGTATGGATAATTGCAAAATTACCGCGCATAAATTAAACACTGAATTATGATATATGTGCATACAAGAGTGTGGCATCAATCGATCAAATAGCTATAGGTGTAGGTAGTAGAGTTGGCCGGAGGGTGGACACAGGTCGACGGCGGGCGGCGTACTCTGGCTTGGCTTAATTACCCGCCGCCGATTGGAATGGTGAAGTGGCCACTCGGGCACACCAAGGCTATATCAACCGGATTCCGAGTCCTGTACGCTCCAGTTAGGCTTTAAATTTACAATACCGCCGCGACATTGTTCGTTTCCGCAATCTTGTCAGCGGCGCACGTCGACTCGTATGCGAGTTATCATCACATTGAGCTCTCCAGAAAAAAGATTTTAGGTCGCGTAATTACCATCGCCGTTGCATTTCAGGGGCTCGTAACAATAGCGAGTGATTAGCGTAACCCTTGACACACATAGTTAGGTCCGCGCGGCCACTCTAGTGGAAAACGCTAGGTGTCGACGCCCGCGCGTAGCCAGCCACCGCGTCACTTCGTGCCTACTCCGCGACGCAAATTACACCGATACAATCACGTCAGCACACACCTAGTCTTTATATAAACACTACTTAAAACCTGCATCTATGAGAACAATAAGTACATTACGATTACCTTACTTTAAATTTTATGCACAGCCTACTGTATTGAACTTAAATCTGCAGCAATTAACCAAAGTCTATCAAAGAACCTAAGCAAAGGCTTGAATGGAAAGGCGTCCCGACGTCACTAGAATTGTGTGGTCTACAAGAAGTCTTAAGTAGTGATAATTGGCTCTTTTCGCGAGCAATGGTCCAGAAATTCAAGCTCCTTTGTAAGATTTCAATCGCACAGCTTCTCCTCGTCGCGGGTCGTGGGGGCGGGAATAATGGGAGCACTTTACGCCCGGCCACACTCAGGAAATAAGCTTAGGAACTTCGTAAAAGCAATTCCTACTCGCACATGAAATATAATGCGATGTGACCGCTTTATATTTATAAGGATTTAGAAGATCAAACTGTTTCAGAGGTGGCGCATTGTATTCTCTGTGAACTAGACATTTTCTCGCCAGACGGTATTGTTCTCTTTCACTTTTCACGTCTCAAGAATTTTTCAATACCAATATTCGCGTCGACACCAATCTTCCGGTGCCATCACAATCAATTGTATATACGGATGAACTTGCATTTACATTTACTATGAAAATACTTTCTCGCCTGACTACTAACTGACAGTTGCGATAATATAACTTAATTTTGTTACAGAACGGTTATCCGTCTCGCCGTCGGTCCCTGGTGGACGACGCACGCTTCGAGACCCTCGTTGTCAAACAGACCAAACAAAGCGTATTGGAGGAGGCTCGCGCCCGCGCCAATGGTGAGCCATCATTACATAAAACTGCACAGTGGTTCCAAGCCAACCGCATGTGAACCCAGACGTGAACACATAGAGGTCATCAAACCGACATTATGCAGTTCCAGTTCGGAACTTATCCGCCGAATTAAATAATACTTTTGTTGTATCATGAAATTGTTTTCCACCACCCGTCAAAAAGAATGATTGATTAGAATATTATTTTGTTTATGATTTGTTTTGTTTATTTATTTTATTTATTTCCTTTAATTTAGACTCTGGCTTGGACTCCGAATTTATCCAAGACGGAATTCATATTGGCAATGGTAATAACTCCCCGACTGTCGAAGATGGAACTCATCAAGACGACACTAAGAACGGTCACCTTGGTAATTGTCCTTTATTTTTTTTCCTTATTTACAACATATTTGCAATTACATTGTAAGATTTTTTTAACACTTAGTTAACTGATTTTCTCAACACGCTTATTATTTTTTTTTGTTTCTTCGTTTTTTTTATTTCCTTTTATATTTCCTTTTAGCTGACGCTGATATCGGTGATGACGCTGGCAAAACTGACGAGGGTCAGTATTTACATTGTTATGGTTGTTTAAAATCAAAATTAAGTATTTATTGTATTAGACTGGGGTGATTTAACAAAAACAATCTTTACAGACTACACTCTGACCGAGGAGGAGGTGATTCTGCAGAATGCTGCAAGCGAATCCCCCGAGGCGGAGCAGGTCGTCCAGCAGGCCGCCCTGCTGCTGCGCATGCGCGACGGCATGGGCTCACTGACCCGCATCCTCAAAACCATTGACAACTACAAAGGATGCGTACAACACCTCGAAACTCGTCCGTCCCAAGTCTCCGGTGTCCAGTTCGATGCCTTAGTGAAAGTCAGCATGTCCCGTATCAATCTACTGCAACTCATCCGATCTCTTCGCCAGTCAACCGCTTACGCGGGAGTTAACTTAGTGTCAGAAAACAATATCTCCAGCAAAACCCCATGGTTCCCCCGCCACGCTTCAGATCTCGACAACTGCAATCATTTGATGACCAAGTACGAGCCCGAGCTTGACATGAATCATCCCGGTTTTGCCGACAAAGAATACAGGGAGCGCAGGAAGGAGATTGCGGAGATTGCTTTTGCCTACAAATACGGAGATCCGATCACGCACATCACATACAAGGAGTCGGAGAACGCCACCTGGCAGCGAGTTTTCAACACCGTGCTCGACTTGATGCCGAAGCACGCGTGCCGGGAATACAAAGCGGCGTTTAGCAAGCTGCAGGCGGCCGACATCTTCGTGCCTCACCGCATTCCTCAGCTCGAGGACGTGAGCAACTTCCTGCGCAAGCACACCGGCTTCACACTGCGGCCCGCCGCCGGGCTGCTCACCGCTCGCGACTTCCTCGCTTCTCTCGCCTTCCGCGTCTTCCAGTCTACCCAATACGTACGTCACGCAAACTCGCCATTCCACACACCTGAACCGTGAGTAGTTTTTACGTTTATTTTCCAACACACTAATCTCGTAAAGTTTAAAGCAGTTTATGTCACGTTGTATTAATTAATTTGAATGAGGACGTTTTATTTATATAAAAATCCACGCGGAAATCGCAAATACTGTACCTGTCAAACTAGCTATGCTCATGGATATGAACACGTTATTAATTACTGATAATAATAATTAGGATCAAAATTATTGCCTTGAAGAGTCTCATTGCGGAAATATATAGCAACTAGTCCTCGTTGATATTATGCAAATTTGGCCGAAACATAGACAAATGTAGACCGGATTACATAATTAAAATAAGTATTAGTTTCAATGTCATTTTTTTTCGTTGGTAATTAGTTACACGGTGCGTACGCTTGTACGCACATAAAATCAATTGGCTAGTTAAAAGAGATGTTTCGTGCCGTGATGGAACTGTAACTTTATTAAATGGCTCGCTTATAATTTAGTTATACACTTTAGAACGTGCCGGAGCAAAGGCTACTGTTATTCAATTAACTGCCACTTTGCAATAAATGCATTTTAGCTATACTTTACACGATGTAGTGTATATTTAACTGCTCACAATAAAGGGGCCACTCTTATTTAGTTAAATGAGTCCGTTTTGAAGTCTTAATGGGTTACTTATTGAACGAATGTCTGTTCTCCAGTGATTGTATCCACGAGCTCCTCGGACACATTCCGCTCCTGGCTGACTCGAGCTTCGCTCAGTTCTCCCAGGAAATCGGACTCGCATCCCTCGGCGCTTCCGACGCTGAAATCGAAAAGCTCTCTACTGTAAGTTACCAGTTTATAAGTTGTATCATCATGAAACAGTTTACTCAGCCATTGCGAATATGGAAATTTGGTGAATGGGCCCAGCCATTGCGAAATTAATTTGAGCCGAGCTGCAGCTAATGTTCGTCCACTGACTGCATTATGAATTGTGTTGTCTTTGCGCAGGTGTACTGGTTCACTGTTGAGTTCGGACTTTGCAAGGAGAACCAACAACTAAAGGTATACGGCGCTGCGTTGCTCTCCGCCGTCGGCGAGCTGCTGCACGCGCTCAGCGACAAACCCGAGCTTCGACCCTTCGACCCTGCCACTACCTCGGTGCAGCCCTACCAGGACCAGGAATACCAGCCTATTTACTACGTAGCCGAGAGCTTCGAAGATGCCAAAGACAAATTCAGGTAAATATATTGCTAATTGAGAGCAGTGCGCCGTACCATATGATTAAATTGATCATTTGATTAATGTATTTTGATGAATATGCAGACGCTGGGTTTCGACCATGTCCCGACCTTTCGAAGTCCGCTTCAACCCGCACACGGAGCGCGTTGAGATGCTGGACTCCATAGACAAGCTCGAGACCCTCATCTGGCAGCTGAACACAGAGATGCTGCATCTGACCAACGCCGTTAAAAAGCTCAAGGGCTCGCATTTCGAATGAACACCTTACGTGTCGTACACATCTATGGTTCAGTGCACGCGGCCTCGCCGCATTCTGTATAGTTAGTGATATTATAGATAGACTGTTGTCGCGTGTGGAGTGTGTGTGTGTCTGTGTGAGCGAGTGTGGAAACCATCCGATGGTACTTGGTTGAATTCCTTTTTTGTACCTTATTGTATTATTTATTGTGCCGAGCTCATTGCCCGGGTCTCGGAAACTGCACGGAGCTCCCGATTGCCCATTTAAGGAGGCTGTGTTGGTTTCTCGAGTCCTATGCTATTATTAGTGTTAATTTATAACTTAAAGAAATACACAAACAAATAAAAAATGGAGCACCAAAAAGAAATATAAAAAAAATGAAAATATATGCGTTTGCGTGGATTATGTTGTTTTATTTTTCGAACTTTAGAATATTTTTTCAAACGATATTAATAAAGTCGTAGATACCATCGTGTATGGTTGTACCGACTTATACCTACTTATTGAATGAAATTCTTTGATGAAGTGCGGTACAATAAGAACTATTATATAAATTAAGCTTAATGTATCTAAGTAGGTATTACATTTAAATATTATCAAAGAACAATCAATTTTATAGGTAGGTGGTGTTACTTAAAATTGAGAGCCTTCTAGAAGATGTATGGTACATTTAAATGTAAAATGAAAGCGCGAAGCAATCAGCATGACTCGCGGGGATACCCCACGGCGCACCTGTAATAAGATTTGCCCGGCCCAGAGGAATACGATCGCTCGAGTCTTCGAACCTAATCGGATTGTGAAAAAGAATATTAATTGAGTTCCAAGATTCGTATAAAATCTAGGTAGGTACGTGTAAAATACCAGTATTCAAATTAATATCAATCGTTCTTTGGTAGAATTATAATATATACTTAGGTACTTTTTTGGAATTCAGAATTAAATCCAAATAAGAGAAAAAGAAAAGAGTTAATTGCGGAAATATGCTTATTTAACAAATATCTAATCGAAATTGATAGACCCCGTTGTAGTTACTTAGAATAATACTCGAGTTATAAATTCAACCTAACATATCCCTCAGGCAAATTCCCAAAGCGTTCATCCTTGAATTTATTTTAGTATTGGATATGAAAACCGCACAAGTTTTTTTTTTCGCGAATACTACATTCTCGAGTTTGTTCAAGTTAGTTCATGTGTCAATGAGTAATTGTAGCTACAATCTATAACTTCTATTCTTAAACTTGTTACTCTTCTGTGAAGGTAGGTTTATTGAAGATATTTGAAATGGTGCTATAGCGACGTTCCTGAATCCAAATACAGGATGTTCTTACAATAGTTGTATTCTTTCCTGTGAGGCATTTTGTTCGAGCGTCAAAGAACTACTAGATTAATTTGAACGGGGTTATTATATAGCTTGTGGGACCCAAAAGATAGGGTAGGTACATCATCACGCTATATAATCATTGAGAAAATAACTACCTACCTGTACTGTAGCTGTAGAAACTGATCGATGGCTGCTCTGGTGGAGCATTCGGCAGTAAAACCGTAACAATTAAGGAGCGCCTAAATTTATATACTTATATAATAATCAGTTTGAAAAATGAATTTCGAGTTAAGTAACTGGTGGTAAGTCCCTACCTACAATAAAATTAATATTGTTTTTAATCGCAATACAATTGTAATGAAAACCAAATAAATAATACTTATTTACGTGTAAAAACCTTTGAATGTACGTCGCAATAACCAATATTGTACCAAGTAAAGCAGGTTTAGCAGGCTTCAGAGCGAAACTATAGCAAACTTTTGATCTGGAATAAAATGTCGTATGTAAAATAAAAAGGTTGGTGTTTTGCGTTGACATTAAGCGAGGCAGTGGAGAGGTACCTACGGCCTTAAGTCGAGCAAGGGCGCAGGCGATTGCCGAGCACTGGTGGAGCACATTGAACAAAGCCAGTAGGTACGGCGCGCGGGCTAGCGGCGACGGCCAACCACTAGCGTCCGTCGTGTACGCAATAAGCGAATAAAATAGTAAAATTTTTGTATGTCGATTATTATAGCCTCAGCCACGAGTATGCAGTATTTCTAATTTTCTAAATTAGTAACTGATAATATAGCAATGTTGGTAGAACGCTCGCCTTGGCAACGTGTCGCAGGTTCAAACCCCGACTCGCATCTCTGGGATTTTTGGATTTCATCTGCGAATCTCTTTAACCATGATTATTTCTGAGTCTGGGAAAACCACTTCAAATACGTGTTTAGTCCACTAACCTGGACTGGGCCGGCGGGATAGAGTATTATTATGGTCTAGACCCCCTCGCAGAGCCCCTGCCCAACAGTGGGACAACGCTTAAAAGGACAATTATCTATTATTATATTAAATCTATAACGTTACTCCGATTTTCCCGTGGCTCTCTACTAGGCATTCTCTGTATATTATACTAGGTATTTTTCACCAATGCATGTTCACCGAATGTTCATGGGTCGTTGCCTAAGGACGTTGCCTAAGGATCTCGAGATCTCGTATCTTGTACGACGGCAGTCGCGCGCGAATCTTAGCAACATTATTTTTACGTGAAAAGATTTGATGAGATCTATAACTATCATTTTTGCCCCAATTCACAGAAATGTCAAATTCATATATTTAACGTGGGATTACAAAGCAGTTTACATTTGTATTTCAACAAAATAAAATTAAAACAAATACTCATCATTTAATTATTAATAATAATATAAACTGTAACAATTTTTAAGGTAATATCTCTGTAATCTTTATCTCACGTGATGACCATCTTGTTAAGCTCCTGATTGTCCTCTTCATCGGCTAGGATGACTGTATAGCTGTTCTTGAGCGATGTCACCTGGTTCTGAAGTGCTCGGAGACGTATTTCGACTAGATCAAAGTTCTCTTGCAGATTGTTGATTTGAATCTGCATTCGCTGACGAATCTGAAGACGAATAGAAAAACACATATGTAGGTAGCTATGTTAACAATTACTAGGTACGTGGGAAATATTCTAACTCTATCAAGTGATGCGATATTCAAGCATTTAATAATACCCCTAACACTTAACAGGCACTAATTGGTTTGGTACCTTCTTCTGATGAGTATCTGCTATGCCTATAATTATGTGGTAGAAATCGGCTACCTGATAGCGATTTGGATGTATTGACGCTGTCACGTCATCCGAGTAGGTACAATAATACTCAAAAGGTTGATATGCTTTTCAAATTATTGTTTATTGATTTCTTATATTTACGCGAATACTACACATTGAAGTAAAACTTATTTTACAGATTTAATCCCGTTTATTTGATGTTATTACGATCCCGACGTTTCGGCTGCTTTACAGCAACCATGGTCACGGAAAGACTTTTTATTTCAATTGATTGTTGTCCAAAGAACATACACGTAATTTAAATCTTTTAAAATAGGTACTTAAAGATGATACCTCATCCCTTTCCTTCTGACACGCTCTGCACTGTGCCCGACTCTGTATCAGTTGCCTCTCAAGCTCCGATATCTGCGTTTGCAAGTATCTCCGCATAGAGTCGGACCGGTCCTTGCTGCGGCCCAAAGTCCTGCTGCTTTCCGTTTTCAACTCTTCTAGGTCTTTTAACAGCTGTGAGCACTCTGCAGCCCTTTCCTTTAACCTGATTTCGTTTTGGTTCAATTTCTCCTCAAGTCTCAGAACTTTGCATCTGATGATTAATAATCATGTTTAGATCGTTATCTATTCAATTTTAATAACTTTATCAATTTTAGTCTGCCAAATATTATATATCTTTTATATCACTACTCATTATTATGTTTACTTTAGGACATATATATATATAGGACACTCTTCCTTGCCATCCATTCTTAATAAAGAAAAAACAACTCAAGTAAATCAGTTCCTTATTCGTACAAAAAGGGACTATCATAAAGCTATATTTTATTCTTGAGACTTGTTCTTAGTACTGAGCGATATACAAATTACTGGTGCTCTGTTCCGTTAGCCTCTACAACTTAGGCGAAGCTGTGTTAGTAGTAGGCTGGTGACAATAGTAATTTTAAAGGCCAGGATCGCACCCGGGACCCTAGAATATTGACGCTATAAATGCTATCCAATTACCATGATAATCAGCTGATGTTTTATGTAAATCCAGACTTACATAAATATCAGCTGATTCGGTCATACCATAGAGTTTAAAACCTGAGACATATTTTTCCTTATACGTAACTGGGTAGGTAGGTATACTAAATTGAGTGGCAAGTTCATTTGCGCTGCTGTTCAAAACCTGTTTCGTATGTGCCCGCATGTGATTGAGACCAATTGAGTTACTACTCGAGTAGCCACGTAGCAACCTTAAAGGTGGTGACCCATTGGAGGTTTATATAAGGTACCTTTGGTACGCCAGCAAGCCAACGAGGCAAAGGTATAGATAGGTACATTACCTTGGCATTCAATCCAACGGTCTAGCTCGCTGGCTCTTAGACTGCGGTACAAATTACGCCCGTTGATCAGCTGACAATCTTTTTAAGGTCGGAAGCACAGATGATCTGTGGTCGGAAGTCTCCTGGCTTGTTAAATGGATCAACATCGAGAGCGAGCGAGCGAACGGGCGATGGAGTAAAACTATTAGGTCGCCAATGGATCACCCGCTTAATTTATAAGTGGTTTTATTTAAAAAAATCATAAGGCATTTGCATCCACATAGATAGAGTCCACGCATCATATATTAGCTATAAGTATGTTGTGTCCACGACTACTTCATGACCTACGTCGACTATTGCATTGATATAACATCCCTTGGCAACCCTTCCATACCTTGGGAAGAGACAGGCTGTATGGCTATACCCTAACCCAGTAATGTATCGTGTCATTAGTTTTTGGCTTTTATGATCACTAGATACGAACAATATAGTATTAGTACAGACAGCCCCATAAAGATGTATTATATTGTAGGTACAGATAAGATGTTGTAATATTTTTTACTTGTTATCGTCCACGTTCTTTGTCAAATCGTCTATCTCTTTCTGTTTCTCATCTAGCGTCGATTTTGAATATTTTATCTCTTCTATACAATTTGCTTTTTCGGCCTTCTCTTGATTATAATTATTTACGGCGATTACTAGCTGAAATAAATCATACATACAAATATATGCTTAGGATGTTGATAATGTATGGTCCAAAATTATCAGTGTTACACAAAAGCCTACATAAAAATATATGCTTAGGGTGTTGATAATGTATGGTCCAAAATTATCAGTGTTACACAAAAGCCTAGGTACATAAAAATATATATGTCCGTGTAAGTAAGAATGATCAAACATATTAATATATACATATATCTAAGCGATTCAAGGTAATATTTAGGTGACTAACTCAAAATAACCATTTTAGTTAGGACTGTAGGAATTTCTATTAAATTCAACAGGAATCGAGATATAAAACGGTATAAGATTTCAGAAACCTTTTCCTTGACCCGATGCAGCTCATTCGAGAGTTGTTGTGAACTGTCTTCTGCTAGCCTTTGCAACTGTTTGGCTTCCTGCAACTGTATCTGGGCACCTTTCAATAAATCTGGCAAAGGCGCCAACTCCTGAAGCTTTTCTTGGAACTGCATCTACGTTGATTCGTGTTTTTTTTTATTTACAAAGTAAAATAAACAACAATTATCAATCACATTCTAGGTAGTAGGTACTTTACCATAAGTATATTTCCCAAATTGAAAAATCTAATTCCATAGCAAAATTGGGGCGTTTGGATAGCCATATTCCCAAATTCTATTGCCAATAACTGTATTAGGCTGGTATAGGCCTATGCCTATAGCAGCTTTATATACTTATTTGCAATGAATACTTATCTAGGAGAACTGCAGAGCATAAATAAAATGAACCATACACTAATTTTACTTTGAAACATTCTAGAAATACCACCTTGACTTACGCCATTTGTGAAAAAACTTTTATACTAAATAAACTGTGTACGTACCTACTAACAAATCGAGAACCTGCACACGCGACTCGAGAGTTAATTAATATTCCCACGACATCTGGCGAATTCCATTAAACGTTCTAGATTTAAGTTCTCATAATATTACATAAGGAAGATTGTTGCACACCTTCATCTTTTGTATTTCGATTTGTATTTGGTCGGAAACTTGTTTGTTGTCGTATTCTATAATGTCCAGTTGCCTTTTCAGTTCTTCCACTTGCTGTTGCGCTTGGAGATACTGAAACATGGATTCATGTTTAATTTTCCCTAGCCTAGGCACGAAATAAATGTTTTATTAGATCGGTAAGTACAGGTACTGAGCAATAGCAACTAGCAAGCCGTGGCGAAGAGCTGAGTAGGTATTGTCACGCGAAAATTACCTTAAGATTATAATGCTATGAAAATATTTGAATACAATTGCCCCCTTTTACCTTCATTCTATACTCTTGTAATTGTTCATTCTTCTCTGTAACAGTAATCTTCATTTCCTCCATTTCCTCTTTCATATCTCTAATTTGCGTTTTCATAGTGAGGACCTCTTCATCGGAAAATTTCCGAGATTCCTATTGTTTAGACGCAAGCCAATTTACCTTGTTTTTATAGTGATTACCTACTATTAATTTATAACAATTAAAGATAATATTCTGCTTTAAAACTTTACATAATCCTTTGATGGTACAGGTAGGTACTCATGTTATAGTTTTTGTAATACTCTGAACGCTAAGTATTATTTTAACAAAAACGCTAATGTGTTTAAGATAATTTTGAAATTTACGTAATTTTTCGGATAGGTAGAATTAGAAGTAAAATTAGAAATAGTTTTTTTGCCAAAATAAACCCCTCTGAACCCAGACAAGGGACAAACCTTACTTGAGAATTTCGTGGTAAGACTTACCTAATATCAAATTGAAATACATTAGTACGGTATGCGGCATCAGTTGCAAATATTTTTTCCATCTTCATAAAAAATTGCAATACATTTAAAATAGCATTAAAATTTACATTTGTGAAGTATTTTTATGAATTGTAAATGGATTACAACATTCTACGAATTAAGGTTAGTTTTAAACGTGCCTTTTGCTCTGGTGGCGTTTCGGAACAGCAAATGTTATTTAGTTTATTCTCCAACTCCTTCAGCTGTGTTTCATACTTTTCCCTTTGGAACCTTTCCTCGTATGCTGCATTCTTGGCCTTGATTAACTCCTCGCGAAGTTTAGCAATCTAAATCAAAACCTAGTATCTAGTATATATTTCCATCAGGCGTTCTGTTACGAATACGGATAGCGACTATACCTCAGGTAATTTGGTGAATTTCTCTTCGTGGGTCAAAAGTTTCAAAGATTCATTTGGAGAGCCAGAATCCGATATTACGTCGTCGGTCACCTGGAATTAGCACTTCACTCAGTCGTCTTATACATACGAGCTAATTGATATCTAGGTATATCTGTTTTATGTATTCTTGGAATTATACTTGATCGAATTATTATCTACACTTGAAAAATACCATACCAATTTGGAATTGACCTTTATCTTATTGACGCACGTTTCGATGTTAATAAAAAGGTTCACAGCTCCATAATATTACCGTTGTGATTGAGTATGGGATTAGTAAGATCCACTGGTTGACATATTTTTCGACTTTCTTTAAATAATATTATGTACAGTATATTTTATATTTATATACAGTAATATTATTAACTTTCGAATACTTCTCTTTTAAGCTAAATTATTTTTTCAAAAACTATCTACCTTATTTGTTAAGGATCGAGAGTCGAAATTGTTGCACTATTTTTAGGTGAGAATCATATCCTTTGAACATTATAAAATTTTGTCAAAAGGTGCAAGTAACTTTCAGGTAATCAATTACACCATTTATAACTCAAGAAGAAGGCTCAAGATTTTTATGATCTTTGATTTTTTGAATTTCTATCTGCCCTGAATAGCAGAATAACTATTAAAACATTAATAATAAAGATAATTCATTTTCTCATATATTTGATTCTGAGACAGTACGAAGTTCCGCGGAACAGATAGTAATAAAAATAAATGACTATGTGAATCAATTTCCTATAGTTATAATCTGTTGAGTATCAGATTTTTCGCTTTTATCACTATCTCATTGTATGGTGGCACTGTGTATTATTTGGGCTATTTATTATTTTATTTACCTTTTGCTATTATAGTTAGGAAGTCACAAAACTTACTGAAATATTATACTCTTGCACCTGTTTCCGTGTTAACAAATCTAATCGGTCCCGTTTGATTGCCGCCAATTCCATTTGAATTTCTTTAACCTCTCCTTCCATATCTCCCAGTTGCTTTTGCTTGAAAATACAAGTTTTAGTGCTTGTTTCAAAATGTGCTGATAATCCCTATCCACAATTTATTTGACAGAATTTGTATACACAATCTGTCAAAAATGGATAGGGTTTGTTGGCACATTGTCTAACAGAACCTTATTATTGCTGTGGAGCCTGACACTTTGTTGTTATGCTGTGTCTTTTTTTAGAACCTTAGTTATCTTTAACAGCAACTCACTCGCAGGTGATGCAATTCCTAAGCCGGGCATTGGGCATTATTACTTAATGTTTTACTAAAGCACAAACAAAAGAACACAAATTTTACTTAAGCAGAAGTAGTATAGAAGGCTTGACACAGTCGAAATTTACAGGAACCGATAGATAATTATTATTGCACTATCAGTATGAAAACCTAACACCTATGTCCTAAGTTACATGTAATGATCACATACCAATATTGAGGCTTCCCCATTACATTCCAATTGTAACTTATTTCCAAATGGCCAAAAGGCTGATTGAGGCATCAATGCAGCAATATATTTGTAAAATTAGCAATAAGACCTGATGTGCCGTTATAAAACTGTGATAAAATGAACAAAAATCTATCAAACTGAATTTGTTAAGTATGTACAAAATAATCACAGCTACCAAGAATTATTATGAAAATGTCATATTATAAGTCATACTGTGAAATAATATTGCAGCCAGCCAGGAACTTATTTACATCTTTTCTGTCACTTTTAAATTATTTTGTCCTTTAGTAAGTATACTAATGTTTCTTGCTCTGGATCCGATTAGGTAAAAAAATCTGAAATTAAGCTATAAAGGGCACCTTGAAGGGGTAAACTTGAAAAGTCAAGATTTATATTTTTACCGTTTAATTCGTTTACCAGATATCTACATTGCATAAACAATGTTTGCAAAATTTAAATTATACACATTCACTGACAACTTCACTTCACTTCCCGCCCAAACGTTGCGTCAAAAAGTCCCTCCTATTTTGATATTTTTTTATTATATATTTAGTTTTTTAATTTGGCGTCACCATAGGTATTTTGCCAGTGTCAAGTAATATAAATTATTTCCGTTTTAAAGCATATGCACACGCCCAAAGGCTAGGCCCTAGTAAAATACCCCCCATCCCTCAATTAGTAAAGTGATATACTTTACTAAAATATTTTTTATGGTTTTTTTGTGAGAAACTGAAAAGCCAAGTTTCGTCACTTTTGTTTCAATTACCTACACTCGTGCATTTTACCGAACCCATAATGGTTAATATTCCTCTTATATCACTCACTATAACTCGCAGGAATACTAGTTGTATAAATTAAATCATAACTGACGCCATGACTTTTCAGTTTCCCGCCAAAAAAGTCCCCTGTCAGTAGTTGTCAATATAATTTGTAATCAATAATTTCGATGAAAATTATTGATTACATACTGGCTAAATATCTACGGTGATAGGCGCAAATACAACAAAAAAAATGTACCCAGTATCTAAGAGCAAGAAGTGCCCAGAGAGAGCCCAGTACTGGTACACGCCATCGCGCCGGTACCCAGTATCTGTAGTGACTAGTGTTATTTTCTCTATGGTTTTGACTCCGCGCGTGTGTGTATAAATTATAAAATTGTAAAATTTTTCTTCCAGCAAAAATATTCTATTTATATATTGTTCAGTTATTTTTTCTGAATATTAATAACATAATATAAGCCTAAAATGTAATATACACTTTTGATGTATAATTTGAATTAGTACCTATTCGCTGGTAAGCAGATGTGGTGAACCTACTTATTGAAATTTGCAGAAGATAAATAAAAATACCTATTGGCATTCAGAAAACAAAGTATAACGTACATTGAGTATACATTGCGGACGTGGAATAAGTGTGTGAATAAAACTACGTGGTAAGTAACCAAATCATTTAAAATAAGTAACTCATTGAAACTTTTAACTGGTGGTAAATGTATGATCACTCTGAATACTTTGTTTCAATAAGCAATTTACATGTTTAAAGCAATTAGCACTATAACATAGGTCGGCATAAACTTAATCACAAAAAACTCGTAAACATTTAACAAATTGTTCTATTACTGTACTTTCAGAATCTCTCAGTAAAAAAACTTAGAATACATATGTACTTACATATTATTATGTACTTACACGATATATCACCAAATAGGTTAGTTACTCGAGTAGAATAAGTTGTATGAGGACACTTAATTATAATCAGTCTGAGACTATAACCATCAAAATTAATAGCAACTTTATTTAAAGGTGTGCTTTTATCAGAAATTATGTTACTGCCAGTATTATATACAAGCTGTTATAGAAGCGAACAAAACTAATAGAATCCAGTATGGACCTTCAGCTTAACATAAATGAAGCTGCCAACCCAACACCAGTTGCTCATGATATCATAGACAAATGGAACCTGAAAAAAGAAACATCTATTGTGATCACAGATCAGAGTCAAAATGTATCTCATAGGAAAATTGTTAGGGTAAGTATACACTGCAAATATTGGTTACGGCAACTACCATACAATTGCCAGTTAAAATTTGCTTGCATGCTGTTAGTTAGTATGTCAATAAGGTCCAAATGCAATTTGCTGTACCCGACAATGGTTGTCACATATAGTACGAGCTTATCTCATTGCCATCAATGGATATCAGATGTGATTATTGATGGTGAGACTAACATTGTGGGGAATATGCATGATTGAGAGAACCCAGCAAGTTTTTAAAACATGCACACTGCACTCCGGTCCAGGTGTAGGCAGCATCTAATGCAACTAATATAAATAAAAGAATGAATGGAAACATTTTTTTTGAGTTTAGTATCATGCAAATCATATTCTAGATTCAATTTACAAAAAAACATAATGTTTATACATTTTTTTACAGCGATGGAATCGTTTATCCCGACTACAAAGATCCTTAGTTTATGCACTATTCATAATAATAGTGACAGTATTAGTACTGATATATTCATCAAAAGTAGCTGTCAGTGATGTAAATACCAATGAAAATAGCAAACTAGTTCAGGTAATTTATCATTGTCACAAAGTACTACATTATAATCTAATTATCTTTACATTCTATTTAAAAAATGTTTACTTAAGCATACAAAAATTAAATTGTTTGGTCACAGACTAGCAATAACCTTTATTCAAGAACTAGAACTGATTTCACTGACAAACATTAAAATGGGATTTCCAGTCCATCCCTTATTAGGTTTGGTTGGGCACCATCATTTTGATCTAATTGAGGTGCAGGCTTATTTTGGAAGGGCAAACTCAGCAGCCAGAAATCCCTGTACTGGGAAGTAATAAGATAATGGCTGTAAATTGGTGCTTAGCGACAGTCCAACTAATATAAGTTACTATTATTATTAATATAAGTTATTAGTTACTATTACTCTTCAAACAAGAATGTTATAGAAAGATAAAAAAAATGCATGGAGTTGATGAAAATAATGAGGTCTGGTCCAAATGCACTGTGTCGGTACTATTATATTTTCTATGAAATGATCATCATTGTTGTACCTAGTACTGTAAGTTAATGGTCAATGTTTATTATTAACATTCGGTTTTCTGTTACGGCTACCTACAATACATTTAGCTACTAGATAATACCTCAATTTGCGATAACAATACTGTGTTGGGCGCGTACTACGATCTCTTATTTCCAGGCAATTCACATCCCAGCCTAAAACTAGTCATCTGTATAATGTTAACAACGTAAGCTCCTGCTAGATAGTATTTTGTCTGAGTCTGTACATGTAATTTTAACTAACCAATCGATTTGGAAACGTGATAGTTATATCAGGATAAGAATCTATTAGTTAAAATATGAAATAGCCTGCCAGTTCATTATACTGCCTGGAAATAAGAAATCATAGTATACCCCCATTTACATGCTAATCAGTATCCTGTTTTAGGGTCGAAATAACTAGTAACGACTCCCATAATAACATCATAATTTGACATGATTCATCAACTTTGCGACTACACAACACTGGCATATATTTACGCGGCACATTTAGGTATACAGTTTACGTAAATGGAACATATTGTAGAAGTTGAGTCTGAAGTTTGTGCTGTTGTCTGCAACTACCCAAACATAGTTTGCATAGGTTTTGCATTGTGTTGACATTTACAAACTTGTTTAAGTTAATATAAAACTACATGACTCAAGTCAAATTCCATTTTAAGATGTAATTAGGATTCATTGCTACTCGGTATATTATTTGTAGACTTGTTCCTTTGTAACACTTGATTAGACGCGTTGTCCATATTGCTGATTCTAGCCATACATATAAGGTATTGACTGAGTCCAACAATATATGTAAAATCCTTGATTATGGCCTATGAACCCCATAGCATTATATATATATTGCCTACAATTACCTATTGATAAAGAAAAGTTGTCAACTGACGTATTAAATAATAAGGATATAAGGTACTAAACCGAAAAATAAAAACCTACGTTATATTTTTAGGAATCAGAACGATAGATAGATCCATAACCAAAAAGCACAAAATAAAAATAAACCAGATGTCTGAAATGCATAATATTATTTGAATGCAGGCTTCCCGTCACTCAATTACTTTCGTGGGTATTGGTACATTAATTCTTTAAACATTGTTCCTTTGTACTTAATACAATGGGTAATATTTAAAATGGTGGATGTTATCAAAGGCATTTCATGTTATACAGCTGTTATCTTAATGTGAAACACGTCAACAATATACTGTATCATGAATACTTACAACGGTTATTTTTATATTTTAGGAACTTTTAAAAAATGTGTCTCTAGTCAATGAGCCAGTAGCAGATGAAGCGCCGAGGAAGACTGCATTAGAAATTGAACCTAATGAAAGGCCTATATTTACAGGTAATAAATCTATGAACATATGTGTAAGTATATAAAGTCTGGTTTTGCTAAGATTGACTATCCTGTAGATTTTCTTAACATTCCCTGGATAAGAAGTATAGTATGCTTGACATAGGATAAGTTAACACTGTGTAAGCTATTAGTGAAACTTGGCATGGTGATATAGCTTATCAATATGCAAAGATAACTTATTTGATATCTATACAGCTGTTTCTGATTGTTTATCGTACATGCACATAGACAATATAGATAATTGTGTCAGTAGTTTATTAGGTATTAATTATTTTTTCATTGGCTGTATCAGTACTATCAGTAGACATATATTAATCAGATTGTTTCTGAATAACTGATCATTATTATCACCCGAGTTCCCATATCATCATAAAAATGATTATAAACTCTGCTGTACATTTTTGGAGAAGAAGAAGAAGCTAACTATAGAGTAAAATATTTTCTTGCGTTTCTAAATTATGCTTCTTGCATTCTTGCATTTTTGACTATTTGAGAATCATCTGCACCTAAATCTTTATGAATGGTGTAAATAAAGAGTACACATATTTTGTGTGCCTATAAATATTGTTGTCCTTGTTACTCCCATTTTTCCTTTCATACTCTAACTAGGGCGATTTCTGGCAATGTCTCGCCCCACCCTTACTTATGAATCGAATGTTGCCTACAGGGCCAAAGAATGCCCGGCAGTATGCCGTCGTGGAGAGCTTCAGGCACGCGTGGCGTGGTTACAAGGAGCACGCCTGGGGCCATGACAATCTGAAGCCAGTGTCTGGCATGACCTTCGACTGGTTCTCACTAGGTCTCACGATTGTCGACAGCCTCGATACTGCGTACATAATGGGACTGAACGAAGGTGGGAATATTCATTGATTGTTTATTGACTGAATGTGTGAGAGTGAGATGAAGCTACATTTTCTTTGTTTTCACCAGATATGAATTCAGAAGTTCCGTCATATAAATACTTAAAGAAAGTTAGGTAAAAGGAGGGGGATTTAGTTCGCCGTGCAGTTTCTCTGTCGTAGTGTCGCACACGTGCTCACTTATAGCTGTGACGTCACTAAAACAAGCATTCGATTTTTTTTATCGGAAAAAAAATCTATGTCCCTGTGTGATATAGGCTATGTTTCATTGAGGTACCGCGAGTGGATCCCCGGGCAGAAGTAGTCTATATTTTTGTAAATTTAGATTTATATCGAAGATCGTTTCATTGATTTTATTTATCTTGTCACCAGAATTTAATGAAGGCCGACAATGGGTAAAAGAGGAACTTGTGTTCACAAAGAATAAAGACGTGAACTTTTTCGAAGTAACAATTAGAGTGCTGGGCGCTCTCCTCTCCTGCCATCATTTTAGTCAAGACGAAATATTTCTAAGCAAAGCTGTAAGTATTACGACGTCGAAATGTGGAGACTTTTTGCGATGGGTGAATTAATTTATGCCGATGATAGAGGTTTATATCTCGACATTGAAAAGGCAAAGGTAGATAAAGCCAACAACCAATAGCAATCACTTATTCAAAGTCGGAAGCGATCGGGTCAGCGAATTTAGCCGACGTCCTTCTTGAGATATTTTTTTTATAATTCCATCGTTATAGACGGATTTAGGGGATCGCCTGATGGCAGCCTTCTCTTCTCCGTCTGGGATACCATACTCCGATGTTAACTTGAGCGCGAGGACAGCCCATGCGCCGGAGTGGTCTCACTACAGCACCACGGCAGAGGTCACCACCGTGCAGCTGGAGTTCAGGGAACTATCCCGGGTCTCCAACAACCCTGCCTTTGAAGTGAGTGTGCTTTCTTATCTATTATCACAAATGAGAAAGAGTATTTGACCAGATTTATGCCACTATGTTTTTCTGCATACGGGCACTGTTATTTAATCATATTATCAACTGTGATATCATTGTATAGGATTTATTTCAGACAAGATATGTATTCGGATGTCTAGGCATTATATTATGTTGTTTTAAAGCAATCTGAGTTTACCATCTTTTGTTGGCCCCTAAAAATTAACTAAAGTACTTGTGCTAGGAGTTTAATGGCCAGTGTGTGGATTGAACCCGGAACCTCTCAATTATGAGGGCAGTCTCTATCGCCATCAATAGGCTATTGACGCTTATACTAAATTCAAAGTAGTTTCATCTTAATATCATAGAAAAAAATATTTGAATCTTGGTAAGTATGTTTTAATTTAACTTCGACAAGTTATAGATTTAAAAATTTGGATTAATGAAGGGGGCGGGTAACACGTACATTACACAATTACGAAGGACACACTTGAGAAAAAAAAAATGTCTATGCTATATGTCTATATGCCTACTAAAATATTAACTACTACCCATAAGGCATTTGCAATAGTGTCCGCTTTGGGAAGCCATAAGTCCAAGCTAAGCTGTCCGAGTCAGGGATACTGACTCGGACAGCTTACACTCGCACGAATCTTGAACGCTATCATGTGTGTTCTGGCTCTAAAGCCACTACTAAGAACTTTATAAACTCAATTTCTAGGACGCTGCCGCAGCAGTTTCAGAGAAGATCCACCATTTACCAAAGAAGCACGGGCTCGTGCCGATATTCATCAATCCGAACACCGGTCTATTTCTACCGCATGCCACTATCACTTTGGGTGCAAGAGGAGACAGCTATTACGAGTATTTGCTCAAACAATGGCTACAAACAGGGAAAACTATTAACTAGTAAGTGCTGTGCAGTATGTTGTATGTTGCTATGCGATTTAAATTAAAAACTACCTATAGCATTTTTATGAGCATTAGCTAGTTTTTATGATAATGAGTCCCATGCTTTACCTATTATAACATTGGCAATGCGATGTAATAATTTAATTAAGAGTCTATATTACCTCAAATTGTTTAGAATGATTCGCTGGTATATCAATGATACTGCAGCATTCACTTTGTAATAAATATATCGTAAAGTTGAGGAATTATGCTTAGTAGTATGTTAGGTGAAAACATGATTCCATAAACAATCTCATTGGAAAAAGAAATATAGACCGTACAAAAAGCCGCTAGTATCGAAAAATTACTTTATATAAGATCATGAATGTTTGTATAATAACTTCACTAGATATAAGGAAGATACTGTGTGTTATAGATTTTTAAAATTAAGTATTTTTATTTTCATTGTAATTACCTAAACTATCGCACTTTGAAGCTGTTCGCTCTGCCGCGAATCCAGCCCCCGCTTAGTTTCACTTTGATGAGTGAGAGATGCTTAACACAAGCACCAAGTGTGCGAGCGGGATAAAAAGTGAGTTAATCGGCGCGGCTCGAGCTGAGGTAGTGTAGGCCCTTATTAACAGTTCGTGTACATGTATATACAATGATATCTAAGCGAATGTCATACTAAATTGAGACCACCAACGCTTCGGACAATGCAATCGTGCGCAGTAATTAAGAGCAATTTTATGGTTAAGGGGTCAATTGGGTACATCTCCATATCGAGATCTACCTTGAAATCGTGTTAATTAATATTAAACTGTGTACTTAAGGTGTCATACGACTATATAAATATGTCTGCGCATTTATGATAAATACTTAAAAAAATATGCTTTGAATTCATACATTCTGGCTGAAGCGTTTGTTACTGATACAATTTTAATGTGATATCCACTACGATTATCGATTATTTCTCATATTCAGAGGTATATTACATTGTCTATGGCCTAATTTGTATCATAAATGTAATATTTTCTGAATGACCCTGTTTATGTAGGTGTATTAATTTAGTGACAATTGTTTACTATTTCCAGTCTGCTAGACGACTATCTGACAGCTATAGAGGGTGTCCGCGAGCATCTCGCGAAGCGTTCGTCGCCGAACAAGCATTTGTTCATTGGAGAATTAACCGCTGGTTCGGAGGTAGGTATATTTAGATGACCAAACGACCCTAGGCATTTTTTATGAACCATGGGCCCACTCACCATCATTGTTGAGACGGCGAACTTTGTACCAACTCAAAATCAAATGTATGTGAAAATGAATTATCTTTATTATTATTTTCTTAGTGATTTTTTTCCTATGTTTTAATCATTATTTAAAATTAAAGGTCATTAAAATCGGCCCACCAGTTCTTACCTTAGTTTACCATTTATGAATCGAGCTGCATTATATGTAATACTAGCTGTTACCCGCGACTTTGTCCGCGTGGTATTTAATAAAAAAATGTTAAAATAAAAGTAGCTTAAGTTACTCCTCCTACATCAGCTATCTGCCAGTGAAAGTCCCGTCAAAATCGGTCCAGCCATTTCAGAGATTAGCCGAAACAAACAGACAGACAGACAAAAATTGTAAAAAATGTTGTTTTGGTATATGTACCGTGTACATCCAAATGCACTTAGTAAAAAGCTGTTATTTTAATATTACAAACAGACACTCAAATTTTATTTATTTGTATAGATAAGTAGTCCATAATAGGTTATCATTTATATTTCCAGGCATTCAATCCTAAAATGGACCACTTGACGTGCTTCCTTCCGGGCACGCTGGCGTTGGGCCACTCGAACGGCCTCCCCGACTGGCACATGACGATGGCCGAGGAACTCTTATACACGTGTTATTTGACTTATGCTGCTCACCCCACGTTCTTGGCACCAGAAATAACACATTTCAATTTGGTGAGTTATTAACGAGGTGTATATATATATATATATATATTATATATCTTTCTTAATATATATAAATCTCGTGTCACAATGTTTGTCCTCAATGGACTCCTAAACCACTTAACCGATTATAATAAAATTCGCACACCATGTGCAGTTCGATCCAACTTGAGAGATAGGATAGTTTATATCTCCATTTATTTTATATGGCAAAACAACGTTTGCCGAGTCAGCTAGTAGTAAATATTTTTTTTTCGCTAACCAATCTTTGGGAGCAATCATAAAAAGGCAAAGTTGGTGAGTTGGGATGTAGGGGTAATCTCCGGATTGAATTGTCCGATTATAAAAAATCTCTTACTGTTAAGGAGCTACGTTGTTCCTGAGTGCTCTAGGCGATTTTTCATCGAGGTACCGCGGGCGGAGGTGCGGCCAGAAGCTAGCTTTTAATAAATCTGTTAAAAAATATTTTGATCCGTTTCAGGCGAGTACAACAGATGATATGTACACCAAGATCGCGGATGCTCACAGTCTCTTGCGACCGGAGTTCGTTGAGAGTCTCTGGTACATGTACCAGATAACCGGTAATACCACATACCAAGACTGGGGCTGGCAGATCTTTCAAGTAAGTCTAAACTTTGTTCTATCAGAGACTACCAACGGCGACGACCACATTAGCTCAACTAGTAGTGACTCTGCTTCATAATATGATATCGTTAATAGTAATAATTTTAACTACGTAAAACTGTTTTGCTTATGTACTATGTAACTTAGTATGAAATAAATATTATTATTTAAAATAAAACCGTTGCACACCTCGCCTTGGCTCCGTCGACGTTACCGCGATCGTTTAAGCTGCTATCCCCTTTATATAAAGGAATTTAGATTCCGGTATTCCATATACAGGTTGATTTTTCTAGTGGGCGTGTATGGGCGAATCCGAAAACGACCGACGAACGATTACATCAAAATCGATTGTTTTCGGATTCGGATTCGAACCTAAACAGATTTTTTTTTTTTGAAAAAATAATTTCCCAGCCTGAAATTGACCCCGTTAATTTATATAAAAAGAACACCCTCTATTATTGCACCATCTGATTATGTCGCCCATATGAATCAAGTTCTAAGAAGTTATGACATAGGGCAAACTAAAGAAATGAGCAAATTCATTCTGTGTATGCACTGCGTGTTAGATTGGGCGCTCGAAACAGACACTGTTCTGCTGGACTGTGGTTCTGGAACCACAACTTGTTCATGATCATTTTGACAATTGCGAAAACATGCCCTCCGCGAGTGGAACTTTATTGTTCTGATTTGCTATTCTAGGGTAATATCTCTTTCAATGTATGACAGTCAAACATGTACCTATCTTACCTTTTATTCGCGTTCCAGGGTTTTGAGAAATACGCCAAAGTCCCAAACGGGTACACGTCTCTCGCCAACGTCAAATCCGAGCAACCTGTGCAACGCGACATGATGGAATCCTTCTTTCTGTCGGAGACCCTCAAATATTTGTACTTACTGTTCAGTGACGACAGATTCATAATAGATTTGAATAAGTACGTTATTAATACTGAAGCTCACCCATTGCCTATACACAAGAACTAGAGTGTCGCGTGAGACAGCAATAGAACATTATGATACGAGTGAGCTATGATAGGAATCACAGTCAAGACGGGGGATTGCAGCGTAATGGAACCGAGATTGTAATGACCATATGCTCACCCGTGTCCTACTACGCTTTTCAATACACATGTCGAAGAAAAATAATAATTAAATTTCATAAAAACACACTACTCTTCGACACATATTTGTGAAACATGGCCAGAGAAGAAAAATAACGCCCGTGTTTTGTTTTCCCTGTTTCAATGAGAAGCACAGATAACTAAGCCGTAAGCAGTCTCAGTAAAAAAAAAAATACTTTTAATTAGTTGAATATTATTTGTAATTATAACACAAATTAATGTTAATTTAATGACAAAAATAAATAATTTGTAGAAATAACGTGGTTATTTATCTTATTTTAACTAACTCAATTTTTTTTCATCACAAAAATTGTAAAATTTGTTTTAGATATGACACCTCACCTATTTGCCAACATTTGAAAAATTGAGCTTTTAAACACTAGTGCGGTAATATAAACTCTTTTGACTTTATACGCATAGGACGCGTGTATAATAAGCTGCATTGTGAACCTAAAATCTGTGCAATAAGAATCACTTTACGCGCAAGTGTGTTGGAAATTATGTTATGCATATTTTATCGTTAAAAGTAATTTCTGGGCTTAAACTTTTTCCAATTTATTATTTTCTTTTGAATTGTTCCTTATTCTATATTTACGTAATGTTAATAATGCTGTATAGTAAAAATGTTTAACTAATGATAAAATGGAAAGAGAATAAGTAATAGGTTTTCATTAGTTCAGTATTTCTAGTTAACCGTGTTCCTGTGTTGCAACTTGCAATCTTGTTTTATCCCAGTAGAGAATGTAATAATGGCTGTGGTTTAATTTTAAATGGATTTGTTTTTTTATTCTACGATACTGTTGTCCGCTGTATTTTTAGTCCATATTACAACTACTATTTTTTTAGTCAAGAATCTCGTGTATTATATGTAAGTAGTTATAGTACATTTGTATATTTTTGACTATGTTGAATATTATATTTTATTTTGAAACATTATAAAAACCATGTATGGAACTGACACTCATTAATATTTGACCTCAACTAACTGACGCACTTGCGTTCGAGCAAAGTACCTTCACTCCTGTCCACCGCGCACAGCGCAGCAAGTATAAGTGAGTGAGAATACGGTCATAACAGCGCGTGGGGTAAAGTAGCATAGTATTAAGCCCGGTTTCCACTAAATCGGAGCGTAGAGATTTGCGGAATAGACCAATCCGATTGTATATAAACTCCGTTTGGTTACGAGATGAGGATTTCAAATAATCTGATTGGTCTATTCCAAACATTTCCGCTACAGGTTTAGTGGAAATCGGGCTTAATAGAAGTACACGGCACGAAACTTTAATGTTACTTTTTCCAAGTTCAATTTTGTTTCGAGTAAACGAGAATCCAGCTTATTGATTACAGCTTTATTTGTTTACTAATATCTTATATATTATTATAGTTTTATAGTATTTGACGGTTTGATATATTTATTATTATGTTCAATCTTATCCAAGAAGATATTATTTTAAGGTATAAAATACCTAATTGATAACTTGTATAATTCATTGAACTAGGTGGCACTTGGCGGAAATCCATTATTAAACAAATGGGGGAAGAGGAACCCACCACTGACCCTCGGCTTGTCAACTTTTCTAATTGAAAGATATTTGGGTATAAAAATAATTATACGTAGTTATGTAACTGACTTATAATAATTTTAGAACATATGTTTATTGATGTGTAATATTGAACAGTGTTTTATGTATATACAGAAAAAATACTATTTTATTTTTTGTTGACAAAGTAATTACTTAGTTTTTTTTGTATTTATTTATATGTGTTTATTGAGTATGGTTTTGTTGTAACATTAAGCGAGGTATTTCCAATTTAGTACGTCGTAAATCAATGTAATACGTACTTAAATAAATTTTAAAATTCAAAGAAATATTAACTGAAAATAGCTGTGTAATAATTAAGTAAGTACTATAAGTTAAACCTACCAAGTTAGTTAATTAACCTGTAGTAAATCTGGTTAAACTTATGTGTATCTATGCCGCAAAATCACATATATAATAATTATGCACAAAACTGTTAGGAAAAGAATACGCATCACATAATATAAGCGTTTGTGATATAGCACAATCATTTTGCACTTCTGATCTTTGCTGACCCCAATTCTTCAATAATTATTATGGTTAATGAGTGGTGAATAATTTATATTTACTATTTTAAGGGTTCTGTAACATTTTTCAAATACCTAAAGACTTATTTACCTACTACTTATTTGAATTCTAACTGCTATGTTGATCAATTCTATGGGAAATAAAAAATATGATTGAGATTGTAATAATTCATAATAATAATTATGAGTAATGATCGCTACGGGAAGCGCATTATGAAAAGTGATATGTGATATATACCTTTGCGTAATAATTGTGTATAGGACGTGCTATCAAAATGACTTGGAAAACAAATAGTTATTGTTTTATAGATATAATATTATTTTCCTATTTTAATTTTTACTTAATTACAAAAATAATATTTTTTTTTAGGACAAGTTAGATAATTAAAGATATATGTATGTATCGTTGCATTTACGCAAATCATACCAAAAATATGCGGAATATTTAAATTAGAACGTGCACTATCTTGTTCAAAGATATAATGACAGTGGGTGGCTCAGTATCGAGGTATAAAGCCTGTTGTTCACTAGGCTGGCCGAGTCGAGTTGGATCTAATAAGCCGTAGTTACATAATTAACCATAGAATTAGTAAAAAACTGGCAGGTGATTGAATCTTTGCGACTACACTTGACTAGGTACGCCTGGCACATGCATCTCATTTTATAATAACAACTTTAAAAACGCTGTCTCGCATTAGAGCAATTCCAGAAAAATTAGATATACCTACATCCACTGATTCTGAAAATGGCGATGGGGTAAAATTTTACATTTACCCTCAAATTTATAGAAAGTTATTATGGATTACTAGCTGTCCCGGCGAACTTCGTACCGCCTCAGAATCAAATGTATGAGAAAATTAATTTATTGGCATTCTATCCCACGGGAACCATACATTTTTCCGGGATAAAAAGTAGCCTATGTGCTATTCCAGACTATAATCTATCTCTGTGCCAAATTTCATCCAGATCCCTTCAGCCGTTCTGGCGTGAAAGAGTAACAAACATCCATCCATCCATCCAAACTTTCACATTTATAATATTAGTATAGAAGTATAGATAAAGCCATTACAACGCACTTTTCCTCTAAAAAATACGTTATAATGCCATTATAATCAATTATAACTGTCTATAAATTTAGGGGTTAGTCTATATATTTAGTCAATTTTATATTCAATCAGACAAGATTAATATTAATTAGTTACCAATGAACTAGTTTTGGCAATAAGAATGTGCATTTGCATTGGTTACTTACGTTATATTTATATGTTGTAAAGATACTTTTCTAGTTGATATATTAGATTGGGTTTATTTCTTCATGTTAAGCAAAATTATTATGTTACGAATTAATAATTAGTAGAAAGATTCGGTTATTGTTAAATATTGTAAGCAACGTCGGAATGAAAAACTCAATATTACTATATAAGTAGATGAAACTATGTTTTCCGTCTTTCTCATGGTCGTAACTTATGAGCAAGCCTCATATACTATGTTGCGACAATTTAGCTTTGAAGAACAAGAGACATTGAAATCGGTAGTAATTATTGACCTAGACTAATTGAAAATTAATATAAATTTACTTAAATACACCGCACAACGTTATTTATTAGTACTAGCAATAGAAGTTTGGCAAAGCATCGAGCTTGCGGTTAGCCGTAGTACCTATCCTATCTACATTGCACACGGAATTATTGATAAGTACCTTGACTTAAAATAGGAGTTTGTTAAACTCTGCATTTATATATAAGATAAATGTATAATCATTTCGAAGTGTGGTATTACATAATGGTTGTAATAAATATACATTTTTCTTACCGGGTGTTTTTGTTATTTAGTTCTAATCACTGTAGATTAACCAAAGGCCTAACCTCGTGAATAAAGCCTTCTAACGCGTCAATGGTTAATGGAAGACTATGTTATAACACGTCTGCACATGTCTCTTTTAACTGAAATGATCAAGGGTAACAGGCAAATATAAATAATTTAAGTACATATACAAAATAAAGTTTAATTTTCATTGATTGTACAAATTGTAGTACATTTTTTTTACAAATACGTATTATAAACGTAGTCAATGTACTATACCTAGTACGGACTCCTATATTTTGGACGGAGACCAACCACATAGCAAAAGCAGACAATATATTCATAAAGTCAAAAATAAAGCTATAAAGGTAAATACAGGATTAACACAATAGGTACCTATTAAATGTATTATAAACAGCAGCAAATGGAACAGTAGAAGTTTAGTATATATATATAGTATTGTCTAATAACTTGTTCCTGCAATGGACAGACTGGAAAATAGCTACACTTATGCTATCCAGACATTAATTATGGCTACATTCAGTCTGAGAGTAAGTTGCTGAAACTGCATACCTAACTATTACTACTACAATATTGGCACATAGAACTAACAAAAATATAAGATAATTATTTTAATCAACATAAAGGCTCAAGACGCAGTGCGGTGGGTGTTATCCATCATAAACTGGCTCATTTGCATCAAAACATTTCATCAGTCACTGGCATAAAGTTGATCAGCTTATTCAAGCTCTTGAAATATGTAATGTTCTTTACCAGGGATCTTGACCATGGAGACTATGAGTTGGTTGCATAGGGACAATTTTAAAGTAAGCGGTCATCTGACTACATGGCCTTGCTAGTTTGCTATGATCATAATTCGCAATTAATAGGAAATTATTGAATATTGACACAAGTAACTTGACCAAGACACTCAACATTGTGACATCTAGATGGGAAAAGAGTGCCAATAACATTGCCCTGCAAGCATTTAATTCTTCATACCAATGGTAGATATGATTTGCCTCAGTCAATGTAATTTGTTGCAATCAAACTTAAACTATGAATAGTGATACATATACATTGAGCTTTTAATAACATGCTTTTATCAAATACCATCGAATAATACCTACAAAATACCACTAATATTGTTATGTATATATCAAAGTGTAAAAATTTATCAAGAATATATTATATCACATATATAATATATTATTTCGATTGGAATATATTTTATTTGGAATGCTATGTTTACAGGTATGATGGTACAGTTCGTTATGATTTACAACTAAATAGAAAAATAATTTTCACTAAAGCTACAAATGTTTTATAATTAGTATCAGATCATGGTAGTTCTTAAATATACATTGATAATAAATTTAATGTGCATCAACTTACATAAGGACGCAATCACAACATTGCAGGGTGTAATACAAACATTTGATGCCGCAACCTTCCTCATCTACCGTGGATGTGTTGGAGTGGGCCTTGTGCGGTGGTGGCGGTCTAAGGTAAACACTGTCTACATTATCACCAACCTTTTCTTTATCTCGGCTCTCAGACTTACTTTTGTCTTTATCATTTTCAAGATAGTCCTCATCCTTATCACTTTTGGAATCCTTATCATTAGTGTCTCCAGCCGCTTGCTGTAAAAAAACCTTTGTCTTAAGCACCAGCTTTGTCTTTGCATACTAAGCAATGCATGTATAATAGGTACCTAACAATGGACTGGGGTGAATTCAGAAGCATTCTAAGTTAGGGATTTTACCAAAGGATTAACAAAAGTTACCCAAACGTGAATTGAACCAGTGCCTAGTCTTGCAAACAATATTTGTATATTTAAGCCTCTTAACATTTGTAATAGTGAGGTCACATCTTGGTTAAGATTAGTGTTAATATTAACGCCAATATACTTCTTAATAAAGGCATTAAAATTCCATGTTGTATGCTTGGTTACTTTAATGTAGTTCTGCAAGGATTATGTTGGTAAATTAATGTGTTAAACTGTTGTCCACATCTGCTTTGAATCAAATTAACTAGATACTTTACTGGGGCAAAAAGTGTCTCAAGATAATGAAGCTGTTACTTACTTTAGTTTCTTCCTTGTCATATTGAATGAAACCCTGCTTTTCATCTGCATGACTGGTCCCAGTGCTATCAGCGGGGCCTTCAGCTACGGCCGCAGCTGTGCCCGCCGTGGCCACTGCTGCAATGGGTGCTTTACTCCTCTCAGGCACTAACAGATCCACCTCCTCTTCTTTCTTTTTGTGGGGATGCTCGGATGAATCTCCAGACATACTTAGGAAAAGAATGATTGCGATTAATAGAATACAAGGAATTGAATTTTGCTGCCAACTCTAAATGAACAAGTACTGGATTGTATAGCAGCTGGCAGATTAAATTTCATAACACGACGATCGTGCATCGTCGTAAATACCTACCTAAACCTCACGCTGCTCATACCTTCTCAAATGTAAACAAACAAGAAAATGATGAGTGCAGTGAACATAGTCCGCTGCAATTATTACCTCACTACTGCTGTTTCTATTTGTTCCCCAGACAAACGACGCCATGTGCTGATGATTGTTTCAAAATTATTGTTTTCTTGTTGCATCTCGGAGTGTCATAAACGTGAACTGACCAAAAAGTTCTCAACTATTGTTAACAAATTAAACAGAATAAATGGTCGTATTCAGCAAGACATTCTAGAATGCACAGTTTGGTATTTATAAAAGCCAATATAGGTTTAGGATTTAAGCAAGCTGACGATTTTAAAAGTTTTTGAGAGTTTGAGAGCAACAAAAAACAAATAAAGCCTTGATCAACCTTCTCTCTCTATCAAATCGAATCTACCCTCTCTGCCTTGACAATCTTGACATTCATGCACCCACCAACCAAGCATATGTCAGTGTCATAGCGCCTAGGGATGTAGTCATGAATTTAATTTGAGTGAGTTCGGATCACTTCACTTTTGCTGCTATATTAAATTGTATCGATAAATATTGGTGGAATATAACATTATTAATAAATTGTTATTTATAAATAAACTTTTGGAAAATATGCATACGCACCTATTCAGCAATGATTATTCTCGAAACTATTAAAAATACGGATTGATTACACATAGTACTGAATACTTATTACATTATGAAACACGTTTTAACCTCCTACTTGATACTGGCAAAATAGCTAAGACGGTAACACTATTTTTTTTTATTATGGAGGTCGTATGGAATTTGGAATTAGTAATAGTTTACGTACCTAGTAGGCTAACACTGCATCAATAATCGAAAAACTGCAACCACGGAGCATAAGCTCGCTTTTTCCAAGTGATACCTAAGTAATCCCGTGTTATTAATTTAGATTTACGTACTGATCATCAAGTTACATCGATAATGAAAATATCATTTTTTTATCAATTATGACTTACATCCCTAGTCATATCGGCTTTATAAACAGATAAAAAAAAACAGCAATGTGCGAGTCGGATCACGCACAACGTACGGTTCCGTAGCCACGTCAACAACGAATCGAAAACTTATATTAAATAGTAACTCGTTGCTACGAAGCACACTATAGGTAAACCAGTGATACAATAAAATAAAAATAAATAGGTAGAGAAGCCCTTTAGGTTTTTTAATAAATATAATTATGTTATGTTGTTGCTTATGGTACTAAAATGACACGCAGCGAATGACATTTATCTCCTTTTGGTAATACCAATAGGTAAGGTCTTTGGCACATTTATTATTTATATGGTAGATAATTATTTACCTACCTACATACACGGAATAAGAAATGTGTGTAAGTATTAATTATTATTTATTTATTTTCTTAACTTACGGTAAGTAGGTGCTTATACTTTGGTAAGTACCTATTTATTATTACTACGATAGTTTGTGTTTATTATTAACTATTTATACCTACTTATATATTGATTCTGTACTTATGTAAATATATAATTACAACTTCGAGCAGAACTATGAGTTAATCTGTGCTTTGGGTAATTACTTTATGGTTGCGTTTGACCAATGAGCCATCTGATCATGATCTTAGCGTTCAATATTCATATTTTTAGAAGCAGAGCGCCAAGGGCGGGAAATTTAAATTACTTGTAAAGTTGCATGTAATATTTCTAGGTACCTACTTACTTAAAATAATTAGAAAATTACTCAATAACTTGAGGGTAAGGCCATATTTTATGTTATTCTAATTTATTTCGTCGCATTTCCTATGTATTTCATCTCGTAAACAAAGAAGAGAAATAGGTAGATCGACCCACGCAGTACCTAGCTAAAGGAATAATATTTGTCAACTTACAATTGGTGCATAGACGGTGATCGCTCGTATGTTCCTTTAGAATAGTCGTAATTGTGAGAACTATAAACCGCTTCTTTCTTTTTGTTACGTTTTTTAGTGGGTATCCATATTATACTAAAACTTGATGATGGCTTGCTGCTTTTGGGCGTAATATACGTTGATGCAGGATAGCTTTTGCTTGAACCGGCACCGAATGTGGCCGGGGGTTTGCCACCAGAGCTCGACACAAGACCAGTCGAGATCTTCGGTGCGGAGCCACTGCTGGGCTTCCCTGAGGAACTCTTGGCAATGAGACCAGCCCCACTTTTGCCTGTGGGGCCAGCTCCGGATTTTTTTATTATCGGCGCCAGGATGATGCTTTAAGTGTCTTGTTGGGTGAGCTTTGTAGATATCTGGAAGTGAGATGGAAGTATCTAGATAAGAGTTCGTATCGTTCGTTACAGGGCGTTAATATGAGCGAATAAATTACCTAGAGTTGTACACAAAGCTAACTACCTATTTATATAAGAGTATAATATAATAATACCAGCCCTTTTAATGTCCCACTGTTGGGCTCGGGCCTCTCCTCAATGCGAGGGGGATTAGGCCATAGTCCACCACGCTGGCCCAGTGCGGGTTGGCGGACTTCACACATCTTTCGAGGGGTTCTCTCAGACATGCAGGTTTCCTCACGACGTTTTCCTTCACCGTTTTATAATAATATCTTTAGGCCAAATATAATATAGGTAGGTACTGACTTCTATAAATCGATCTATCGAACGATCTCGGTAGGTACTTATAATATATGTATAATTGATTACCTACTTATACCGATATTAAATATCAATGAATCGGGTATCTAAAAATATTTGTGCTTATCACACAAAGATTAGAGGGATCGTAACGCAGGACCCTCGGCACAGAAAGCAGGGACACTACCAAGTACTAACATGCGTGTGTATGTGTGAATTGGGTCGTCAAGATAGCGGCGCTGGAGTCCTACCAACACACAACCTACCTTGTTTGATTGAACATTGGTATTGAACCTTGTTGACTTCTGAGTGCCTGGTACCTATGTAGCGTAGCAAGCAATTGGGTATCAGCTCGATTTGCTAGTTAATATTGTCTGCTAATACCGTATTAAAATTAGTGTAAATTATGTTTATATCGTACTAATATTACCTATTAAGGGGTAAGTTTGAATGTAGGGATAATGTCCAGAACTACTGATCCGATTTTGAAAATTCTTTCACTGATAGTAAGATAGGATAAGGTACCTATACATTATCCTGGAGGACTATGTTTTATCAGGGAACCGCGAGTATGGAGCCGCGGGCGTAAGCTAGTATAGTAGACATAAATATATAAGAGTAAGTCAATATCTAAGGGAATTAACAATGTACCTATAGGTTTTATAGTAGCTGAAACTAGAGTATGCATAATTATAATAATAACTTCGTTATTCGATGTTAACATTAATCTATATGGGTCATATTGTCGGTTACGGTCGCCTTGCTATAACCTGCAGGCATGTTCGGAAACCATGGAGTTTTGAAACACTAGATAAAATCGTACGTCGGCATTATTAGCTCAATGTATGTCGGTACCCCCCTAAGGATAATTAGGAATCGCGGAATATATTTGTGTAGTGTTTAAGGAAAAACCAAACAATCTCAAAAGGTACATAACATAGTAAAACTTACCAATAGTTAGGTATATGTAGGTATACAGGTAGCTCAATGATTTGCTTAGAAATTATTATAAGTAATACGTACCTACTTTACGTAAGTATAAGTAATATCCAACCATTTCATTTATTTGTATCATTCTGGCTTACACACAATGTTTGAGTCACGAACTAGCCTAACAAGTCTTATACCTATATTATTTTATATATGAGATTCTTACTTAGGTACTCTATTGTAGAAACATGACGTAGAAATAAATACTTAGACACAAATAAGTTCTACTAAATAATTATTTAACGTCTCTACCTTCGCTCCTACGATCCAGAACTCTTCGAAGAATGTATTATAATCCACTAGAACTTCCCTCTACTTTTATTGGGAACACCGTATCTGCACTCACTGTCACTATACTAGCTACTCAATCACATCCATAAAATCTGTCACTACGTCTCGAATCCAAACAACACTGTGTAATGATCTACGACATACTTAACGGTACAACATAGGAGCACGATATCTCGAATTATACCGTATGTGGCACGTATGTCAGTCCGTGCAACTGGTCGGACGGCCGCGCAGCGCGCGCGCACTGGTGCGGTGTTGCCAAGATCAGAAACTCTACGCGTGGATTCACTTTGCCGTTGGGCTTCTACGAATAACAGGGTAATTTGCGATGACTTTATGAAATTCACCGACTAGTTAGTCAGTGTTTTAAGGTGTGGTTAACAAAACAATTGAATGTTTCGTTAAACTAGGTAGGTACCTATTCCATCGCCACAGCCACAGCTTTTTCCTTTTCTGCCTAGGTTTTAGATCGCTCTTACGAAAATATGGGGCGCATTCGAAAGCCGAAGCTGTTCAAAATGAATTTATTTTTTAGGTGTTTTAAAATTTAAATAATACTACCTTGAGAAATAGGTACTGAGATACCTACATACAACCGGCTTACAATATTAATATTTATCCTAAAAGAAGCTTCTTTCTTGAATACATACTCGTCGGTGTCACTTATTTTTGTTAGCATTTCTTAGCATGGATAAGGAATCTGGTATCACCGCCGGCGACCACGGTTGGTATTAAACTTTCGCAATAAATAATATAATGCATCGCTTGCTTACGTCACCTGCCAATGTTCGTAATGACCGTGTTTGTGAGAATACAAGTCAGGATTCGGATCTTGACTCACCGTGCATCCTTTCTAACAGGTACCCACCTACACAATACCATGGATGTGTGGGTGATGGTCGAATAAAGGATTCTTTGTCTGACTTCGTAAAAAAAAATCTAATTTAATTGTAAGTACAAGTAAAGAAGATAATAATACACTGCTGTATCAGTTATTATATTTATGCATCATGTTGAGTTTCATCAAAATCCACTCAAAGGATTTGAAGATTAGGAGTACAGTTTTTAAATACGACTATCCCTCGGAAATCCACCCATTTACTGGTATGAAAATCATCGTTACAGGTACTAGGTATATTTACATGAGTTAAAACTATGACCATTTCGAGATTCATCAAAATCCGTATACGAGATTTGCCGGGATGAGCGAACACACTGACAGAAATGGTAAATTTTGACAATTCAGCTTTTGTATCGAATATAAAGTATCTTACGTTATTTTTTTTCCATAAACGTTCAATGCTTAGACTTACCATGTTACATTCTTATTATAGACAGGTGCCTCTGTATGGATAAGCTCAAGTTACTTACGTAATTCTACATTCTGTTGTGGAAGCAAAATATTGCCTCATTGGGTAAACATATTATACATAGGTATTTTTTTGTAAACAAACTTAAAATTAATAATTATGTAAAAAAACACGGTTACTTAAGTAATTATAAGTTTGTTAGTAACAAATCAAACGATTCCAATAATTCTATAAATTTCCCAGAAGGTAGGTATTTCAAGAAAATTGCGAGAACATCAATGAACGTTTAAGCTCTTTAGGATTTTAGTCTCATACAAATATTTTTAGCTAAAAGAAGTTCATGGTAAGCCTACCATTGATGTAGGGCACTACTTCTTTACATTATAACGTTTTAGTAATGTAAAAATATCTTACGAAGATATGTTTAAGTATTTAACAATACCATTTTATCAATATGTGTAAAGTAAGTAAATAGTATGTAAAGAGTTATGGTATTTAACAAAGATTTCAAGGTCTTTTGAAAGAGCTCGTATGATCACTAAAAGCCATACGCAACATTACTAATATCTACGTGTTTTTACGTTCGTCCTCTGAATACACGTCCGCCATTTAACATGTGCCTAAATATATTATTTAGTGGCAATGGTCATTTATTAAACGGTCACGAACTGTGGCTTGACAACTGTTAGTCCATTGTACAAATAGTTACGGCACTTACTGGATGGGTGGGCAATTGGGCATTGAGTCCTCGCCAACGCTTGCTAGGTACCGGTGCTGTTTTTGAGGTTTTAGCGGCAAACGCAGGATTATCAGGGAAAATGGATGACATGTACAAAATAATTAGGTACCTGTATTAGTAAGTATACTTACATAGGTAAATAAAAAAAACACACACACATCATTTTGAATACAAATAACATGCTGACATGCGTACCTATTAATAGTTATATGCAATTTTCGTAACAGATGACATCAAATAAAATGAGCAAAGACGGCCCGCCATCTCTTGCTCATTTTATGTGATGCGACCGATACATGTATGCAGGCTGTGTGATGACCACGTGACATTGGTATTTGTCGGCCTTGCTCCCATTCGTCACGTGAATTTCGCTGCGGTTTATAGGTACTGTGTCGTGTATGTGATTTAACGCAAAAAAAACAAGAGGGAATCTGATGACAGATATACCTACTACTTCAAAAAGGGTCTTATATATAAAAATGATACCCTTCATTTAAACATTTGCGATATTAAACAGTACGTTTATTTTATACAATAAGTAAGTAATACATAGAAAATATTTTATTTCACTTTTTTTCTTATGACAATATTATACTCTTCTGACTTGTAGGTTTCACCTCTCTTACGCCATTGAACCTGTCAAATGCTTGATAACGGCGTCTCAAATAGTTAAAATGAATTTTTGATCATTCGACCATTACATTCATAAATAAATAATAAATATCGCTAACTGTACGGTCCCAAAGTAACGCATTTATTATGGTTACGATACAATGGACTGGGTGCTCTCAATCACTTATCCCTATAGAGATGATGTTTATGATTCACGGGTACAAACATTCGTGCTCATCTAATAAAAAGTTTGACCCTATCGCAATTCGAACCTGGGACCATCAGAACAGAAAGCAAGGTCACGGCCACCTATCGAATCGGGCTACAATTCGTTGCGAGCAGATATAAAAAAAATATCCGTTTTGAATTGAGAGGCTCCTTATTTTTTTTTTTGACGGTTAAAACGTATTGTTCTGTGCGTTCTGTGGAAGTCAGAATCGTGCGATGACGTCAAGTGGCAACCGGTCGCTTGACCCTAACACAAGTCACAGGCGATCAACATGAATACTCGGTTGTGTGTCTGCGGGAGATAAACAAATTGTTCGTACGATGACGGCATTTATTTCCAGAGGTCGTATCTCCATAGTTAATTCAGACTGGTAAAGTAGCATAGGTATACTTACTCTGACGACCTGATTAGCTAGGTTGGTAGTAGCCTTGCTTTCGGTGGCACTGGCTCCGGGTCCCGATCCTGGTAGGGGAAAACTTTGTGTGACGAGTACAAATGATTCTACACCTAATACTTATATAAGTATTATATGGGTACTGCGATTGCCCCAGTCCATTTTAATAATACAAGCGTTGCTTAGTTTGGTACCGTACAATTGGTTATCTGTCATCATATTATATTAAACTAGCTGCGCCCGGCGGTGTTACCCGCGATAAAAAGTATGAAAAATTAAAACATCTATCCCACGGGAACCATACATTTTACCGGGATAAAAAGCCTATGTGTGTGATAGCCTATGTGCTATTCCAGACTATAATCTATCTCTGTGCCAAATTTCATCCAGATCCGTTCAGCCGTTCGGGCGTGAAAGAGTAACAAACATCCATCCATCCATCCATCTATCCATCCATCCATCCAAACATTCACATTTATAATATTAGTATAGATTACGCGTACTGCTAAACGTTGGCGCTGTGACAACCCGGCACGAGCCCGGTAGTACCTAGTCATTTGGGGTCTCTATTGGCTGGATTCCTTTAAGTTAATTTTCGTGTAGCAATATTAGGTCTAGAGCCACAGATTGCAACAGCACTGTACTGGGAACGTTCATGCGAAACATTTGTTAATTGGTCAGGGAGTTATGTCGTCAGTACTAATATGAGAGTAAATGAAACCTTGTTTATTGTACTTGCCAGTAGTCCCAAGGGCTTGTCTTTTCCTAGCGTCTTCTAAGATTGCACGGACTATATATAAAAATACTCCTGTATTTCCCACACAGGTAAAGTAGGTATACCTATCCACATTTAGATAATTATTTACATCTAATAGGCACCCAGTGAGCCTATATTATACCATACTGGTGAATGAAAGAATCAGAATATCATCAAATAATGGCTGGATCATATGAGTTCATCGTTAAGATCATGTGTCCAATCTAATTCAGTCTACCTATACTTTGTCAATTTGTAGAATTCAATATTATTTCATGTATATTCATCATAATCTATATCAAAGTCTTTATCTTTATCTATATATAGTCTATATCTATAAAACAAAGTCGTGTTAGTTATAACTATTTATAACTCGAGAACGGGCAGGCCGATTTTTTAATGTTTGATTTTTTGAAATCGTCGCCTCCCCGTATAGCGGATAATATATATATAGAATTAAACAATATAACAATTAAAACATGAATAAAAAAAAGATAATTCATTTTCTCATCATCACAGCAAGTTTAATAAATAGGAGAAAAAATTACAAAACGAACAATACCAACATAAATTATTTACAAATAAAGTTAAAATAAATAGAAAAAAAATCAATAAGTACGAAAATAAATTACTTATATAGGCCGTTAATAAGTATCAAAAATACCTTGTCTGCGTAGCATGGTGGCAAGAATACTGGCTGCATTTTATTAATTTTATGACCGAAGAAAGATCTAGCCCTCTTGTCACCTGTGGAGGCATTCATAGAACTAATATTACCATACATTGTTAATGCTGATTGTGCAACATGTTTTTCCGATTATAGGAGTATATCACAGGTGTTCGGAACGGTGGCGACCATGAACTTTCCGATCACACTGCGCAACACTCACACACAACTGGAAGGTCATACACATAATATAAGTAGATAATTATGATTATTTTTAGTACCTACTTACTATCTACATTACGAGCCTAGGCAATAGATTCTCAAAAATTATGCAGACTTCATTCAAATTTAATAAAATATAAGACGAGGCCTTGCCCAACGTTATTAAAAAAAAACTTTAAGGCCTGAATAGAGAGTAACCCATAACCTTCTGTGGAAAAGTCCGCTGAGTTAGTAAGTAAGAATATTTGACATTTAAGACAAAGTATGTAAACTATGTATGTAAACTTTCTTTTCACCATAGAACCATCTTACTTCTATGCCAGGTTTTAATTCATCTCAATTTGCTTAAGGATCTCTACAGTATTCGGACACGGTAGAGCGATCAAAATTGTTAAAGCTTTACCCGTTTCGGTAAATAATTCATTCGTGTCTTTTAGTACATTAACTACAGTGAGTTCTGTAACTTGATACATGGATATAATGATCAATACATAACTGTGCGCACATAAGTGTGCGTTTAACAATAAATGACTTGGCATGAATGATTAATTATTTCGAGATTATACCTTGACAGAAGCCTCCCCCTTGGTGACGCCTCTGCAGCACGAACACCTGTGTAAAGTATCGACGCATTGAAGACACCGCGAAAGAATTATGTTACATTACATTGTCGGCAGTTAGGGCATCTATATGTCGCAGCTGGATTGAACTGCTGACTGCTACTGAGAGGGGACATGCCTAGAATGTTTAGGTATATCGCAGCTAGATGATTAACTGCTTAGGAAAAAGAAATTCAAATCCTTTGATGAGATAAGTAAGTTAACTTTTATTAGATTCGTTACATTTGTGGATATTGATCTTAAGGTTACACTTACCTGCTTTTTTTTAATTTTTGTGTCGCGTTTAATATTATTGCAATTGAATTATATACATCAGGTAGCTTATCTATATCTATACTTCTATACTAATATTATAAATGTGAAAGTTTGGATGGATGGATAGATGGATGGATGTTTGTTACTCCTTCACGCCCGAACGGCTGAACGGATCTGGATGAAATTTGGCACAGAGATAAATTATAGTCTGGAATAGCACATAGGCTAATTTTTATCCCGATAAAATGTATGGTTCCCGTGGGATAGAGGTTTTAATTTTTCATACTTTTTATCGCGGGTAACACCGCCGGGCGCAGCTAGTATAAAATAAAAATACAAAATTGTTCAATGAATATATAATTATTATATTTCAATTCAAATATAATTACTTACTTCTATCATTATATAAATTTAACGGAATTTACTTAACCAACGTATAAACTATACATAGATGCAGTTAAAGAACACATTATCAAATTATCAGTCATTCAATCATTCAACATTAGCAGTTAATATTATAACACATTATTAAAGATGCACATAAAAAACAGTGCAAATTTACAGTGCACACCCAAATATAATGACAATGCCAGCTAAGCGCGCTGTTATGTATTGATTGATTGATAGAGAAGAGAAAAGAACGCCGAAAATTGTAAAATAAAGTTACATTTTTTTCTCATATTGCGTTTTTATCTCAGCACCTTTCATGGACACTAAGTATAAGTGGCCTCAAATATATTATGTACATTTGGAATGTTATGAGTGCAATTATAAATTTTTCATTAATATATTCGCCACAATAGAAATCAATATTGCAGTCAGTGCAATTAATTTAAAAAAATGCCTAAACGTTACCTTTTAAATGTATTTCTAAAATATAACTAGAAAAAAAAACAAATCATAGTCTAATTTTTTTTTATTTAAATTATTAGTGAGTGTTAAACCGATATTGGAAAAATATGGCACTGTATTTATTTACCACGCAGACGGGAGGCATACGGCACCCATGATTAATGAAGGTGGCTACCGACTTATCAATGAAGCCTCCCGATCCCCGACGACTTACGGTACCTTCCGCACGGTACCGGTTCGGTGCGGTACCGAGAAAATGAGTATGCAACGCATTGTAACAAATATTTGGTTGCTGTATGCATTACAAACTATAAGGTCTTAATTCTCATTGAACATCATCAATTAACGACTTAAATAAACGAAGAGATGCAACATTTTCATGTTACATTACATAGGATAATTACCTACACAAAATTACCTAATTTAAATAACGACTTATTGCCTTCATTTATAAATAGCTATTTAAACACACATTTTGTTCATCGGTCGCAACGAGGATACTATTTCTAGGTACAATTAATACTGCTATAGAAAATATAGTTTATATCAAATATAACTAAGTCCATAAAAACAAAGTCAAAATTAGAATATTTAATTTAATGTAAGACGTCAGGCTCTTAAGTATTTTTGATTAAAAAATAAGCGTCACTTTAGTTAGTCTATGCTTTTTTTGCTCAAGCAAAAAAAGCATAGACTAACTACTTATAGGTATCGTGTTTTAAAAGACACTCAAGTGTCTTTTAAAACACGATACCTATAAACCATACCACAATAATGTCGTTCAAAATACGATGCCGTACGAGAAAAAATGTCATGTCATGGTAAAATTGTGACTGGGTACGTACAAGAAATTCATAAATGCGTATTTTTAAGTTCGTATTATAGAAAAAATACATATTTTTTCTATAATACGTGTTTATTAAATATTTTTTTAAAGCTGAATTCTATGAATTTATACATGCATGGATGATTGCTATTCAACCAAGTCGAAATATATTGTCGTGTAAATGGAAATGTTTCATCGTAAAGAAAATTCTTGTAAATTGTTTCATATTATACTAGTAGATATTAATAAGTAATTTGCGTGGATATTAGGAAGAGGATATTTGCGAGTGCGGCCGGGTACTAGTACACCTTTATGATACGAGGTGTTATAGCTTTCCATAATAGGGAAAACTGAAGCACTTGAGATCACACTGAAACTAAATTACAACGTACTATCTAACTACATAATATGCCACCCGCTCGTATAGAATGCACCACGTATTTACTTTTATGACATAGGTACTTAAAATAGCTTAATCAAGATAATTATAAAAATAGAATTAGGACCGTGGAGTTCACCTTTTATTATACTCGTATGTATATTTAATAGCTCTTACACTTTTAGGTGCGTACCTACTTATCGGGCACCTACAATTATAATTTGAAAATTGCACTATCATAAACGAAAATGTGCGCGCTGCTCAAAAAATGTCGATTGCCCAGCATTTTGTTGCTCGAATCGTCGAGCGAGTCGATCTTTGTAGCAGCTTGCTGCTTTAATGCTCAAATTCCAGATATTATGAACACCGGATGAACACTTGTCTTAAGTAGCATTATTATTTTTTAATATACTTAAGTACTTTTAAAATTTACTTCATGATAATAATAAGTAATATTATTATTATGTATTACTTATATATTTTTGTTTTTAGTAAACATACTTTCACTATTGTACTTAAAATAAAGCAACGTCTACGTAATCAACAAGTGGCACGCCACATATACGCCACACAATAATGCTTATTATTATTATAGTTATGTAAGCCAAATCATGAAAACTATTTTTTAGATTTATCGAAACAAGTGGCGTAAAAAAAAATTACTTAGTTTTTTGCTATAAAACTACGGATAGTTTTCGGAGACAAATAAATATATGTTTAAATACATTCTTATTAAAAATAAAGGGTTAACGAACACTGATGCATTGATAACGGCTAATGATAAAGCATGCTTTATTGCGACAATACGTCATGCAGTAGAGCCAAAATGGTTTAGCGTACCATTTCTTTGAACAGCGCACACCCAACAAAACTATTATATCATAAAATATTATAGCAACGTATGTTTATTAACTAGTACTTTCCGCCTAGTAAAGCGTATAGGTATGAGTCGCCGTTTCTTCTTGGCACCCAATTGCAGGAGCAAATTCCTGGCCTCGGCCAGGGTGGCCGCGTCCGCGCCGTCTTCCACGCCGGACACGAACCCGCTCTCGGGCCGCGAGAGAGCCGGCGCAGTTGCAGGCAGCAGCGAGAACCATCGATCTATCTTTGCACTCGAAGACAACTGATGGAAATAAAGTAATGATTAGTCTTCCATCGGCGCGCTTATTAGATATCAAATAAGGTCGCCGACCCACGCCACGTCGCCCGGCTGAATCAGCGGGCTCGGTGTATAGACCGCTTACATCGGTCGAGAGACCACACGATTGGCTGTTGTAGAGCGTATTTGATGCAGAATTGGACTCTCATTGCCACCCATCAACATTGTTCTAGGTACTCTTTATAATTACTCTACATACTCACCTACTCTATTTAAAATTGGCTTGTAATATAAGTCATTTTGATTTCTGAAAATGTTTACCGGTAAAGAACTTTAATACGTAAATGTACCTATATTTAATGTAATAAAGTTAATATTAATGTAATGTTGACGAAGGCTTCAACACGGTCAGTAAGCTCACTGCCCTGCACACTGGTGGTTGCAGGACCTGAATAGCCTGGTTGCAGCAATGACCTTAAGTATCAGTTTCAAACGTATTCAAATACCAATGGAGTGATAAAATATTTCTAAAACTCCATGTTTACAATAGACGAAGGCAAAGTTTTCAACCAATGTGTGTTACCAGTGATGACATATGCCACTAAGATCTACTCGCTTACTATTCGCCTCATAAGAAATCACAAGGTCGCTCATTGTGGAATGGAGAGAGCAGTTCTCGGAGTTGCGTTACGCGATAGAATCAGGAATAAGGGAGGTCCGTAGACGAACTAGAGTAATTGACTTGGCTCAAAGAATTTCGAAGTTGAAGTCGCAGTGGACGAAGCACAAAACTTGAGGCCGATGGCCCTTGGGGTAGAAGGTGTACCGATGATATCACACGCGTCGCAGGGAAGCCGGTGGACGCGAATGGCGGAGGACTGTGTTATGTGGAAGTCATTAGAAGAGGCCTATGTCCAGCAGTGGACGTGTTTCGGCTGATGGCTGATGGATGGATTGATTGATGACGTTTCCACTAGGAGCACTTCTATATTAAAGGTTCAACCACTCGATCGGTATTCGATACTATCAAAACTCGTATTAAGCCCCTAATTACCTAGTATTGTGTGAAACAAATCAAGTGTCCGCAGGATAAGTGTAACCGAAATGATTTCCACAGAAACAATCTAAATGAATTACTATAACAAGATTAGATTAGGATGAGATAATAGGGCGAAGCACTCCCGACTAATTCTAGGGAACATTAATTTTCTCCGTTCCTTATATTCGATTATAGAATCCATTAGCTTAATTCTGTGTGGAGTACCTATGACCTGAGAATTATTATCGACTAGAGGCACCTGAGAGGTACTGGACACCAGAATAATTCTATATATTATATTTCCCGTTATTTCCCGTAATTATTACAAATGCGGTATAAAGTATATTGCGGTATATTTGTATTGTACCTTCAAGACCTTTTTATTATTTACATATATGTATATCATATATATAATCAACATATTGATGTAATTAAAAAAAAATACTTCGCGTAATTATTACAAATGCGCTACTGTACGTTTCAAAGGTCAGTTAAGTATACTCTTTCTGAGTCATCTTGTATATGTTTGAAGTAGGTTAGTTATCGGGAAAATAAAAACACATCAGATATATAGTTTTATTTTCACACCAGTGGATTCGGAATGATACGAGCGGATCATGTGACTATATTTTATTCACGTCCAGTGCTTCTATTGTTATTTATGACATTGACGACTTGGGTACTGTTACAACAACGTAGCATCATGTATGTACTGTAGACGACAAAAACCGTTTCAGGAATTTCCAACTTGTTGAGATTATTTAAACATTGAACATCCATAATAGTAAGGTTTAATGAACATTGACATTTTTGTATCGGATTGTACACCAGCCGCATACACTCAAAAATTTTTGCAATTTAGTATGAGCGGAACACTTTGTCGGACCACTACAAAATTTGGTAAAAACGTGAGCACAAATTTGACAAAGATAAATATGATGTCAATGTTCAGGATGCTGCAACCATGAATTGAAAGTCATACATTTAATTCTACTAAAAAATTTATAATGTCGATATAGCTATGTCCGCGACTTCGTAGGCGTACTATTTTACGGGACAAAACGTTGTATATGATACCATAATGTCAAGTTTCAGTAAAATCTTCCTACTTATTGAATCTTAAGAGATAGTTTATTTATTGATTTCTTATATTTACGCGAATACTACACATTGAAATAAAAATATTTTTATTTTTCTAACTATGACACCTGGACGTCCACCACCTCAGTCCTCCCGTGACCATGGTTGCTGTAAAGCAGCCGAAACGTCGGGAACGTAAAAACGAAAAATAAACGCGATAAAATCCTTAAAAATAGTTTTATTTCAAGATAGTTTATTGGTCATCGCTGGGAACATTTCTAGGTTTCTGGATAAAAAAATATTAACTTGGTTGACTCATTTAATAAGTTACCACTAAGACAAGTTTCGCTAAAATGCGTTCAGTATTGTTCCTGTTATATGCGAACAGATAATCGAAATAATATTACGATTTTTATATTTTTTTTCTTCAACAGCGACCTTACACGACCAGACCAGTATTTATATAATACAGATAGTTTATGTGAGGCAAATACTTGGAATAGGTAGATAATGATGTTTATATTTATGTCCAACGCCACTTTTGAAAATAGGCATCACATAGTCAGGCCTGAAGGTAGGATTTCGCGAAATGAATGACCACAATTTGTATTGAATGGAAAATTTCACGAAATTAATGACGACAATTTTGACCCCGCTTAATTATTTATTTTATAACAAGCTCATTGTATCAACAGGTAGATAAAGTTGCCAACGTTTTGATAGCCAAATATATTGACTACCATGGCATACAAATTTTGTTAACCGACTTTACTAAACTGTAAGTATGAGTAACACGTGTAACGAACATAGAAGTAGAATATCGCAATTTATTTTATTTACAAATGGGTACGATATAAATAAGATTATCTATTTATTATATACCTATAAGGTGTAGCAATAGTGTAAAATTATTTCAGAGGTCCATCGGTAGGTCATAGACTTACATTCTCAAAAAATAACCATTAACGGAAGGGAATGGGTGAAAAGGAAGGATGTATGAAGGAGAGAGAGAGATAGAGGAACAAGTTAAGACGTTGAGGACGGTGTGAAGTTTTTAAAATAATAGCAAAAAAATAAAATTAAAAGGAGTGTTGAGAATATTGAACGAGTTTTACTCAAATTCAACTACATATAAAAAATGTATTGATTGTTATTAAATGGGGATTTATTTATTCAATTTAATGCATTGGTCCTTACATTTACAACTACACAATATAATCTCAATTATTTCACTAGATACTGTAGAAAACGTTTGGCAAACCCTTTGGCATGATATCTATAGTAAGGTTGAACCTACTAAATTAATTGCATCTTCTCATTTTGTTATCATAATATAAAATTCAGTGCATTATTTTAAAATAGTTATTTTGTATTGAATACCTACAATTAATGTATAGTATACAAATGATAATTACGAGTGTTTATAGTAGAAATCGTACATAAAGTGTTGTAGAAACATGGATATGTAATAAACTACAGATCGAATTCTCGACTTAGCGACCACAAAACACTTAAAACAAGCTAAGTGACTGACATCAATTACAATTATACGTGACCTGATTGTTTTTTTTAAATCATCCGGAATCGACATCGGAAACGGATTTGAAACTTTCCGATGTTGGTGTCGCTCCCGACGAGCTTTCCGACGGAAACTTTTTCACAAAACGATTTGGTATTGTCATCAAGATACATCGAAGATGATCAAATTCGGAAATTTTAATAGCGATTGCGGTAATCCAGTTCGGAAGTTTTCGATTCCGTTTCCGATATCAATTTCTAATGGTTTAAAATAACCCTGCAGATCGGAATTATTGATTTGTACAACACATTGAAACAGTATTGAATAATACACATATATGCAACATGTTACTTAGTTATCGCTTGACACGATTAGTGATCAGAAAAAATTGGCATAAAATGTAAAGGAAATAATCTTGGGTTTCTCGTGATAGTAGGCTATAACGTTTTTACGATCTATCGATATATCGCTGAGGCTTGCACTTTATTTCGTATCAATATGGCTCATAAACCCGAAATCTAGTTTAACGGCGATATGATAAAGGATATGTTTAAATACTAGTTTAGGTAGGAACTATATAAATAATATCGAATATGGTAACAAGATAGAGGGGCATGATATGTACCTAAACAAAGACGTCATACTCTATCCTACTTTAACGCCGATCATTGTGGCTTTTGGCACCATTTTAAGTCTCCATACGAGTATTCTATCTACGCTAAAACAATAATGTCAATATTAAAATATGGCTAAATACATTATATTGTACAAAGATCACGAAAATTAGATTCATATATATTTTTTTTTACATTGAAGACACCTAAGTAATATAACTAGAAGCTTTTAGGTAACTTGACTCAAAATCGGGAGATGGTGTTATCGTCTACTTAGTAGTGTGTCTCGTCCACTGTGAACGCAGCGCGGTCATCATCTCGCTACGATTGGGCACCTTCTCGCTGGTGGTGCGAGTGATGGGTGCGGTGGGCGCTAACAGGCGATCCGACCCTGGAACTTTCAATGTAGCTCCTGAAGAGGCTTGGGGTTCAGTATGCACGTCTACAACCTCCGAGGTGCTCTCCGAGGGGCTCACGGGCACGATAAGTCGCACGCGACCATCCTGCCCCGTGGCCGTCAAAGTACAATTGTGTGACAACGGCATTATAAATGGTACTCCTTCGTCAGAACTGAAGGCCTCCGGACTCGAGTCCTTCGACGTCGTTGGTTGGCTGTTGCTGTACAGCGAATTCTCTGATTGTCCCACGCTCATTGCCAGGGCCATATTGCCTAGTTCATCCGTCGAACTGAAGGTGTCCTTGTAGACTTTGTGGTTCATCAGGCTCGCCAGATCCGAGTTGCTGTAGTGGTTAGTTAGCGGCGGTATATTGGGGAAGGCGTTGCGGTTTTGGTAGAACTGTTGGTTGCAGTTATTGTTTGGTGTAGTTTCGTTCGGGAAGCCGCCCATGTCTTGGAATTTTGATATTAGGTAGTTTTGGATCTGTTCGTTGGTCATGCCGCCGAAGCAGGGTGCGGTGGTGGATCCGTTAGTGACGCTGGAGGTTGGGGAGGGGCAGAAAGGAGAGAGGCGTAGGTTATTGTTCTCCATGTTCTGGCTTGTATTGTTGCTTTGTGAGATCAGGTTGATGAGAGCTTCGGTGTTGTTCTGCAGTCGGTTGCCGTTGCACATCGGCAGGCTATCTGGTCGCACGACTTCGGGCACTTTGGTGTGCGATTTCGCCTGCATTCAGCAGCATTAAAAAATTAATAAAATTAAAATTTTCCTATAACATACCTACATAAATTTGTCTAAATAGACTAAACCTTAAATTAGTATGTGCTATAATCAAATTCGTCTATAAGTAGGTAGGTAGGGACTAAACTTTATTTTTACTGAGTAAACTTAGGTATCTCAATGTTACCAGTTTTTTTTTATTTCTTAAGTCTTTAATAGTACTGTAAATCAATTATTAGCACGCACTATATTCAATGTTACTTTTTATTTAATTTCTGGGACCATTACACATACTATAAGTTAAGGTCAGTAAACAAAGGGTCAACATTCATTCACAACACTTAAAGCCAACGAAAAATAAATTAAATTAATAAGTAAATGTAGCTACTTACGCATATAGAGGTTCCATGTTATAAAAAGCTTTCAACATAAATCCAAAGAGCATTCGTATTATACTGCGACTCTAAAACACAACCTCATATATTGTTTTATATTTAACATGCTTATTATGTGTGCATTCCAATGGTTTCATTTACTTGAGCCACCGGTCAATCCCAAACTGAACTCCATCGTCAGCGTATTTGGGTGCAAAGTAAATGAACAAAAAACGCCAAACAAATGAACAAAAATACCGAATAAACACAAAGTTTTATATTAAAGTACCTAAATAAAGGGGTTTGTGTACTTATGATGGGTATTATTTTATTACGCATGAAATGTTTAAATCAAATGTACAGGATTTAATTAGATAGGTACCAGGATGTATGCAAGTACTATATGAGTTCATAATTGGTATAGTCATCCTTTATTTCTATATTAACTAGTAGGTTTAATAAAGTAGGTAAGTAAGTAGTTAAGTTCTTTTATATCTCATGTTCACCATTACTAGTAACCGCCATTTTATCTTTACTGACTATACTTATGTAACTTTTATTTCTATCTTCGAGTAGTCTTTGAATTATATTTAAACATTATTTCCAATTGCTCGGACATGGAATATTGTTTCAGGTCTGAGCATTTGGAAACGATCGTCTTTTGTCCTATCAGGTACCTATCTAATTATGGTGCAACGTTTAACGGTTCGAACGGCGTGAGTAGGTTTTTAACGACACAACAAAACGCAAACATGGCAACGAAAATTGCAGACACTTTCGAAAAAAAAAACAGAGGCTATGAACAATGTGATGGGTAATTGAGCGCAAATTATTAATAAAATGGACAAAGAACAAAAAAAAAAATTTTGAATTTCGAATAGTTTGGAACGTACCTGGGGCAAGAGTGTCAGTTGCTGGGCGCTGATTGGCCGCGAGGAGCCTCGCTCGCGCTCCTGCAGGTGTGCCACCAGCGCCGCGATGTGCTCGAGCAACTCCTTGTTGTGAACTAGCAGCTGGTGGGTACGAGCCTGAAATACAGTAAACAACAAAATTCATTTTCAAAATACGTACCTATGCAAAAATATCCTAGGAATTAATAAATGTGACGTGGATACATATTTTAAGTCGAGCGCTTGTGTTGTGTTAAATATTTTCATAAGTAACGATATAAAACAAAGAAGATCCATAAATTACTAATTCATCCAACCTTGAAAGCAAATAAATAAATCAAATGTGCCAAACCAGAGCTCCACTTACAAACCACTGATATAAATTGACTATCAACTACAGTAGGTATAGCTTGGTTTTAATGGCATTGTCTGCACGATATATAATGCATGTTTACTCCTCTAGAACTCATGTGCCTGTCTGTACTAAAGTTAATTTAAGAAAATAATGTTATAGGTAAATTTAGTAAATTTGAATATCGAAATGAATGTCCCAATATTTTTTTTTTAATATCGGCACCGACCTGGGCTTCGCATCGCGCCGCTTGCTCCGCCGCTAACTGATCACGCAACAACAACAATTGCGCAACCGCCGCGCGCGTCTGCTGCGCCTGTTGCTCCAACCGTTCGCGCAACAGTTGCAACTGGTGTTGCGCGCTGAGTGGCGTAGACGCATCGCCCCCAACCTCCGCGCCGGTCGATAGCTCCACTTTGGTGATGCACTCAGGGAGATCGGGTAAAGTGATGCTTGGGGCCGGGGTCATACGCCGCTGAAATAAATTTATGGTTTAAATAACTACAATACTTTAGGGAGCCCATAGTCCAGTGTAACACTATAGTATAGAAGAAAACCAATAGGACATACAACTTGTATATACTTGGGTTAAAATGAGGGCTAGCTAGCAGTTCACATCTGGAGAACTTCGTGTAGGTACCTATATCATTCATTTATTTTTATTTTTTACGATTGCAATTCATTGATTTAATTAAGACAATGTGAACAGCGAAAATAGAAATTAAAAAGAGAATAGAAAACTTACTACCTACTCTACACCATATTTATAAAAGGTGTAAATTATATGAATATATTGTTTGCTCAGGATGTTCATTAATTTTCTTTATTTCTGTGCTGAAGACTGTGTTTTATTTTAAAAGGGTTATAGAAACGGCCTACAGGTAGATATGTGTGCAATGGACCGTAAAGCCCATATGTACTAGACTAGTGGAATATTATCTTATAATTATATTACAATCTAAGCCAAAATTTGGGCAACGTAAAATTTATAACATGCTTTTAGATAGTGAGTGTCGTTACTCGTAATATGGCCTAGGAATACAGAAATACAATATCACGTAATAGTGCGAACGTGATCAAATAAAGTAGATACCTATACAGTTTGAATGTGTAAACTGGAGATACCTAATTGGCGTAATTCCAAGTCTACAAATAACAATAAAATGCCTACACAATAGTAAAAAGTCATCGCACCAGGAGACGGGGTATTAAAATATAACATAAAACTTCAATTGCCTGAATAAATAATATAATATATTATATGTAAGTGTCACGAGAAAGAGCAGCGTTCACATATTTGCGATGATAGATCAAACACAAATAAAAAAATAAATGAAATATGTTTTCATTGGAAAGCTACTGGATATAAAAACAACGAAATATATTTCAATATCCATTTCGTCTCCGTCATTGTTTGATTAACCTTTCACTAAAGCTATATAAATATGGTCAGCTGGTTCGACGAGAGGGAAGCGGTAGACACTAGTTACTATAGCGATTCAGAGATAGGGTTTTCTATCCAGAACTGTCTTTTATAGACAAGGGCGTGACCATTGAAATAAAGGTTACACTAGAATAGCAAATCAGAACTACAATCATGTAACTCTTGTGTCGTACGCAGGTTGCGGAACCCTCTGCGTCCAGCCGTAAGAAAGGACAATATAAATATACACCGTCTCGCTTACGCTGGTTGGGTAAGTCTATAATGAACTGCCAATGACCAGACAAAACTGTTATTTAATTATTGTAATCGTACTACTATTCGTTTGGATAATTTAATTGTTGTGCGTAAGTCATGCTCTACTCCGCAACCTAGCAATCTGAACAAGGTGTGGCTCCCGAACCTCAGTTCAGTGGAACACGGTGACTGTTTCGACCACTCAATCTAGTGTGTACGTAGTGTACGTAATACATTGATATTGTTAAGCGTGACCGGAATGGCAATAGATATTTGTACCTGAAAATAACCACTTACTATACCTTAGGCACGGACGTGTGTTCTCTTTAAACCAGAAATGTGCCGCGATTTTAAACTTAGCGTCGTTTCGTACGTACTTAACATAACGACTTCTTGGAAAATTCAATGAATCGACAGCGTAGTTAGTTTGGTCTCGCTGAAAACTCATGTGGTATGTAGACCAGCTAGCTAGGCGCTTAAGTAGACACGTTACTGCGGTAAATTGCCAATTTAGTTTAATGTGCACGTCATAATATATTTAATTAAGTAATGTAGGGTCTGCAGTAATCGTTACGTTGATGGGTGCGGAATTCTATTAAGGCGAGTTATGAAGAATCGAGTGGTTTTTCGTTAGTTAAATTAATTATTAATATGCATGCATTGGTGCATTTTAAATAATAATATTAATTCAGTAAACCCGTACGATAATTTTCAACACTAGCCATATCTACTTAATTAAGATTTATTTTATTCTACGTAAAATGCTTTAAGCAAAGAATAAATAAACAAAACATATGTAAGATTTGATTGTTTTATGTAAATGGTTATTTCTCACGCAAATATTGATTGATCATGAGATTTTTTTTTATCTTTAGCATAATAAAAATATGTTAACCGCGCTGTAGAATATTTCAAACGGGACAATTTATTATCGGGAGTGTTATTCTCTAATGGTGTCTATACACCGAGCCCTCCGGTGGATGTACACCCTGCCGGGTACGGCCGCCAGCCCGCAATGTATACTACTGCTTACACAAATGTGAGTGTGTTGTTTATTAAAATGCAAGTTTGAGCATCACGCAAATATGTTTGAAATTATTTAGGTAATATGTTACTTATCTACTAGGTATAAGTACTCTGTAATGTCACAAAGACTACCTTTAGCACTCAAAGGCAACGCGAACGGAGTCGGAGGTATAGCTAGTTGTTAATATTTCTTTTGAAATATGCCACCAGTTCGGGCAGTTTCGATGTGTAGACACCTTAACACAACCAGCAATTCACGTCAGTAGCGCGATAAGTAAGCCGAAGCCGCCGGCCGAAGTTAGATCCAAGACATTCGCATGCCAATGATATTATTATAGCTTTGATTTATTATAACGCTTCTGATTCGCTGTGGGAGGGCGATTATCGAGAGTAGTGGTACTATTTTCGTTACGGATAATAATGTGTCTATTTTTAAAAGGCTTGTCAGAATATGCTGATCAAGATATACATACAAAGGTCAAATATTTCATTCATAATTGAAGCGTTGCGCTCGTAAATAGCCTCGGCCGTATGCTTGCTTATAGGAATATGGTTCACGTGTTACACTGGCATTTGTTTCAGGTTTGATTATTAATTTGTAAGTGGTTCATTTGTTCATTGTGGAAATGCTTCAATCAATGTTAGTGAGACCAAGATCTTTCAGGAACGTGGAATAAGTATGTTGCACCATATCTACAGATTTCAGACGTATGCAAAAAGATATATGTATGTTGTATGTACGCGACATTATGCTTGTTTCCAAAGCAAACGTTCGACAAAATATCCCTATATATATAATATGATATGTTAAGACTTATCAAAACTTTTAAAGTATCTCTTCTAAAACGAACAAGTACTTCTGAAGCGAACATGATGAACGCTATGATTTGTACGATTGAGTACAAGTGGCTGGAGCGGGTAGCGCCATAAATCCGCGTCAGTCGTTACACCTAGTTGATTAATCACCGGGCAATAACACTAAAATTAACAACTTTCGTGACGCGCGCGGCGACGTTAATGCCTGTAAAATGCTTGTAAAACCTTATCTTGTGACAGAAGACATCACAGTTTAACTACAAGGAACAGTAGGGAAGGCTTATCAAAGATCAACGGAAAGTCTCGTCTCTATTTACGAACAAAGGAGGTGGGAAAAAAAGGAAATAATCAAATGTTTGGTTTTTTTCTTGTCTGTCAATTTTTTATGAAACTTGGCACGGTGACAATTTGTGGCGTGATACAGGATACCTACTTTATATTCCGGGAAATGTATGTGTTCCAGTAGGATAGTCAAAACTGAAGATCGGTAGGGTGATAAGTACCGCGTTAATGTATACGAGACATTATTATCCTGGGAAATGAAAATATTTTCACCGGGTTATTAAAACTAGGTAAAAGTTAAAACAAGGTTCGATTTCTCATTCGCGTATGAATTTTTGGAAAATCTTAAAATGCAGTTTTTCTTATCTCTCAAATCGACGACATGGTGTAACATCGATCTCTCAATAAACTATTGCTTAGAAAAAGCCCTTCCATATTATAACACTAATATCATTACTGGCTACTGATAGGCCAAAACCCCCAAGCATTCCAACCAGCCTGTACCCAGCTATCATTGGCCAATCTAGTTGCACTTGTCTAGACACAGCACATCTGGAGGACGTCCAAACCTCGCATTGTTACCCTAATTAACATTCCTTACGAACAATCATTTTCAACAACTTTACGCTATTTCTACACTTGAATTTCTAATTTAATATTTCATTATGCCAAGACTGATACCTCACAGCTACTGTAACACAGTGGTTATAGGGGGTTTTAACATTATCGTTATCTATGACAAGAATATTCTTCTCTATGTCTCTCATATTCTTTATTGTCTCAATTTGCATTATGATATAACGTGTAGGATGTCCTAGATCACGTGGACCGCTGTGTCTAGCCCGAGTGCAAACATTACCCTGACTATAAGTAGCTCTTCTCTTTAGGTTAATTCCCTACGACGGCCCCGGGTCCTGGCGCCCGGGTGCATCGCACCAAGTAAAGACTGCACTGTTTATATAATCAGCGCGGTCTTTACTTAGGTCACACAGTCGCATGACTGTAACCTCCCCAAAGTGACGTTATAAATCATAAACTCACTTATTTCTAACGTCATTTACCTCGTTACTGTTATCATATTTTATACAAAATCGAGAGACTCTAGACAATGTATCTTTTGATGCTAGTTTTCTTAGTCAATCGCATTTAATTTTATCTATTTATTCATGAATTCTAAAACATTATTCATGCAAAGAAGTCGTTTGTCATCTCGAAAGCTTCATCAAACAAGATTCTGAGATAATGATGTATCAGAACGTGCCTTTGAGGCTATTTTGTCTCAGAAACGTGGCCTAACAATGAGATTGTATCATGTTATAATCATGTAACGAAGTAGATCTGAGCCCACCTTTCAACTTTTTGTTTTATCTCGTTCTCTCGTGCAAGTAATACTTTTAGGGCTACCCTCGAGGGAAAACCATCTAATCTGGCTATTTACTCTTTATAGCTATTTGAATTAAAAATACAATTTATTTTGTTTACCTTTCGTTTACTGAAAAAAGAGCTAATGTCAATAAATGTAATGTCATATTATGTACGATACGTTCTTTAAAAATATTTACATAAGTAGTATTGTCTTGCAGAGATGAAAGATTTTAAATTTGTCTCTCAAAGTTTATAATTAAATAAAAATTGTAACTGTTTCAAGTATTAGTTTAGTATAATCAAGTCGTACTCTTTGGTATCCTTAGATCCATTTGTGGATAGGTAACAGCGGCTTCTAATGCACAAAGAATGGAGTTTGATCATAAAATGGGAATAAAATTACAAAACCACATTGTAAAGTCAGTTTGAAACGAAGGACAGGTACCTACTTATGCTTTGATCGGCTATCCAGTTTATTTAGACATTTAAATATGATATATTGTAATATTCGTAGTGAATCGCGATGAAGGCTGCTCATCTTAAAAATATACAAGGTGTTACAAAAATAGTGTAAAATATTTTAACAGATTAATTAGTGTGTGATATGGATCACGTTGATGTATAAAATAATTGTGTGAATGATGTTTGTTTTTTTTTAACAAGGCGAACAATTATCGCTTGGCCATGCGCTCAGAACAGGGTGTCATTTTTTTAATGTTTAATCATTTGATTTATTACTTTGGGAATATTATGTTTACAACCTACTGTTGGCCCTGTTAAAATATTTTACACTATTATTGTTAAACCTTATATAGAATGAAGTCGTAAAGAAATGTATGCCGGTTTAAAGATAAAAGTCCCCACCACGAATCCCTTTTACCTATATGGCGAGATCATCATGCTTAATAGAAACATTGAATATGATAATTTTTCTCATGCATAACAATTTCCACAGAATAACTATAATATTCTACTTGCTCATATAAGCATCAATCATCTCAGCCGCATGAACCTGGAATATCCACAGACGATTAAGCCTGTGGAAATACCCACAATATTCTATTTTTATTTGTCTATCTATCGATTTGCCTATTTACGTTGGCGTAAAGTTTACCTACCTGGGTTGACCGCTTTCCATCTTTCCTCGGTGGTGGTGGTAGCAAATCTAGATGCTTAGGTCTGGTCGGGTCCTCTCGTCCACCGGCGGCGGCCTCGTCTGTGGCCATCTTGGATGTTGACGCAGCCCCAGACTCCGAAGCACCACACTCTGACCCCGCTTCTGTGGACCGAACATAACCAGCTACTCATCAGGTCGGAACATAAATTAAAGTGAATGATTGAGGGATCATACGACAGACGGACTATACAAAGCAATATTTTGTCAGTGGTAACGTTTACGGCTCTATTTGAAATGATTTATTAACTAGTGTTTCTTGGAAGATAAATATTGTACATTTTACTGACGGACTGAACAGTCTTGGCAGCGCGTTACGTACTGTTTCTATGCTGTTTTATGTTTGTTGAATTTGTTATAAAAACGTGTACTTTCACAAACTTAGTTGAAATGATGGATGAATACTTCCAATCTAAGATGGAGTCACGTTTCCCAAACAGACGCGAATTTAGGTTAGTTGCCAAAAAAATCTAGGTACAGTTCAAAATGGAAACATATTTACTTGCAAAAACCTTATAACTACAAACAATTAGGATTCATCTTAAAACTCGGGGCACATGACCGATGTCAAAGGACAAAATTATGTAGATTAAGGTTAAAGCAATAAAATTATGACGTTGCCCGTTAGAACAGCTGTTACGTACAAGCAGCGTCCCTCGGATGTCATAAAACGCTACATAAAGCTAATTATAAGCCATCCGTAGCAACAGTGAAAAAAGAAAATACGCATTACGTAATGTGCGGTGATGTAACGTAAACAACTTTGGCTGACAAGCCTAATGTACAGCTTGCATTCTCCAGACAAAAATTACTACCACAAATTGGGAATGTTTTCCATGTTTACGATTACGTAAATTCTGGACGAAATGTTATTCAGAAATGACCATAAATAAATAACAGGATGATTTGTAAACAAGATTATCGCCTATAGTTAAATGAAATAACGATATTGGCCGCGGTAAGTATATCTGCAAGTAGCCGGTGGCTAGTTGCCACACCGCGTCTTTTAGCTTTACGACTCTCCGCTCAATGACTATATGGTTAGGTTGGTAAGAAGTAACTCTTAAACAATCCTATATTGCTTCATTTCGGGCTCGGCCCTGACGGCCAGTAACGCACAATTCATTAACAGCATATAAACATTCTGGTTATTTTTGTGTGAAAAGGCAATAGTACAACCAAAGCATGACAACTGAAATGAGTTTCTACCTGCGATACCAATCTGCAAAAAATCCTTTGTAAATTCAAAGGCTTTCTGTTTAGTATTAAGGTAAGTCATTTAAGAATATGCTCAGTATTCATAAAATTTATGTACGGCTCTTTTCCATCTTGGCATTTGTAAATAGGTAGGTGCCTATACCTAGTTATTTAGTTCGTTAATAAAATAAATTACGAATTACAAAAATATAGTCCGTCTGACGTCTTTATAAATCGTATAGCGTATAAATTCAAGTAAGCAATATATTTCTGGGGCACATCATATTTTATTCGCTGTGCAAAAATATGTATATTTCACAGTCGCAATAGCACATGAATTAAATTAATCGCTGGGCGAGATATGTAAATGACCGGTTTCGGGTTAATAATAATTATGTCACAAGCAGATGGGGGCGCGTTTCAGATAAACCATCCTGAATGTCGCTGTAAGTAATTGAATCATTCACAATACCAATGGACAATATAATTTAATATAGACGTGTAAAAGTGTATTTAGAAATGTTGAAACATACCGGGTTGTACGGCGTAAGCTGTGGGCGCAAGGAATAGCTTCTCTGAATGAGATCGCGATGAAGATGTTTATGCAATTCAGTGCTAGGTATACAGCTCAGCAATTTCAGATAAATGCTATCTCATAATGACCTATTATGTCTTTAAGGAGCTCCTTAATTTTGGCATCAAACCTTTGGAGTGAGCGGCGTCGCTGGCTCGGTCGTTGGGCACGGGCTCGTCTGGAGCCGAAGACGTCGACGGTGCGGGCTGGTCTGGTGAATTGGACTGCATCTTGTGGCAAACCTCGAACGCCTGACCCACGGTCCGGACAATTCGCATGGCCTGGCTCTGGTTTGGAAAGGATGAAATTATTAATTCAATATTACTTAGTATCTTGTTATATCCGTTGTTATATCCGCTAGCCAGTAATAATCAGCAGCATGGGGAACATATTATTATATAATCGTGGATCTTAGTAACACCCATTATTAATAATGCTTTTTTATTGTCGTTTATTATTCTTTAAGTATTGGAACCATGAAAAATAATATATATACGGCTGAACGATGGCAGGTAAACAAAGTATCATGAAAAGACTCCAAGGTTAAATTATCGATTTTTTTCCGTACAGTATTTTCAGGTGGTTTCAGATAATGTTATTAGAGCAGTGTAAATATGATTGTTTGGACATTGGTTTATGAGTAGTTTCTAATTGGATAGAAAAAATAAAATTTAGATGGTTTTAAGTTTCATATTATTTTTAACTAATAATGTTTCATTTTAATTTCATTCTTGTCTTGTTTCTTTATTTAATACGTACGCTTTAATTTTAAAAATAACAATATAATAATGTGCTTAACTACAAAGCATACTAATCAACAGGCTTCCGCCTAGTTTGGAACCGCAACTTAACCTACCATGTGAAATGCCTACACTGAAATAAATTTACTATTACTATAACTATTGTTTCATATCTTTTTTTATAGAAGTTGTATATTATATATATCTCTTCTATTAAGTAGGCAAGTAGGTATCGCGTCCAGAAATATTTTTGTTATTTCTTTCGCGAGGAAATATTAAATAGAATTTGATTGTTATTTTACTACTGTTTAACGTTATTTGGCGACCGCACAATATATTCTAGTGTTTATGTTCGCGTATTCAACATTGTTACCAATTTCGGCCATTACCGCGACCGACGACAAACAGTTTAATCAGGGTAGAAGTTTTCTAATGTTAGAACATTATTAATAGGTGCGCTGCGCAGTGGCGTAGCTATGTAACCAGGCCCCCAGGGCTAAAATGAAATCGGGGCCCTATTTCAACTTAACTAAATACTTTAAATGTGCAAAACTACTACATCATCATCTCCTTAGCGCCCGCTGCGGGGCATAATAAAGCAAAGCTAGTTACTGTTATATATTATGTGTAACGCAGCAGCGTATTAAATCGTATCTAGTTCCTAATAATATTATTAATTTGGAAGTTGTTTCTTTGTTATGCTTTCACGTAGAAACCTCTGGATGGATTTGGGTGAAATTTTCCACACGGATAAAGCTCGAAGAAATTTTTGTGATTTCAGTCCGATCTGTATAAGGATTGTTAGTCAGAGGCCAAAAAGTTAAAAGCCGAAAATTGTGCATTTTACTAACTGGGATTTTTATATAACTTTTTCGAAGGCCGTTCATGGAGGCTGAGGGCCCTTTGAGCTTGGGGGCCCCGCAACATCGCCGGTACGGTAGCTACGCTACTGCCGCTGCGGTTTCCACTGGGTCCAGTAGCTTTGAATTTATAGTGCACTTTGTGAATTTGTCAGTAATATTAAAACGCCTAATGCCCAAACAAAATGTGGTAACTAAGTTTGCAGAAATTTATAAAGCGTTAAAACTACATTTATAAGAAATGTTTCACAACCAGACCAGTCAGCTTATATACTTGGTTAACTAGAAGAAAATGAAAAACATCGTTGGATATGAAAATGTTTTTTCTACGTAACTTTTTTTATCTAAAAGTCCACGACATTGTAAGCAGAGTGTACAATGGAGATAAAAGAGTACTACAGCGAATGATATTTTACAAAAGGATATAAAAGGCCCGGAGCGGCGCGAGCGATGGAGATGATGTACGTTTAATTAACCTTCCTCTCATTCATACCGTGTAACGCGTAACGACATGGAAAGAGATTATTCAGGTTGGATTCTTGCGATTCGCAAATGTAATGGAAATGGTAATATCGTTACATATGCCTGATACCGATTTGTTACTGGTGTTGGAACTGTGACTGTTACACCTTATCGCGACTGTTTAAGAACTAATTAAATAATATTTCCCTACGCATAAGTATCTCCTTTGGAGATCACAATCATGACGTTAAGTTTATGTGTATTTCTGAAATTACACATAAACCCTGAATCCAGGATTTCGTAAAGGAGGGGGGGGGGGGGCGTTTGTTTGGGGAGGGGCAATTTCCTTTGGGGGATTGAGGACTATTGTTGTGTGATTTACCTGATACGAAAAAAAAAACAAAAATGGCGAATTCGTCTTCTGTATCAAGAATACACACGACCGAGTTACATTCTAATTATATGTAGGCGGGGCACATATACTTACAAAAAAATATGATAATTGTATTTAGGTAGGTATGTACCCATTGCAAATTTATTAAAACGTCATGTAATATTATTATCTCTCATCGAATGAAAGTAACATGTAGCATAAATAAAACAATGATATAAATAAATAAATGAAATTAAATAAAAATACGAACGTATTTTTGTGAGATGTAAAAAGGATTGTAAAAGCACTGACGTTGCGATGAAGCGTTGTATTATTACTAACACAATCTGAATTCTAGTGAAAGGTATTCTAAAGTTCCGTCTAAACAGTTTTTTTGCCACAGTGTAGTAATGATAATGGCGCATAAACATGCCCGTCTGCCTCGCAGAGTGCGCTACAGACAAATGGATTCTGAAAATATCCTTCGAAAACCATGCTTCAGTACCTACTAGCTGGATAGTTCAACGCAACATACACATCTACCCGTAGAAGGATTAATGTACGTACCTATATCCATACCATGTATTTATTAGACATGATTAGTAGGATATTTAAAAAAAATGTTATGGGCTACCTACTTGGTAATCTGATTTATTTGTATTTTTGATATCACGTAGTGTATACCAATTTCGACGAATAATTCACAGTTAATCTGTGGTTAGACAGAGAGGAGAACTCGAGAGATACAGTGTATTCACCCAGCTTATGGTTAAACTTAAAACAGAGGGTATAAGTCGCACCATGTAAATTTATCAAATATGCCAGCGCTGCGCATGCCAAATTAATTCATTTAATTATTCATCAAATCAACTATCTACATATTAGGGGTCGAGCTGTCAAACAAAATCAATGCATTTGCACGGGCGAAGCCGCGCGAAAGGCTCGTGAATAACGTTGCCAGATGTCCACGTGGCGTGGGCACGCCTGATTTAATATTCTAAATGCGATTGAATGGAAATGGTTGGGATGTCTCAAGTAAATTTGGAAATGAACTGTAATCTTAATAATAAGTGGATCGGCCGGCAGATACGGAGTTCACTCGTAGTCCTTGGACCGCGGCCAACGTACACCGCATTACGCTACTCGGGAATTTTGAAAAAGACATACGACGCCACCGTTTGTCACGGCTCGTGTTCCTACATAAATTGACACTAATATGACATTAGGTACAGAGGAGAGATAGCACATTCTTTTTTTGCTGGGTGTAATTAATATAATTCGGACTGTGGACATCTTGGTACAGCGGTCGCGCCCCGGACCGTTTTTTCAGAATATAAATAAAACTTAGAAATAAAAGTTCAAAGAATATTCACTTTATTATGTGTGGAAAGATCAACTCTTAAAACTGTTAGAGCCCGAAAGTAATAAATTTATATTCCCTCGATATTCATAATAAAATAAATAGCGTTCGAGGCCCGTTTGTGTGAATAATGGGAAAGTTTGACACTGATCGATGGTCGAAACACCCAATATTTGTACGCGGGTTACTGATTGATCACTAATACGACTATTAGCTACCTGCTCGGGCGGTTGGTAGCTTCCAGCTCCCGGGCTGTGGCGTGTGGGGAATTACGCTGACGATAGCTTTAGTGCGAGGCCGTAGCCAGGAATTCCCTTCGGCGGGGAGGGGGTGGTCTAGCTCTGGCACATAAACATTAGTTGGTACCTATATATAAAACGGTGGATTATGTAAGGCATTTTTTGCATGTTATATATAACATGCAAAAAGACACACAATTTCAGACTTAAATAAAATAAGTAGGTACCTATAAAAAAACATCGTCTAACCATTACATATTTTCCTAAAGATTTGTGGACATATTAACACCTTAAAAAAATAAAAAAATCTTTATTATTGTTTAAATACGATTGCACGAGCACTAAACACATAATTTCAGGTTTTACCTATTTCTACATGTATAACGTGCGCATTATGTGGGTAGGTTATATGCATTATATACATCGCTTGATAAAAAATCCATCAACACAAATATAAACAGGACCCCAAACATGTGACTCGATATGAAGTGAAAGTGAAATAGGAAAATAATTTTTATTTCATACTCGGTGTAGGACTCATAATTTTGTTTATAGCAGCCATAAATCAATGTAGCAAGCGCGAGTAATATAATTTTAAGATTCTCGCAACAGATTGTAAGCCCAACATTAACATTGTAGGACACCTAATAGTCAATTTCATTGTGTAATGGGTTCTATGGTCAAGCCAATATCCATCAGTCGATGTTTCCGGCGTCAAACTTTTTCAAATTGCACTAAGTATTTTTCAAATTGCACTAAGTATTTTTCCAACCTTCAGTTTTCACGTGGAAACTTTCCTATAGCTATATTTTACATCCTATATTTTCACAGTAAATGATTATAAATTTGAGGAAGAATTTCAGATTTTAATTGAATTTTTTTTCGGTAATCATTAAGGAAATTGATTGGATTAAGTATTTTAATCACGTTATTAGGAACTGCGGTCCGATCGGCATGGCTTAGACAGCCGCCGGCTACGATCACACATCACGCGGTATTTATAGAAAAAAATGGGACAAAAATTAGCTAGGCCAAGACAATGACCTTTATGCCGATCATAATTTTTAGCTACCTCACTGCCACGTGTACGTCAGACGGTTATTTCGGTTGCGAAGTCAGTGCCGGAGTGAGCTCAAAGAAATGCGGTTGGTTTAGGATAAAAGCTTTCGTACGTGCTCGTCGTCGCAAGCTCTCTTGCTACTTACCGCAATAAAAGTGCAGCCCCGTTAACGACTCCTGTACCCTTCCGCTAATAAACTACTGCAGTACTATTCTGAAACGTCAATCGCATATGCGTATACCGCAAGCGAATTGTAAAATTGACGGCCTGATTAGAATCCCGGATTCGAATCCTGGTAGAGACAAGCTTTGTGTGATGAGCACGAGTGTTTGTGCCGGAGTCATGGATGTTTAATATGTATATATATAAGTATTATATACTGAGTTCGCCCTCTGTCCATTGTACGGTACCCATAACACAAGCGTTGCTTAATGTGGGACCGTATAGTTGGTGTGTTCGTATGGCTTTATTTATTTATTTATTTCAATAAAAATTGACATTTCACCCGCAGATTCATGTGTGAAATATGGGAATCTCATAATATTTCACACATTAATCCGCATGTGAATTGTAAAATGTCAATACATACTTTACATTTGACCCGCGGATTCACGCATAAAGTATCAGATTAAACGACAGTCTCATATCTCAAGCGTAAATCCGCAGGTGAATTGTAAAATTTCAATACAAACATTACATTTTACCCGCGAATTCATGTGCTAGATGTGAGATTGCCATTTTAGAATACGACTGTACCTTCATAAAACAGCTGTTGAACGAAAGACAATTCTATTTATTTTATTGAGAGTGCAATGTGCCGTTCGATATAACCATGTCGTACTGAGGTCTCAACTTAATACTTACAAATAACTATTAAAATTTAATAAAAAAATAATGTTATTACCAAAAATAAATATACCTATATAGATAAAGTTATAGTGTGTAATTGTGTAATTACATAATGTTTGATAACAATTTTGACGACAGCTTGGTCTAGATAGTAGTTTAGGCGTAGGAAGCGCTAGACTCACTGCTGCGCACCGTTGTATGTTCGATTCTATCTCGGCAAATTTAGGACAAGATAACTTTATAAATTGCCCTGGTCTGGGTGCCATTGTTACATTTTATCTGTCTATAATGCAAGCGTTGCTTAGTTTGGCATTATAGAGTCGTTGTGTTCGTCTGGCGATATTTATTATTTATATTCAAGCACCACTTACTGCTACGTTTGTTTATTACATTTGTGTACTACGAGAATCCTAACTGCAAATATTGGTACATCGTATGCTTCATTCCACTCTATTAGCACTTGCATGTTGATTTAGAACGTAAACTAAACGCACCGTGTGAATTAATGATAGCAAGAGTATGTTTAAGCTACTATACCAGTGCGTAATTCACATGTTGGCGGCAATACCAAAATATCTCTCGTACAAACATAACGAGTAAGTAAAGTTTGCAAAATAATAGATGGAGCCGACGACGGAAGTATCGCCCTTGACGTAAGTCCACGCCGAGAGAAATCACACGCAGATAAACGACACTGGGGACTTCGATTTATAAAGAATCGCCGCTTCCGCGGGCGAGGGGCCTTGGCCGCGGCACCAAATCAAAATAAACATGAAACAATCAGCCTGATAGAGCGCCGTCGTCGCGCGTCTACGGCTTTATCCCATGTGTTAAATATTCCGTTTCGCCAACAAGATTTATACGTAATACTATGTTGCGGATCGTAGACTTTTTTGACTAAATGCTGCTTATATTTGGTAAATAATATTTTTTTGGGAATGCGAAGGTAGGTCTTTTGATTCTAAAATACTGTACCTATATTATTTTAAGGATTCAATACTTTATATATTTAGTCAAAATCTTTGATACTGTTGTATACGAAGTATGTTTTTTTGTGATAATTGAGTAAGATGGAAATAGAGGTATTTATTATAGATGTGATGGAGATATAGACATGAATATATGTTTTAGGTCGTGCGAAGCTGCGTCCGGTACCTATGGATCACCATGTGTGTAGCGATTTATGAAATAATATAACATTAAAATTCTCAAAAAGGGCATCTACGTGTTGGACCCATGTCCCTGCACAAGCCTTCCAAAGATCTAAGTATAGCCTGTGTGGTGAGAACCATAATATCTATAGTGGTGCCTGTACGTAAAATATAAAAATCTAACTGAACGGGATTATTTCTATCAAATTGTTAAAAGCTTGCTCAATTTTATTGTTTGTAGGACAGTTTACGCAACTCAACTTTTTGTCGTTCTAAAATGAAGTTGGTGAAACAGGATATTTACCAGTTGGGATTAAGCGGCGCTCTCCATCGATTGTATTGCCTCCCTGTCATATATATCATCGTGTGCGAATTGTCGCTCATGAAAAATAAGTGTACCTTTCATTGGCGTAATCGCATAGATTTAATGGCATTTCAGCTAAGTCGACGCCATTTTCATACCTTCATGTCACATCCATTATTTTATTTATAACGTGTATATTTTATTGATGTTGTTGTAATTAATTACTTGACATTGGCAAAATACCCACTAAATTGTGGGTGAGGCCATATTCATATCCATTTCATTTAATCACATGTCATTTCCTAAAGAAGAAACGTTCCTTGAACAAGCTATGCAAATATTTCGGTTTCGAGCACTCGTTAAAATTTAATGAAGTCGTCTTACTTAGCTAATTAAAGTTAACAATAATCGCCTTTATTTTAGTTATCAAATAGCTTCTATTATAATACACAACGAAAAATGAGCAGACTTTTTATTCCTCGCAATTCTGACGACAGAGAAAATAAACTTAGTTTCTGAGAAAACAAATTCCGGGTAATAATCACAGGCAAGCTACCTATAATTCAAACAGGTGAGCGTGGTAATAATTCGCGGTACCAAACATTCCTAAATTAACTTATCGCGGCGAAGTTCCACCTACCTCTAAATCTGAATCTAAGCCGTCTAAACTGGACGAGCGTGTGTCTGAGCGAAGAGAGACCCTGTTGGGTCTCGTCGTGAGGCTGTTAATACCCATCAGCTTCTGCGAGCGTCCGAGGGTCGAGCTGCCACTATTTACTATCTCAGGCTCACGGAATGACAGCTTCTTCCGTGGCCGCTCGTTTACATCCTGCGTTTGCACATCATTCAGTCTTTCGGCAACGGGCAAGACTAGTCGTGATTGCACATAAATCTCTTCCGTTGAGTCGAAGTGGCGATTTAGTGGAGACGATTCCTTCGGAAAATTTCCACTGAGAAACTTGTCCATTTCTTTTTCATACCGCTTATTGGCGCCCACCGATAATGGTCTTGGTCTCATGCCACCCACGTATTCACGGTAAGCACCATCTTCGACCCGGCTTCTATGTTTGTTTTTCCGGACTTCACTGAACTCGGGCTCGGATCGACTGCTCTTAAGTCGCTCGTGATTTTTCTTGTCTTTAGACTCCGGCTTATTTGATTTGGCTCTTTGTTGCTGATCACTTTTGGATTTGAGAGTTCCACTCAACGAAAAGAGAGTGCGAAAGCGCGAAGCTTTCATAAGCACTTCTGACGGCAAGTTTTTGAGTAGATTATCATTTTTCCTTGGTTTATTATGGTCACTGTGGCCAGACATTTTCACAGAATCACTCAATCTCCCGGCTACATGAATTGTTTCTTATAATCACGATACACACAGAACTGCTATGATAGTGCGCGCGTCTGTGCGGCTTCCTACGTAACAACTGAAGTGGCGAAGGCATGGTCTGCGCGTGCGTCGCGCGTCGCACCAAGTACCACAAATAAACATATTCGCGTGTTCCTAAGCGGTGCACTTCTTTGTACAGATTTATTGAAGACACTATGTTGTAGGTAAGTGTAATTAAGTAATTAATTAACTTGATTTAAACGTTCAGTGCTGAACTAGACGAAAAGTATATGTAATAATATCATTGTAAATAGGTTTAAACTTTTTGTCAAATTGAGGATTAATGTTTGCCTGTTTAGCTAGGACAGGGACGGCGAACCAATGGCACGCGGGCCATGAAAGGCACGCGACACAATATTTTGGGCACGTCACCTATCACAAAAACTCATAATGCACTTATAACAAAAAGTGTGAAGTAGGTACAATATTTTATTTCACGAAGTCCGTTGGGCTATGTATGTCATAGTGAATGCATGTACACATTGTTTTAGTGTGCGTAAGCTCAGAAGCCAGTCAACGCCAACGCTACCTATAGTAATCACAGTCAAAATTATGTGATGGCACGTCTATGACCTCATTTAAGATTACTTTAGAAATAATGGCACGTTGATACATAAAGGTTCGCCAACCCTGAGCTAGGATGTCCTTATTATGATCGTTAATATTAATTTTTTTTGTAAGCTTTAGAAATATACCCCTAGTTAATGATAATATTTGCATCCATGTCATATTCAATCAATTCCTGCGTCGCATATTTATAAGAGTTCGAGTTACATTATTTGCTATGGCACATTATGATAATGAATAAATTACTTCAATTGGGCATTCGCGTGATGATATAGGTATTACACGGTTACCAAACGCAACCAAACCACTATTGTAATACCAGCCATAATGAAATCCCCCAATCAATTGTGGTGATTAAAAGGCATCCGTTTCAACGCAAACAACTCAGTTACTTGTTGAATATTTATGGCGTTCAGGAACGAGTGATCGGTGACGGTAATTGATTATAAAAGTCGAGTAGCTTGCGGACTGGAAGATTTATACTGTCTATAAAAAGGAGGTGTGCGTATCGCTCTCAAATTAGATACCTAATAGAAAACGCAAACTTCATTAAGTTTCGTTGCGTAAGTATTTGGATAACATTTATAAGTTTGATCTTATAAATATTAGAGATAGAATAAGCAAAGATATGAATGGTTATGGCGTCCCGAATATTATTACTTCGTGTAAATTTCTGTAGCCTCGCTAAAGAATCCCAATGCGGGTGCGCAGCGGAGGCGTTCCGCTATTGATCGATTTATTCGATGAAAAATAAACCGATACTACGATAGAATACGTTACAATGTGTATTGTTACTTATCACATACGAGCCAGAAATATTGTTTGAAGAATTTTTATGTTAAAGAACTGTTAAAACTAACGCGAGCGAGCGAGCTAGCCTGCATACGTCGATCGTGTCAGTGTGAAAATTCGGTACACTTGATCGCTCGCGTCAGTCTGGTGAACGCTTAATACATAGTCATGCCGTAAATGATTATGATTAAGGAAATGTCAGCGAGCAGTACCTAACGTTTTTTATTTTTTTAATATTATTTTTTTCGTTTAAGTGCCATAAAACTGTTCTTTAAAAAATTTAAGCGTAACAAAAAGCGCTGTGTATTGTGTACTTTAAAAGCTTCTCCTTTAAAAGTTATAAGCGCGTATATCTGTTGTATTAATACTACTTAGATTGTACAAACTGAAAAAAGTGCGATTTGCTATTATTATATTTGCTAAAAGATATTTGACAACTTTGTTCCAATCAGAAAATTTGCGAAGGTTAAATTTCCGATCATTGGACCAGAGCTTTATCGAAAGGACCACCATGTTGGGATGTAAATAAAGAGTGAACTGTAAAATACTGATATAATAAATATATTTCAAAGACTACTCGCACTAGAGGGTAGCAGTTACAAGCTTGAAAATAGTTTACTGAGACTATTTCTATAATAACTTTTATTTTTTACTACAATAGCCACGGAGATTCTGGCCAGCTGTTCTTAGTAAAATCAAAATTCTGAACCGGTGGTAGCTTCTGACTTTACATAAATGGATTCTTTTGTCTGACATTAATAAAAAAAATATTTTAACGACAGTAATTTTTTTTTACAATCATCGTATTTTCTTTCAAATCTTGTGTTCAAATTCATAAATAAACGGCAGAGGTGGCAATGGTCCGAGATTTTTAAGCTTTTGGATATCCTTACGCCTTCGTTTTAGACGAAGCGATAACCTTTCTTGGGCGATGCTATCAATAAATGGAAAGGGGCTTGCTTCTTTAGAAGAATATTCACCTATCCAGTATAATAGCATGGAAATGAAAATTTTGCGAACATTAACAAAAACAGGACTTTTTACAGGTCATACATACCTTCACTTAAATTAAATAAGTAAAAAAATGTAACATTCTAGTTCGAACACCGATTTGAATGTCACTAATAGTTTTCCACTTACAGCACCAGACGGGTGCGCTATAAATAAAAAATAAAAATATTTTTGTTCTATTCCACTTATCGCATCAACGGTCACAATGCATATAGGCGAATAAAAATCTCTACATGCATTATGCCCGTGTGGTGCTCTAACTGGAATGCCTATAAAAAGAACGAGCTTGTCATTGGAATTAAAATAAGATTAAAGTGTTTTCACGGTATACACAAAATATCGTTAATGTAATCGAAATCGCCAGCATAGCTAGGCGCACACAGTTCGTGACGTGAATGAGGCACAAATCAAACGGAGCGACGGGAATAAAATATCATTATATGGATTGTCGGTACCTAAAAACTGCTCTTACTCGTAAAGAAATACAGAAACGGAGAACGTGTCATCGTCAACGAGCATCATCTATCGCAACTAGGAGTAGTTTTTTACTTAATAATAAAAATAGGTACCTATTAAAAAGTCCCATCCCATGTCCATTCAAACCTCAATCCATTTTTCAGCAGTTGACCCCAGTAGATGACTAACATAACATTAAAATTCTCAAATAGGGCCTCTACGCATTGAACCCATGTCCCCGCGCAGGCCTTCCAAAGATCCGGGTATAGCCCGTGTGGTGAGAGGCATAAATGATAATAGGTACCTATTAAAATATGTATAGAACTCTCAGTTCCTTACCTACTTATAGAGGTCATTACGTATATCAAAAATAACGTGTCAAATAATATTCTCAGAGGTGGGTGTGTTGTTACGAATCATTAAAAAAAATACAACCGAATTGAGAACCTCCTCCTTTTTGAAGTCAGTCAATAATGTAATAACACAATCTAAATTCTCACAATATTATTCAATTGTGACAGTCGAGTCGTAAATAATCTTTTCAACTTAAACCATTTATTATATAAATGTACCTACGACCTATTCGGTTACCTCTTGAATATTTTTCATTCTTTTGTTTTTTGTTCTGTTTTTCTTTTGCTTTTTATTTGACCTACCATTCGATTCAAATCCTTCATCACAATTTACATAGTACCTGCTAACAGCTTTGTCGCGTTTACACTTCACGCAGAGTCCGAAAACAAACGGCTTCAGTTTTAGTATCTTTTTAGGGTGTAAAAGACCCTGTGAAGTGGTACTTCCCACATGCCACCATCGAGTGATACAGCAGCTGTGGTTTATTGTTGTCGTTTACGACCTTCTGTGATCTTAATAAACATCCCAGACTTTCAGGCCGTACACACTGTGCTCGCATTATATAGTCCAGTCATTAAATTGCCTTAAAACGCGTGCATTAAAATCGAGTATCGTCTTTTGTATCTAACTACAAAGCTATAAAGCTTACTTCAGTTGAAATACGGGTGGAAATGTAGATAATATTCCGGTAAAATAAGACTTGCTGACTGAGAATGTAGGGTTCAAATTGTAACGATAGCTTTACTTCGATTACACCTTAGACTGATGTTTCGTGACTGCATATACCTAAAGCGTGATGCAGTAAGGGCGTTTTTACATTTGAACCTGCGTTTTCTTTGCGCATTTGTGATCATTAATTGAAGTCAGCATATGTCGATTTTAAAATAAAGTAATATAAAGTGTTGTTTCCAAAAAAATTACAATTGTGATTTTTTCGTTCAAATTATGACGTCACACAATAATTACAAGTGCGCTAAAGTAGCGCAGATTCAAAGGGTAGGTTATAGTTAATAGTATAATTATAATGTATAATTATAATAAAACATCACTGACCTTTTTGTTGCTTTTGAAAACGTTGCATTTGAAGACATTATTGGCGCCGTCCCTGGCGATGTACGAGAATATTTTCAAGTCGGAGCTGTCATGGGACACGTAGAATATGCGGTATATAGGGTGATGCATCAACTCCGTGCCCTCGGTGCTGCAGTTGGATCTGTTCCCGCGCCCGAACAGTTTTGAGCCTGGACTTTTCTGCAACAAATAATTTACAAACTTAAAATTTATATTTACGTCATAAAAGTTATAATAGCGTAATATATATTAATAAATGGCTTTGCCCTCACTAACTCATAGACAAAGTACGCGCTGTATGTAATAACTAGATATTTGGACGTTTTTTATCAAAAACCACACCTTATAGAAGTAGGATTTATTGAGAAGAAATAATTAAGCATGACAAAAAATTAAATAAAAATTAAACAATATTAGTACCTAATTTGTTACATTACATACTTTTGATATATACTCGTAGTTTGTTCTCATACTATTTTTATTTTCCTATTTAGTCTAAATTTAAATAATCATTTTAATTTATTTATAGGGCCATCCATAACTTTGTAAAATGTCGTGTTATACTGACTTATGTCTTGAGTGCACCACGTTTTTGGGTTCATAATTTAAATCGTAACACATTCGAAAACTTAATTCAAATGAATACATTTAAAAATAACGACTTACAATAGCACTTAGCTAATATTTAGAAACCAGTTTGAAAAGCAAAGTAAAGTAATGTACCTACTTTATTATATAGAATATTTATTATTTCTAAGTTTTATCTAAAAACTAAGTTAATTACAAGTAAACCATACATGGTGGCGAGGTCTTACTTGCTACCTACATTGTAACGCTTGGGTACGGACAGCAAACTCATAAAGCCCGTGCAAAGTCATTTAATCCTGTCCTTGGAGATGTAACTAGAAGCTATATACCTAGCTATAGGCTGGAAACTGCTTCTTTCTGGAGTAATGGGCTGAGAGGGTAAGAAATGACTCTTAATTATAAAGGCACATGCCAACTTAAGCGTTTCCATGTAATGTAAAATTCTCACAAATGATACGTAACTAAGTTCCTTACATTTTTTTATTTGCATAACTAGCTGTCTCGGCCAACTTCGTACGACATCCGAATCAAGTGTTTGAGAAAATAAAGCGTCTTTGTTTATATTTTATGTCTTTTTTTTGTTTTAATAGTAATTCTGCTATTCGAGACTAAGGCCAATTAAAAAGAAAAAACAATGGTCATAAAAATATCCCACCCGTCCCATTCTTGAGTTAAAATGGTGTAACTAAATTGAAATAGAGCTCAATTTTGACTTTCTCGACGTTCTTTATATTTATGTCGTTTGAGAATAAGCTGCAATGCTGCTCACACATAAATACTCTGTAAGCACATTTTTTCTAAATTTAAGGTTTAGTAACTTGATCCCTTTGGTGACATTCCTTAGAAATAACTTTACATATAAACGTAACTTTGGCTTATAGTTTACTAAAATTAAGAGTGCGAATATCAAACGCTCATTGATCCTTATGACAATAGGAACACAGCTCTTAATCGAGAGCAGTACGGTACGTGTACAGAAGGCACAGTGTACGAGCAAGTTGATACGCACCTTTATCAAACAAACTAGTGAAACGTAATTAGGAGCCATCGTTCTGGAAAACCGATAACAATAGCGAGGATCATTAACGCCAACATTCCATGAATTTGGTGCCATTTCTAAGCACAAAAGGTTATTTTAGGGACTGTTCTGTTTGACCAGCGGTCAGACTTTGACCCCCTCGAAAGACGTGTGCAGTCCGCCAACCCGCACTGGGCCAGCGTGGTGGGCTATGGCCTAATCCCGCTCGCACTGAGGGGAGGCCCGTGCCCAACAGTGGGACATTAAAAGGGCTGGTGTTATTATATTATACTAAATTTCAGGAAAAACCTTTCGAGGAAGTCTCGCTCTAATGGCCTGTTTTACAATGTGCTGGACACCCCTATCTACAACTTATTTGACAGAAATTATATGAGCTATCTATCAAATAAATAGTGGACCTTTAATCTGTTAAATATCAGTGAGATTAGGATAATTATCTTTTCAGGTTAGTATAACGACAATAATAGTCATGTAATTGAATGTAAGATATCTCTTATGAATCGCGCAGTGGAAGAGTGGACGAGGTTCATTCCATGGACCCAGTAATCGATCGACTCCAATGACAATAGTCGTTCCACGCGTCGGGAAACGGCGAGTTGACACGCGCCTATTATAGCTCGACAAGATTAACGACGCCCGGAAGAAAATCTGTAACGCCATTCAATTTCTTATATAGAGATAAAAAACTTAGTTACGTTAATAGTATGTAAGGTCTATTTTACAATAACAGCGTGTTTGAAGTACAGTACATTGACGAAATAGACAGACTAATCTTCCCACTACTTCAATTATCATTACATGAGTAAATAATACTAGAGTTTCCAATGCATTTTCTTAGATTTTTTCAACGTTAAATTCAACTTTAAAGTCATTGACATAAATAATTCCGCAGTAAATACGAATCGATCCACCCGGCGGGGGTTCGTCTAAGTTTTCAATTTAACTTGGGTTCGCTTCAAGAGCGCCGATGTAAATTATCGGAATTTCATGAATAAAAAGGCCAGTGCATTAAAAGGCTATGTACTATTTCTAACCTTTTACAGGAACGTCATCCCACAGGAATACCGTATATACAATTTAGTGTATTTTTTTGGAATAGTTGCAATGATTTGGACCTCATATTTTATGAAATAAAACCGATTCCTGACTTTTTGTCCACTCTAAACACATTACTATTGCGTACCTACTCTTAACTTTAGCGACAGACCAGGGTTAACAGGTCTGTACTACTAGCCAGCTCAAAAATGTCGAAATCGAAACTCACTTTAGTCTTGCCTTTTTTCTTTCGAGTAGTGACACGGACGCCGTCCGTTGAGACGTCGACGGTGACTTTCCGCTTCTTCACGCCCCTTGCTTTGAACTCGTACTGCAATAAAAATGTAATATTAGTGATGTTTAAAAATATAGTCAGATTATTTTACAATCTTTCTCAATCCGCCCATAGTCAAGTTATCCGCTTGAGTATAAGCCTACGTATCGTCTGATAAAGGACGGTAAAATTAAGTTTAACAGATTATGAAGCTTCAAATTCAGGGACGGTATCGGGTGGCTGCCTCTTATTAGTGCCGTCGGCAGATCCCTATACATTAAGGGTCCCATCATTAAGCCCTTTACAACAGCACAGATGGCTGGATTATTATGACTTAAACCTTTAGCTAACCGAGAAATATATGAGACTTAAAGCATCTCTTAACTTAAAATAATTTGATGCAGTGAGCTGTAATGTTTTTGGGACGAGGATTTTATTTTTTATTATTATATTTTTTTAGGTGACCAATAAGCAAATAGTAAGTTCATTTAAAAGATACATGAACCAAATTTTCTCATTGTATATAAAAAGCTTTTGGACACTTATTCAAACTATTTTTATTCTTATAATTATGAACTATTACCTAATCTGTGATATAATGTTCCCTGAAATATTGTATTAGGTAGGCAATTGATTTAAAAAAAATATAATATTCATTATACTTTCAAGGAATACAAAAGTAATATATATTATAGTTTCGAGGGATACTATACTAAACGAACATACCTACAGATTGACTTCAATTCACATTTTACGAAATTACTAACACTACTCTCGTTTTAATGATCAACGACTGGAGTCATACATATCCTGCGCTTAGTTCAGATGGATCGGAATGAAATTCGAACGTTTTTATAATTAATTTTCATCCATAATTTCCCTTTATTTTAAAAAGGGAATAGTTACAGAGTTGCAATGTCTACTAGAACTAGTATTTGACATAGCTGTCGTTGTTGTCGTTTGTTTCGGACCCAAACGTAGTCATAGTTTCGAGAGGGCGAAGTTTGCGCAGTTACTTCTTAGTTCCAAATTAATGTCGTTGTGGATCAATAAAGTTTGATTTTATATACTTTCAAAAACCCTTCTCATTGGGAAGAGCATACCTATTTGTTTATATTCTGTTTGTGGTAAGCGTAAGTAATCACATATTGATTTCTTATATTTACGCGAATACTACACACTGAAATAAAAATAATTTTGCGGATTTTATCGCGTTTATTTTATGTTTTTACGTTCCCGACGTTTCGGCTGCTTTACAGCAAACATGACCATGATCTTGATGGCCCTCCCCTGACCATGGTTGCTGTAAAGCAGCCTAAACGTCGGGTACGTAAAAACATAAAATAAACGCGATAAAATCCGCAAAATTAGTTTTATTTTAACGCAAGTATTCAGTTATCATAACATTCGTTATCGCGCACGACCTTGACGACGATCTATTACTGCTATGATGAATGAAGTAAACTAAACAGTGACGTGTCCCGTTCATATTTTCATAAAATCGTGGAGATATCATAGGATTTTCATCCCCCGCGATTTCTCGTAGCTTTTATAAACAAGTTCATTTATATTCAGACGCGACTAGCGCCGACGGGTGTCATATTTATATTTCAATGTAACACGATAGGTCCCATCCCGCGCACGGCACGCGTCTACGTTGATAATGTACGCCCCACGATCTCCTGCCAATTCCATCTCTTACATTTCGCAAAGACGCTATTGCAAATTTGCGAAACGCGCGTGAGCCAGAGAGTCAAACGATGAATTTTGGTTTTCTAGTTTAATTGAAAATGACCTATAAACAGGTTGAGAAATCCTGTACGAACATTTTTTGAGAAAGAAATTCATTTAGGTTTATTTCGCGGTAAATTGGTTTCTTCACAGACGATAAAACAGATATTCGAAGCGTTCGTATCTTTTCTGCTAAATGTGTTGATTTAACTTTTACTCACAAAACGTTCGGCATCCGTTGTTAGGCTAAATCTCTTTTATTACAGCGAAGACAATTTAAATAAGTATAAAATAAACATAAAGAAATTTAATGCGTAGGTATCTATCTTAGAGCATTATTTGGGAATATGTTTTTTTATAAACACTGATAAAAATAAGTCGCACTTGCAGTATTAGCTAGGGAGATTATAAAAAAAACTGGTGGATCGGATATCTTCTCACTACTGTATACTTCAGCACAACCTTCTACGGGTTGGCAAATTAGTTTATCCTAGAGAGATCGACGGATAGGCACTTAGCATTTTTAGAGTTGCTATATATTTAGAATTAAAATGGGAATGTTAATTCACCTACTGCAAATATACAATATCGTTTACCAATTATAAATCCTAACCTTTTAATATCTCGTTAAAACAACTACTAAATTACCATCAGCTTAATCAATTTTATGAGCGTATTGTGTACAGTTAAAACCTATTTTGCGTTTGGGAAGTTATACCACAGGGGACAATTAGTTGGGGATTAGGCTTTAGATTTTAGTGGTAGTTCGCTGAGTTAATTTGAGAAACGAACGAACGAAACGAACTTATAGATATATATTAGATATATGCTGATTTATATGATTACTTACTTACATATAAAGTTTTGTTGATTTATTGCCTTCCAGATTATGAAAACTTCAACTCTTATATGAATATTTTTTTTTGTTCGTATACAATGGAATCGTAGGTATTGAAAATATTTTTTCTTCTATAAATTTGGGGGTCAGTATGCTATTTATTTATGCTGTAAGCGATGAACTAGAACCGTTCTAGGCGGCTACACATACAATTCGTTATTTATATTTTCTCTTCGAGAACAATAACAATATGATAGAAAATGTATTCTCACCTTGTACCTAATATTATAAGAATAATGTGATAGCAATGTGCATAATATAATATAAAGGAGTACTCACACGAACGCGACGCATCGCAGCGACTATCTCGACGCGGCTCGTCGGTCGTGGCACGTCCATAGTCCCGATGTACTGAAATGAAAATATAAAACACATTTGAACAACCTTCTGAGAAGGGACTTAAGAGTCTGTATGTCTTGCTCATTTCTAAGATGTTTATTCATCTACATCTCGGTAAGTATGTCTATAATGTTACCTACTTAGGTTGATATTTGGACACTGAAATTTTTAAACTGGCACGAGTGAGATAACGCTATTAATAAAAATAGCTCGATAAAATAGGCAAAAACGCCTTGGGTCTTATACAATTTTGTTCAGATCTTGGATACCTGCAAATGTTTTAAAAAGAATGATTACTTTAAATAGGTACGTAAATAATACATGATCCCGCTAGCTTTCGTTGATAGAAAATATCGCAAAGATTGTCTTGTGGAGTTCACCTGTTCACATTGTACCAAAAACTTGAATTCTTTATGAAAATGTGAGAGTGAAAACCTTATAACGTGCTAAAATATGCGCAACGTATAACTCAGCGTGTAAGTAATGTGCATATACAATATAAAGTAACATACATAATGCAAAGATATATAGATATAGCACATAGATAATTGTAAATAAAACAGTATAAATTGTCGTACACGCTGCAAAACTGTTAGTGATATAATGTTCTGAAATAATTAGAGATCTGTGGACCGCTTACTTCTACGACATCATGGTACACCTCGCTAACGTTCTAAATAGCCGTTGCAATTAAAATGAATCAAAGGCTTTTTCTGTATAAAGTTACGCGATCTCATTTTCATGTGCTCTGAGCTTAACATTTCTCGCGCCGCCATATCACGCTATGCTTATGCATTAATTGAAAGATTTTTTTAGATATACACTAATTGAAATCAGTTTTTATTATTGCTGATTAAGATAATTACACATTATATTAGTTTACATAAATACAGTTTTATATTTAACACTGGACAATCCAAAAAAATCTGCAATGCATTAATTGAAAGAATTATTTCAAAATCCACTTTAACATACACACGTCGAGGTTTAGCGCCGCGAAGCTAGGTCGGGCACTAATCAAGATAAATAATAAATAATTATATTAGTTTAGATAATTCACTTTTATGTTTAACTCCGGACAATCCAAAAAATATATGCATTATATTTGCCTCTGTAACAAAATGTAATCTACTCCCATAATTCCCGAGTTAAGTTGCAGCATTAAAGTCAAATCTCCAAAAGGCTGTATAATTTATAACGTTAACATCTTAACGTCGGGCGTTTCCCCTCTACCTTTCATCTACATAATTCTGGAGGTGACAATTTGTCTACGCCCCTCCAATTTGATCCCCCGGGAAAATGTTTAACATGCACACATTACATTAACAGAATTAAATTAATTACAATTTGTGATGATTTTACCTTCTAATGAAATTATTTTTTGTGTAAGTCTACTCTAGTTGCCATTTAATTTTTAACCAAGAAAAATAGCCGCCTGAAAAGTAATTAAGTCATAAATGTGTCACTTACGATCAAAGCTTCGCGCCAAATGGCGTGGTATAAAGACAAAATTGTGGGATACGTACGGCACATTTATTGGTCGTTTAATAATAGGCGGTGCTGCACTTAACCCGCGATAACAAAAGAACCCAAATATCGTAAAGGCAACTCACAAAACACTAAGGAATAAATCAGTGTCAATAACCAATCCTTAATATTACTTATAGATAATATTATTCAAATAAATAATTCTACCCCTTTGCTGTTGTCACACGGTTGGGCACGGGTACGTTAAGGATGAGATTCGCACTTGAAATCTAGAAATCCCAGAGGTGCGAACCGGGGTTTGAGCCTGTGACACTTGTTCCCGAGGCGAGAGTTCTATCAACTCGACTATCACTGCTTAATATTTTAAAATGTATAAATGACACAGCTCATTTTCAAACAATAAGCTGAGAAAGATTTAACGCCTCATCTTGAAATATCATCAGTAAATCAATAAGAACACGACGCCGAGGCGTGAGACTGCGTTAAAAATCTCCAAAAAGAAAAATATATTTCACCCTCGCGCCCATTTACATCGCATACCGTGAGCAATTCCACTCGATTTCCGTTCAAAGGAAGCGCCTCGCGCCGTAATGTAATGTTGAATCGGCTTCGGAAAGACTACACACTTTGTAATTAGGATTTATTGTGTTCCCACCCCTTTATACACTTATTCTGACATTTCAACAGTTGAACCAGTTATAGCTTGGTAACGTTGTAGACACTGAATAAATGTTATAAGATAATACAATTTTATTTTAGTCATTATTCAATATTAGCGGTATTCAGTTGTTATCCGGCAAATGGAACTTTAATGCGTCTTCATAGGTCAGTTAAAACACGATTGAAGATACGATCGATAGCCCCATGTTTTCTGCGGATATAGCAACATAGATCAGATAGGTATTTACTGTATTATTCACTTTAGGTCTCTTTTCAGCATCATCAAATTTAAAAAAATATGACAATAAAGTAATTTTATGTGAATGACCAGGCATGCACATATGGGAGATAATGAAATAAAATATCTCGAGCGATGGAAGAGCGTTGATCATTCTTATATGCAGTTGTACCCAATACCGAAGAAATCCACAGCTATCTGTGGTTACTTCACTAGTGACATTGGTTTCATTGCCTTTTATTATTACATAGAAACGCCGACTCGTTAACTTGGCAATTGAACTTAATAGCAATCTTCAATAATCTCGAAACATTCAAAACTTCCACACGAACTTGCTTCAGCTCGAGGATGTCGGGGACATTATTAAGTTAGTATTTGACAACAGCCTTTATGCGAACATTGGATGTTACAAATTGACGGGACAAACTTTGGTAAGGTTAGTAGGGCCTTTAAATTTGACACAGAATTACATTGATAGAAGATCCTGTTTCAATTTAGTGTTGCATAAAATTAACACATCACAACAATCTGTTGTGTTGAAGGGCCACTAACACTGTGTTGTTGAGCTCCTAAAACTGTGTTGTGGGGCTAGTAACACTGTGTTGTGGGGTGTGTAAGTAAGTAAAGTAAGCTTGGTTGTTAACATTTTCACAATATAAAAATGCAATTTGACTATGACACTCAAGCCACGAACTCGTTGCACTCAAGTATATATAAGTTATTAATGCTAAGTGTTGATCAGCCTGAGTATGGTTTGTGGTCCTTAAGGTTACCGGTATGTCTAGTATGAGTTCTGATCGTTATTAATGAAATGTATGGCTGATGTGAAATGTATGGATCAATTCGATGACTCGATCGATATCAGCAAATCCAGCGTATCTGCATCGCTCATATTTAATTCAAATTTCGTTTTCAATAAATATTTTGATTTCTCAGGATAATAATTTATCACATTTTCGTTTCGGAAAATGAAGGAGTGCCTTCGGAATGGACAAAAAAAATAAGGTCCACGTGCACGAAGTCGCGGGCAAAGCTAGTTGTTTAATAAAATAATATAGCACCGTCGTAAGATTGGCGTTTTAGGAAGGAGCTTAGTTCCCGTCCCCTTCGCACCTGCCAATATGTGGTAATAGCGCCAGGTGGAACATACGAGTCGGTGGTTATACCTCCATTGAACGCTTAAATAAATCGAAAAAGCCTCTCGACGATATGTTACAAATCGCTGGGTGAACACTTACAAGTGATTTCATTACCGACAGGAATCGAATGTTCAATTTCAGGATCCTCATGCCTATCTCGTTTGAATCAATATTGATCAGTCTGTTTCTGGCATTACACGATAACGCTTCGAGTTTTGTGTGTAAGTAGGTACGTATATATTGTGGTTCAGAAAAGGTATATTAACTCTTTAGCGTATTCGTACTATGTGAAATCAGAATTTCGATGGCATTTAAAAACATACTCCCAAAAATTTATATTATCGTTTTGTTGGGAGCAACATTATTTTTTAAATCAACTTATTGGAATTCGAACTTCACATAATGATTACAAATGCGTTACAGCAGCGTCGTTGAAAGCTTAGCAAGTCGTTGTTGAAATATACTGTCACATTGTAATTATAAAGTACCTACTGCTATCATATGTACTGATTTTTTTATTATTTCAGCCATTGATTTCTAAAATAAATGTTTTCAGTAAAAGGTCTTGTTTCGCAAATTTTGTAGGTATGTTAGCTGAAACTACATCAAACGTGTGATCGACCAAAGTGTGTTTGCAAAGAAATACAACCCCAATTAATAGTTATCTGAGGGTTACAGAAGTTTAAAGTGACCGAGACAGTTTCACAGGATCTTTCTGACGACATAACATTATAACTTAGATAATAGAGCTATTGATCTGATAATGTAACTAATAAACTTGTATCACTACAAGGTCGACCGATGGCGTCTCCTGCATTTCAGTAAGCTAGGGGATGTGAGTGCGGAGGACCGTGTTGAGTGGAAGTCGTATGGCCCTTGTTCAGCCGTGTAAATGAAGGTAAAGTCTATAACATATTTTAAGGCGTCAACAAGTAGGTCATATTATCATGTTAACATATCAGGAAAGAAGGCGTAAATAAATGATAATTGTTCTTTTTTTAAGAAAGCATGCAAATTCTTACGAAAAGCAACATAACTGCTCATGAGGTTTCCGTATTGAAATCCGTTATGTTCCTGTTTCCGTATTGTTCTGAAACAGGAACTTAACGGGAATCCTTTAATGTTTTTTTAACTTAGCTGACGCTGCTTTTACAAGGCTGTAGGGCTGCTCCCTATTGAATGATGGTTGTGACGGAAATTGAAAATGAAACGGTTCAACACGACGAAACTTTCATCCATGATTATCTACCGTTCGCATACGTCAAGATTGTCTAACTTGTGTCTCTAGTTATGATAAGGACAAAAGCCGACTCAGTAGGATAACCTCGAGACAAAAGCCAATAACTATGACTATGTCACTCACGACGACTAAATGGAAACTGGCTTGTACAACTGTAGTATAGGTAATATCAAACCAAGTAATTGTTTGCAGAAAATAATCAGACTGTAATGTTTCACTCAGTGATATCGTGTAAACACTTCGAAGGCTGGGAGCGATAAATTTTATGAGTCAAGTTGAGAGACGATTAAAATGGAAAGTTTGGGATCCTTAATAAACAGACGACCTAGACATAATGCAAACGCGTACTTATTCAATTCAAACGTAACTCAAGAGCATTATTCTATATACGTGTACCTCTTTTACACATAAATGTCGTCAAAGGGTGTTTCAAAGGTCCCATGCATAATTCAAACTAGATACATTAAGGTTTCGTCTCCCGTATTGCAATGAATACCTGTGTGAAAAAGGAATTTCAAAGCGAGGCGACAGCGAGCGTATTCGGTACACTGGTGTACACAACAGCTAAGGCGGCCACACAAAGGCGGATGTATGTTTATATTATGTTTGTTTACCCCCAGGGAACGTGAACTGAAATAAATCCACCTACACCATTCATAGAAAGTTCTAAATCCTTCTCAACGTCATTACCCTTTGTAATTCCATCGACAATGGAACATCCCCTGAAATATGGTTTCGTGTCTCAGAAGAAAAGTGATTTGTAAATGGATCCAAACTTTTATGAATTCGGGGGTAAGTGGATGCGCTCAAATGGAGCGCGTACTTGCTATGCAGAATCCAATTAGGCCGTCTTCATAATTGATGTATGTACCTAGCTATTGTTTTAGTAAATTTATTCCGAATAATTTAGTATCTATGTCGCTGTGTTATAAGCTGTAAATGTTCTAGGTACGGTAAGAGGGAAGGAAAATCTTACAAAAAAACTTCCTTAGGATATTTACAATGTATAGATTGATCTCAATATCTTTGAAAGATTTATAAATATCCTTACTACCTATTATTAGGTAAATATTAAAGTGTGTTCGTTTATATGTTTCACTAAGGATTACGCAAACATTACTGATTTGATTAATGTTTGGTAGGTGCATGGGTAGATTGTGTTGTGGAATAATAAAGAAAGGTTATTACTAGATATTAAAACCCTCTGGGAAGATACCTACGGCTAGTGTTCTGTCCGATCCCAGAAACGCAATCAATACTAACTAGTGCCATCTCTTGGTTGAATAACCAACTTTTCTCAGAATTAGCACGCGCCGTCCCTAGATGGTGCTGGTAGTAACTTGACCTGCATCCACATTAAAATCTAGACAATGATTGTTGTATTTATTTGATGTATTGTTTTAGGTAAAATTAAAGAACATCATATAATTAAACGTACTCGCTATACGCGGACCTACATATATTATCGAAGTTAAAGCATATAAAATTGAATAATCATATATTCTGGACAGAAAAAAAAATCCAATTGAAATGATAAAATCAACGTTTGTCAAAGCCCGCAACTGCCTAGTTCTCGTTTAATTATTGGAGGATTTGGCGTATCTCGTTGCGCAGGTCCTTTGTTTACTTTGTAACAAAACAATCAAGTGTATGATTGGAACTTGAGCCACGGCGGACCACCGCAGCTGCACTATTGACGTACAAATACCTAAAAATTCATTCGCTTTTAATAAAAATATCAAATTTTGTAAGATTACGAGATTTGAGCAAATTGAATAAGTATACTTACTTTTGTACTTTTGAATGAATTCCAGAATTGGTACTCAATAGGAAGCTAGGTATCTATCTATAGGTTGTACACTGTAAGTTTTTATTCCACATAAACGTGTGGATAAAATAACTAACTAGGTAGGTACTAAAGTTAAGAGTTAACTTTGATAGAAGATGTTTGTTTGGAGCACACTTGTGCCGCAGAACTCATGTAAATTGCATAATTTGCATAGCTTCCGCCGAAATAGTATGGTTGAACTCGCGAGTTTGTTAGTTAAATATCTATTGAGATAACTACAATGTTTGTACGAGGCGAGGTTCCGTTCACAGTATTTCTTTTCTTCATAAATCCCTTCAAAGGCGATTCTAGAGGTGAGGTCTTTATTGGGACCCTCATCAAAGTCATATTTAAAAAAAACACTCTTTGCGCCGATTTTCTTTTTCCATTATTAGGAAATACAGAGTGGACAATATTTTCATTCATGATTTATCTATGTAGCAGAAAAGTGACCTTTTTTTCTAATTTGAAATACTTGGTGTACCAACCTATAATAGGTTTCATTATTGAAATGGCAACGGAACCGTATTTACATACATATACTCACGCCTGTATCTCATGGGGGTAGGCAGAGACCACTAACCGTATCGTATTTGTTGAAATGAAAAAAAGTTGAAGCTGCTTAAGTGGATAGGTACTTGTAGATATACGTCTACTTCCAAATCGAATACGGAATGATACAACCAAATGAAACCCACCCACATATCTCCTTTGGTTTTCTCTTTAAGCTCGAATGTATAGACTACATTGCAGAATTTATTCATTAGACAGCCACCGACACTTAAAGTCTTAACTTTTCAGTTACACGGCGCGTTACTCACTAACAAAAGGCAATTAAGTCGTGTACAGAAGGTGTTTTCATTCAATTACTAAAACTAAGACTTTCAGGTTAATTTGTATTTTTGCAAATTTTCGCAAGAAATTACATAAGGCGATTTAACGCCTATTGTAAGTGACGTTTCGAATACATGTATACTAACCCCCGAATTTATAGACGTTATATAACTTTATCAAACGTCATATAGTACTGCGCAAAGCAAAACTCTTGTGCGCGTTATATAACGTTTATCAATTGGGGGGTTAGTGGTTATATCAATACAGTAAGATTAGATATTAAGACAATCTAGGTAATATGATTCGTTCATTATTGACGAAATAAAAGAGTACTTATTTGAACTTTTGAGTGTAACCGGCGAGTACTTAAACGCAACTAAAAATTGAAGGTAACTCAGTTTTAAAGCGTCATACAAATGCAAATTGACTAAGTCCATAAGTAAATAAGTCGTACTAAACAATTCGAGTACGTAACGTATCAGTAGCAGTGATAGCCAAGTCGGTAGAACGCTTGCCTCAGTAACGAGGATCGCAAGTTCTAGCCCCGGTTCGCACCTCTGGGATTTCTGGATTTCATGTGCGAATCTCATTTTGAACCATGATTATCACTTGCTGCGGTGAAGGAAAACATATCGACGAAACCTGCATGCGTGAGAGAACCCCTCGAAAGACGTGTGAAGTCCGCCAACCCGCACTGGGCCAACATGGTGGACTATGGCCTTATCCCCCTCGCATTGAGCGGAGGCCCGTGCCCAACAGTGGGACATTAAAAGGGATGGTATTATTATATTATTATTATAACGTTTCAGTATTCGACGTAATGCTCTGGTTTAAAAACTGCTCACAGCGCCATCAGTAATTTTTGATAAATAACTACCATAAATTATTACTCATTATTGATTTATCGATTATTTAACACACCTTGTTTCAAGGTGTCGTCTCATTTTATATCCAAAATATCACACATAATTATTGAGACGTGCGTCTGAGGCCTCAGCTTCCCGTGACTTGTTCGTTAATTACGAGGGCTTACTGGAACTTAGGGGCTGCTAAATTATCAGCCAGTAAAGTCTCTGGTATGTTTAGCGAGACGTGACTTATGGTGACGCGTTATTAATTATGTAACATTACTTATGAGCACGCAGGTCTTAATTGTATTATTAACCAGCTTTTACCTAAAGTTTCGCGCGTAAAACGATCGTTTAAGCTCCGCAGCACGACCCCTAATAGTCCTAGCGCGATGATAGGTACCCTATTTTTTATGTCTAACCAAAGCGGTAGGCAGGGGGGTTGGGGGCTTAAATCCCCCCCGAAATTACTACTACGCTACTCTTACTTATATCTCTGGTTCAGATATCGACCCCCCTCCCCCCCCAAGTGAATTCAGCCCGCCATGAAGTGAATTCCTGACTACAACCTTGCGACTAACCATAATCGCTAATAATGAAAGCTTGGTTAAAATAGGTCCAACATTTTTGCCACTATTCTTGAGCAAAAGACACACGCACAAGAATTCTACAAACACTTGTTTTAAATTCAGAGATGCTTAAATAGTTCACAAGACTTATTTGTTTCGAGTATATTTGATGTACATTAATTCAATAGTGACGTAGTGTGTCTGTACAGACACAGTTCAATTAAAATTAGTATTATATATACGTATATTTTTTATGTAGTCTTATTACACTGTGCACCAGTGAAATGACACAGATTGAAATATATACTCATGAAGTAATAATGAATATAGAAGAGGACTACGCCCACAGGTGGATTATCAGGTCTCCTACGACGAACCTTGCACCTTGACCGTCGGCAAATTGTGAATTCATGAGTCGGCCGGGTCGGCTGACTATACATTACTTATTCATTGGCAGCTTATTTCCGGTCACCGCAGCTCATAACTCATGTCATGAGTAAATTTCATCTGTTTGTATTAAATTTTAATGTTTTATAATATCGCCACACGAACAGGTCAACTGTACGGTCCCAAATTAAGCAGCGCTTGTATTATAGGTACCGCACAAGGACTGGGAGCGGACCCAGTATATATAACACTTATATATGGTATTTTTGTATTGTTCTATCCGCATCGATACACAAAGCTATAAACATTTTGTGATAGTCAGGTAAGTACAATTGAATATAGCAAAATAAAAGCACCATCACTAATATAACATTATAAATTCGAAAGTGTATCTGTTGTAGGTTTGACTAAGCTTTACGCGAAAACGGCTGAGTGGGTTTTGATGGAATGTATTACAGAGGTAGGATGTACTCTGTAGGAATTTTAAAGCTACCTTTGATATGGTTAGCATCATAGATTACCTGAAAACCAAACAAACCTAGAAACTACAGTGTCCTTAAAAAAACCTCACTTCACGCTTGTTATTTAGGCATGATTGGTACTTAGACCATTTTTCGCCAATGATAGTTCGAGAAATATTTTAATTTAATGGGCATTGATACTACCAACTGTCTACGTCGATCCCAGCCTAAACACCTACCTAATTACCATTTAAATGGTCCAAGGCAGCGACAGAATTATTATATGCCGATTTGTACACGACCTCAAGACCAGCTGCTTACGTCATAATAATTTATTCAATAATTCTAAACAGGTAGTGTTGGCGGAAATAAAACGAAGGACCTCCAATATAGCGTGCAAATGTTACCTAGAACACTGTAATAAAGATAATAGAATTACGAGACATGTTCAAACCTATATTATTGTACTACCTATTAATTATATAAAGCGAGTTAATTTGCATAATAATTTATAGTATTAATATTTAGGTTATGAGATAAATCCATAACCGCTACGTGAGAATTAAACAACTGCTACGCACTACGTAATAATGACTGAAATTTGAGAAAAGTCTCAAAGGGGAGATTTATTTTGAGCACAGAGATGGAATGCATCATATTTGAAATTGTAGTAGGAAATAACAGCTAATAATAATTGCAGTAAAACAATTATAATTGTTAATATCGCGGTTAGTTGATTACTTCTCTATAGGTTTTTAAGGTACAATAAAGGAATATTAGTACATACATAAAAAAAAAAACATTTATAAAAAAAACACAAAATTGCCAATTGGGTTGTGGAATTTATGTTATTAAGTAATAAAATTATAATATGCGTACCAAATTAATGTTTTACGATAAAATAAGATGAAATATTTTTTAAAAATAAACTATTAAAAATATTTTGAGCGTTTAGAAAAACCTTAAATATGAACAGGGCTGTGTTCTCACTACCATGAGTCACATTGTGGGCGACGGAGAAAAATCTCAACTCCACCTTTCCCTACTACATTAAATTACCAATGTTTTTGTTAGCCTTTTTAGATGCCCCATAGATGGGCACGAGCCTAAATCATTGGGGGATGTAAGCCATAGTCAAAATTAGGAGTTGTTATGATTTTATTAACAAATATACTAAACTGAATAAAGTCAACTACCCAATAAAGGCAAATATTTAACGATCGCTCATGCCCTGAAATAGACCGAACGAACATTTTCATAAAAAAAGTAATTATGTGTTGGTACGCAAACCTCGTTGTGAACAAATATGCTCCAATTTTGTCCCTCATTTAAAACAACGCCTCCGGGATAGCGGCGGCGATCGCCCCCGTCCCAACTTCAACGATAAATACTGGTTAGGATATTAACCATACAATACTCGCCAAGCGCTTCCCTCGGGAAGTCTTTATAACTAATAAAATTCAGCCTCCGTTTCTCAAAATGTCTGTTTGTCTAACCCGGCTACAGAGCCAGGCAAATTCAATAAACTGACCTTACAAAAAATATTAGCTGGTTCACTAAGTATAACAGTCTCACATATTTTTTGTGTCATCTCTAACTGTACTTACATTGTAATTAATTAATTTGGGATATCAATATTCACGCCATCTTACTGAGAGGTGGTTCGCAAAGCAGAATTGTAAATAATAATAAAAACACTGATAGTCCTGCATTAGATATTACGCGCAGCAATTTCAAATTAATAATTTAATTACCTTCTAAAGATAGAGTAACTTTTGGCTTCAAATACCTGTAGAGAAGATAAATTCAAGATTAAGAAAAAAAACAAAAATATGAATAACCTCTGAATAAGCAGTGATAGCCAAGTTGATAATAGAGATAGAACGCTTGCCTCGATATCGAGGATCGCAGGTTCAAACGCTAGCTCCCACCTCTGGGATTTCTGGACTTCATATGCAAATCTCATTCTCAACTATGATCACTTGCTAAACGGTGAAGTAAAAACATCGTGAGGAAACCTGCATGCCTGAGAGAACCCCTCGATAGATGTGTGCAGTCCGCGAACCCGCACTAAATCGGCGTGGTGGACTATGTCCTAATCCTCCTTGCATTGATGGAAAGCCCGTGCTCAACAGCGGTACAATAAAAAGGGCGGGTAGTATTATTTTTTAACCTTCCAACATGTAGGTTGGAAATTTGTGGACGTGTAACTAAAGCAAGCGAGTGCACTTAATCGGTGTGGGTTCTGGACGTCGCGCCCGGCTGAGCTTCAACGAGCCAGACTCATTTGGCTGCGAGCGTGCTCAAAGCGCTCTCTGGCTCACCAGCCTGGAATTTATTTGAGCGCAAACGGGTCTTTTGCCCGTGTATACAATAAATCTAACAGTTTTTCTATTCAATTGCTCTTCTGGGTGTACAAACACACACTACAGTGTGTCAAAGATAACCGCGTTTAAACGTTCCATCCCTTTACATATTTCTAGTTAAAGATACACAACGCAAATAAGACACCTAGACTGTTCCGTCCAAAATTAAATAAAACTAGAACTAATTCGGGAGGGGCTTGGGCTTGTTAATGTATAGAACACAAATGTTTACAGAACAAGAGTACTAAGCAGGTAAGACGTTTGACAAAACGTTGGGCCACAAGGGCCTCTTGCGACGCGTAAACGGATTACAAGGGTTCGCCGAGCCCTTGTTAAAATCAAAGTGTTGACTGGGAACCTAATGGCTGTGAAAGTAATGCACGAGCTTGACATCACTTGCTAATGGCTGATCTAGAATAAGAATATTTTTTATTCTTGTAAACCATTAAGTACAGTACTTATGAGTCGTCAAAAATGTTTCAAAATGATAATATACAACTTTACCACCCGTTCGGAATGCCGTTCCAATGAAAAAGAACGAGCAAGATACTCCATGGATGCTCTTTTTAAAAAGATCTTTTACATAGCAGTACTAGTATTCCTTCAATTGTTTATTAAATGATCTATAGAAGCGCACGTTCAAAGGATACTCTTTCGGAATCATTCTGTATATCATTAGCGAATGGACAAAAGTATTCATCAACAATTTTCTATAAACCCGACGTAGATGCAATATCTCAGTTTTACCCCTGAACCATACTTATTGGATTCTCAAGAATATCATCCCGAGTGACTACTCTGCCCGCTTTATTCGTTCCTGGCAGGCGCAGGTGGCGGCGGCTGGGCCGGTAACTTTCATTATGTGAAACCACCTTTTTATAAGCTTCGTCTTTTTTGGGTAGCTGTAGACAAAGCCTTAGATATGAGGATGCGACTAGACTGAGAATAAGAAGAGGAATGAAATAATACTGTGGTAAACTTTATTTATAGAAGGTGTAATTAAATGGATGAGGGCATACTGTACACATTCAAACTATTTACATTTTCAGGGTAGTTTATTAATTCACTACAATCCTTATATTACAGTCAATGCAGTTTCATAACTATAATAAATGAACCGTAACAACTGTTGGTCCAATGTAGTATAGAAGACTATCTATTAAGTATTATCACACCCTTTAATATATAAAAACATGAAAAATTTCATTGCTTTTTGATCACGTGAATTCCACGCCGCATTACGAGTAATCGTAAAATTTGGTTTTTTGTCGTAAACCTTTGTCCGTAATGAAAATTAACTCAGTCTTCCTGTTCCATTTGACAAGTGAAAGTATGGAATAAGTGTCACAAAACAGTTACTAAATTGTTATTTCAAGATTATGCCCATAAAGGCCTAAGCAGTATTAATACAATTGCAATACAATCGCAAGCAATCACAAGCCTAAACAAGATTTTTTATTCTTCACCTCATCAATTTTGTTGTCCTCTATAGTATTTACCATATTGGTAGTATTATAAACCTGTGTGAAAGTATATACTTTAACTAGTTTTATTAATTTCTTACTGATTTGTAATGCAAGAATGCCTAGTTTTAGGTGGCAACTGTTAAATTTAGAGCGCACTTTTTACGCAAAATTTTGCAATGGGTACGTATAATTTTCACCCTCGTCCTGTGGTTATCTGTAGGTATAAGGTCGACCCGTTCGCAAATTCGTACGTTTACCCCGTGAGAAATATATTCAGTGTGAACATTTCACAAACTGTACATTGTTCAGCGTTATTAGAGAGTAATAAATGAGTCGTGGCGGGAGATAGGTCGCCGGGCGGATTGGATTCAGAATTGGAGTGACAGAATGATGAAGGAAAGGGTTCGGTTCCGTAACACAACCTTTTAGCACAGTGTAAAGCGTTCAGCTGGCTGTCGTAGTGTTTAAGATAAAAACTTACCTAAATACGATACTGTAATCAATTTGATAATAAAGACCTATGCCAAGATTTTTCCGAAGGAATAGCTACGGGCCCATGCCACAAAACCACAAATCATTATAACCGTTTATTTATATTTTCTATCAAATTTAATAAGTAAGTAGGCACTTAATTTAATTTTACAACCGAGCAGACACGTAATCGCTTATCTATTATTATATATAAAAAGGTTTTGTCCACACTATCAGACAACGCACAGCCCAAACCGCTAGACTTAAGAGTCGAGAAATTAGGACAGTGGCTTTATTTTATGAAGTAAGCATTAAAAAGAAGGTATTTTTGGAAGTTCGACCTCTACGGGTATTTAATGGGGGTTGAAAGTTTGTATGGGATTTTTTATTCTGTGGGTCGATAAGCTTGAAACTTTGCTAATAGATTCTATTTTAAAAATTAATTAAAGCCTTCATCGCAATTTTCCCAAAAGAGTGAGGTCTTCTTTTGGGAATTTGGGATTTTTTTAAACGTTTTATTTACTTTTCTTATGCGGATAAAGTTGCGGGAGATAAGATAGTTCTCCATAAATAACAAGATGTACGTACGATAACGTTGAGTGGGATTACGTTTAAAAAAAATGCACACATGTTAAATATTTTCTTTACTCCTACGAATGTCTGTTAAGTCACCATATTCCGCCACAACAAGCACCATTTTATGTACGTATTTGAATTTCTTTAAGGTTTTTTTAAAAGAAAATAACACATGTCAACGATATTGAGGTATGGGAGTGGATGATTACTCTTTCCTTAAATTCTTAAACGTATCAAAATTCTTAAACGTATCAACAATAAATGTTTATTATTTAAATGTAACATCAAGGTTATTTTGTAGGATAGTGAAACAAGAACAGTGAAGAGAACTATTAAAGCTACATTTACGAGAACTTGTATAATTTAACTTCCAAAAACATTTTTATTTTGCGCCGAGCTTATTCCGAGTGCTAAGGTTAGCTATTTATAACCAGCTATTGTCTGATATTTTTAATCTCAGTTTATAATCCTCTAGATCCCATACTCGATTAATTCTATGCTAATAACTACTATAAAGTCCCTAATTATAAGATTTGCAAGTATCTTATTCTTAGAGTTGTTAGAAAGGTTCAACTTAATTGCAGCGAATTAATTAAAATTTCAAGATATTTGAATACGAGTACTTTAACTTAAAGGATTGTTTCCGAGTGGAATATTTATTGGAATTTTCTCGTGGATAATTTAGTGAGACTTGTGTTTTTAACTACTCGCACTTAACTAATAACGGTTTCAGTAATTTAAGAATACTATTGATTTGGAAAGATTAAATTAATTGATATTTTTACTTACATGCTGTTTTTTTGAGATTATCAAGTACATACATTTTTTAGCTTTGCTTTATTCCAACCTATAGTTGTTGTCCACTGAAGGTTAAAAACTATAAAGTCCGGTTAATTCATTGTTACAAATATATCAAATATTTTTTGTTTTGAAGAATGTGAAGCTTATTGTTGTCCACCGAAGGTACAAAACTTTAAGGTCCGGTTAACTCATTGTTGCAAATGGATATTAAAATATGTTATAAGATCGAATAATAATAAAATCCGTTGACATGAGCCCTTAATTTTATTTTCAACGTAGACTGGTAACACAATACAGAAAATAATCATTACAAGCGTTAGGACTATTTCTAATGCTTGTTGAATTCTAAAATTCCAGGAAGAATTAGTATATCATAGTTTTGTACTCTAAATCTTTTAACATTAAGGTCTATAATAGATAATACTGTGGGGAATTATAAAAACGTGAGCTCGGCAAGGTAAATTTACTATAAGTAGCCTCCATTTCTCGGCCCCTTTTCAGCCGTTCCTAGCAAGTATTTCGTACAAAAGGACCCAATTTTGAGCTCAGCTAGCATTAGCTTTCTTCCCCTTAATGCCTTCCCAAAGCGGCTGCTTGAAGGGAATTCCAACTGCACAAAATATTTAGCTGGATAAGTAACTCTGTTTCCTTGCTTGATTATAAATATCTAATAATCCTAATTCAAATACCTACCTAGGAGCTAGTTAAAACATATTTTCTGAAGTCTACGTCCTCGTATTTTCTTGAGTTGAATTAATTTAAACTAGATGTACAATTTCTGAATAATTTCAATTAAAATGGAAAAAAATATTTACGTTATCCATCAAATCAGAACGGGTCAAATATTCATTTTTTAAATAAAAAAAATTATTCAACCGGGCTAAAATACACCCTATAAAAGAAGTAATATTTTTTTAAGATCCTTTATTTGAAATCATACCTAACTACGATGGAAATACGACCCTAATAGCTTTTACTTAATTTGTTTTATTTTTTAGCAATTAAAGATAAGAACAATTTCAATTAATTGTGCCCACTGAATCTAATTTGTATAAAAGGAGCCCTTTATCTCAATAACAAAGGCAGACTTTAAGCAAGAAAAACATAAACTTCAATCCATCAAATATTATTATATGGTGCTGATAAGCAAAACTTTACCTTTGAATGCGCAGCTCATATTATTGTTTGGCAATTTAGAAATCAATAATCGTGTTTATACATTGTTATTCCTAACCTACCGAGTGTCTAACAGATTGTATATGACATCTATACATATAAATAAAATTGGAGTGTCTGTTTGTAATATTAAAATAACAGCTTTTTTCTAAGTGCATTTGGATGTATACACGTTACCTATACCGAAACAACAATTTTTATAATTTTTGTCTGTCTGTCTGTCTGTCTGTCTGTCTGTCCGTCTGTCTGTCTGTCTGTCTGTCTGTCTGTCTGTTTGTTCCGGCTAATCTCTGAAATGGCTGGACCGATTTTGACGGGACTTTCACTGGCAGATAGCTGATATAACAGGGAGTAACTTAGGCTACTTTTATTTTAGAAAAAAAATAGGATCTCACGAAAAAAAATTAAAACTAATGTTGCAGCGCAGCGCCTGATTAAGTTTGATAGCAACAACCTGCAGAAATGCGTCCCGCGGGCTCAGAATGGGCGAGCAGGCTGTTGTCAACGGTTGTCTTTGTTAAATACCACGCGGACGAAGTCGCGGGCAACAGCTAGTTCATGAATAAAAGTAAGTTGAGTATACTCGTATCACATAACATGATCAATTTTATTAGATTGGATTATGTAAATTATATATAAAAAATAATTACATTTTGAAAAAAAATATGAAATTGCATAAGGAAATATGCTTTATCTACGTGAAATATTATATTCCAAAAAAAATATGAGATGACATGACGTGTTTAACATCCGATAATAATTTAAATTAAATACATAATACTACTATATTTTTATTTACTGTTTCTGTCCGCAGATAAATATTCATTGTTTATACTATATACCGAGCAGCCTGCGCTTCTGAGCGCATATGAAATTATGATGTGAAATCTAAATTTCAATATATGGATTTTCACAAATACATGTCGTTCCCATTAAAAGAGCAAATACGTTTTTTGTGGGCATTTTTTTTAAATTGACATTTCGAAACTCTGACGTCATATAATGATTCAAAGCTTAGTTATTATACTCTTTCAGCGCCACCTGTATAATGTTATTAATCACGGTATCGAATATAAATCATGATTATGTTATGCTGAATAGGGCCACCGACTGACCTAATACTGCGCTACATACAAATATTAATTTATGCTAAACCCGCAGATTTGGTTACCTCACCGCAGTGCGATTATATTCGGAGATTAGTCTCTGTTGTTTTGCAGCCATGACATCCCAATCAATATTATAACTTTACTTTAATAATGTTAACAATTTCAAGACAAAAAAATACAATTATGACCGCATCGGCTCAGTTGGTATGACACTTTCCGTGCCGAAGGTTCCGGAATCAAATCCTGGTTGGGACGAAATTTGTATGATGACCTATTCTAAGTTATGGACGTTTAATATTTATAAGTATTGAGGACTGTGCTCAAGATACATGGAATCCTTTTTTGGGACTAGATCAAAGTAAATATGTGTCCAAATTAACAAAAAAAATAAGCTTCATCATTTTTCATTGCATACTTAAACCGGGCCTGCTGGGACTGCATATAAGAACTCTAAAACTAACTTTTGACCTTTACATGTTATTCTAGTGGTTTGTGACCAAAACATACGCTTTACTTGCGATTATCATTTATATCAGATACAATGCTGCAAAAAAGGTGGATCCGTACTTGCACGTGACTTTAACGTCATGCGTTTATTATTAAACTTAAATTTGGAATTTGTAGAAGTTATAACACATTAAAAAAAAACAAAACGTCATTTATAATGCGTATAATAGGTATGTTATCATCGACACGGTATCACTATTGTATGACGAGCAACAGAGACGGACAGAGCAAAGCTGGTTTTAACATAAAAAAGGTAAAGAGTAAATTCTAAAGGCGGAGCTTTGAGCTAAATAGCAAAGGATTTCTATAAAATATCCTAGACAGACTCAATGGTCATCGGCAAAATGGAAAAATATAACACCGTGGGCGGTCACGCCTTATTGCAATGACGATTGACACCTTTTTTGAATAGAAAATCTCGAATTCTGAATAAAATAATCATCCAAATGGTTACGCAATCTCTTACCCAATTAGAGGACACAAGATTTGTGAAGAATGCACAGTAATAGTAGCATTCATAGCCTTGAGTGCGCTGACCCTTTCTTTATTAAAATATTTACGAGAACCATTATAAGACAGCCGTGTCCGATATCAGTCGCATCCTTAATCAATAAATACCATAAAAATATTGCCAGAAGAACATACCAGACTATACGGTCCCAAACCAAGCAACGCTTCTATAATGAGTACTTTAAAATGGACTGGGGACGAACCAACTATATTAAACCTCCATGATTCGGGTAAAAACATTTTTGCTTATCACACAAATTTTGCCCCTGCCAGGATTCCAAATCGGGACCCTAGACACAAAAAGCAGGGTCACTACCTTCTGAGCTAATCAGGTCGACAGCGTCAAATTAAATCAAACATTAAGAAAACAAAATGAATGTCGTTGAATTCGAATCGTAAAATCAAACGTGAAAACAAAGTGAGTTCCTATAGGTTACTCGGATATGAATAGCGGCATTTACATATGTTGAGCTCGCAAGGCATTCCTATGTCCTTCCTACGGAACCATGAGAATTGTGCACGTATCGCACCTCGTGCTCGGTATGCAAGCGTCGTATTGCCAGCACATAAGCTTGTATCAAAACTCTGTAACACATTGGCGCACACGATTTGATAACCGAGAACGTTGCTTGGTTATGTTCTGATTTTAAATTGACACGATCTAGACTTGCGCTAGCAAAATTGAAACTTAAGAGCTTAGAAATACGGATATCCATAAAACGTATACTCTTTAAAGCATGACACACAGGCCAGGTGTTTACGAGATTACGCAATTATTTATTGTTAACAAGGGAATTTCTTAGGTTGTAAATAAGGTAGCGGAAGCAGGTGTTCTCAGATGCATATAAGCTAACAAAGGGGTTAGGGGAATCGAATATAGTATGGAATCAGGTTACGTGGACTTTGATAAACGTAGAACAGTGGTAGATGATTCACGTGCAATATATTTTCTATAGATAGTAATTGCATTTATAATTGTTATGCGCAATAAACGTAAATGGATGGCGTTCTGTGCAACTGTATTGCTATAAAACAATAATTATGATATTAATAGACCGACCCGCACTGGGCCAGTGTGGTGGACTATGGCCTAATCCCCGACGCATTAAGGGGAGGCCCGTGGCCAGCAGTGGGACATTAAAAAGAGCTGGTATTATATATTATAGACCAACTTATAGCGACATCATAACGAAGAACTGTGGTAAAATGTGTCAACATATACTATGCTACATGAATAGGAAAAATAATTATTTATTTTTATATTAATTTATTGATTGCTTAAAATATCAAGTACGTATGAACGTAGGCACATACGTACAGGTTGATTTAACAATATTGTACATTCAATTCACGCGTCGGTCACATAACATTTGCATTTGATTCCCTGTGCTTAATTTTTTCTTAACGCCGTTTTGACGTCTCCGGGCAGAGTAATTTCATAACGTTAAGATTTTAAGTTTGGAAAACTTAATTTCAAATTCAAGCGCAACTCAATTTCAAATGAGTGAAAAGTTGAATCAGTGGTTTCAACTATAAAACGAACAAAGTTAAATGTAATTGTTCATTTATTTTACAAGATTTATTCCACTTCACTTTTATAAATTATCTAATATTTAAACTGTTCATATATATTTTACAAAACTGGAGATCGTTTATAAAGTAAATGTTAGAACAGAACTAAATGCCTGGGGGTTTTAGTCGTTGAAGTATAAAAATAAATTCAGGCAACGAATTAGATAAATTGAAAAATATACTCCGACCCAAAGTCGTATTCAATAGCTGCCTGCAGGATAAGCTATGTATTCTTTCAACAAAGTTTTGATAATAACCAGAGTAAAATGAAGAAAATCTATATTTATGCTTCTGTAATAGGGTAATCCGAAGATTTTACACTGAATGCCTTGGATGAAATGGGATAATAATTATGTCAGCGCTTGTCAGAGATTCAAGATGATAGAAAGCACAGCTGCTGACTTTCATGTTATAGTCACTCTGGTGTCTCTCTGCAGTTGACGTATGACAAGAACATAGAGATTATAAGACAGCGAGGGCTCTACTTGCCAAAGAAGCGTGTACTAATGGAATATTTTATATATATATGCTAGCGTAGATAACAACCGCCAACTGTTTGTATACATTCAGCACAAAAATGTACCTTAAGCACAATCATGTTTATGTATCGTTTCGATAACGTCTTCCATCCCTCTCACACCACATATTTCATAAATAAGTATGACAGTGACAGCATATTTTCTCGATGACGGTACGAATACATTAGCAGTTCCTGCTTACCCTACTATTCTTTTGTTAGCGTTTACGTGAGTTGAGAGCTTGTAATGAACCCAAAACTAAAATAACTAAAATTCTGATACGCATTGATTTACTTGAAGGCGATTGGATACATAAGGGCATAAGTGAGTAGTGAACTTATTGCCTACGATCAAAAAAAGTGGTATGACATGCATCTGACCACCCCATCGTGATGCTAATGACCATTCACTGCCTAGATAATAATGTTTCATACGGAGATTAAATAAACAGTATTATTATGTTGTCAATTGCCCCAGGGTAGCCCCCGGCGGGTATCTCATATATAAGCTACCCCATTCTGTATTCCAGGCCCGTGGCCTCGTGGCTAGTCTGCATTGCCTGCTACTGAGACCAAAGCTTGAAGAAGCTGCCAAAAATCTTTTAAACATTAATGTAAGTCTATGATAACATTACGAAGTGAAGAAGAATTGTATTCTCAATATCATGTAAAAAAACATTTTGATACTTAAGTAGTTAATCAATTTTATTCAGATATTGGAAGTTCCCCGAGGCAAGGTAATCTGACCCCTTTGTGCAAACGTACCCACCAATCCAATCTGATGTTCCAATACGCAATACTTTTTCTTTTAAATTACCGAGTCTTTACTTGCCCACGGCGTCGACTCCAGGAAGCTATCGCGGCGTGTTTATATTAACCGACTTTCGTTTCTATCCGAGTTTATACTTGCCCTTTGCAGTCACACAAATATTGTTTTAACCAAACATTTTAATATTACTTGGGTACCAACATTTTAATTAGTATGGCAGTAAACGTTAAAAGCACCTAGAAACATTATAACATACACGATGCTATTGCGGTTTGAGAGAGTTGTCTTGAATTACTTCGTATAACTACATATTATGTAAAGTATAAGCAAAATAACAGTTCACTAGAAAACACTACAAGAAATTAGAACAATAGTCGAATAAAGAATGCGCGTTTAACCCTTTTTTTCGCAACCAGCCAGCATTACGTGTAAATTTACTGTGAAACAAAATCTTACTGAAGATCCAAGTATACTTCACAAGGACTAGCTATTCGGTGATGTTCTAAGTTTGAAGTAAGCACGATGTTATGAATGTTATCTGCAGCGCAATGTAACTCAAATCTTGAAATGAGATAAATTGGTAGCATAAAATTGGTATCCGAGGAAATTAACTTGTAATCGGAACGATAAAAAATACGCATTAATGAGATGCATTTATCTTAATAATATTGTTACTACCTATGGTTAATGTTAAGAAATTATCGTATATTATATAGCCAGCCAAACTGACGCTAATAATAATTATTTGCCGCTAATATACAATGAGGTTGCGTTCAGCGCCAATAAGCGAATCACTTTCTTCACCGCGTCAGTTGGCCCAATCCTTGAATTGTGTTACAAACCACAAAAATATTTAAAAGGCAGATAATAGAACATAGGCAAAACCTTATTATGTTACACGGTTGCTGCATTTTCGTAGAAAGTCACACTGTTTGCCAGCATTTTTATTCCGTCCCCTATACACTTTAAGGTAAATTTTCTTGGGAACTCGCACGGAAAATACATTGAACAATCCATCCAAAAATGTATGAATATTATGTAAATATAGAGTGACGCTAACGATTGGCGAATCGTTTGCGCTCGCCTCCCTCGGGAGGAAATGCGGAGATAACGATGTAACGAAAATTGGAAATAGTTGACGATTAAGTCACAAAATAAATAAATATATCGCCAGACGAACACACCAACCATACGGCCCCACACTAAGCAACGCTTGTATTATGGGTACCGTACAATGGACTGAGGGCAAACCCAGTATATATCACTTATATAGATATTAAACATCAATTACGCGGGTACAAACATTCGTGCTCATCACACAAAGTGTATCCCTACCAGAATTCCAACCTGAGACCCCCGGCACAGAAAGCAGGGTCACTACCAACTGCGCTAATCAGGCCGTCAAAAATAAAAAATAAAATACTGCTTTTCGATACCGTACTTTTGCCCACCTTGAGCGACAAACCGATGTCTGTGATCTTTTATAACTCTCCTAAAAATTTTGCGAAAAATACAGAGTACAAAAAAAATACAAAAAGTTTCTATAGAACTTTTTAATAAATTCACATCCCTTTTCGTTTCTTTCTAATAAATGAGAATATCGCGTACAAAGGTGACTAAGGAGTGAGCTTTACAGCTATTTTTATCCCGTTCGTGTGTACAAATATGAAAGGGATGTCTTTTTTGTAGCTAATAAAATACTTCAAACGTACTTTTTCCAAGAATTGTAGGTATCTTAATATATATAAATTACGTGTCACGGTGTTTGTCCGCTATCCTAAACTACTAAACCGATTTAAATAAAATGTTGCTTACTGTGTGCAGTTTTATCCAATTTGAAAGATAGGATAGTTTATATCTCAATTTATAATCGCAAATATTTAACTATGAAAATATTTCCTAGAAATAATGTGTATGGTAAAACAACGTTTGCCGGGTCAGCTAGTATATATATATAAATATAGGTATACAACGCTCTAGGTATCATCTAATAAATACATTGACTGATTTATAATTGTTAGATATTGCAGCTAGAGAATGTAGGCAGCTTATTTAGTTTGTACAACGTCCGCAGCCTAGATATGGTAAGGTGACGCTCATAAAACTCCCGACCATGTGTGTGTAGCAAATAGAGGGCGCATTAGGTATAAGGGTATGTACAAAGGCCGTTTCCGTGGCGAGGGCGAACGGTTAACGGCTGGCCGGTCATCGGGATTGTGTTGACTGTTCATCCGTTGGGTATGCGACGTCACAGCTCGAGCCTCACTTTAGCCTCAATAGTAATCCATTGGAAAATGCTAGTGCGTCGACTCTGTTTTAGGTAACACGTGTTTCAATCGATACTGATGAATCACACACGATCAGAAAGCCGATTTCTCAGACGACAAGCTTTGTTTGAAACGGTTTCGGAATGTGGTAACGATGCGACAATGGCATTAAGCAACAAACAAGTAGTTTATTTTTAAATCATTCCAGTTTTAGATTATTTTTATTTCATTGCAGATTAACATAGTGTTCAATCTAACACAAAAATAATGATATCCTCACGTTGTTATTCTTCACCGTTCAGAAAATGGTATACTTATTTGAAAATTATATTCAGACATGAAATCCAGAAATTCCACAGACGCGAGCAGGGATTTGAACCTGCGGCTCTTGTTTCCACAGCTAGCGTTCTACTAACTCATTTACTTGGCTATACATAATAAGACAATTTTATTTAATTTTGCATGATGTCAGAATCTTGAAAAGACACCCGAATTAATTGTCAATCTACAAACGTTGGTTATCACAACGACATGAAGAAAAAAACACCGAAGCAACAACGGCGCTTTGAAAGTTTCCAAGTCGTGTAATATAAAAGTTAGCGGGCTACGCGGGGTACGCGGGCTAAGTGAAAAAGTACCGTAAAGAGAATCTCTCCTAGTACGATCGGGAGCTGAAAAAACTATGAGATAAGTTCACCCAAAAAAATTTCTTGTATTTTCAACGGGTTGTAAATTGGGTATGGAAATGAGAATGCAATCTGCAATCAGGTTGGTTTTATTAACCGACTTAAAAGAGGAGGGGGTTCTCAATTCGGTTGTATTTTTTTTATAATACGAGTTGCGAAACAAAATGTAAGTAGTGTAATGAAACCGATGTGGGATGACAATCATAAATTTCCTTCAAACAGAATCAGAATCAGAATATTTTTTATTCACGTAGACCATTATTGTACAGTACTTATGAATCGTCAAGTTACAAAAATATTATGCTACTGCTTTACCACCCGTTCGGAATGCCGTTCCTATGGAGAAGAATAAACAGACGTGTATACTAGTTTTCCAACATTCGTAACTATACCTATCATTGTTTCAAACTATATATGTATTTCCTACCCAAATCTAGGGTGATTTGGGTAGCGAATAACTCAAACAATACTCAAATATTGAAGTCCTAAATAACCGTTTTAGCAGCAACAGCAATTTAACTATTACTTAGCAAGTTGACAACTTGTTTAAATCAACTCAATATAATTTACTAGTCCATCAAAAAATAAATATTTTTACTTCATTTTATAAACAATAAGTTTCGCTTAGTTACTTATCCTTAAATTATCAATATTTGTTAAATTTGAATCCGAATTAAATTCAGTTTTAGTATCTAAAAGGAATTTCATTTGTGTCAGTAGCTATATAGCGGCGCGGCGCCGCCCGTGTAAGAGAAAATATGGCTAAAGTTAGTTTGATTCAAAACCAACATTGTAAAATTGTTTTCCGATAAACTTCTTACGTGCGACAAAGAAACTTTTATTTTCCTTCTTCTTAAAAAATGGCAAGAATTTATCTTTGATATTTTGCTAGTGTCAATAAGTATATAAAGTACCTATAGTTATATCAAATCAATGCTTCATGTTTTTAAATGCTATTCTAGGCTAGGCCCACCTCTAATTCTCTAAGTAAAGGGATTAAAAGGGGATTAAAAAAATCTGATCTTGGGAAAACTCGAAAAACGAGGTTTTAACAGTTTTTATTCTTCTGCCACACGTTGAAAATACCGCAGGCATAGCACACTGGCGGGATGGATGCTGCCCATCACGATAGACAAATCAGTGCATCTGGCATGGGATTTCACCCCTACCATCAACAATAAATTGATGGATCCGCACTCTACCACGTTTGTTACATAGAGTTTGATGGTTATATTCGCAATTGTAAAAATAACTAAGGCTCTAGTAAAATTAATGGAAGGTAATTAAAAATGCTGTAGCACAATATGTGCAATCAATCTGTTATCGAAATTGATCGCGCAGCACAGTCATATATTTACCCGAAATTAATATTGAACGCCTTATTAATAACTCTATTTTAAACATCGTAACTAACATGTTACCTACGTCTCTAATATAAAATTCTAACAAAACTTTAGAAGGCGAAGAGAAAACTTGGTCGTCATATCGGTTGTGCCTTATCGCTTCCGGGCATTAGTTCATTTCATCTTAAAACCACATTTAAAATTGATGATACAAATTACCAAAAGTTTCATCGTCATTAATACAAAACTATTCATTAATATTACCTACTTTTTATCAGCCAGAAAATGTTACTTCTTCCCACTCCCACGGCGATAGCTAAAGTCCCGTCTTGTAAAAACATTCATTGATCGTCAACCCTAAATCGGTGGGAAGAACTAACGCTGAGTAACCCCTGCTCGGCGAGTTGTTGTAAGCACAATTGAATGAATAGGCTCTTTGTGACCGCCTTATTGTGTACCCTCACTTGAATGAAGTATCTCGACAGAGCCGTGAACCTCTTTACACAAGCCCTAATTTTTTCCAAGGCTTCGCGAATAATAGGCTTTTATTGTCTCGATAGACATACTAGACAGGCCGGTATCGCGATCCCTTTTGTTAAATATTTGATTTGCGGATTGCTTCGTTGAAGTGAGATTCTGTAGGGATAGCTTATTGTTGTGCAAAGAAGACATATAGAGCGCAGGACACAACTCGGAAAAGCCAGGGTAATCCTGGCTTAGGAAGCCGCTTCGGCCGCTCGACCGCCGTATAGGTTACTTGCCTACATAAATAAAGACACTGTAACCGAAGAACGAACGTGAACATTAAACTAGTCAGCGCTATGTGTTATTTTACCTTTTTTATTTGACCTAATTTTATCGTTATCCTTTCAAGTAGGGAACTTTAATAAAACAATCAAACACTACTAGTTTACGGTATATTATTTTCAATGCCGCGGTTATGTGTAGTATCCAATTATGTGTAAGATTACTTTGTGATGGATATGCTTAATACGCATTAAAACTTTAAAATAGTTCTGGACAACTAAATGTGGAGAGCTAGACAAGTTTATCAAATATTATAATATTGTATATATTAATATTTATATATTATATATTAATATTATATAGTATCCTGGGATGAATCAAAATTTAAAAAAAATCGACGCAAATAACAAAGGCGTCGGACCGACTCAAAATTTATTGTCCCCATTAGGGTATTGTTAAGAGTAAAACAAAATTTGGCGATTCGACGAAGTGGAAATATCACTGATTGAATTTAGAATTACTGTGCCCGGAATACGGTGACTTTTAGGTTACTTAACGTGTCGTTTTCAACACTCAGACTTTGGAATCGACCCCTACTTTGAATATAAAAGTGGAGGAATAATTCGAACTTCGTTTTATTTCTGGTGAAACTGAAAACCCATTATGTTAAAATTATCAACGGCTTAACGCAACAGTGGGCAGCTCATATCACATCCAAATACAGCATACTTGCGCAGAAAAACTATTTGATGTCGTTAATTAGAATTAAGGTTAGGTATTTACTATGCAGGCATATTATATTACGCAGGTATTTACAAACATATTAAATTTAAACTCTCTCTGCATGTAACCGCAGCTTTGGCAATATAATTATAAAATAAGTAGAAATATTAATAATGGGGTATAGTCGGATTTATTGCCACTACGTTTCCCTGTCTGCAACACAAGGGAATTAGAGTGATATACCTTCACTCTACATAATTACTTTTGTTTTCCTGTTACGAAATGCGTTCGGAAATTGAAATGGGTCTTATCATGTTATAGGAGATGCTCTGATTTCTTTTAACATCTTGGAAATGGTTAGTTTGTCTATTCCCGCTCGTAGCCAGCCGTCGTTGCAACTGGCAACCGGCGGTAATTTTATTTTTTTTGTTCCCACTGGGTGCCAGATACAGATACAGGGATGGCAACTAAATGGAAAAGAAGGTTAGTTTGGGAACGTGCAAGTGATGTTTTTGTTTGGCTATATAGTACTAAAAAAAACGTTCGTCGTGAAACGTATTGTCGATAAAAGCCTTTCACTGATACCTATTTTCCAATCCGATTGCTGACTTTTGAACCATTTAAATTCAATGGAGCTTTTGAATGGCATTGCTATCGATTTAGCGCAATTTATATTTCATCAGGATGAATCTCTGAGCTACGACTATCTACTGGAATGGATTGTAATTGTCTGTTAAGCCATTTTAGTAATTCAATTTTATTAATCAAAAAATATAAATAAACGAAACCTTAAGCGACAATTATCCAATATAATAACAAATATAGAAATATTTTTTTGTCAAAATGTGGTAATTTTTTAGTGCGCAATGTATTGTAAACCACGCGACCACAACACAACGCTCCGCGCGATACCCAACGCGTGCGAGTGACGAGTCCGCTTGAGCGTATTTTTTTTTTTATTTAGTTTCAGGTCTAAATTAGTAAGTATGGTTTTTATTTAAAATACCGAAAAGAAATAAGTATATTCATGAAAAGATCGACGGAAAATTTCAAATCTGGGCGTCCAGAATCATGAGCTGAATCCATTATATCAGTTTTCGGTACGAAGCCACTTACACACTGTGTAAATAGCTTAGTACTTAAAGCTTAAGTAAACAATGTAGGGCAAGTAGTACTGTTATTCTGTGATCGCATTCATGGATGTTATATGCTCATGTGTTAAAAGCATCTTGGATCACGCAAGGAGATTGATATAAAAGATGTCAACTTATAAACAAGCCAGTTAAAATAAATCTTCCAATGCAAGATACGGCCACGCTGATTGTGATTTTTACCGCGAACACAGTGTGGAGTTCCATAACGCCCAATATCCGATAATTCAAGTAAACAGAAAAGAATTCAGAAAGTACTCACATTACAAAAAGTTTAATGTAGACAGTTTTAGAACTTGAAAATATAACACGAAACAATACCATCTAACCTTTGCCTTTAAAACAACCTCTTTTGAGCGAAGCAATAAAAGAAAGTTAATTTTTGCAATGAAACTGACCAAAACAAACCCTGCTAGCGTACTTAATTAGCCGTGCACTGATTGACGAAGCAGCATCTCTAAGAGGCTTTTGTTCAGTCAGCCCTTACGAATCTCGCCTTTTTTTTGTTGACGGGGGGGAAATCTTCGAAAGATACCCGGCCTCTGTATAGGAGAGGGCCGGGTTATGTGGGATTTTTACCCACTAAAACCCCTCCGGTGGCCGCCTTCGACACATGTTGGAGGGGCTCCGGGATCTCCAAACGGAACGCACCGGTGTCCCTCTTGTGCCTCGCCCCCTTATGGGGTTACGAATCTCGCCTGACGCAACCTCGCGTTGCCTCGTCCGAGCGATATCATCTGTCAATTGCCTTGCTGCGTGAATTCAACTGTTTATATCAACTTCGGATAAACTCATTGCTCCTATAAAAACGCAAGCTTTTTCAGGGTACTTCGGATGGACAGGTTATAATTTTTTTTTAATTTGTGAAAAATGAGTTCTTTATAATGTCAAATATTGGTCGAATATTAACCATTACGTCTTCATAAAGTATGCGTATATGTAGGAATATAAAATGAAATAGTGAAATGTTCGGTAACTTATCAGTAAAGTATTACAGATTAAGGGAGATTTATATGGGATGTTCTATAAACTAGGCCAGCATAGAATCTAGCAGCGTTCTAAAAGTTTTTTCAAATAGTCGACGGTCAAATACTCATATGTGGGTGACATCATTTTTTAAATTAAAAAAAAAACATTGAAGTAACTGCTCGGGGCATACACCCGAGCCAGTCTCGCGAGTCGGTCAGTCCATATTCATCTTTCTCATATGCTCCTTACCTTAGCTTGAAAGGTGATCCCATAATGGAACGCCTCGTCAGGATGCAGCGGTATTCTTGTGTCGAACTCGTCGTTGGGTACCAGATCGTACTGCTTGGTTGACTGCATCTTCCGGCCCCACTTTAGCAACTTCATCGGCACCCGTTTCCAAGCCCGCGCCTTGAGCACCACTCGGAAGTAACGAGCCTTGTAGCTCTTTCTAAACATCGAGGCTCATATTCGGATTCCGTTTGTTATAAAACTTTCTTGCGATTTGGGGCGAACAGGCTTAGTGGCAACCTGGCAACAGAAAAAAATATATCTTTATTCCTTACTAACTGTACCTGCAATTTTTTTTTTTACTTTGTCAGTGGATGTTAATGTGATCTTGTTAAAAGGTATCACCATGCCGAGTCTCATTAAAACTGTGAGCAGCCTTGCAACCTCTACTCTGTGCGCCCGATGACGTCATCACCTGGAGAACTGAGGTGGCCGTGTTGCGCGCCAAGGAGGTCTCACTTTGCATTGAGCACGCGCAGCGCTCACTAGCTAGGCAAAACCCTTGTCCATTAATCATAATTATATGAATTATTGAAATTTAAATTTATTAACAATTAATTTTATTTGTAAATATAAATCTTCATTGTATTGTTTCCTTGGTTTGTTTTAATTAAAAGTAAAGGCCACCGTTAAAAATATATGTATATACTCCGTGGACACGACCAAGTATCAAGCTTTAAGTTATGTCAATAAAATCATCATAAATTTATATTTATTATACTTTATTGTTTCGAACAAAATTGGGTTCATGGTGTAAGTAACAGTTGAGCTTAACCTACTTAATATTTAATACAGGTTTGGTAAATGTTATTTAGTTTTTATTAACTAATCTTACGTACTTCTTTTTTTATATATCTACAATATAGTTCCAATACAAAAGAGCACTTCCCAACAGATACAAAATCAAATTGTAACCCATAAATAGAAACGTGAAATCTTCGCGCGAACAGGAGCCATTGTACATTTCCTACGTCTCGCCGCAAACAAATTGCAAATTCACTGTGCACAATATGTTGACATAATGTCCGGACTCATCCGTCCCTTTTGTGTTTTTACGTAGATACAGCATCGCCTAATGGCCTCTATTAGGGTCAACGATGTGGACCGGCTTGCAGCGAGCCAATCAATGGCACTGACGACGACGGGTATCACTTCTATTCCACGTCTGGCACTCGCCAAGTGCCTTACGTCATTCTGCCACACACTACTCGCATTTCTTTATGTCAATGTTGATTCACATTATAAATGACGCAACTTTTCCATAGACAGCAGTTTTGGACAGACAAGAGATTTTTTTAAATTATTCAAACCAATTTATGTTTTTTAAGGTTTAATAGACATCACTCACACGAAAAGTATATCCCAAAATGTGTGTAGTTTTGTTTCGGTTCGTCCCTTTTGTTTCGGCTACAATATTTTAAATAACTCAATTTACTAATCGCTGGCAGCATTGCCACGTTGAATGGCAATTAATTAATTGAATTTTGCCATTCAACGTGGCAATGCTGCCAGCGTTTTGGGCACCCTCCCGGCTGATGGTGGTGGGGATTTGCTGAGTGCATTTTGAAATCAGCCTAATTTTAATTTTAATAATTAATTAATTTACTTATTTAACATGCCATGTTTGAACAGTTCGAAAATTTTGTATATTTGGAAGAAATTGGAATCGTAATGTGTACTCATAAAAAATAATCAATAAAAGCAATACTTCTGACTGGTAGCAGAGTTTCCTCTGGACTTTGATCCAGAATTGTTATTTAACGACATCGTTATCCCATCTTTGTACAAGACAAACTGTTTTCAATTAACTTTCCAGTTCGAATAATAAAGCTATCTTTTCTATTGGAGGATATAAAGGCATTTTTTAAATTCTAGCTTTGGGTTGTATAAAATTATGTTATATAATCGTTGTAGGAATGAATCTATTTTTTAATGATACGACGATGAAGCAAAGCTATAAAGTATGAAGAACATTTAGCTTCCATCGCTAAAATTAGAACGTTGGAGTGCTGTGAGACAGTGTTATAAGTAAGTAACATAAGTAGTTTAGGGCTGATTTATACTAACTGAAACGAAAACATACTAATGCCAAAGAATGTGTGTCGTTAATTGTGTCACCGACGTCGTTAAATAAAATTGAAGTAAACAGTAGAGCCGGCAAGAAAGTTGTAGGTAACCGAAGCGTCGAACACTTAACTGAGAGGAATGCCGATTGAGAAGTTAAAGTTACATCCTTAATCATGGTCGCAGAACATTCATTAGGTTTTGCTTCAGTTTGGTGCTCACAACTTGAGGCAGAACTTACATGCTACCGGGGACTTATAAATACAGAGAATGTTTAGTTATGCTAAAGCAAGTGTCACGCACAAGTAACTTCAGAGTAAAGACGTGGTTAGCATTCGAAGCGAATTAATTAACGGGTTTATTTTCTACATAAATAATTGATTTTAATACAAAGATTATTGTTGCGATTATAAAGATATACGATTACATTCTGAGATCATCGTAGTTGATACTAAGGTAAGAGAAGATAATTTAGGACAAGTGATTTGATTCGTGAACAATAATTTTCCACCATAACAAGGTGACCGGGTACCCAGTACGCGAAGCGGGAGTTTATTTATTTGACGGCCTGATTAGCGTAGTGGTAGTGACTCTGTTTTCTGCGCCGAGGGTCCCGGGTTCGAATCCTGGTAGGGAACAAGCTTTGTGTGATGAGCACGAATGTTTGTACCCGAGCTATGGATGTTTAATATGTATATAAGTATTATATACTGAGTTCGCCCTCAGTCCATTGTACGGTAACCATAACACAAGCTTTGCTTAAAGTGGGACCGTATAGTTGGTGTGTTCGTATGGCGATAAGTATTTATTTATATTCATAAGTTAACCATTTAATGCCTTTATTATCGTCAACTATATTTCTTCAATTGAATAATTTAGACACTGTTTGCAATGGCAGAGCCCATTCAGTCACCGGTTTGTCACATAAAATGACAAAAACGCTTACTATACAGTACAGTACCTGAAGCACAAGTTATTTCACGTACCGTGTCGGTAACGTAATATCTTCGATCCCTCTCGCACCACAGATTTTATAAATAAGTTTGATAGTGACAGGATATTTTCTCGATGTCGTTACGATTGCCTTAAACCTTCGTGCTTACCCTACTGAACGCTATATTGTTTTTTTATTTTATTACATTATAGGCAAGTATTTGATCTCGATCTCACCTGATGGTAAGTGACGATGAGATCTACCATGGAGCATACTTGCTTAGAAGGTACCTGTTCACTCTCGACTTGAAAACACAAAAACGGTTTGATCATGATTTTACGGAAAACATATTTATAACACTGCTCCGTTTACGACTGTAGCTAATCAAAAACATCAATGCCTCGACTCAACTTACTGGAGCTTAACAGAGGTCCATTATAAATATACCGACTCCGATTGATCCAATTCAACTGTCCGATAAACTTGTCTCAAAGTAAACGCTATTAGAAGCGATTGGATTCTTATGAAGAAGCTCAGATCGCAAACATTGAGCTAATATCGCCAGACGAACACACCAACTATACGGTCCCAGACTAAACAACGCTTGTATTATGGGTACCGTACAATGGACTGAGGGCCAACTCAGTATATAATACTTGTATAGATACTAAACATCTATGACTTGAGTACAAACATGCGAGCTCATCACACAAAGTGTGTGTCCCTACCGAGATTCGACCCCAGGACCGTCAGCGCAGAAGGCAAGGTCACAACCCACTGAGTTAATAATCGTTTTTTTTATTTTTTATTATTACATTATAGGCAAGTATTTGATCTCGATCTCACCTGATGGTAAGTGACGATGAGATCTACGATGGAGCATACTTGCCTAGAAGGTACCTGTTCACTCTCGACTTGAAAACACCCAGAGAGAAGAGAGAAAACACCCCGTTAAAGTGAGAGCAAGTGCAATTTGTCTCGTGCATCGCTGTGCTGCTACCGTGGCAACCAAATGAAACTTTAATTGCACTTCTAAACATTGGCTTATTGCGAAAACTTTGCTCTCGACGACACGTTCCACCGCAATCCCGCTTAGCACCCAAGAGCTGTATACTACTCGACAAGAAAAATCGTTCTTATCATCTCCTCGATAATATCTACTTCAATTATAGGTCCCAAAAAAATTTGGTAGCTACTTACTTATTTATAATAGGTACAATTTGTAGGATATGGATATAAAATAACTTTCAAGTAAATCATCAACGTATACGCTCTCAAACTTTTCTCGTTTATGTTTGGGAAACATGAACAGTTAAACAAAAGTTAATGCAACTAAAAAGTAAAATAAACGGTTTTTTGCTAATGGAACGGAACAAGTGACCTGAAGTTAATTTTATGGAGGTAAGAAAGTAAAATACTGTTTGATACGATTATAATGCGATCACTATACGGCTGGCTGGTGATTAATATGTCGACCTTAGAATAATTACTTAATGTACCTATGTGATTATCAGTTATCTCAGTGAACAGTTCAATGATGCGTGATTGGATTATGGCTATCTATGCTAGGCTATCTAGGTTAGGCTATCTAGGCTAGGCTATCTAGGCTAGGCTATATATAGGTATCATACCTATCGCGCAACCTAAGTTTTGATCGAAACAATTAACTTACGCAATATTTATATGACCAGTTGGGCTGATAACGAAGCAAATGACATATCACAGGGCTCGGGCAAGGCAATGCGAGTGTCTCCTTTGAGCGAGCTGCCTCCTGACTGTGAGAGGCAATGTAGCCTCGTTAAGCTCAGTCGGTTGGTACGCGGCTATTCATGGATAGATGCATAATTTGCATCTTGTGCCATCGATTCATTGTACACATATCTCTATACTTACTAGCAAGTGTGTATAATAATAATATAATAATACCAGCCCTTTTTAATGTCCCACTGTAACTAATGGGGATTAGGCCATAGTCCACTACGTTGGCCCAGTGCGGGTTGCCGGACTTCACACGTCTTTCGAGGGGTTCTCTCAGACATGCAGGTTTCCTCGCGATGTTTTCCTTCACCGTTTAGCAAGTGATAATCATGGTTGAAAATGCGATTCGCACATGAAATCCAGAAATCCCAGAGGCTCGAGACGGGGTTTGAACCTGAGATCCTCGTTACCGAGGCAAGCGTTCTACTCGTACCAATTTGGCTATCACTGCTGCATGTGTGTATAGCAGATATAAAATACAAAATTACCGTTTTGTAAAGGCGAATGTTATTATAAAACGTTCACCTTCCTTCTCTTCCTCGTGCTTAAATTGTGATAAAAATATGTAGAACACACAAAATATATTTCAATTTTGCCTTGTCAACATTCCGTACATCACTCCTCTAGTATAAGTACATCGTACAAAAGTCTAGATGCACTCCTTAAATTAACTTAGTATATAAAATATTATAATATGGATGTGTGTTGGTTATAAGAATGCTTAATCTGCTCGCACGAGTCCATATTAATAGGTTATTTGTCAAATGAAAAGGCATTCTTATTATTAGTTGTATAAAATACAAATTCCTTAAATACTACTAACGGTTGCATGAGTAGAACATCGTTGAACAGGATAAATGGACAATAAAACACACACTTTGTAAAAAGCATTGTTAAACAGATAAGAACATTGTCCACGAAATGTGTGGTCATTTAAAACTACTGCTGACGGGATGAGCCTCGTTATTCTGGGATTAGACGAACTTTTAACGAGACTGCGACCACATGAGACCACCTATTGCACTAATAACGCGAGCCCTTTACTCGGAGGCTCAGGATCTCAATGTAAAGCAAATTTATATTTTAAGAATAGTCCTCTTTCAACATTAAAAGATTATAAGTTAATGACAGTCACATCCGAGTATTCAGCAAAAATAAAGCAGTAAACATTTACTCCGAATATCCTAACACAATTGACTCCCAATGGAATGACAATTGCATCGCATTAAATACACCAAACAATTTATATTATGATCAACAGCTTTAATAAATAACGCCTACATATTTTTCCCGTAAATATACAATATAGGTACTTATGTTACACGAAATTTCTTCGCTTCCATACACATATCATGCGATTAAAGATCAAATCGCTGGGTGTGGCTATACGTCTTACACCAAAACGAACGAGAACTAAAGTAGAAACACCCTTTTTTTGCATTTTCTCAAGCTTTAATGCAGACATAATAACTGTCGAGACATTTTAACATTTTACGTTTCGCGAACACGTAGTAGAAGAATGAAACGAGTGATTTTGTAATAGCTTCTGAGACATTTTCATGTTAATTTGCATCCAGACATGATTTTTGTACATTCCAATTATATTTGTTTTCACTTGTTCGTTTTAGTACGTCACTACGCGATGTCATGCCCCCCCCCCCCCCCCCCCCCCCCTATGAGCAATCTTTTCACGGGGAACTTTTAGACGTTTACAATAATTTAAAAATTATATACTTGTAAATGAAAATGCATTTTATAGTTATTGCGAGGTAAATTATGCCTATTCGTGGGTTACAAGCAATCACAGGGTTTCAAACATATATTGTGACAATATTCAATGAGACCTTTCTGTCTGTTGAGCCTGAAGCGTTATTTCAAGATCATTATAATTTCATTCATCCAGAAACAATACCATATACCTACTCAGACACCTCAATTAGCTAAAACAAACTTGTAAATTTTCCTCTTTGTTATTTGGAATTGCCTGTCATAATTAACTTCTAATTGAAATACTTGACTGACCCGAAATGGAAAATTCAATCTTACGTAACTTTTTAATAATATTGAATAATTTGTTTAATATACCTATTTCCTGCGGTAGGTAAGTATATATTCCTCACTGCTTCATAAGTCTGAAATTAACGTTCAGTGTGCCTGCAGCAGGAATTTTTAATATAATTATATCGTCATTCATTACGGATGTTGTCATTTATGAAACAGTGGTGTGAGTGGGACGGGATTACCTACGCTTACGTTACCGTATTGATACGTCCAAAGATTGTGCTAGAGCCACTGGTAGTCATTCAGAGGGAATTATAGGCATTAAGATTACACTTAATGCCCATAACGAAATCTTTGGAACAAAGTTTTAGTCGTTATCGTGCCCTTAACACCCTGTATACCGTTGCAGCCACCACATATAAGTTGCTTTCGATCATATTATCGCTAGCTCTATCATTACACAAAGCCACCATCAAAGTCAATTTAGTTTCGTTCTATTCCGATTAGTCGGTGAATTTACCAGAATGGAGTGTGCCGAGTACGTTGTATCTATGGTAATGAGGCACATGAGAAAGCCATTTAAAAGCCTTATGAATACATAATTTTATGTAATAAGACGACAATGTGTCATCTTCGCTGGGCGATTGGTACTTGGTATGCACATATAAATCGGCTTCCGAGCTCCGCCACTCAGCCGTTGACCTTCAACTTGACTATTTTAGATTCAACCGGCGGCAGACTGAACTTGAAGCCTTCAAATATTATTTATAAACCGTTGCGACGATTCGTGCCGAAAGGCTGTTTCTCGCGATTGGATTCGCTTCGCACGAAAATTAAAAAAAAAAAACAACAGCCATGTTAGTCTTGCGCTGTGAGGGTTCTGTATATTTTTTTTAAAGACCCTACTAATCTCTAGGTGGAAACACTCTGTCTTACACATTAAGGGAGCTATCTTTAAAGCATAACATTGTAAAATTAGGATAATTTTTTTTTTTTAGATTGAAATGGGTCTCACGATACCTACCTTAAGAGTAAAAAAAAATGATTCATATTTTCCACCGAATGATGGGTTCCGTTGTTTATATTTAAGGTACCTTAAAACCAGTCTGATAAAAGAGAGAGTAAACTCTAAAACTCTGTTAGGTATCAACCAAACGGTGTAAATCTGACGAAAATAAATAATACGCGATGTTCATCCCCCGAAATATGATTTGCTTGTTTAACAATATTTGTTAACTAACTTTCGGGAACTTTCTAAGCAGAAGATTTGTTCGAAAACCTGTCGAAACATATCACAAAAGTTTGCGATTGAGATTTATTTTGATGGTGTGTAATTAATTGGTGGCTGTCTATACTAATATTATAAACGGGTTAGGTTTGTGAGTTCGTGAGTATAGATGTAGAGGGTAGGTAATCTCCAGATCTACTGATCCGATTTTGACGTTCTTTTACTAATTGGAAGCTACCCCTGAGTGCTATAGGTTGTTGCACCGAAGTAATGCGGACGCAGTCGCGGGCACAGGCAATATTAATAAATCTAAATAAATTCAAGGGTAAGATCTAGAGACATCTAACCTGCAGGTGTCTTAAGATAATCGAGAACTATGCAGTGAACAACTCGTTATGTTGCATATGCCAACGTTGACATACCTACATAGATATTTATAGTCACTTCTATCTCTATATTGTATAGGTGTCTTAAGATAATCGCGAAATATGCAGTAACCAACTTGTCATGTTGCATAAGCCAACATTGACATACCTACATAGATATTTATATTCACTTCGATCTCGAAGTGCATCACTAAATTGTTTAAATTGCCTCAAGTGAGTTCAATATCGTGCCTCTAAATATTCAAGGTGCACTGACATTATCGCGTGAGCTTTTGTTTGCATTTTAATTAGTAACAAAGTAGGCTTTGTTATGCGCAGGCGTAAGCAAGAGTAGGTAGCGCAGCGCCATAGTGCACAGTGCGCGTGAGTTGCGTCATCGCTGTTTAGTCGACCAGCATCGGCGCATGCGCACTAAACGCATCGCTCACAAAATTCACACTAAGTGCCCGCTTTCACCGCCCCACTAATTTCAGTTGCGTGTAAGACCTACTTAATTGAGAGAATATTATGAAACAATTTTACTATTGCACAGCTATGAAAACGAACTGTGTTTAGAACGATTCGTTTCAAGAAATGTTATACTTGCTTACACAGTACTACATTATAATGCAAGTGAGCAAAGATGGTCATTACTGTCGAGATGGGATTGCAGCCCGAGCCGAAGGTGAGGGCGTAATGGACCCGACACTGTAATGACCAAATGCTCGCGTGTCATACGACGATTTTCAACAAACATGTGCAGAAAAAAATAACATTTCATAAAATTCACACTATATTTAGACAGATATTTGTAAAACATGGCTACAGAACAAAAATAGCAACCGGTTTTTTTATTAGCGTCACCGTTGAAAATGAGGTACGGATAACAAAGCCGTATAAAATCTAATTTTAAAATATAATTTGTTATTATACATAATTTGTAAATATTTTTGTAATTATTACACAAATTATGTTAATTTAATAATACAATGTATAATTTGTAGGAATTTATTCCTACATAAATATAAAATAAACATTTTAATGTTTATTTATCATATTGTAACTGACACAGTTTATTTAATCACAAAAATAGTAAACAATTTTTAGACAGGAAACTTTTTTGCCAACATAAAAAAAAAACAGTTTAAAACACTAGTGCTGTAATATAAAGCAAAACACACGCGTGTATAATAAGCTGCATTATGAACCTAAAATCGTTGCAATAAAAGACACTTTATAAAAAGTGTATTAAAAAAAATAAAGCATTGCCGTGCCATCATTCCGGAAAATTAGTTTTTTATATCGTAAATGGGGCGTGATAAAAAGTTTCTTTTATATAGTTTTAAAAGACGACAGAGTAAAGGCAGCAGGTGTCTGTGTCTTAAGGGTCACTCACCTTCACGAGTGAAGGTCAAACATGAAAGTGTGGCTCACTGTTGCACCATTCAGAAATTGACATTACAGAATGGTATCATCTGTGGACGCGCACACAACACGCTTGCTATATGTAGTATGTGCTTATTAAATACCATTTTCACTTTTCATGCTCGTAATGTTCTTGTTTATGCTGAGTGTAAGCGGACTTAAGGTGGAAGCTCAGGGTCAGGGCGCGAAATTCAAAATGTCAATGGTTTTTATTTTTTTACGAAAAATTTGGACATCTTTACGATGTAATTTAGTGTTTTGCGATATTAACATTCTACATTGGAAGTCTCGATGTATTAAGTTTGCTTAAAAAAATACCTAAAGCGATACAACACCATAAAGTTAGTAAAAGTAGCGGTTTTTACAAACCTTATGGTATTGTATCGGATTAGGTACTTTTTTAAGCAAACTTAATACATCGAGACATCCAATGCAGAATGCTAATATCGCAAAACACTAAATTACATCGTAAAGATGTCCTAATTTTTCGTAAAAACATAAAAACCATTGACATTTTGAATTTCGCGCCCTGACCGTGAGCTTCCCCCTTAAATGCGTTTTATGCTCAAGTGTAAAAAGTGTTTACTTCTTCTAAGACCAATAAATACAATACTCTGAACACAATAAAACATCATAAAAAATATTGTTATTTTATTATATTTAAATTATTTTGCCTTTTGTGTGTTCTGTATAATGTAAACAAAAAAATGTAAAAGTGAGTATTGCTAACAAAACATATAAAATGCACAATTTATGATTAGGCAGTAGGTATTTAAGTCTCCGACCAGAGCCGTATGTATCATGTAGAAAAATATGAATTAAAAAAAGAACAGAACACGTTCCTAGTTTCAGGTAGTAGTACTCGTACAAGGTATTATAATATAGCAGTTACTAAGTAGATATACTTATATTGATAGTTCATTTAAATATTATCTCAATTTGCAGTTATATAGTGAAAAGACAAATAAATGTACTGGGTACTAAACGGAGGAATAATATACTTAAGTTAATTTATTTGAATAATAAAACAAAAGGATGAAAAATTGCTACAGGAAATTAAGTTACTTTATAACTAGGAATATCGAGTCAGCGAGTAGACGGGCCGGGTACAGTACAGATTGATCTAAATTTAAAAATAAAGATTTATTGGTAAAATTCCGTGATAGGCCAGCATTTACTAGGAATAGGAGTAATAAATCATTCTAAAATGGTGGTCGCGGATTTTCCAACTGACGGAGGGAAGCGAACCTGCCCCCTGATTACGTAACTTGCAATAGCCTAGCGATAGCAGTAATCGCGCAATATTTGCTTTTAAATTGCTAATTCGTAATACGTAGCGCTGCGACGCCATACAAATCTGCGATTTGAAAGCAATTATTGCGATATTATTGCTGTCGCTTTGCTATCGTTAGGCTAGGCAAGATACGTAATCAGGGGGCGGATTAGCGATACCCGCGTCTTGCTCGGCAGAAAGGCTTTGATGGAAGATATGAACGATACACTAGCGAAGGTGCAATCAACACAATATGCTACTTACTCATGGACTTACAAATAACATACTAATATACTAGCTAAAACTTATACATACTTTTATTTCAAATCTCGAACGGTACGGTACGAAGGGTACGAATATTATTACGTAACATTCCTTCTGATACGGTAACGAGATAAGGATATAGAAAATAAGTAAGTGTTCTGTTGTAACAACTTGTAAATAGTCAAGTATATAAATATATGTATAAAAATCATTTGAAATTCGTTTTGTAAAGATACGTATATTGTATTAGTCCCAGCGATGTTTTTTGACCAAGTGGTGTATTACCCGATAGCTTGAAATGTCATACATTAGTCATAAAAATGTCGAGATGTCTTGACATGTCTCGGGTATAACTATACTAATAAATAACTCATCGCTGTGTCGAGTACCTACTGCCAAGACACGTAGCGTGTGTGTGACATCACATACCCTATTCCCGAAGTAAGAGGTTTCCAAATGGGCTCGTGCAAATTAACTCAAGAAATCTACTGGAAGTGAACCGCAGCTGAAACTATTTTAACTTGAACTTGTGCTATTGGCAAAATTTTTGTATCTGTAAGCGGCTTTCATGGCCTAATCCCCCCTGCATTGAGTGGAGGTTGGTGCCCAACAGAGGACTCTAATTATTATTATTATACACCTTTCCATATGTTTTTTGTTATTGTATAATAATACTCTCTATTTGCCGGACTCATATGAACTATTAATAAAAAAAAACTCAGCAATTCAGCTAAGTTTTCACAAAAACAATAAATCTAATAAAAAAAATATAAATTTGTTACCTTAATAAATTGTAATTTTGTACTCCGCTTAAGAGCTTCTATTTGATGTGTACAAGGAGACGTCAAAAAAAATTACACCTAGATAATTTGATTAAAAAACCAGCGAGAAATTACAGAATAGCTCATAATTAAATTCGTCATGACTATCTCTAAGGCTCCTTTGATTGTTCTCTAACGCACAAAAGGTACACGAGTACAATTTCCCGATATGACCTTAGCTTTGGCCGCGTGATGAACCGTATACACTTCCTCAATGTTAACGCACCGGTTGCCGGCATTATGTAACGCGCGTGCTAAGCGCCGGCGACGGCTGCGATAGGGCACGTGGGCCCCATTAAGGCCCCAGCCTCGAATTTAGCGGGCAGCGGGGTGGCGGCGGCGGCGGCGCGGGAGCGGCGGTCTTTGGTCGCCCCGCGCCTCTGTTTTAGAGAACCGGTCCATTTGATTTTACGCATAAGATCCTGCCGCTCCCGCGCCGCCGCCGCCGCCGCCCCGCTGCCCGCTAAATTCGAGGCTGAGGCCTAAAGGTAAGCGTATGTTGAGACGCAAGCGATGTAGTACAGAACAGTTTTGTCGCAGATCTTAAAATGTGAGAACAAAATGTGTGCGCATGGTGCAGTAATCTAGGCCCGCAACGCAACCAGGATCTAGGTAGTAGCATTTAGTACGCAACTGCGATGCGATATATGTCATGGGTTGTATCATAATTGTCTCTAGTTCACTAGTTCAGACGTAGACAAGATTTTGATTATCTCTTATTTTGTCTGGTTCTATTTAGCCGACATGTCAATGTCTGAGGGGGCACGCGTCTACTCCCAGGCAATATGCTCTAGCTAGAAATACTGCTACAAAATCTGTTCTGTGCTGTGCTGTTTAAACTGCATTGTCGTTGCGTCGCAGTATGGTCTCAGCCTTATAGCTTGCAACACAATACTCTGCCATTGAACCGACCACGACTCAACTTTAATGGTCACACTGTTTCTATTATTTAACTGCGTTCAATTATTTATAAGACGGCTTATTATTGTGTAATAGATTAGTATGCGAAGTATTATTCTATTGAGTATATTATTAGTTTTTTTGTTTAATGTAAAGGTACTGCGGTCTAAATATTTAACGTGTATTGTTATCAAATTCAATGTACTTTCTTTTATTACTTGAGCTACCCAAATTAATAACCAAAATATCAATAAGTAAATAATACGATGCCAATCTTCTCGCTTAGTCTCATTTGCTTTGAAATACCGAATGTGTGTGTTATTTATCTAATTAAACACTCCTTAAATAGTATCCACCAAATTCATATAATATTACAATTAATTTACAATGGTGTTTTGTTTTATAATCTGCCTTTAAAACTGCTTACAAATTGATTAAAACTGCTATATAGTTTGGGGTGATAATATAAACAAATATCTATGTACTTACTTAATTAGAAAATTCTTATCACACATAAATAAGGGCCCCAAAGTAATGATAAGACAACGCTTGCAATGCACAATGTAGAATTTCTTCAGGCGTCTACTTTAGCACCATATCTTTCCGAATGTAAGGGATCTTTTAACGATATCGTTAAGCTTTACAATATCGGATTTATGTTGCTGTGTAGATTTTATATCGGGTATAACATTAAACAACATTTTACGCAGCGTAAATAAATCACTTACTCTACGAATCATAACTGACGGGGAAGAAATGTAAATTTACAATCATTCTTTTAAACTATGCTTCCTACTTATACAGTACAGTTTTTCTAACAATGTTTTAAGGTTCGTAACTTATTAATTTCCAAAAAAGATAGCACTCCTAATAATATTAGTGCGATATCAACCATTGTTTTATAATTGTACACGAGTGAAAGAAATTCAAATTAAACAGTATACCTAGATTTTTCGAGTTCTTCCAAGATATCCGTAAAATTTTCAATAATGTTTCCACAGCTATACTGATAGAGTTAGGGGTTATTCATGTCATTATCATTGTCTTAAATCTTGTCCTTATAATATTAAAAATAACAAAGAAATATGTAACTTGACACTGGCAAACATTGCACTATTATGTAGGTAGCCGATTGCCAACTAAAAAAAAAGAAGAAAAAAAATGCGCTATTCACCCACAAATGTGCCAGCATATACCTAGATCGGTACCGCTTTCGATAACCATGATGTGAAGAAAAGAAAGTCCTGAGATTTCCCAGTGATCGGCACGTCCATAATTGACGTCAGTATATTGAATTGAAATCTATAATAACATTCTGACTTGGAAATCGTATCGGCCTTATTTATAAGTTACAAAACTAAGTCGCGTTAGTTACACCATTTATAACTCAAGAACGGGTAGGCTGAATTTTAAGAATATTATTTTTCGAATTTGTCTCCGCCCTAACAAAAAACGCTGAAAATAATTATTTTTTTCATACATTTGATTCTGAGGCGCTGCGAAGTTCGCTGGGACAGCTAGTTTTTATAAAATAACGTCATGTAGTAATCATATAAATAAGTCGATGTACCTACAAAGAAACGACGATACAGAAAAACTGCAGCGAGCTACGAAATAAGCTACAGCGATAAATTATCGCTATCACTGGTACACAATAAAGGCGATATAATTTTAGTAGCTACCTCTATTGTAGTTTTTATAGCGTCTTGGCAACGTTTTGATATATTTGTACAAAGCAAAATGAGTCGCTTTTAAAGTAGCCAATAAGCGACAAAATTATTGAAAATTAAAATTAAAAAAAATTAAAAGTTGCGAGTTGGCTACACAATGCTCGACCACAAAATACATATAATTCCATTTGTGGATACGTGTTATTGTCGTACGTCGTACATAAATGAGAAATCATATAATATTTCCGTTTGAACATTTTACATGTGGCCATTGCACGAGGAATTTTAATAGCAAAGTTCGTAGATCGCTTGCCTCGGTACCTCTCAAAATTTCTGGATTTCATGTGCGAATCACCTTTTTAACCATGATTATCACTTGCTCAACGGTGAAGGAAAGACGTGTGAAGTCCGCTAACCCACACTGGGCTAGTGGGCCGTAGTGGACTATGGCCTATTCCCCCTTACATTGAGGGGAGTCCCGTCAGTGGGACAAGAAAAAGAGTTTGTTATAGCCTTTTAGAATTTGAAAGGAGTGTTTAATATTTTAAATTACTTGCATACCGTCTCATAAATGCTCCTGATAAAGCATTAATTTAAAACTGAAATATTTCCTTTAGCGTCAGCCGTTCTCCATTGTATGGAGTCGAATTATAGTCGTAATTTAATATTTATTGCTAAGCACTGACGCCTTACTATGAACTCGCTCGATCTACATTCACTAAATTGTCGTGTATGCTATGTTGTAGGTGCCTACTGTCAGCTTTATAGTTGCTAATGGATAGCTAATGCTTTATAGGTAGTTTTCTATGTATAATAATATGTATTGAAATATAAGTAATTCAGTTATAAGAATAAATCAAGAAAATTTAAGACAGTGTTAAGACAACTCCGTATTTATAGAGTTATTAATTAATAATAAATATAATACCGACAATTGTTACCTACCTATAAATGAAATCAATCTTGGTATAGATGTTTTATTTGAAATATCTACAATGGCATTACCCAACATATTTCAATAGAATAGTGATATTTTAAATGCCCATATAAATATAAGAACATATTCTATAAATTTGGGAGTATACATAAATAATAATGTTATAATTCAAAGTAAGTATACAATTGCCAAACGGAATTTATAATTAGAGATTTATTATCCGATAAACGATTAATCCCCGCTGTTATTTTAATTAATCCCGGAGTAACTAAGCCTTCCCTATTAAAACTCACTTAGCGTAGCATCCCAACTCAAAGTAGGTGATTCCCGCGGTCACTAGCCATCATTTCCACGTTGAATATAGAAAAGCTCCTAACCTATCGACAGGTCGAACGAAGGAAGGATTACAACTTTAATAAATACTAAAAAATAAAATTGGAGGGTCTTTTTGTAATATTAAAATAACCGCTTTTACTAAGTGCATTTGGATGTATACACGGTACATATACCAAAACAACATTTTTTATTTTTTTGTCTGTCTGTCTGTCTGTTTGTTTTGGCTAATCTCTGAAATGGCTGGACCGATTTTGACGGGACTTTCGCTGGCAGATAGCTTATGTAACAAGGAGTATATTAGGCTACTTTTATTTTAGAAAAAAATTTTTTTCTTAAATACCACGCGCACGAATTCGCGGGTAACAGCTAGTTATAAATATGAAGAAACGATGATTAATGTAACATAAAAAAATATAGATTGCATTGCATTGTATGCAACATCGTCTGGGTTTCTGTCTAGAAAACCAAAGGAAATGGAAAGCAATAATAAGAAAAGCGAGTGAATTATCAATCGCGGTCAACAAAGATTGACCCCGCGCTGGAGCACTCCAACCAGCGCGGTCACGACTCAATGAAAGTACTATGAGAGATCATACGACTTCATTATTTTGCTGATACATCGTGGCCTACTAATTTCAATTTTATTTGCTAAAGCTTTTTTTAGAAATAGGCGAGGGTTGGGCGAGTCACTGATCGGGTCATAATTACAGCTGGCCCGTTTCACATGTTTTTATGCACGGAATTCTAGTTCTTAAAAACATAGTCGGCAAGATAGCCCATGATCATGCAGTAGATATATGTACAATTAAATTAAGGTTAATTTTAAAAGAAAGACGTAATGACTAATATAATATAATATTTACAGATATGTCGAGCTATTACATAATGTATTATATGATACAAAGTCGTGTTAGTTACACCATTTATCTCAAGAACGGGTGGGCCGATTTTCATGATCTTTGTTTCTTTGTAATTGCTACCGCCCCGGATAGCAGAATAACTATTAAAACATGGCTAAAATTTGCAAACAAAAAAGAATTCAAGTAAATTCTTTTGCTAATAAATATCTTTATGAGGCGGTACGAAGATCGCCGAGACAGATAATATATTATATATATTTGTGTTTTCCCTGAGACCAAAAAGTGTGGGCTTATATTAAAATCAATTAAGTGTGTAACCAAATAGAATATTTTCTACATTCAGTAATCAAGTACAATTGACGAAGCGTAATTACAAAATGGAATTGAATAATTTCCAATTCATAAAACATCTAATTCGACGCGGTTGAATATTACAAAATCTTTATCATTATAACTACTGGAGGCGTCATTAAATAATCCCGTTACGGCTGAGGGGTGGGCAGGAACATCGGAACGAAGGTCGATGTAACCCGATGGCGCAAGCGATGGCCGTTCAGCGTGGACGACGGCAATGATCCGTTCGGTATTTTTTTTAAATTTAATTTATGTAAGTGATTAACAAGTCACTCTTCAAACAATATCACGATTTTACTAATCCACTACACTTCATAACGACAAATAAAAGCGACAAATTAAAGCATGAATAAGACTAGAAATATTTTGAATTCAACCGTTTAAACACTATATTTACCTAAAATTATATAAAAAAAACATCATAACAATATGGCCATATTGTGATTTCGTCATTTTGTTAAACGTAGCAATGGCAAATGACAAAGCTTGCTCATTTTAATAGAAGTATGAAAACATTATTGAGTTATTCATTCGTTATTTCCCAATCCTATCAAATTGTCTCTCTGTCAAAAATCGCTCATCTTTGTTTCGACTAACATTATGTAAGGAAAAGTACACCCCAGAATATAACATTGGGCCATTGCCCTCAATTAGTACCGTTTACGTTCGTCTGACGAAGCTTTTTGGTACGAGCTGCGGCGCCGCTCATTGCCCAAGACTTGACACTTCGCGTTAGTACACGTGCACTCACAAAACCGGTCCGGCGAGCCGACCGGACCGGAGTCCTGGGAAGACGCGGCCCACTCGGCCCTAATAAGTATCTGGGCCCATGATGACTAAGCATGCTGTTATATCCGATAATGCAGTCGCGTGTTTCAATTTCTGGATTATTTGAATGGAATTGAACTTAAAGGTAATGTTTTCTCGTACAGTTCATACGGAATTCCGATGATTGTTTGCTTCACGTGAATTCTAGATTATTTTTTTTTATAAAATGTAATTTATAATTCATAACAGCGATTGTCGAATTAATTTTAAATAGGTACTTAAAGTATGAATTATGTATCAGGATTCGCGGCACCGCAGTATCGTTCTTTGGAAAGGAATATCTCGATATTATATTAAGTAAAATAATGAGCTCTTATCCAAAGTTTAAATATCATGTCTAAAGAAAGAATAAGATACTTATTGATACGAGTATCTGCTAGACCAATCCACTTTGCAAATATCACGAAACATTTTGAGATCGACATGAGTAATTTATAATAGCAAAGGTATTTATATTTATTTTCTTATGGACGAAAGTAAAGCTTCCAAATCAATATCAAATTATTTATTTATTTTGTACAGGTCTACGGAGGCACTTAGAAATTGGCCTTTTTTAACTTTTCTACCGGATCGTAACACGCTCAAATGAGAAGAGCCGGCAAGAAACTCAGTGGGCTTGCTTCCGGCCTAAAGTATGTAACCGGTGGGAGAAAAACATAGTGTATTTATTTTTAAGGATCATTCAAATTCCACACCAAAACAAGTAATACTCAATTCTTAAGCGCCGCGTCAATGCGATCCATAGTCATCCAAAACCGCATCCTTGAATAAAGATGTATACATATGTTAATTAAAGACAATTGGACCGTGATTACATACGTTTTTCATGACTCAGGAGCGCTAAGTAATCTGGCTAGCGATAATCTGGGAGCGAGAAAAAAGCCTGACATAACGGCCACTCCGGAATAAATTTGTTTAATTAATTCGCCCCTTTCCGTTCATAGTTAATTGGCCTGAGAACAGTGTCCTGTAATCTTATCTCAAGAATGGAGCTCTGTGAAATGTGGATAATATTACGCTTTATTAAACAAACAAGGATAAAGGAAATCGCTTGCGACATACTAATAGAAACCAAACCCCACACTGGGTTCGGTACTGCTTTTGTTTGCGGCTATACTTACAGTTTCATAATATTTTACTTTCGGGATAAATCCTTCGAGCCATTATTCTGAAGGAGGACGCGAGTTGCGTGTAGTTTCGTAGCTATATGTTAAACACAAATACAACGCTTTCGCTTTTGGCAAAGCATGACTAGAGGGATTCCCTTTAATGTTGTCTGTGAAGTTTTATTGAAATGTTCACTCCATTCTACGTTCTAAGTCCCTACACGTTTGAATAATTAATAAATTCACCAACACTTGGAGTTCAAAACATAACGATTAACTACGAATCTTATTGCTCACAATAATTGTACAACATAATTAAGGAGACACCTACAACCATCTCAAATTCTTCGTCGGTCATGGGTAAGTATTTGCAGCTCATTCAAGACAAAATCAGAGCCGCGATTCAAGACCTGTTTTATTGGTGGGACGGACTTCGTCAAAGATGCACGAGCTGTTTGCGTTCCAATGCTTCCTCGTATCCGCCACATTGAATATATTGTGAGGCTGTGCTTTGAATTTAAACTTGAGTATATTTATTTGTTGTAATCAGGCAATATAATACATAAAATGTGAAAAATAATAGTGTAAAATATTGTAACAGGGCTAATAGTATGTTATAAAGATGACATTTCCAAGAAATAAAATAAAATTATTAGACATTTAAATATGGACACATGTACTAAGCGCATGCACAAACGCTCCTTGTTCGACTTGTTAAAAAAAAAAAAAACGTAATTTACACAATTATTTTATACATGAACGTTATCCATATAACTTACCGATACATCGGTTAAAATATTTTGCACTATTTTTGTTATACCTTATATAAACAAATGCAGATAGGTATATATTATATTATGTGAGTTTTATATTATACTAGCTGCACCCCGCGGTGTTACCCGCGATCACAAAGTATGTAGGCTACCATATTAATCTATCCCACGGGAATCATACATTTTACGGGGATAAAAAGTCGCCTATATGCTATTCCAGACTATAATCTATCTCTGTGCCAAATTTCATCCAGATCCGTTCAGCCGTTCTGGCGTGATTGAGTAACAAACATCCATCCAAACTTTCCCATTTATAATATTAGTGGGATTATACGTAAAGTGTATCCATGGCAACCCCGAAGTGATTCGAAGAACTGAACATTTTTGTATGTGCTTTAAAAATAGTCCAACAAATCTTATGAGTGATGACGTACGAACTTTTAACTTGCTCTGCCAAAAACGTATTCGTAACATTTTGACTATTTATATCTATACTTTACGTTTAAATTCAATAATTTTAAACACTAAAATCTAAAATCAAAATCTCAAAATAATTATCCACCGTTTCGAATTGCGGATACACCCATTATTGTCTAACCAACAAGCGAGGGAGATTAAACTTCGGCGCTGAATAGTTTTTGATGAAAAGCGTTTTCAGCGCTTCAACCGGCTTTAAAACATGATCTATAGATAGAAACATATTTACGCTTGACGTTTTTGAAATACTCGCTTTCACGACTACATTGTATGGTGAATGGTGCTTTCACAGCCAAGGTTCTATAACAAGCATAATGCATAATCTTCGTATGAAAAGTGCAAACTACAATCTTAGAAATTGAGTATTTTATGAAATAATAAATAAATAATACCAGCCCTTTTAATGTCCCACTGTTGGGCATGGGCATCCCCTCGATGTGAGGGGATTAGGCCATAGTACACCACGCTGGCCCAGTGCGGGTTGGTGGACTTCACAAGTCTTTTCAGGGGTTTTCCTTCACCGTTTACTAAGTGATAATCATGGTTGAAAATGAGATTCGCACATGAAATCCAGAAATCCCAGAGGTGCGAGCCGGGGTTTTAACCTGCGGTCCTCGTTACCGAGGTGAGCGTTCTACCAACTTGGCTATCACTGCAGCTGCACTGCTGAGTATTTTATATCGAATTAAAAATATGAAAAATAAACTATATTTCTTTATTATTACGTGATGCGACTTTGTTCACCGCAAAAGTCCAGTATCCTTACGTATCCCATAGCCCACATTCTCATGTTCCCACTGGGACCTCAGGAATTCCCATCTCAATAGTCCTCTAGATAGCAAAAAAAAAAATAACAGACCCAAATCATTGAATTCCCAAACAAGGGATGCATGGAATCCAATTTTACTTAAAACACTTTTGTTTCAAAAATAGAACATCCTCTGATTAAATAATAACATGTGCGTTTGTATAGCTTCTATAGAGCCGTATTCCTTATATTTGATTGTGATTGCTGGTTTTTACAAGAGGAGGCAACTGCTGCCCCTATTTTATAATTCCTTATTCCATGTGTAAAGTATAACCGATACTACGCCATGAGTGCACCTTTAACAGCATCGAGGGACAGTAAACCAGTTATCTTGAATCTATTATGTGACAAACTGGTTTTCTTATACATTTTCATTGTCCGTATCGTTGGTTAAATTATTCTATGGAACAAGTTAAATGTATTTTATCATCAGTCAATACCGCTGCACTATTTTAGCCGTCCGTGCATTCTGCCAGTGATGTGTGAATAATAAATATCACATAAGTATATATTAATACATGAAGGCCTTTAGCGAGGGTGACCTATTTAAGTCCTATCAATAAAGTGGTGATGTTTTTAAAATAAAATGACAACAGCTTCGGCGAGATTTTTGAAAATTTGTAAAGTACTTTCAATCTATTGGGGAATTTTTATGATAGTAGTAAGTTTTATATTGTTATTTTTAGCATCTATCCACCAATTATAAATAAGAAAGTTTGGATTGATGGATTTTCGTTACTCAATCACGCCAGAACGGCTGAACGGATCTGGATGATATTTGGCACAGAGATAGATTTTAGTCTGGAATAGCACATAGACTACTTTTTATCCCCGTAAAAAGGACATACTTTTTAATAGTGGGTAACATCGCGGGGCGCAGCTAGTCATAAATATATGTGACAATAGATCAAATGCATGTGACTATAGGAATCTACGATCGTAAAAAGAAGTGTATGTCTACTAGCTGTCCCGTCGAACTACGTATCGCCTCAGAATCAAATGTACAGGAAAATGGATTATCTTTAATTTTACCATGCTTTAATAGTTATTCTGCTATTCGGAGTGTAGAAAAACTAAAAAAAACAAAGATCATAAAAATCGGCCCACCCGTTCTTGAGTTATAAATGGTGTAACTAACACGACTTTGTTTTATATATATATAGACACGTATAAATAGTACATTCTACATGTCGTATACGTCGATACGCATTAAGACGTTAATACGACTCCAGGAGCGTTCTTCACAAACGGAAAAATGACGAATCATCGTGAGACGAGTCACATCTGCCCTTTACCGCTTCTCATGACGACCACGACTGCTCTGTTAGGTATACTAACACAATATTGTAAACGCTAGTGAAGTGCCTACCGACTAGCACGCATAGTAAGCTCACCTGGATTATTCGTTCCCCTGTAATGGGCACCTATGCTCATATTATTTTTTTGAGAATGAGAACCAACATATTCAATATTTCTACCCTTAGGTAGAAATATTGATTCTTACTGAGAAAGATCAGATGATTACTTATTTACGTAGCTGATAGGTTTTTAAAAACATAGATGAAACTAAAGACATATTTTATCTTAGTTCACAACCCAGACTGTATTTAATGCACCTAATACAATTTAAAAATAAAAGTCCTGCTCCGATTCTGAGATAAAGTTTCACATTATTATTGTGAAGAATGAAGACGTAAATGTTACAAGTACAAAGCACCTACGTAATAGAACTCCATGCGTCTTTTGTTTTATAACGGTACCCGTCCGCTCATTACGCACGCAAGGCCCTCACATAAATGCATTCACACCGAAATACAACCGCCAGACAACGTTTGTTTTACGCGTGTTAGATCTGACCGGTAAAAGTGATAATTTTGCATGTGCCCGTCTCTAGGTCATCGATTAACTGTGTCGTGAAAGTTGCAATATTGCCGAAGTATGCCGAAGCAGCCGTTTAAACGAAAAAAAAGCTTTACTTCCTGCACAATGTTTAAAGACCAGATAACAGAAGTAGTCATTGAGGTTTCATTCTCTTTGTTTTGAACGCAATCAACGTCTTGCAATTTATACTGGAGGCATCTGGCATTGACACAAGCGCAAACCTACCCACAACTTGGCTATAAATATAAAGGCCTTAAGAAAACACTATTCGTAAAGCCAATTTATATGTCAAATTTTTGAGCTAATACACAATCGACAGACTTACTTTCTACAGTCTGCGTTATTTTACATTTAAAACTAATATCTCAAGCTCTGACACTCATTCACTACAAGACTTCAAGGGTTCGCTCATAAGTTTATTCTTGGAATGGAACGGTGTCGAATTGCTTGTGAGGATTTATTGTTCTAAACCATTAATAAAACCACAGGGAATTATTAAATTTAATGTGTTCCACTGATATATGTATTAAGATGTGAAAAAATTACATTAAAAGATAAGCAGCCTCAAAAGTCAACTATAAATAACAATCAGCAAGAAGTACCTACTGTTTTTATGTTGGACTATCATTTAAGGCAGTACATTCCGTTTTATTCAATAGCTTTGTAATAGGTAACTCAGAAGTATCTCTTTCCTCGCTGTTATTAGAAACTTGCAATATTGGCATCATAACATCTTGAAAACTCTATAATTATAATCATAGTTAACACAACAGGTAACACAGGTTGTCGCTTCGTTGCCGGTTAATTGCTTATCGTACCGGGTCAAAAGTACCCACATCGCAAGTCCAAATGAACTTGACGGTTCACCATGACGAGGGATGACAGGAACGATCCGAAAATTCCAGTCCGCCAAACTACAACTATACAGACTCTAGATATGTCTATTATTTTGAGATTAAGATGAATGGTTCTCTCGCATTGCATACCTTTTCAACCTGTGTAAATTAGTAGTGAGTACTCTGTTTTATTAATATATCTGTGAAGTGTCAAGCTTATAAACAATATATATTTAAGAGGAAATCCGACAGCCGTCATAGGTTCCACCTTCTTCGATCTACTGCAAAAAGCATTTGTTTTATCAAATTGTGCAGTATATGAAATTCGCGAGACCGCTTCAAATAATAGACAATTTGTTGCACAATGAATGCAAGTTATCTCAGGGAATTGAAGGCTTTGACAGCTTTGATCGGCTACCTTGAGTGACTTTTGCAACAACTATTATTATGCATTAAGATTCAATGAGATAATATTTATAATAAACCACTCAATGCGCGCACATTTGAGTCCCCTAGTCGGTTCTATGTAAACATACTTTAGCATACTTAAGTAGTATTTGTAAAAACTACGTGACAATATTTTCTTCAGTTTTTTGGGTACTGATCAACTACTCTTTGTGGTAGATTTATTGTCTTCTAATGGATACCAGCCGCTATATTCTCTGTTTACCACAATACTTTTAAAATAGAATTCACTGACTTAAGCAATAAAACAATCGAAGTTTTACCAGGGTAGATCATTTCGAAGATAGCTCCATCACAGAATAACTTCTGTCGGTCGCAAACAAAACTTCGTTATCAGCTCATCGTGTTTCGATTAATTACTTGTTTCGCTCGCATTCGGACCCGATACTAATAAATCTTTAGACCATTAATTAAATGGGCTCAGTTTGCAGTGTTACACTATAAGCTCGCTACTTGAGTATCACTTAAACAACAACGCTTTCACAGCAATGTGAGCGATAACAAAACATTTTGCCATTGCTTCGGATAATTTTCTAGCTATAGGCACAGGGTTTTGTCAGAACAAATGGAATGTTAAAGATAGGCCCAGGTGCCACTAATTGCTAAATTTATTCATTCCTTGTCTTTCTTTAAATGATTAATTAACACTTTGGGGAACGGTGATAGATGTACCTAACCTACCTTTATTCTTAAATATTAGCGTCCTTAACCATACCAGGTATTTATACCTACTTACTGTATTTTTAAGGTATTAATATCATTCCTTTTTTCACTACAAAAATCGAGGTAAGTAAATGCCCTGGCAATTTTTTATGTATTAACTTTGTAAGTTCAGCCTCTTTGTAAGTTTAATAAAAAGCCCGAGGCCAGTTTTCAGAATCCAATCAATCAATTTCTCAAATATCAAATTAGAAATTTAGGGAACGGGTGGTTCATGGTCATTGTTTATGCTCCAATAGCTTGTTATCTTCAAATGTAAAGCTTATCCTTTGTTCAAGTCCGGGAAACTGTGAGCTTCAAACAACTCTTGTTTGATGACTCACTAATTATAGGTAGGCTACCTCCTCCTCACCCAAGGGAGAATAGTTTAAATACGATCTAATAAAAAAATTGCGGATGTCAAAGATCCATTTTAATTACAGCTGGATCTTCTTACAAGAGGAACCGTACACAACGCGATACTGAGAAAGCGATAAAGGTGGACAATAAGTCGGTACTGTTTTATCAACATGATAATTTCTTAGAAGTTGCACGTTATCAAACAAGACCTTTGTCGAGCCGTGTGTCATCGCGCCTTTGTGGAAGCCGAAACGTTGGGAATGCAACCCAACGAGTCGCCCACATCAATTGCTCCCTACGGTCACTATAGTCTGATTGAGGACAGACCAAACACACTAATTGAAGCAACCGACCAACTCTCCATACAGAACGCAACAATAAACTTCATGCACGCACCGCGATTCATCCATTCAAAAACATTATTTCCAGTAAAGTTCGTTTTACTTACCGGTTTATCGAGAACTACGTCCAGCCATGACTTTTAAAAGCTAACAACACACGCACACCGCGCCCGATCGCAGCTTATAAACAAACTTTACAAAGTTTTCCATGTAGCAGCTCAAGCATGCGCTAAAGTTCACTGGAAGTATGTTGGAATATGTTGATGACGGCCGGGAGTGAATATAGTGTGATGTTTATTACGACATAGCGTTTTTTCGTTGACGGAACAGGTTTCCGGCGGCGGAATGTGTTGAGTTTGTAAGTTTGTTTGAGCCGGGTGCGCGGAGCGTGCGTGCGGTCGCACACGATCGCCCTGGAGAAGGTAGCACGCGGTATGAAGCGACTGCGTCCGACTGAGCCTGGCTTGCCGCGCGGCTCGGCGCGAGGAGCGGCAACGTCGCGCGCCGCCGCCACCCCGCGCGGGGGGCTTAATGCCTCCATGGCCCACCAACATGATGGCGTCATTGTTTCATCATTTGTTATCTCACAACTCCCGAAGGCACAGGAATTATCTATAATACGTATCCAGAGTAGGAGAGAAGCAGGTGCAAAAATTGCGCCTTGTAGAGTCTAGACGTGAGCTTTAGTTTTAAAAGCTTTCACGTTTACTTTAAATAAATTTATCTATGTATATCAAACTCAATGAAGCTTTGATCGTTACGATATTTTGGGGTTGTTCAAGCCAACTAGACTCTACTCAAAAGGTACTCTACCAATGAGTAGCTATTACGTTATCGCATTGAAATAATGCAAGTAATGCGGATTATCTTCCCACAGAGCTCGATATGCATAAGTCTTAAAAAATGCATGGCTTGTTAAACGCTGCGGCCATTAGGAGGTCAGAAAACGCTATAATATTCACGAGCGCATTCATTCAGTTCCGGTGAGTCACGCCGCCGGGCAGTAATACATGCACACTTAGATAAACTTAAAGTTTATCTAAGCATGCACAGATACTTGTCGGCCAATAGACCAAGCCAACAGGTGACAAATCAAATAACTGCGCCGACTGACGCAGTGAACCGTACGTAAGATATACCGTAACTTAAATAAATACAGTTACGTACATTTTTAAATTTTTCGTCTCCGACAATTTTTATTTAAATTCCGCCTAACAAACCTAAAACCTATTGCTTCACATTGTTTACCTCCCATCAGTAATCGCGCTAGATCCCACTTGCCTACGTCTGTCATAAACCGGGTAATAATGGGTGTGTATATATGATGGGTTATGACCAAAGATTGAAAGCGGTATAAGAGATATATGTGGATAGAAAAAATATAACGACCGTAAAAAAAATATAATTAAAAAAATTATGTCAAAAAAAGTTGACAGCCCAGAAAGTTGATATTTGGTATCGGTATGTAGTTTACATATGTACACATATGTGTACATATGTGTTGTATACATAATTATGTTTACATATGTAAAGGCTCATTGGTTTTTAAAAGTGGCCAAAAGGGTTGGTTTAAGACCATAAAACAGCTCTCCAATATAATTTGAGCTTTTTTCACAAATTTATAAATGTTTTAAAATGTCGGTTAATTTCTGCGTAAGTCTACAGCTTATTCTATTGTATATAATAAATATTTTAAGTATATTCAATCAAGCCTTATTTACTGGTCCACAACCAGCAGCATAGCCTCACGAGGGTGGTTTGGATACATGCCGTGCGCGGACGGATCAGCGCCAAAATTTTCCTTTAGCAATGAGTTTCGCCACATGTACGAGTACCCCAGCTTACCCTTTAAGGCTGCGCGGTTGGTCGAACCTCGGCCAATTGCTAGCAAGCTCCACAATATCGCACCAACGATTGCCGACGCTAACATCTTCCACAAGCAATCTCGACAGAAATCTATCAAAGTTATGCAGAGAAGCCACGAAAAATTTGAGCTATGTGATTGCTCACCCCCAAGAACATGAACACGTCACAACTATAAACAATCCCTTTTGTGTTTTTCTATTGCTATCGCCGCCAGCTGTGATCCTCAAAGGCATTAACATAGACTGCTCGAGTGAATAATCCATCCAATCACATTAATCATCTTACATACTTATACCTAGATGCGTATTATGCTTTAACGGAGTGGAACTTCCAATCATATCCCAGTAGATTTGCGAGCACTCAATTAAAGCTCCGATTCCCTCAATCAAACGTGACTAAGTTACGTTTGGCCTCGAGGCTTCTGGTTGCATGACTGAGCTGCGACATTTGACCTTTCCTCTATACCTAAACAAGTTAGAATCTATGATAGCATGATACGCTAACTGGTGAGCTAATAAGAGACAGAGATACTTGAACAACTCTTACAAAAGTTTTTCTGCTTTAAGCATTTTGGTTGGCAAAGCTTTAAAGATCTTTTGCGATTCAGCCAATGTATTGTGGTTTTTTTTCAAATTAGCGATTTAGTAATAATTGAATGGGAATAGAAACCTAAGTCTATACTTACCTTCTAGTATCATTACTTTTTCTCAAAACAGTTGTGAATAAAATAGTCTTGCTTAAGTTATAGATTTCTATTAAGAGCAAAGGCACGATTATTTCTCCTAACGATTTCGTTTGCGTTAAGTGCTCAATTAAGCTCATGTTATAGATTTATTAATTATATCTAATATTCTCGAATATAAATCTGTCAATATTCTCAAATCAAATAACGCTGTACAATAATCGATTGTATTCGAAACTATAATATCGAAATCTCATTAATTTCAACACACCTGTCGTCGCGATTAGTTGGAAAGTTCTCAAAAGTCGATAACTGCTCCGCCGCATATTAAATTATGCTGATTATCTCAAACGAATCATAAAGTTTTGATATTTATCCCAAGAAAATGAACAGCATGCAGCTGCATCTTGATGTGAACAGACCTTTTTTTCGGAGATTATGTACAAAAAAAACGAATAGTAAACCTAATACAATCGATTGAGTTAGCTCACATTAACAAAATACAAAGAAGTAAGATACCTACTACACCTTTAGAAAAAGTTTAATTTTATATAATACTAGGCTGTTGCCCGCGACTTCGTCCGCGTGGTATTTAACAAAGACAACCGTTGACCTGCTCGCCCATTCTGAGCCCGCGGGACGCATTGCAGGTTGTTGCTATCAAACTTAATCAGGCGCTGCGCTGCAACATTGGTTTTAATTTTTTTTCGTGAGATCCTATTGTTTTTCTAAAATAAAAGTAGCCTAAGTTACTCCTTGTTACATCAGCTATCTGCCAGTGAAAGTCCCGTCAAAATCGGTCCAGCCATTTCAGAGATTAGCCGGAACATACAGACAGACAGACAGACAGACAAAAATTTTAAAAAATGTTGTTTCGGTATAGGTAACGTGTATACATCCAAATGCACTTAGTAAAAAGCGGTTATTTTAATATTACAAACAGACACTCCAATTTTATTTATATGTATAGATTACTGTTTGACTCAGATTGCAGTGAAGCCGTATCGAACCCTAGACTAAATGTGAAGGCGCGTTCCATTCACGCACATAGTGGCAGTCAACACCCCACGGGTCCATTTTACGTATATTTTATATTATGTGCCGCAACAAAGAGAGACCGCAATCTCAAAACGCTTGGTCCCGACCGAGCTTTAATTTCAGCTGAAGTGAAAACGACTGAAGTGTACACGTTTTCGCTCTTACCCCCTCGACCCTTCTTGCTGGGAACCAAAAAATATGCTTAAAAGTTAATCTTGTACTTTGAAAAAGTTTGAAGCATGAATATTTAGGGCCGTAACTGGTAGAGTACCATATAAATAAAAATACCAGTATCGAATAAAACCATAATGCTGAAAGTTCAATGATTTTGTGTCGAATACTTCAAAGTCTACTTACTTCAATACTTTTAAAGTGATTCACTTACTTACCCTGTATTTTTTCCCTAAAGAGAAAGATAAGTCATAAATAATAAATTTTATAGAATCAGTACATCACTTTGTCTTGAAATTAGTTAACAACAAAAAGAAACCTCCACGAGCATTAAAGTTCCTGTCTTAAGCTAAATAAAATTTTATTTCATCAAATAACTTTACTACTTTAAAACTAAAGAACTGTTTATTTATTATGTGAAGGGTTTAGTTTAATACATTAAAGTAAAAGTTCAATCATCAATGTAAAGATGCATGTTTGTTTTAAAAGTATACTACAAAAAAGGAACCCAAAAATAGAAGTTAGGACCACATAGTATCCAATTATAATCTTCATCCCACACACAGCTTTCAATAATGTTGTCGTTTCTTTTCACACACAAAAAGGCGCTGGATAAAAGAAGTCAGGAATTCAAAATCCCTAATACTTTCCATGAACACAATCGGAGTTTCGTGTTAGCGCCGCTGGCGGTCACAAATTCCTTTGTTAGTGCCTCCCTTTCTTCAAAAGTACCATGGCTGTAGCAAAAACGTCCCAGGAGCACAATTTATGCACAAAGTTTGAGGAACACCATTCTATAATCGCGCCTAACTAACGCACTTCATTATAAAGTACGCGAAGCCGACCGAATTTCTTTGGTTCACGAATCACGCTTCACGGATCTTTGATCCCTCTTATAACATGCCGAAAACACTGGAAAATTGACGGGAAAATGCTCGTATTTAACGAAGTCTCTCTGCGCCGCTTACCTATTAAGAGAAAACAAAAAAGTTCGACAGTATCATGTTTATTTTGTCCATTAAATGTAAGATATTTTAACAATCTGAGATATCTTCTGGTGTCCCCCCTTCTTTGAGGTGAAGCGGGTGCTCAGTAAAACATGAAGGCTTTTAATTTATTATCTGATTTCAGTTTAACTTTAATCGCAATTCTAATATCACACCAATCAATCCATTTAAATGCATATGTTATCTTAAGCTTTTTGTGGAAGAACATACTCTTTGATACCTAATGTTATCTAGGTGCTAGAAGTGCAACCGGCATTTTCAATCTACAGATAACTCACGTATACACGTACAATACACTCGTGTATATTTGAGACATCACGACCCACTATAAGCAAGGTCGCTTGCTAGATTATACATTAAATACAACTGAACATCTGTAAATAATACGATGCAACTTATGGGCACAATAAAATCAATCGCATTGTTGATTTTACACGAATAATGTATGCACAACTATTGTGCTGGTTACTTGAGACTAAAGGTCTTAAAGGTTGGTTGATCATTGTCCTGATTTCGTTAATAACATCATCCTGAGCACGCACCAACGCACTTGAGAGACGCCCGCCTGCGTGGACTTTGTGTCGAAAAAATATTTTTGCAATCGTTGTAATGGTTGTTTGTAAATGTGTAATTGTAATGGGACTATCAATAATAAGCTTATTGATAGTCGATTGACTGAAACTTACTCAAATGACTCACGTCACTTGAGGAGGTTCCATTCATGTATACTATGTTTAAAAAAATACATATAACATAGAGCGCCAGATATATTGTTATACGAGTACATCGACACCTACTATTACACAGAGTTAAGTTTATAGTTTCAAATGGTTTTACATTTAGAGGTCACATCCCGGAGCAAGTTACAATACTAGAACTGACACATCTGGGAAAACTTTATAAGTGCTGACAATTCTTATTACAGAAACTAATGCGTTTCATGTGATACAAAATGAAACTCCTACAATCTCATAAGAGGCAACCAAAGGCTCTCACCTAATGCTAACTCTTCTTAAAAGCCATGCAAACAAAAAATATATCTAAGTATAAAATATACCTACTTGGCGGTGTTTGCCTATACTTTTTTCAGCAGCAAAGTTCTCGGAGCTGCTAAAAAATGCGAGGTAGAGAGCCACTCGGCTTTTATGTTTTTATTAAAAGGTTTCCATTTGTCGACCACCACATCCCGTTTTATGAAGTCTCCGTATATGATCTCATCGAACGATTTCTATAATAAAAGTTCTATTTCAAGTATGGGTATTGTGATGATTTTTTTGTTGGAATGAATATGTGACAATTTGATTTGAATTTTTTTTTTAACAGCCCCCGATGAAATGTTAGGATTATTTGAAACTTCGAGCCTTTGGACGCCTGACTTTCTGACTGTGGAATATAAATAATATCAACGCAGCTAACTTTTAATAAAGCTAGTATTTTTTTTTGTGTTTGATGAAAAGCTCCTGCGGTTTTCTAGATACACGCCTCGGATGTTTTCAAACTTGACTCCAAAAGCTAAAAACTTAAAATGTAAATAATATGTTGCAGTAAACATAAATAAGTTAGGAGCATAAAACCACTCCAAACAGATTAACTTTGACGGACCTTTTTGCTTTAAAATACAATGTTGGCTTGAAAAAAGTTACACGGTATGACAAAAAGTAAATGAACTTATCTTTATCCGCGACTGGGTAAGTACCTATGTACTTCAAGATATTTTGTCATCATAAGTATTAACAATATAGACAATAATAATAATATCAGCCCTTTAAATGTCCCACTGTTGGGCACGGGCCTCCCCTCAATACGAGGGGGATTAGGCCATAGTCCACCACGCTGGCCCAGTGCGGGTTGGCGGACTTCACACGTCTTTCGAGGGGTTCTCTCAGACATGCAGGTTTTGTCGCGATGAATAAATTATTTATCGAATGTTCTAATATTATGAAGAGGTAAGTCTGAGTTTGGATGTTCGGTACTCCTTCTCCGATTCTCGCTACATTACCCCTGAGTACTGAGACTATGTTCCATCCAGATACCGTGGGAGGTGAATTTGATTCTGAGGCGGTACAAAGATCGCCGGGATAGCTGGTCTAAACATCTATATATATTATATTATTATAAACGCTATAGAACCCAATACAATAATTGTTAGAATTTTTGTATGTCTGTCTGTGCGCTTATGCGCGCTAATCTCAGAAACGGCTTAACCGATTTGGGTGCGGTTTTCATTCATGTATTGTTGCTTCACAAGCTTCACTTAAAATGTTATTTCATTTCAATCAGTTAATAAATAAAAAAGTTACATCAATTTAAAGACGCGGACGTAGTCGCGAGCAACAGCTACACTTATTTTTTAATATAAAAAATATATATTATTACATGCGCATATTATTCTCTATTTTCAATTATCACATCAATAAGAATAGAGCTTAAGAGCTCTTAGTCTGATAGCTAATGGAGGGAACCCTTCATTAGTGAAGGAGGGATCACAGATATTCGTACCCTTATCCCGGGGGTGTAATGCTTGTCCGGGCGTGCTTTTGATTACATAAGCAGTTATATATATATTGATGTCGTTACATTGAGCAGAACGGAAATAGGATTAGAAATTTGCATGTCGCTGTGGTTCTAATCACTCAGTCTAAGTGGTATGTTACCATTACACTTTTAGTTTGGTATAGTCCGTTATATCTGGCGCGATTTTTTTTATAAATACCTTTAATTAAAATATGTATGTTTAAAAAAATTATAATAATCAGACTTCTCTTGTTATTCAGGTAGGGACACATAGCGTGATCTTTTGAAGATATGCGTTGACCGACTATCTACAATACGTACGATATATGACTATATGATAATAAAAATAAGAATATGTGTAACGGAATAACGAAAAAACTTACTCATAATTATTATGTGGGTTGGTGATAAATAACCAACTTTAAGTTACAGTGCCTAAAATTTGTGTTACACCAACTCAATGGAACACAGACATTGCTGATTAAAAAGTAAAGGAGCACAACCCACTTTTCTCTTTCCAACTATATGTACATACTTAGAACAAACTTAACAAGATTAATCCATCTTCCACGGCTCTCTCGGGAATATACGAAAGTTTGAATTTTTTCGTGAACTGAAAATACAAAGAATTTAACCATTAATCAGGTGTTCTTCAAGAGTGGAGTTGAGCCTTATGATTGGATGACAATACCGCGGTTTTTGAATAACAAAAACATGCCTAACTTAATTTACGCAAATTAGGTACATTTGCGTTTTCATCGATTGAACTACAGAGTGTAAGGGACATGCTAAGAAAAATTTTTGGGTAAAGATTACACTTATATAATAATAATAATTTTTGTCGAAAGTTATGGGTTACAACTGTTGTAATTTTTGAGCGCGTAATGTATCGTAAACCATGGGACGTCAACACAACGCTCCGCGCGATATCCGACGCATGCGAGGGACAAGTGCGTTCGAGCGTATCGAGTTTTTATTTACATTGCAGTTTTAGGTCTAAATTAGTAATTTTGTTTTCATTTAAGATTTTATGCTAAATTAAAATATCTTACACTTTATGAAAAATCCAAACACACACCACCACCCCCACAAACTGACCCCACCCCACCCCACAAACTGACGCTGTCATCACGATAACTTAAAAAATATAAAACCTTTTTTAAAACCTACGTAATTCCTCCTAGCATCTCCATATAGATGATACTCTCTAATATAGACCTACATGAATATGCAGGATTATACCAGCCAGATACTAGATTTCAATAAGATATATGACTATAAAATTATTCACGGCGAAATCGAAATGCAGCTTGAATTAAAGGGGCTTTCAGGGATCTATTAGCATACAAATTAACGGTACTGCATGTTCGCTTTTCCCGCTGCTCCAATCGCCACTAGTGCAATTAATTTTATATTCATTGCCGTGATTGCTAAAGTGTGGGTACTTGGGAAATGCATCTTAAGACGAAGACTGTATAAATGTTTCCTCTCACGGAAAATCTCTTGAATAAATTAAGAATGTAACCTACAGGTATCGTTGGGGCGTATTTAATTGTCATCGTGTACATCAGACAAGTAAGGGAAGGAAGGGGACAAGATAACACACATCACATAAATAGTCACCTGCACCTGCTTAGCGGAAAGGGCTCTAGCGAACAAGCATTAAGGGTATACGACTACTCCTCCCTCGGGCGACTGGCACTATAAAAACAATATATATAATTCTATAAAAAAAAACTGATTTTGAACCTTAATGGCTTGTTCATAGAAATCAACAATCCATTAAGGTTTAATATAAGTTTTTTTATATAAAATGTATATACCTAACTATACTATTGTATACGTATTGTAACTTCTATAAATTCGGGGTAAACTGTCTCGCTTATCCCAAACGGTTTCCTAATACAGTTGAACAGGTATTCCATCACTCCTGTGCTACTGAGTCTGCGGCGGTTTAATGCCCTGGGGTTCAAAGTTATAGAGCTAAAGAATGATGACTTATCCCTGAAATTTCGGTCCTGAAATCAGACGTTCTGACAGATAAAAGGTGTTGTAAAATACAATGAGGTAGATGGCGGCAGGTTACTATTAGAAATATTTCAATGCGCAGACGCAATATACCGATTAAGGATAGCAAAGGGTTCATAGTTGCCTTTGTTTTTGCCGAGTACTTATTAGGTACATTCAGGGTTAATGACTACATAAAGGTTCACTCGCATAGTTTAGAGCTACCATTTGTGTTCTAGACGGAATTTGTTTCAATTTGACCTGTGTGTGTGTTCAATTTGACCTGCTATGTAGTTATCTGAAAAATCTAAACAGACCTAGTCGGACGACGTTAAATAAGAAAAAGGTTTATTAGCTGTCTATAATTTATTAATAACGAGTTGTTACCCGCGACTTCGTGCGCGTGGTATATAACAAAAAAGTTTTTCTAAATTAAAGTAGTCTAAGTTACTCCTTGTTACATTAGCTATCTGCCAGTGAAAGCCCCTTCAAAATCGGTTCTGCCATTTCAGAGATTAGCCGAAACAAACAGACAGACAAACAAAAATTTAAAAAAATGTTGTTTTGATATATATACCGTGTATACATCTAAATGCACTTAGTAAAAAGCGGTTATTTTAATATTACAAACAATTTACACTCCAATTTAATTTATTTGTATAGATGTGCACAAAGCAGACCTTTCATCTTAAACTATACTTAGTCAAAGCTAGAGCATTAAATATGTAGTATTATTTTCTGGGGAATCCAATAAACCTGTTTGAAGTTCGTTTAGGTAAGAATCGCAACAAAGGTTTTAATATAACGGTATTATCCAAACGACTTCACAGAATGAAGTTTAATAAAACTAAGTTAAAAACGTCGACATTGTAATAACTGCCTTACCGTGTCCCTCCTATTTCTTTGTCAAACATAAACTAACACAAGTATACCTACTACCATTTAAATACCTACCTACAGCCAAATTAAATTTCTTTCATTGCATAAAAATATTATAGCTACTCAGATATTCCTAAGGGGAGGGAAGCTGTAATTTCGCAACACAAGCCAACTCCAATATGAAACAAACAAAAGATGAAAAGAAAATTAATATTATCGTCTGAAAGTGAAATTAAACGAAATGTATTTTGGTACTTTGGCGACTGGAGAAGTCCCCGATTTCAACACAAAATTTAATTTTGCGTATCGAAATCAGTGCTATATATATTGTTCATGTTGGTCAATATCCACCATAAAACTTCCTACGCATACACAAATTGGTGTGCCTAGATACATAATACAACTTTAAGGTACGACATACCATGGGTGCTTTTAATTTACCAACTCCATAAAGTTTTGCGCTGTATTGCATGCAGCCCTCGCGAGTAAGGTGCTAAATTATATTCTAGTTCGTGTAAATATCATTCTAAACTTTGCTGACGCACCGGCACAGCCATGTGTTGCTCAACTTAGTTATTTGTACCGTACCGTGTAAGTACCTACCAAATTAAAATTTATCATCAATCCCTAGTATGTTCTGATAAAGACTCCCTCGCCTGTCCTTTAATGCATTGATAGGATTTCACTACTTGCGAATTGACTCTGAAGAGATTTTTTTTTAAATAAAAAGGTTGATAGTTAGAAATTTTGTTTAAGTTGTGATTCAGATACCTTTACGATCCCTTGCTTATGGCATTACGATTGAAACTTAAGAAGATTATCTAGATAACCTTGCTTTGGGACAAGTTCACTTGCTCGAATTAAATGCGATAAAAAAGATCGGATTCTTTAAATGTATTTCTTTTTAAGATACTCCTATTAAACTATCTCTGATTCAGATTCAGATTGGCAAACAATAATAACATCAACGACCACCTTCATAAAAGAAAATATTACGGCTACTCTTATAAGGGTAGCGTATTATGATAAACCGGCGGCACAGCGGAATATCGATGGAACGAGGAAGAATGAAAGCTTTATTTCAAGAGCAAATACCAAATGCTATTTTGTCAGTGATCCTCTTGAGATTTGTAAGGGTATTCTCCCCCAGTATTCATTGAGTTACTAAGATATTGTTTCTGGATGTATACTTTGCTGGGTACATAAAAGAGGGTGACTGAACAAATTTCTATTTTATTTTTCGCACAGTTGGCACTGTGTAACGAGACTACTAATAATTGGTATAAGAATGAATCATCATTGCTTATTCGTTTTTAACACACGTATATTGTTGCGGTGTACTGGTATCTTATTTTTAACCATGATTATCTCTTGCTAAACTATTAAGGAAAACATCGTGAGGAAACCTGCATGTCTGAGAGAACTCTTCGAAAGAAGTATGAAGGCAGTCAACCTGCACTGGGCCAGCGTGGTAGACTATGGCCTAATCCCCCTCGCATTTATGGGACATTAATAATGCTGATATTATTTATTTTATATTGTTACTACAATATTGTACATTATGTATAAATGTTGGTTGGTACGCGGTCGACGGGCAAGTGAGACAGGGCTCATCACTGCATTTGATGGGCTTCTTGCCCCAGGGAAGTTGTTTCCAACCTCACTGGGGCAATATGCTGCACTAATTACCTAAGTAATACTAATATTAGCCCTTTTTAATGTCCTACTGTTCGGCACAAGCCTTCCCACAATGTGGGAGGGATTATACCATAGTCCAGCATGCTGGCCCAGGGAGGTTTGGCGGACTTCACAAGTCTTTCGAGGGGTTCTCTCAAACATACCTATATACATGTTTCCTCGCGATATTTTCTAAAAGTTTAGCAGGTAACAATCATGGTTGCAAAAGGTTTTTATTTATTATTACTATTATACTATTATATTATCCATACTTATTTAAAACCTAAAATATTGGGTTTTTCTTTTTCTTTTTATCACGCAGGTCACCGCAGGCGACCATGCACATCGCGTAGCTGATGAATCTGTTGATGTTGCCGCCGCACCCGCTGTACGAGAACCCCATGCACTTTTGCTGTGCAATATCGTAATACCACCTGATAACAATTCATCAAACGCTTAATATAAACACAGAGGATAGACTAAACCTTAACTTTTTTAGGGTTCCGTAGTCAAATGAAGAGCCCTTAGAATTTCGACGACGATCTATCGATGATGATGACGATCTATTCAAAGACTATCCCCGAAATAGAAGTTAACGAAACTATTTATAAAATATATATAGGCGTAATGCCATTGATAAAATATGTACTACTTCAAGTGAGGTATCAGTGAATATTTATTTTGAATCCATTAAATAATGTGATACTTATCTCACTTAATAAAAAAACACGCACTCAGGCAGTGTTTTTTTTTAAGGTTATCGTAGAAATATCAATGTTTGAATTATAATTGGATGACCCCGATTAGCGTAGTTGGTAGGTAGTGACCCTGCTTTCTGCGCCGAGGGTTCCGGGTTCGAATCCTGGTAGGGACAAGCTTTGAGAGATGAGCATGAATGTTTTTACGGGAATCATGGATGTAAGTATTATATACTGAGTTCGCCCTCAGTCCATTGTACGGTATCCATAATACAAGCGTTGCTTAGTGTGGGACCGTATAGTTGGTGTGTTCGTCTGGCGATATGATATTATATTATAATCATAGGTAACTTACAAAGGGTGGTACTCTTGGCATCTTCCGAAATCAGGTTGGTAACGACAAAATACATTGGCTGAGACATTGACAGTCACTTGGCGTAGACCTTCATCTGTGTTAAGCAATTAAACAAAGCTTATTTGTTGAACTTATAATGAATCAATAATTTATTTCCCTAATTAAGTTTTTATCTATGATAATAATATTAGCCCGTTTTTATGCCCCACTGTTGGGCACGGGCCTCCACTCAATGTGCGGGGCATTAGGCCATACTCCACCACGCTGGCCCAATGCGGGTTGGCGGTCCACGTCTTTCGAGGTGTTCTCTTTGACATGCAGGTTTCCTCACAATGTTTTCTTTCACCGTTTAGCAAGTTGATAATCATGGTTGGTTGATTGAACTAAAAACTTCGTCTTCAGTGAAATTAAAAATATTACCTTGACACGAACTGCGACATAGCGACTTGCTATCGAACACGTTATAATTCGGCCAACATCCGCCGTGAACGAAGGGCACACATCCCTCCATTTTTAAATCAAAATAGTATCTATGAACGAGATGAATAGAGGTCAGTATCGTGACGTGCTATCAATTTCCATATCATTGTAGAAACTAAAATGCCGATGACAAACGATTAGCTTGCAAAAGTTTAGCCACTGTACAATGTAATATACATTAATATGGTTATTAATTATACTCGAATAGTATATTAGGCGCATCCCTATTTTTATTATCGTAGCTCTACTACTAAACTTTCTAATTGTCATAAGGCCGTCCGTGGCAACCCTTGCGTACTGCCTTTACACTATAGTAAGGACGGAAGGATGATGATTTTTTTTTAATTAATTACCCGAATTTATGATCTAGGGCCGCTTTTATGTGTCTTCCATATTAAACGTGTTTGATTCAGATGGTTCCGGCAGCATAGTATCTTTTGTTAACAACATAAAAAAATAAATTACAAAATAAAAAGGAAAATAAATGACAATCAAAATAAAAAAATCAATCCGTGGCCTTTCTAGAACTAAATAATACTAGCTGACTATAGAGTTGGCTGGATGCACACACAGTGTTAAATCACAGCCCGGAATGTGCGCGTAAATTGAACCGAATACTTCGGCTGAATATTCGAATCGGTAACTAACGAACCTAACAATGTTCGGTATACGGTTCGGTTTAAAAATCCATGTTCGGTGCATCTCTATTAAAAATATTTGAAAACAATTGAGGCACGCTATTTCCAATGTTTGTGTACAGTGGACGCGCTTGCGCGTTATTTAGACCCTTTTTGTCGGTGAGACTTTGTTTACATCTTGCCTTATCCTTCAGATGTATTTCCATTCGAAATTGGTGCCTTAGATCCCCTCACTCATCTTGATAACGGAAACCTTACCTTCCTAACAATGTTATTGACCTTATAGCGTCAGAGTAACTCCTTACTTTTCTACTGGTGGATTCACGCATATCGAAGTATCGGTCTGCAACTTGCAGTATACTTTGTAATCCAACATTTTTAATTCAGCTAAAAAAAACATGATTTTAATAGACTTTTTACAATAAACATTATTAAGTACCTACGCACTTAAGTAAACTACTTTAGCATTCATAGATAATATAATATTTCCTGAAAAGGTGACCAAATGTACACATTTATTATATTTTGTATTCGGTCAACCTCATACAAACAATATTACTTGCTTTTTTTACCCGACTGCTCAGAAGGAGGGTAATATTTTTGTCTTACCATTGCAAAAGTCAAGCTAACAAATATATTAATTTATGTTTCTTACTTTTTATATCGACTCCAGGTGTCCGAGCTGAAATATAAGTTGGTATGAGATGAGGTAGATTTTAAAATAACAGATAATCTATTTAATACGTGGACTTATAAGTATTACAAAAATATTAACAAATAATAATTCTTACGTGTATCTGTAACCAAAGAAATTAATAGACAGTTCATGACTTTGAAGTAGTAAAACTATTATATTAATATAATATTAGACCATTGGTTATGTATCGGACTAGTTTAGTTGGCTTACCCATTCGATAGGCCCCAACAGCTAAAAAAATATTAACTTACTCCAGTAAAATATTACACAGTACTAACCACTAAACCATGGCAGGGTCATTTGTAATAAAAACTAATATTTTTACTTTCTTACATGAGCTTTTGATTGCTGAAATAAAATAAAAATCATCCATTGATGAATAAAATAAATTTAGATTAATATAATATCGCCAGACGAACACACCAGCTATATGGTCCCAGACTAAGCATCGCTTGTATTATGGGTACCGTACAGTAGACTGACAGGGATCCCAGTATATAAATCATATATTGTTATTAAACATTAATGACTTAGATACACAAAGTTTGTCCCTACCAGGATTCGAACCCGGGCCCTCGGCGCATAAGGCAGGGTTACCACCAACTCAGCTAATAAGGTCAGATTAAATATTATGTTGCTCTACTGATTCGTTCTCCATTTTTATTTAGTGACATACTTTAGATTTGAACACTGTACCTACTGGAGAAAGTTTTCTTCATTATTTTATAAGTACAAATGGAAACTGTCTCCTTAACTAAAATAAATAAATTAGTACTGCAATATATTCTTGGACAATATTGAGTATTGCCTCAATAACACTTACGTTTGGCATCCTTAAGGATTTTACCGCATTGGGCCTTACAAATGTGTTGTGTGAGGAACTTATTACGGTTGCCGCCACATCCGCTATAGGAAAAACCTCTGCACCGGCGATGTTCAATATCGTAGTACCACCTGCGAACAGTTTATTTACAGCTATTAACAATTTAGGCCCTTTTCTAGTCTAGTCCAGTCAACGCTCATACCATGTTCCTAAAACAAAAGTGCTCGGGGTAAACACCTAGGCCCCAAGTCTGCTAACACAATCGATTCATAATCGATCAGCAACCGCGTAGTAACTGTCACTTTTGGCAGATATCCCATACAATATCAGTGAAAAGTGACAGTTACTATGCGGTTGCTGTTGGATTATGAATCGATTGTGTTAGCAGAGTTGGGGCCCTGGATAGGTGACTGCTAGCGACATTTTTAATAACGCATTTAGTGAGTATCTGTGGATCCCCCACCGTCTCCAATTACAATGCTGAGTGTCCATGGACCACCCATATGCTCCAAAGGAAATATTGAGTGTCGGTGGATCCCGTAGGGGGCACAACGAGGGGATCCAAGTGGAGTGGCCGTTAAGTGCTTCAGAACCCAGCTATTGCAGCCGCTAAGCCATGTCGAAGGCTTTTGGGGAGCCTGTTAACTCTGACTTTATAAACCCCCAGGCTACATTTTTAATTTTCACTAGGGTAATTTTAAAATTACAGTACTTACATGGGGTGGTAGTCATCACAATTTCCAAAATCAGGCTGAAGGCGACATAAATCTACATTCGTTATGTTATGCCTTATCGGATGAACACCAGCATCTGAAAATATTTTAAATTAGTATGTTTAATAATATTCTACAAATATCATTAATTTAGTTATATAGCAAATTATGTATGTATGTCTTTCCTTGATTATTCCTCAAATGAGCTCATGGCGAACTTATAGCCATCAGGAAATTATTATTTTTGAATATCGATAATACAGCATTATGTACACTGATACACTTACACGAATCTTACCATACATGCTTATTATTGTGCGAGCAAGACAGAAATAATTTAGTCACGTCCAATTTGTTTGGTCGTTATTTATAGTCGAGGGGTAGGTTCACCCGAAACGCCACCGATTGACAAAAAGGTTTGCGCCGGCGGCCGGCGCATGCGTAGGGCAAACATCAGGGGTGGATGATTCTAGCGGGAGATGACTATCAGTTGATGGATGGACGAATGGATAGCATTATTAAGCTGATTAGTAGATAAGTAACTACTTATAAATGAGGAATGTTAAATTTACCTTTACAAGCTGTGCGACATTCTTGTATTGTTGAAAAACTGTTGTAGCTGTATGGGCATCCACCATAACTGAATGGCTTGCAATCTTCCAATTTGATGTCGAAATAAAATCTATTCGAAAAAATATTCAAAAGGAATAACGACCAAATAGCTATGTAAAACAATGACTAAGCTGAATCAGGTAATTTATCGGCATACCTATATAAATAATGTTATGTTCTTAAAATATAATGTATCAAGTTAACAGAAGAACAAAGGCAGTTCTATCGATATGCATTTAGGTTTATTTATATTAATGTGAGAAGTTAAATCAGCACGCCTTTGTATTATAAAAAGTATATATATATATACTATTTAATAACGTTTCGGCTGCTTCACAGTAAACAATTTGTAAAATAAGTTTTATTTCAATGTGTGTAGAATACGCGTCAATATACTTTATGTAATAAGTAAAAAAATATCAACCATATTTGCTTATAGTTCTCTTTTATACTACAAATTACAACCCTATAATGGGTTTACAACCTTTACTAATACCACACCTAGGATATATTTTTTGAAATTATTCATATTTGTACAAGTAGATTACCTGGACTCCATGGGGACATCCTCTTTACAGCGGTAAGAATCTGGTTGAAACTTACAATAGGTTTTCGCATCGAGAGGACGTTCTGTATAAAATATATAGATTATTGTTACTTTAGTCAATAAATGGCCAAGGCCAGGATGAACTGGCGCTTTGAGGGTTCCGACTATAACATGTATAACAGCGCAATCAACGAAAGGACAAATCAGATACATGAAATACACACATCACAAAATTATATTTTTTAGCGTTCCGAACCTCAAAAGTAAAACCTTTAAGGGTTTCTGGTTGAACCATGGAACTCTAAATCGAATCCCTTATATACGATAATTGTTTTGTACGTTCGGCTGTCTGTGTGTCAAGACCCTTTTTCTCTGGAATGGGTAGAGCTATCAAGTTTAAATATTCTTATGATTGAAATGATGAATGATGAAATGATTCGATAACTGCTGTCGACTAGATAAAATCTAGGTGACTATAGGTATATTTTTTATATTGAAATCATTTTATTTACACAATTCTATTATTAAAAGGAAATAATTAGTGGATCAACTGCAGTCAGCACTTACTTTTACTGCTGCTCGTTTTACCAATATAACATATCAAAATACAAAATATAAATACTAAACACAAAACCTGGTGGAACATTATTTCCTCCAAGGTTCATATATGCTACAACTACGCAATACTCTTTATTATTATCTCACCTATAAACCACAATAAGTGTTATACCTACTGATATTTCTAAAATGCATTTTCTGTTTGTTTATTTTATATGTATAAACGTCCAATGTACAGTCGCGTAATACAAAGGTTCGTCACCTTTAAGACGACTTTTGCTTGTAAGAATTTGAGTACCTTCGTCCGTAGGAGAATTAAGTACCCTCGAGATATCCTACACGTGACCCTGGGTGGTGCCAACCAGGTGACAACTCTACTGGTGGTAGGCTTCGGCCGTGGCTAGTCACCACCCACTGAACAAAGCCATGTCGCCAAGCGGCCTAGCCGTGTTCCGGCATGATGTTCGGTGTTGCCATACATGGATGGCGGGTCAGATCAGTTGCGCTGCATGTGCCTAGTGAATGTAGCGTCTCTATCTACTGCTGCCTTCCTACCTAGGCAAGTATGCTCCATCGTAGATCTCATCGTCACTTACCATCAGGTGAGATCGAGATCAAATACTTGCCTATAATGTATAAAAAACAAAACATTCCAGTGGCAATTTTTTTTTATTAACGCTACTTACGCTTTTAATTAAACCCATTGATAGAATCTATGGAATAAAGTGTTGCTTTGTATTCTCTATCTACGTTTTACTTTGTCCTTTCTTCGTTGACGGAGACATTTTGTTTACTCCATTCCATCAATTGTAAAAAATAGAAAAAATCGACAGCGGCCGAAATAGCTCTATTTGTACCCGATTGCCAACCTAAAAAATATGGAAAGAAGACTTGAATATAATAAGAATACCATCTCTGTCTACGTATAAAATACAATGGCGACATTGAACAGATTAAAAAGTGAAATGAAGTGAACATAGAGCATATAATCATTACTTGTATATTGGAATATATATAGCAGGTCAAACCGTTAGACAAGTAAAAAAAACAACTTTCGTTTGAGTAAATTTGAACTTTGTCGCCGAATAGTTAAACATAATTTTCTATGCAACAGCCTGTTCTGTGGCATAGTAAAAAATGGTGACATGTGCTCGCAAACGATTTGCAAAACTGAGGAAACTTATCATTCCGCTACTTTACGTTGTATTGCGTATATTTTTTTCTGCATAAGAGGGATTATTTCTGTAAGTTTTGCACCAATTAATAGTGACTCTCGTTTTTTTTCAGATGGCGCGATAATCTGCGTTAAATGGCCACTTACAACACTACACATTTGTAACAAGCCTGCACTCATACAGGCATACACCAAGATTAAAGAGCTGTTCAGGGTGTAAGTGGTCTCGTAGCAAAATCTGATGGATTCAACGAATGATTCTGGACCCCCAGACGGACTGGAGCTTTTCATGATTTTAAAATAAAATCATAATAGAAGTCTTTATCAATGTGATTTTAAGTTAAGAAAACATAATTACAAATTAAGATCTATATAGATTAAGATCTAAATAAACCGCGATAAAATCCTTAAGATTAGTTTTATTTCAATGTGTAATTGAACATTTTAGCTTGATACGTTCGTGCGTGCGTAAAATAGCTAACCTACGAATTAGCTGTTTTACTTGCACGTCCAGTATTGCCCGGAGCGTTGTGATCGCGTTGTTTACGATACATTGCGTGCTCAAAAATTACAGCATTTGTAATCCATGAGCTTTGACTTTTTTTCTACAATGTTACTGTAGAAGTTTACCCAAAGTTTTCGTTACCAAGCCCTCCTTATACGTACTATCTAGTACGGATACAATTTAAAAACGGCACTTTTACGAATTCATTTATTGAAAATATTCCCTTAATATATTAGATTGGGTGAGCATATTGCTTTACATGAATGAGCGTTGTCGAATCTGTTGATGTTCCCGCCGCAGCCGCTATACGAGAAGCCTTCACATCGGCTTGTAGACAAATCGTAGTAAAACCTGTACGAATTAAAAGATACATTTACATATACCTCATTCACTCCCCTTACTTCATTTGCAGTGCTTAGACGATACTTATAGGTACGTCTTGGTTATTCTTTACATATATGGGTATAAATGTTACTAACATTTATACCAGTATATGTATTATATATATATTCACAACATACATAGGAATATAGCCGCCGCATCTCCCAAAATCTGGCTGGAGACGACAGATGATTTTTGCCGTCAAATTCGCGGGAAGATTTTCAAACATGGTACCTAAAAAATGGTTTAACAGTATAATGTATGAGCCTACGTATCTTCCTTCTAGCCCCAAGTCAACACTGATTTGCCTAACAATATAAAATATGTATACGATTGTCACCTGTCCATCGGTATCCAAGTAGTTGGACTACCGATAGCCTAAGGGTAGGACCATTTGTCAGACTTTTTCATTTTACAGTGTCTACCCGTAACGAATTACAAATGATATTAATGACAACTACAACGGGGCTACAATCAACATGAAATTTAACTGAAAGCGATATGTGTATTCCTTAGAAAAATGAAGTATTGTAGGAATCTAAACATTAGTATAAAATATTATAAGCACATTTCAATGTCCCACTACTGGACACGGGCCTCCCCTCAAAGAGAGGGGTTAAGCCATTGTCCACCACACTGGCAGGATTCCGCACGATGTTACCCTTTACCGTTTAGCAAGAGATAATCATGGTAACACATGAGCTTCGCATATAAAATCCCGATATTCCAAAGGTTTGAACAGAGGTTTGAACCTGTGACTCTGTTTTACAAAAAAAAACCATCCTGTAAAACAATTGGGTTATAAATTGCGGCTCACCGAGCCTGTATTGCCAGCAGACTACGGTATAGACTGTAGTCTACTAGAAGCTACTGCAGTAGACTATAGTATAAAATGTAGTCTACTAGAAGCTACTACTAGAATAGACTACAGTATAATTATACTGTAGTCTAGCTTCTATAGCTTCTTATCAACGTATTTATTTAATGTTAGTCGGATACAGTTAGATCTTACTCCCGCAATTATTATGACATTCATGTAATGTTGAGAATGCATTGTAATTGTGTTTGCATCCCCCGTCGACAGTGGTTTTGCAACTCTGCATTTTAATATCATAATAAAATCTAAAATAAATAAATAATTTGTTAGTACTACGATATCAACCTCGTTCACGAGCTGGTTCCAAGTATAACAGTAGATTTGACTACATTGCTGATACAACATTTTTAGACCTTTTCTTGCTCTTTTCAGCGAAGTGATTTGTAATCGGGTATATTATTTTTACTTTAATTGACTTTCTCTATGCTCATACCAAACAATTTATGAGATTTTATGTCTCAACTCGATGATCTTCAAAACACATTCGATCAAAATTTTATTAAAAATTAAGTATTTTTTTTAAGTTGTATAAGCATAATCTATTACTTTGGTGTCATCGTCCCGTTGCTTGCACAATTCGCGCTATTTGATTGAAACTTGCAGTACAGTGTGTAATTGTATTCATCAATTTTTTTGTAATCTAAAACATTTCAATGGCATCATAAACCTTGCAATGTTTAATGATTTCGTCAACAATGTAATCTTAATAGTATATCTTACGTGTGTTACATTCAACAATATTCAACAGTCTGATAATATAGAAAAATCCTAATAAACTTGAAAATATATTGACGATATTTATCAAACATATTTTAAAGTACATCACCCGAGTAATCAATAAATGTGCAGCCGTAGCTGTTGTGCTATGAAATGAAAACAAAACCACTTTTCATACTTTATTTAAAACCATAAAAATCTTTTATCAGCAGTAGGTACTCAGAAAGCAATAACGCGTAAAGTAGCATTTTCTTGCTTCTTATTTGCTTCCACCTGACACTGCTGCCAAATCTCTGATTGCGCTCGCCAAAGCCTGTTGCTGAAAGTCGGGAGTTATCGATTTGTTGACATTCTCCAAAATCCATCCCGTCATCCATTTCTGCTGTATACGGGCCTCAGCTCTATACTTCTTCACGTGGTAGTCCATCCGGCCCCTGACGCCGCGATACACTCGCATAACCCTCTCCCTATACTCAGCCTCTAGTTGCATTGCAATGTTTTCTTTCTTCGCACTCATCAAATCCTTCTGCCCTTCGGCTCTCCATTGCATATCCTTACATGACTTGATTGTACCTTCGTTGCCCGCTATCTCATCTTTCCTCCCTTGCTCAAAGTCGTTTGCTATAGCGTCGACTTCTTGGTCAAGAGCCGCCCCGGCCTGACGACCTAACCTAGTGACGACCAGATACAGTACTATGGTCATTGAAAGGCCCAAATAGTATTCATGTTCCATTATGAAGATTTCTTTGCTAATCATGTAGTTTGCTAATGTTAGTCCGAATAAATAAGGTCCGGACACGCCAGTTTTGGAATGAAAGAAAAGGAACCACTCTTCTGGCACGAAGCACATACGGCATGGTGCAGTTTTAAGTGCCCGTTGTAACTTGTTTTTACCACTGCCACCCCCGGCAGCAGCAGGGCTTTTGCCCTTACCTTTGGAGCCGGGGCATACGGCTTTAGAGAGGTAGACAGTAGGGTAGATAATCGAAGGTTTAAACAGAAGGGCTGGTGCAAGGAGAGTATATTTTGAGATGCCTAGTTGTGTTATTTTGGTGATTAACATTTTGATTTCGCAGCAATTTTGAACTTACTCAGTCACTCTGACGGTTTCACTGTGATCATAGAGAAAATAAAGACACGATTTTTATTTTTTTATGAATATAAGGCATGCAAGTACTTAAACCTCGTTCATTAAAAAAATAAAGAGGATGTTGACTTTTTAGGATATAGGTAACATGGGTTATTAGTCTGTGGGTTATAAATAGTTAGTGAGTAGAATCAATGCATGAACCTAACTGGTGCATGGGTCAATGGAATGATATCCTCTATGTACGGGTAAGTACGATTTTTTGTTTGGAACCGTAGTCTTGTACTATGTTTTGGGTGCTTTCATTCGATGCTATCTGAGATAATACTCACTGATTAAAGTATCTGGCCATCATTAGCAACTATATTTTTGTAAAGCTCTAGAATTTTTGCAATCTTATTTTTTTATGTAAATCGGAGAGGCGAATAAACAGTTTTAGGGCTGTTTGCCTTTTTCAGCGAAGTTCTAACGCCACTCCTCCTCCTCCACTAGTATGACCGGATTCTTAAGCACCTCGCGACTGCTGTGTTCCTCACACGATGTAGAGCTGTGACTATCAAATAGCGACTTGGGTTCTGAAGCTTGTATATTTTGCAGTGAAATAAAACAACTGAAAACCACTTATTGTTCATTTAATAATAAAATATTCATGTTATAATTTTACATTAATTATACATTAGTTATAGCCACGAACGAGATTTACGAGATTCATTGTTATAATGTACCTATAAGACAGGAGATTAAGGCGGTATTGCGTTCATGACTTGTGAATGTTTATACAAAAATGTGATTTACGTGAGCTGCTTTAAAGCCTGTATTTGGCAGCCCTGAGGATGGGATACTTGTCTCCTGTGCAGAGGCCGCGGAAGTCGTCCATGGAGAGGTCGACAATAGACACGCCGCCAAGGTTTTTGGATCTGTAGAGAAAAAGAGCATTGAGATGTGTATCTCGTAGACATCACATTTTTCTGTCACCGTGTGCTGAAAAAACCTATACATAATTTATTTGTTAATAATTCGTATGCATCAAATTGTCAAATAAGTTGTGTATTGTGAATTTGAGGGCAGATTGATAATGGCAGTTGTTAGTGACCCTGCTTTCTGTGCCGTGGGTCCCGGGTTCGAATCCCGGTATACATTATTTGTGTGATGAGCACGAACGTTTGTACCGGAGTCATGGATGTTTAATATCTATATAAGTAGTATATACAGAGTTCACCCTCAGTCCAATGGGTAGTACCCATAATAAAAGCGTTGCTTAGTGTTGGACCGTATAGTTGTTCGTCTGGGGACATATTTTACAAGTGACGGTCCCTCAAACCTGCAGAGTTATTTTAAGCCATTCGAAATCGATATCGGAAACGGAATCGAAAGCTTCCGAGCGGAATTACCGCAATCGCTATTTAATTTCCGACTTTGATTATCTTCGATGTATCTTGATGACAATACCAAATCATTTTTTCAAAAAGTTTCCGTCGGAAAGCTCGTCGACAGCGACATCAACATCGGAAAGTTTCAAATCCGTTTCCGATGTCGATTCCGAATGATTTAAAATAACCCTGCTGATAAACAACGTGCGTAAGGTATTTCATTACAATTCTAAAATAAGGGTGCATAGATTTATATGGAAGCCGTAAAAATCCGCGTAAAAAATCGTCTATAAACCGAATAATTTTATAGATTTATGTTATTTTCTTACTTTACGTAAGAAGCCCTCTGGCCAGCCGTGTCAGGGTCTTCATAGGTCACCCACAGACCACCTTCACCGCTGTCATCGGGCAGACGGAAAGCGTATGTTCCTGAAAAAAAAACATGGATTTGAAATCAGAAACAAAATAAAAAAAAATATGTATACATAGATACCTACGCGTAACTACAGACTATTCACATATGTTGTTAATAAACCTACGAGTACTAATACAATCAAAGCGTGAATAGCGTAGTGGTTGTAACGGTCGCAATCGTAACCGAGGTGTCCCGGGTACGATCCCAACCCGGGCCTTTAAAACATTGATAATGAGCCTACTTCTGTTCAGTATAAGAGAAAAAGAATTAAAACAATATGCGAGTATATAAATTGTGTTTGTTTTATGATGGCTGGTGACGTCATTTCACAGATCTACCATAGAAGTGTATATGTCGAAGGCGTATTGTAGAATCAGCTTTTTTTCAAAATGGCTAGGGGATATACAAAACGCCTCAGTTCTGTAAAACGCCTGGTTGGCTCAGAGGTTTCTGGTAAACTTGAAGACGCTAAGAAAAAAGATGCTGCTTCAGCGCGCGAAAACCCAACAACAGCTGGGTATTTATGTCGAAATCCATAGCATTTGCGACTTTGTGTGATAGAAAATATAAAAAAAAAACTTGAGAGGTGTCAAGGAACACCCGGATGGAACGAAGTTCATTTATTATGTACAAAAAATCAATAATTTTGGGAAACAAAAATATATAGCCCCTGGGTGGGCTCGAACCACCAACTTTTCGGCTAACAGCCGAACGCGTTAGCCAATTGCGCCACGGATGCACTTGTGCAATGTCTCAAAAATACTGACCATTATGTAAATGCAAACGACAAAGATAGCAAAAAGTGTCGTTACAACATTTCGTCTTAATTTTTTCCGTCTAGCCCCCTTTCGTAACGCGCGATAAGGAACTTCGTTCCAAAAGGTATAACATACTACCCATTGTGACACATTCGTTGCAGGATTAATAAGCACTGGCTTCAAGGCAAACCAGCTCCGCAAGGTTGCGCGGGCGATCAGCACACGGCTAAGGGGTACTGTTTCTTTTTAATATTAGTAACGATTAACTATATTAGTTAAGATCACCCCCGCCAGCCTCTAGAACTTAGCCAAATTGTACAGGAATGGGCTCACATCAATTATAGTTTGTTGGTCAGTGTGGGGCTCAAGTATCTACTAGGCTATCGACGCATGAACACTTAAACACACATTTATAAAGCCCATGTATAAAACGGACACAATCATACAATGTAAGACAAGCACTGTTTATATTACACACTCAGACCAAACAATGATAAGTATAGCCGGAGTATCACGACATAATATTTATTTTTATGGTACCTGGCCCACCACACACTCCCACCACTGCTACTCCTGTAAGCCAGGATCTACAGTGGTGTCCAATGATGACACCGAGGTTTGACCCTCGGCGAGTCCCGGGATAAAGTTAATTGTCTTGGAACCCGCACGAATTTAATCGAAAGATAAAAATAGGAGGAGTAACATATTGTAGTCCACATTACCAAGCTGATTTGTGTGGTACACGCGAATTTGGGACTTATACGTACACTCGAAGTCGCGTGGAGGCTCTACTCAAATCAGCTTGGTTTTGTGTGCCAGTATGTCATTCGCAACACTCCGTCTGTATTATTTCTTCGTCTGAGATTACAAATAAAAAAAAGACAATACATATACCGCCACATATGATGCCGAAATTAAAATGCTATTATGTGTCACATATTTCACATTGATTGCCGTGGAAGCGATTAATAATTAGTTGCGTAAAGCCAAAAGCCTGTTATGAATATGTACCAACCAAATATATGGCTTATATCTTGATCCTTTGATAAAGGTCTTTCTGAAAAGTTAAATTACCCACTGATTTCTTATGTTACAAGTTATAGAAGCGGAGATATATACAGCAAACAATGATATCTAGCTCAAGGCAGGGAAATATACAAACAAAACACTACGTGATATAAACGTGAGCAAATAAACTTGTTATTCAATTGGCGAACTTAAAATTAAATTGACAAGACTTATTTTCACTTTTAATCACGATGCTTTACAATGCCAAGAAACTATAAAGTTTGATTACTATGAAAGCTTTTAAAGCTGCACCCCAATGTAGGCGTTTACTAATATTATTCACTTACCAAAACGCTTGCTCGGGTCAGTGACCTTCCTGAGGTGAGGGCGCATTCCCTTCTGGTGGTTGGGGTTGATCAGCTTAGCGCATACTTCAGGGTAGCTGAGGATACCCTCGGTTTTGGTATAAGGACCTGTACAAAAATAATACTCAATCAAACCTTAAATCGATAGAAAACTAAACTATCTATGAATCTTTCGTTGGTAAAGCATGCTACCTATGAAACGGCTTTATGTAAATATCCCGTACTTCCTCTAAAAAACTAAAACCTGAGCACTATCATTGTTTTGAAGTGTGGCCATACATTGAGCGTCATAAATCCAATTGCATTCCAATCAGTTGATTGAAATGAATCTTCTAATCAGAATCATAACATAACCAGTTAAGGGAAAATCTCACTACCTTACTTCAATTGAAAATTTGTAGCAATTAATATTCGAAATGTAATGTTGGTGGCAAATGAGCGCAACGACACGACAGATTCTAGAAAGGGATAAATATCCACAGACGGGGTGAATAGATATATGAATAGAATATATTTCGCAAGATCGACCATGTTACGTAAAACTTTGTATCTCAAAGTGTATATTATAATGCCAGACGAAAACACCTTTACGGTCCTAAAGTAAACAACTTCCATACACTAGTGATCACCCAGTCATCAAAATTGTCCTGGATCCTGGACACTCGGTACAGAAAGCGGGCTAACAGTACCAACTGGCATCTGACAGAAACAAATCTAATAATTTAAAATTTAAAAAAAAATTAATACATTATTCCGATTATTCAAATGTAATTAACATAATTTTACTGAGCTATAATAACTCTTATTAATAGATTCAAGACGAACTAGGTTGAAATAAAGTCATAACTTAAGAGTTTAGTGAATTACACTGAATTGATAACATCAAAATTTACAATTATAATAATATTTGGGTCTATGGATAGAGGTTTCAAATCAAACATCAAAGTCTCATCTCTAGTGGTCTTGACATTATCATTTACGGTTGTAAGCCGTCAGATCCCAGGTTGTAAGGGTGCCGATTGCCAGCCAGAGCTCAGTACACTATAATATTCCGTTACCCGGGGCTTACGCGACCTCTCGGAAACCTTACGACCGCGTTGAAAGTAGAAAGTTATTATAGGACACATTTGGTGAGCGCTCATAACGATTGGAAGGCAAATCTGAGTTGATTTGTGAAAATTGTATTTGTTTTCGGCATATAATATGTTGTTGTCGACGCAACCGGCGACCCAAGGGCTAGGCATTTCTATGATCAGCAAGTAGCTTTGGGTATTCAGCGAGGAAATGCGACCAGCACCTTGGGCACGCTATCGCATGGGCCAATTTAAAAAAAATATTAGATAGCTTTTCTATACTCTTTTTAATTAAATGTAATTTTCTCTATATCTTTAGTTTGTAGATATATAAATTAATTTATTTTAATTAAGTACTTATCATTAATATCACTTTAATTATTTATTACATTAATTATATTATGTTGCCACTTTGGTAAAACATCATATCTTCATATTAACCTCCAAAAGGTTTATAATATACTGACATTTATTTTGACTCAAGTCCGCTTATGAGATATAGCGTAATTTTTGCAAGCAAATTATTAAGTATTGTGACATATCTATTCTAAAAGTCGTGTATTGATAGCAGCTAAATAGATGCACAATCTTCCATGTTGTAAGATTTTACAAACCTGTTGTAACATTAAACTATCACTATATCTGTGCTATCACTACAAAAAGTTTTTGGGTAAATTGATGGTCTTACCAGCTTCACCAGGTCCATCAGCGTGTACAGGAGGAACACCAGCGATCTCGCTGTCAGCATCCAGCTTCCAGGTGCGACCGAAGGTGGGAATGGCCAAGATGATCTTCTGGCTGGGAGCGCCACCATGCAGCCTGTACAAGAGTTATTTTCACTGAGACCTAAACGCACATGATTTCGAGCCGATATACAGAATATGGCGTCTATTGATTAAAACAATATTAACGAAAAACATAAGACATAATCTAAGGGTTAATCACAAATCAAATCTTTGATCAAGCAACGTTAATCACCCGCAAAAGGAAAACGTAGAATAACTATACGCTTCAAATTCTAAGAATGGCTACTAACCAATATGCAACCGCAGCATCAGCATTATGCAGGTCGTTGCGGTTCTGGGGGGTGTAGAGGGGGGTCGAGTAGTCAGCCTCCTTGGGGTTGCGCTCGGGGGTGTAGAAGTCATAGGCATCGATGTTCACCATGTCCACCAAGTTGATAATGGAAGGTACGTCGAAGTAAACTACAGAGTGAGATCACGTACACATATATAATTTTTACAAAAGTAAATTTCACTATTTGAAAATAATACCATCGTTTAAATTATTAAACTCAGGCACAAAATCGTCTAAACAATTATTGTCCAGCTGTTTTGATTACAATTGAACGTAATGAATCTTGAACAATAGCGTCAAATGTTTAATAGGATAAACAAAGTGAATTTATGATTAAATGCTAAATTGTACAACTATCGCTTCACGGTGGCTTAGTTGCTTATTTGGGAAGATCTCCATTTTGAAACTGGCTGTTTACGCACATAAATAATTCATAAGTTGCGGGAAGATTTTATTTTCCATGCCAAATCTTTACTGATGTTCCCAACGTCAGATATGATTGATACACTTCGCCATCGGACCTCTCCAATATATAGTAAGTTTCCAGGCCTGTGATATTTATTAATAATATGTAGTTTTTGGAAAGTGGCAATCAAGAGATAAACCCAATAAATCATGCTAACCTACTTCTCAAGCGGTATCCGGTATCCTATCATTAATTTAGTTACAGTTCAGTCTAGCCAGAACAAGAGGAATTTGTGATAGTTTGATAGTTGATGCTGCCGCTTTGTGGGCTGAATAAATAATTATGAGGTTGTATAACAACCTAGATTAGAGCTAGTGTCTACTGTTATTATATTTATTATTTGATTCAACATTCATAGAAATACCTACACATAAAATGGAACAGAAATACCGCTGACTATAAGCAAGCTACTAGTGGCATTATGAATCATATAAGAAGAAGGATATATTATACTCTTGAGACGACGGAACAATACAATAATGTACACTTTGCATCAGTTAGAACAAGGTTATATCAATATCCTTAAGCTTAACTGGAATAATAAAAAGGTTTGCATATTTATGTTCCATACGAACAATAAACCAAGTACTTTACTTTCAAATAATAAGGATACACGTTCCTCACTTTAGTTTTTTTTTATGCTAACCTTGTTAATATTAAAAGTTAAATGAATAAAATGAAAATAGACACAAATATGGCTCAGACAACACGATAAGCAATCTTGATCTAAGCTAGTCGAAAATCCCTGAAAAGTTTATCACAATGTAAAGTCGGGCTTTGTGCCTTGATCGAAACCTCGGTGCCAAATCCCTTTATGGAAATTGTGTGGGCATAAAGATAAGATCCTAACGCTGTAGATAGCTATGTCGATTGTTAAATGTAAATAAAAATAATAAATGTAAAACAAGCGTGAAAAATTTGAGATTTTCGGAATGTAGAAGACAAGTAACTTAAAAAAAATCTACGTATGTAGTTTTTTCTTATCTTAAAAAATAAACTCTACAATGAATTTATTTACGGTAACTTTCCTGCAGTGCCAAGTCGTTTTACGCAACCGCTGTAGCATTAAAATATGAGGTGAAGATTTAGGCACGTTTAGAACAACATTTGTATCCACTTACCGGAAGAGTTAACATTGGGTAAGACGCTGATCGACAACTGCTTGTTGGGCCTAACGTTGAGGGCTTGCCTCATCTCACGCACAAGGGCGGTGAACCCTTCACGGTGCTCGGTTTCTTTATCATCAACCGGAGTGGTGCCGAAGGTCTTCTTGATGCTGTGCCAGAAAGAACCTTGTGGAACAAGACATTGGTGGTTAATATTTCTTTTGTAATGAGCTTGTGCCTATATTCAGCTCTAGAAATTTTAAAACTCTTATAATTTGAACATTGGCCTTTGTATTGCATAATTATTTACCTAACGTAAAATGTTGTTTTGTATTATAAAAAAAAATATATTTTAATAAATGTTCTATTGAATTAAACTGACTATAAAGGTCTTGGGATACTCAAAAGCATCATTTTCTATCTATTATTTGGAACCGGTGCCTTTTAAAGCTCAAACAAATTCTCAGGTAACTTGTATCCTTTCAGATTTATTTGCTGCTTTGATGAAATACAACCTAATTAAGACTAAGCTAATATTTTAAAAGGTCTCCTCACCAATGCTGGAACGGATCTTCTTAGGCTTGTATTTGGGGAACTGCCAGGCGAGGTCGATACCATCGAAACCGTGTTGTTCAGCCAAAAGCACCGCAGAGTTAATGAATGCGGTACGCGCTTGCGCGGACTCCAACTGCATTCAATTCAAAATTATAGACTACAGAAGTAGGCGTGACGAGACCGACCGCGCAACTTCTCGGGGCAAATGAGAGATGACAGCGTTCGGGTGCACCAGCGATAGCTTTTGCCTTAATGACGACTGTCATCTGTTTATTTGCACCGCTGACGGCACGCGTCCCGAGCCAGCCTGGCGAATTCGATGATTATGGCCAGTGAGAACTACGAAAGCCTTAAAAAAATACGGTTCCATTGAATACCCTGTAAAGTAACTGTTTCGAAATAACATTGAGGTTTGGTTTATATTTGCATTTTTTTAAAGCGAACGCGGATCGTAGTTTCACTTCGAAATGTTCCTACCGATTTCTAGGAGAACCATTGAAGTTATTTATATGTCGCGCCCGGATTGTAAAATCGGACCTTTTTCAAAACGGCTAGGCGCTTTACAAAACGCGTCAGTTCTGTATAAACGGCTCGTAACTTAACGTTAGTTAAGTAATTTAGGCCTTTATACAGTATTACAATAATTATCGTAACTAAAACTTCGACTATTAATTTTCTTAAACTGGAACCGCTTTTAGTATCGAGCTATTCCAAAATTCATTCAACGGTTCTGACATTAATTATTTATACCCAATCAGATATATATATAGTATATAAGTTACTAGATTGAATCTACGTCCGATCTACGTAGATTATAACGATTTGTACCTATTAATATCAGTTTGTAGACTGCATTACATCTCTCGTGTTATTTTGTGAATATGAACCACTGTAATAGTTATCTTATTAACTTGAGTCTAAGGCCCAATTAAGAAGGGTATTTGATTTAAAGCAAACTTGATATTTTATATCAAAATATGTATGGAGTACAAGCACTTAAGTATTCTGTCACTGAAAATTAATTAATATCGCCACATCTGTAATAGCAGGTAGGAACAGGTGCAGTTTTGTACGGGAGTTCGGTTTCGTCAACAAGCTAAATTCGTAAGGTTTCGTAGGTAGTCCCAATATTATGTGGGTATATAAAGGTTGTAAAGATAACATTTCCAACTAAGATTTAGTTTCGTACTCAGCAGTTTTAATCGTATGAAGAGAATCTTACACAAATAATAAACACCACTACGTGAGTGTAATTTTTTTTAAATGCCTATATTAGTTCCCGATGCTGGGCAAAGGCCCCTTATTTGCGTGTCCATATACACATAGGTTGTAACATTTCAATCTTGACCTTGTTGCGACACGGTATACGCGCAAACGTGTACTAATTGTCACATAACCTTGGCCTCGGTCTGCCACAATAGCGGCAACGTATTCGCTCTTTCATTATTTACTACTTAAAACTATGGATCGCCAGATAATCCAAATAACACTATCCAAAAAAAAGTCTATCTAACTCGGAAAACGATGATAACACAGAAAAAAGAAGTCATAAAAAGATAGAGAAACATACCAATAAATTGTACTTCTGAGCCTCCTCGGTATCAACGTCACCGCCGACAGACAGCAGAACCTTCAAGGCGGGGTACTTGGTCCTATAGTTGGTGATAGCACGGTAGTTCGCGTGAGACGCATCCACGTCCAGATTCTCGTTGAGAGGTACCATCTTGTAGGTGTCGGGCTGAACGCCGGCATATCCGTACACGAGGTGGGAGCAGAAGGAGAGAGCCGGGTCCAGGTCCAGTGGCAGCATACGGGCTTGAGCTGGATAAATGCATCCTTCAACTAAATTTTGATGTTGCAATTGTATAAATACAAGAAGTTTCGGGCAAGAACTTTGTTATAGTTTGACCAGTACCGCTGTACCGCGCTTTGGGTATGTGCGCGGCGCGGGGAGGAGTATCGGCCGTCAGTCCGCCGCCAACGCGTACGTATGATCTGTCCTACCCCACCCCCCACCACGCCCCGCATTCCTAGGGCGCGGCACAGCGGTAGTGGTCAAACTATAGTACCGAAGGGTTTCGCAATTATTCTTCGTCTCTAATTCGTACCGATAGCACATTTACTAGCTACACAATTGAATATATATAATGAACCTTAACCGGGGATAACGAGTAGCTATTCTTGTATATCAAATCATGATAGTGTCAACCAGTATGTCGGCTATCGCCATCAGCTTATTACGGCCTTAATGGCAATGAATCGGGCCGTAATATAAAGGCTTCATCTGAAGAAGGTTACAAGACATATCCCCGTTACTCATATCCACATTTTTAAACGAATATAGGGTATACTCGTATAGTATGTATGTCTGTGTTGTTGAAGTTCACTCTTTTCGCCAAGACTAAATTATATTATTGATTTCTTATATTCACGCGAATACTACACATTGATATAAAACTTTTTTTTTCATGTTTTTATGTTCCGGACGTTTCGGCCGCTTTACAGCAACCATGCTCATGGGAGGACTGAACGTCGGGAACGTAAAAACATAAAATAAACGCGATAAAATCTGTATAATATGTTTTATTTCAATAAGTTATATTATACCTAGATATACCAAACATATTGAATCAATGTTTAAATGAATTCGTCAGCACTTATCTGTGGACTAAGCTTTTATAGATGTCTCATATTAAATGGCACGTAGGCGGGTCGCAGTCGCAAGAGTCCGTTGTACAACAACTCAGAACGCCATATTGCTTCCGTTACATTAACCACTTAACGTTTTATACCTACCTATACGAATCCAGATGAATCACATGATTTAATCTTGTTGTTAGAATTCACAGGGAAAATTGTCCAAACCATGTGGCAAACCCTTGGATCAAACAGCCGCGGACATTGCATCGATAGATAGATGGCTTTGCCTCCTCGCGGCTCCATTTGTTAAATACTCAATGGACAAACCCCTGGCCCTGGATTTTTTATATTTCGATGTAATAGGGGTATAGTGAAGTGTAGCTGCTGCATCAGGATGGGGCCAAATAAGCGTAATTTACGCAGCTCATATTGGACAATACTCTATGAAAAAATATCTATACATAATGTTCTCTATGGTTTTCTCTCTGTTATCGATTGCGCCTCCTCGACATCGTTTGTTTTGAAAAGTGTTCTGAGTATTTAATTAAATTATAATTATATAAATCTCAAGAAGTCTATAATTTTCACCCCAGGGCGCTCAGTATATTTACCACATATACGGTACATACTTAATAGCAGACAGCTTGAATCCGACTCCAAAGAAGACATATTACATAAATTATACTTTCTTTTCTGACTCTTTCGTGAAGGTAAACAGGTCTATAAGCAATGATTACTTGGTTATGTAAAATGTTATTTCATAGGATTCATACCAATACGTGATGTAAAATGAGGTAATAAACACAACGGAATACTCAGAGAGCCTAGTGCTAACAAGTTTTATTCTTGTTAATTCATGACTTAAGCTTATGTAAAGCAATGACATCAACGGCAAGGTTGAAGACCCGTAAAAATTTGCATTCAGATCCAAACTCGATAGTCACTGAGACTTTTGTAGTCGAGATGTTTATAGACAATGATTAGTAGGCGAGATGAGTCAATATTAGACGAGCAGACATACTCTAACTACATAATATAGGCATAAATTTGTATTCCTTAAGACATTGACCCAAGACTGTTTTAAACCACTCAATGCTCGAACAAAATCTGAATCCTAAATCTACGTACTTACCTCCTTAAGTTACGCACGGCGAAACGAAAACCTTGAGTAAATTATATTTCTGTGATACCTAAGTTATACCTATTTCAGTAAAAGACATGGAAAACGTACCCTTTTTTACAGTCGCAAATCTACAAACTCAAGTTAACCCCTATTAAATATTCTTCCCGTCGATAAAACAATTTTGAAGGTATCAAGACAGCTTGGTCACCGAAGGACAGAAACTGACTAATACCTAACAATTCAATTCGCAAAAGGTTATACAACTCGTACCACTATTTGTTTCAAATACAACAGAATAATATAACGCTTTGGGAGAATACTGAGATAAAAAATAGATGGACAAAATACATCACCTTCATTGTGATCACAAGGGCCTATTATCTGCGTAAGTGAGCACTAAATCAAACGGTTCAGGAGCTGACGGACGAACAGTAGGTGTAGGTTACGATAATAAATATAGGAGGTTGTTTATTATATAGTTTGGCTGATCAATTTATTCATCTGCCATATCACGAAGTATTTTTTGGGATAGCCGTGTCACAAATTCCGTCAACAAATGAATAGTAAAAGAAGAAGTGCGGAAAGGGTAAGGTTAAACGCTATTTATTACCCAATTAGTGTGAAAATATAGAACTAACAACCCATTTTCCGGCTAGCTCATAATGTAAAATGTTTGTCTATTCGATTCCAAGTATTTCTAGAATAACATTATTTGTCGTTGCGGTTATCGTCTGCCCTGTGTTGACACTTGATGATACGCGAGGTCGCACCATTCTCCTCGGTAGGTGATCTTTATAATTATCTCTTATCTTCTGTTGTTACTGCCCCAACAATTAATATAATTAGGTATGTTAATCTTATCGAAAGTTTTAAGGCGAACATGATAGATCTACACGCTACTCGTTATTATTCTGGTGTCGAACGTTATCAAGACGAGTGTTTTTTTCTTTTGAAATTCCTTATTTTCAGCCCCGTATCATGCAGCTGTTTCTAAAACACGAGTTTACAGTAACAAGATATTTCGAAGCGTTTGCTTTCAAATTACTTCAAAAAGTTTCTAATGTTCCTAGCTACGTGATTGTAATTCCATATCTGAAATTATTTTTGTAGAATACTTACTAAGATTGTTGCTGACATCAAAATGAACTTTATTTTATAAGTACTTACTTTTCTATCCTTGCGGAAAGAAATGATTGTAAACATCATGCACAAATCTTGCGCAACAAAATGCAAATGTATGTTTGGATTACGAATTAAACCTGAAATCAAGGTCTCTTCTAAACGGGCAATTAGTTTTAATGTAAGAAAAAGCCTTGTTTATGTGGCCTTTGCTGTAAACTAACGTTTAGATTAGACAAAGCGGTTTTGAGAATAGAAAATAAAAGGATGTTGTGGATGCATAGCAATGGCATTATATAGCATAGATATATTTGTTTATTGAACGTACCCAACGAACGCAATGAGGCATTTTAAACACGAGTTGGCATAAAATTAATAATTAACCAACAATGTAACTCTCACTTAATACACGACCCAGATTCAATTCAAAGTGTAAGAATACGTAACATATTGTTTTGCTTATCGTTGTTTAATCGCCTAACAAGCATACCTCCTTTGTTTAAGATATAAGTACTGGTTTATTTAACAAATGATTCAGCAGGACGGCAAACATCGGTCATACTTAATTATGTAAGGCAATATTTATCAAAACTACTTATTAGTTATCTAATAGCTATAGAATGGAACACGAAACACATATTTTGTGGCGACGCATTAAAATATCTAAAGTAAATGAGTTAAACAACTATTAGCGACCAAACAATTCTAACGTCCGTCATGGCAAACATGATAATGAATCATTGTTTGGTCAAAATAAACCATTAATAGTAGTTCGCAAAAACAATAAAGCCGTAATTATATACAACCACCTTTGTGTTACACAAAGCGCGACTACTGAAATGCTAGGGTCTGATTCTTGTTACATAGAATAATCTGACATCGTGGTCGTGGATCTTAACGACCCTTTAGCTAATTAACTTAACATTAACAAACAATAAATGACGGTTTTCTGAACAGTATCGAGTGAAGCATTTGTGGTTGGCAACATTAAGAAAACAAAAAGATTGAAGCTAATAAGTCTGACATTTCCCAATTTTTATATGTATGTTTATTAGTTATAATTATTAGGTGATTTAGAGGTGACTAGATATAACAGTCGACGATTTAAAAATATATTATTTCTAGCTATCATCATCACATATCATTATTAATCGAAGGGGATTGCAGTGGTACCTACAGGTGGTTCAACTAAATTGTTTCCATTGGCGTATCTATAGTACCAAAATGTATTGTTCTTATGAATAGTACACAATGTAGCTATGAAATATTCAGGTATTGGTCTTACACGTCTCTTTTATTATTAACCAACCCGCCTACAGCTTACACGAACACAAAACGTGAACTTACATAAGAAACAAAACAATGATGGTGAGTGCAAACACACATTGTATTGTATGCGGGCGCTTTCAATGCCGAAGTTAAACTTGCAATGAATTGTAAATGAATTTGTGCAAACAAATCGATGTAATTACAGGCATAACGTTTTTTTTTTATCAAATAGCTATTACACTTTGAGCGCTAAAATGAACTCATGTTTAAACTGTTTAATTTAAAACGATAATATGTTAACTTTGCTAGTGATTTTCATTTATTCTGTACCTTTCATCGGTATTGCGTAGGTACAATTTTGTATTGGAAAAACATGTTACTTACATTATTATGTAAGCAAAGGTATAGCGTACCGTAAGAAAACTTCAATACACTATGGTCGAACCCTTTCGACTCCTTTAAGAGGTAGGTACTCCACTCAAATTTTATTACCTTCGTGTACCCGACTATGAATTCTAACAAAAAGAACTGGGTCCAAGTGAACCCAATTCGGGACCTACATGCGTTATAGAATGTTAACTGTGGAATATTTTTTATTAGATATTTACACAGAGTACAACAATAATGGCCCCAATTTAAATAACGTCCACGCCAATTCCGACTTGCTGGCCAAATTAAATACAGAAAGTAATTTATTGACATTCACCCGTATCGTCATTGAATTAAGTACATTTTTAAACGCAATACCTGCAGCAATTATAAAATTATCAGACAATCAGTCATCGATCAGAATATAAGGTACTCGGTTACCTGTTTTAGTCCGATTATATAATAAGGAATAACCCTAAACCTACAGAATTGGGTTCATAAGTTCCTGAATTTAGCTGATACAGGCAGCCTGACCGTATGCGTTTGGAAACTTTTATTTAAGTAAGTAGTTACTGAGGTTTTGGTTACCATAGTACGAATAAAGTAATAAGTAGATATGATATACTTAAGTACTTAAGCATTATTCTATATGTAAGGTGTAACAAAAATATTGTAAAATATTTTGACAACAGATGAATCCGTAAGTTATATGGATCACTTTGATGTATAAAATAATTGTGTAGACGATGTTTATTTTTTTTTAAACAAGGCAAACCAGAAGCGTTTGGCCCTGCACTCATATATTTGCGCTTGATTTATTTCTTTGGGGATGTTTTTTATAACCTACTGTTGGCCTTGTTAAAATATCTTACAATATTATTGTTACAACTTACATATGCCAGTCAAAAACCTACATACTAGATGTGATAATTTGTGGAAAATATTCTTTAGACTTTATCAAGATACTGAAAAATTGATACGGCGTTTGAATATAATTAAATTTAGTACACTTTTATATATTAAATCATAATAACCATATGTAACACTGTAATACAAGTGTTTTATACCTACAGTTATTTACAAGGTCGCTATAGAAACAGTGTTAGTCACACTGAATGGTTTTACTTCCTACTAGTGTACCGCCTATGTAGGTAGGTATTATACTTACTACATAAATAAAAAAAAAATACTAAGTAAATATGTTTTTGTGCAATGCCTGACTGCATTGCTTGCTAGATTCCGTTGACGAGGACGTGAAAAGTTTTGTACTACCGCGTCAAGACGCCTTTGTTATTTGTGTAGCTTGGTATTTAAGTTTATTCAGTAGGTAAGCCACAAAGTAAGTACTAACCACTAGCTCAAACTAATGCATACCTACTATTCGGGTGGATACTGGACCTAAAAACATAGTAGAGCTCACACTAGTAGGTAGGTATGTAGGTAGGGATGTGCCGAATATTCGGTAATTATTCGGTATTCGGCATATTCGGGAGATTGTATATGTTCGGTTTTCGGCCGAATATTCGAATAATATGCCGAATATTAACCGAAGTTTTATATAACATAAAAAATAGTTTAATCAACTTTTATTAAAATTCCCAATACCTACTGCACATTTTACTTTAGCACGTACGTATTAATTAATACATATTGAAACCCGAAAATAATGGCCTTAAGGCCGTTTATATATTATCATTCTTTTGGTTTGGCTGGTAGGGTACAAGCGGCTCTTAGTAATTTATGTTAACAAACATTAAAATGTACAAAATGAATAAAAAAAACCATCAAAAACATTACCCTCTGCTACTAAATTCCTTGTAAATTAAACAAACTCTAAAATGCATATTAGCCAATTTAAATGTAAGTACAAACCTTACTCTCTATAGCAACGCGGAAGACAAATTAGATCATTGTTTAAAACTATAACTTATGTGGGTAGATACTAATTGGAAAAACTAAATGTATAATCTACAACACTAAATATATATATATATATAAAAAACATTCCGTAAGACTATCGGAGAGACCAAAGAAGAATTGCGAAATGACTTTTACGATTTTCGAATTCAAATAAAATTCGCTGTTGGATGTGTACAACATTCGCTCAGCAATAATAAAATTCACTTACATTCTCTGACATAGCTCTTGCTGTCATAGTAGCAAACCACTTTGCTGCCCGGCTGCTGTGGGGTGGCAGCCGCCAGGGCCAGGAAACCTAGGACGACCAAGATCTTCATGACTAAAATATAATAACTACGCTATATGACCGATCACCACGAAGCGTTTGTAGCGAATGAGAGTTAAACACCAGCCGGCTAACAAGATGCTAATAGGTCAAAGAATAGCGATGACCGCATCGACTCGTTTCGCCGAACCTTATCTGGTGTTATTGGTTTCTTTTGTAAAATCAGAGCCTATTACATCTGTATCTTTAGAAAACATGACTGATATAAATAATTATTATTGGCAATTCTCTAATGACAGTTTTCGTGTTCGCTTCTAAAATAGTGGAAATAAACAAACTCTTTTTTCTGTAAAATAGAATAACTAAATGACCTGTTACTTAAAATCTTGAATAATATATAATTATTATAAGTAAAGCATATTAAGCACTTAAGACAAAAAAAATCTTACTGTTTTGAGAATGCGTTTTCCATATGTTTCAGATCATGAGAAATTCGCTAATCTTTTGTCACAAAACACCTAAACAGATACTGTGTATGGGAAAAAGGAAGTCAAGGAAAATATTTTCGTAGGTATAATACACATAGCATAGGTTGGTTGGAAACATATTCTATGACCAAATCATCGCAGAGGTGATGTCATCCGTGTGGAAAAGATTTTATATAAGTAACAAATTACATATAGCTCCCAGCGCATACGCAAGACTGGCAGCCTAACAGGTTATTCATGAGCTCTCAAATCACGTTCATTGGCGAAACAATAAGGTGGAGCGGTCCGGGTGAGCCAGCGTCAACTGAACGAACTTCTTACGATCTAAGGATAACAGGGTACCCTAGATCAAGGTAAAATCAGGATGCAAATTGTTACACCGCATGTATTCACGGAATATCTTAAAAATTGAATTACAAAGTAAAGTATAGTATGTTAGACGATGAAATAATATCTGATTGCTCAAATAAGTACCCTCCCCTACCCCCCTCAAATTCATATAAGCTCAAATAACGAACTAGTATTAGGTACATAGTTATTTGAGCTGATATGGATGGGAGGGTAGAACGTAATCCTAGCGGTGAGTGCCCAAAAAAAGAGTAGTACGAGGCATGCCTTTTAAGTTTTGTCGTTTGAAGAAAAAAACACAACTAGAACCTTATAGTACTTTTTATTGTTTTTCAAAGTATTCACCACGTAGCTTAATACACTTTTCCATTCGCTCAAACCAGTTATTATAACATTTATTCCACTCTAAAGTGGGGGTGTTCAAAATGGCTGACTTGAAAGCGTCGACTGCTTCTTCACCGGACTGGAACCTTTGACCACGAAGACTTTTCTTAATTTTAGGAAATGTAAAGAAATCGTTAGGGCTTAGGTCAGGACTGTATGGAGGATGGTCAAGAATTTCTACTCTTTCCTGCTTCAAATACTCAATCGTTTGACGAGCGCTGTGTGAGCTTGCGTTGTCGTGGTGCAGGATGATGCGCCGCTTTGAGTTAGATTTTCGAAGTTCGGCGATGACTTGTGGTAAACAAACTGTGGTATACCACTCTGCGTTAACCGTTCTACGATCTTCAAGTGCAATAGTCGCAACATGGCCGGTTTTTCCAACGAACGTGGCCACCATCTTCTTTGAAGTGCTTCGAGAACGAACAACTTTAGTCGGCTTTGGCTCGTCTTGAAAGACCCAGATTGTAGATTGTTGTTTGGAATCAGGATCGTAGGCATAGATCCAAGATTCGTCACCACTGATGATATCGTAGACGTGATTTGACTCTCCTCGGTTGAACCTTTGCAGAGTTTTCTTACACCATCTGACGCGGGCCGCCTTGTGATCGTCGGAAAGCAGATGCGGTATCCAACGGCAAACTAGCTTTCTCACACCAAGCGCTTCATGCAAGATCTTCTGAATGGTTGTCCCTGAGATGCCTAATAGAGCCTCTATCTCTCGATACGTCACATGACGATCTTCGAGAATTAGTTGTTTCACAGCAATGATGTTATCTTCAGTGAAGGCGGATTTTGGGCGTCCTTCGCGAGATTTGTCACTAACACTAGTATGTCCACGCTGGAATTCTAAATACCAGCGTTCGACAGTCCGCAGACATGGGGCTTCATCACTGAACACAGATGTTAGCTCTTCAAAACACTGAAGCCGTGACAGGCCTCTTCTAAAGTTGTAGAAAATTATTGCACGAACATTTTCCTTAGAAATATTCATTTTCGTACGTAACCTGACAGATTCCAATCGACGCTGTGACTAAACAATAGCATTAATCCTAATACTTTCAACTGTTTTGAGATTCAAAATTTAAACACATTTGAATATAGAACAGTTCCAAATTCAAAATTGCCGGGAAATATGGAAACGACAGAACTTAAAAGGCATGCCTCGTACACGCTAATTACGTCCATACGTACACGTATATGCGTACATATACGTACACGTATTTCACGTGTACCTATTAAAAAAACGGCTTGGTTTCTTTTGTTTCAATATGCTTTTCGTTCACTCCATCTTTATTATTTCTTCGTCTGAAGGTAGCCTCAGACGAAGAGCTCAATATTAGTTATCGAGCTCTTCGTACCTACCACTTAGTTATTTGAGCTTACATAAATTTGAGGGTAGTACGTAAACCTAGCCAAGAGTAGCAAAAAAAAATCTAATTGCATGTTGCAATGTCTTTCATTATATTTTATAATCATGCTTCTTCCAAGTGTAATCGTAGTAGGTATATTTATGTTTTTTTATAAATATACAAAACTGTACACCTAGGTACCTATCGCAATTATCACATCAACGAAAAGAAAAAATACAGAGATTATAACGTTCCAATTTCATCGTAACATTTTGTAGTGTCGTAAAATTTTGTTTGGTCGGTCTACCAACAGACCTTAAGATACCAGATGTAAAGCTAGTAGTAGGTATACCTAACCCTAATGCCCGGTTCACAAAGACAATGGTTGCATATTGTGGAAGAACGACATGGAAGTAATTGGGGGAGGCCTGTGTCCAGCAATGGACGTCTTTTGCTGATGGATAGATGGATGGAATGTCCGGTTCAAACTACACACGTTAGCAAGTTCACAAGTAGCGAGTCAATTTACTGGCCCCATATGGACAGTTTGATAAAGTCACATTTAACTAAGTGAAACCTATTTAGCAGATTCATTATAATTCAACTTACAACGTGAAGTATGTAATCCGGGTGAAAAAAATCATTAACACGTCTAGGAACTATTATATATAGAGCAGTTAATCTCGCCTAATTGTAAATTATGGTAAACAATAGTTTCTACAGTAAGCATTCGTTCTAAAGAAAATAGCTACCTTGAAATAACAAAAATAGGAACTATACACGTTAGCAATTAGTACAAACACAAATAGGAACTTCGATTAATCTGTGCAAATAGGTACCTAACCTATTATCCAATAAAAAAAGAAGATTCTTTATGACCAGGATAGACGACCTAAATAGACTATATAACATACTGTGGCCAGTAACAAAGTAGGTATGTTTTAACTGGTTTTTAAGGTCATCTCGAACATTACAGGTCATTTTCAACCGACGAAAAAAGCAGGTCTTAGGTACCTTAAACTTCCTTATCTCTAGCGCATGGCTTTACTTTCTAATATGGTCCAGAGTTGTGTGGTCCAGGTTCCAGAGGGCCTAATCCAAGTTTTGACACCATAAAATACTAAACGAGTGATTGCATCTTTACACCCGTTTCGTGAAGGTAGCTTTTCTGGTAAATAATAATATATAGGAACATTCGATCACTTTATAGGTAGGTAGATAGTATTATACCCCCCTTTATAGGTAGGTAGGTAGTAGGTAGATAGTATAGTATACTAGTAGACGTCAGTACGTCAAGTGCGAGATTATTCGTAAGCGAACCGTATACTTTAAAGTCTACCGTATTAAGACATTTTGTATGGAGAATTCAAAGTTTCATATACCATCCGCTAGAGGCGCTTTTCAATTTTCCATACCTACTAAGGGTGCATTGGTGGATTGGTAAATTCACTGATAATACCTAGGTACTTACCCTACTTGTTTTATTGTTTGAACGCAACATAGGCGTTGTCCTTTTAATTATGACTTTATGTAAACTGGACTAAATAAACAAGTGCATGTTTACAATAAAGAATTATCAATAGTCTATCTTTACTTTGTAAGTAGGTACCTACTTATTATAAAACAATAAACTCGGCTGCGTCTGGAGGCAGTTACGTCAAAGATAGTAGTTGAAAAGAAAACATGCAATATTTGAACATCTGTCAATCCAAAATGGTATTTTTAAAATTCCTGTCTTTGTGTATGTTTTTAGTGCATTACGGCATAATGGAATTTCAATAGGGCAGGTACCTAGGTATATCAGAATATTTTGCTTACATGGTTTGACTCGAAAAATAGGTTACAATTATATCATCACGCTATGGATATTGGTAGTTAACTGGTAGAACAAAATCGATGCTCGCGCTGGCAGAGCCACGGGAAAAGCTTGTAACAATATAAATACACAACAATCACACCTATAACACACATACATAGGTAGCTTGTTAATTTACATCTATTTATAATAGTTTACGCAACTTTAACGGTACCTCCCACACATACGTAAATGTAGTTTCTCAGAGGCTGTTGCCCCGCTAACCTAACGCTAAAAATAAATTTTAAAGCGACTTGGACAGAGATGCTTCTAGACGCAGACAAGTCACTATCGTGGCCATAGGTAGCTTTAGCGCTTAACAACTCCCTTACGCTCGTACTTAAATTTCTGACTTAATTTAAAATAACAGACATTTTGTGTTCTCAAATCTCAAAAATAAACGCACGCACCTACTTTAGCATCGTAATTGGGGTTCCACTATACTTGTTAGGCCTTATATAATATAAATACTGTAAACTAATGGGCACGGTTATAAGTCCTCTATAGTAACAACCTACCCATTGGTGCTGCTACGCAGTTACATACTTAAAGGAGATTCTTCACTGTCCTGTTATTGAGCCTTTTATAACGAGCATTTCCCAGCAAGCTTTAACATGGTCAAGTCAAGTCTCCTATAGTACCTACTCTGTCTTATGCTTACCTACCTTTAGATACCTATGTATGTAGATATTACCTTTTATGCGCAAAAGGTATCCACCGTATTTGTTACTTAAATAATTATCTCATGAAGTCATATCACTATTTGATTGCAATGACAATATCCAGGTATTGTTACAGTATGACTAGATCGCGACAATTGTTTGGCCTTATTTATAATTTGCCAAGGGCGACTCATGCGCAGCATACAAACACATCCTGATAAAGCTGGTGACTCAATTCCTCGTCTTGACAATTGCCTTGGTGATATAAGTATCACCTACCAAAATGTTACTGTTGAGGAAAATATTGTCATTTAACTTGTGGCCGTATGCTAAGTAGAAGGGGAATAACAATAAAGGAACCTACCTACCTTGTCAAGACCGGGCCGCCCCTGGAAGATAACAAGTTCAATAAGTTAAACGTTATCTAGGTAGGAACGTACTTATGTAGATATCTAGGATTTAGTTAGGTACGTAGGTATTAACTTTATTTTTTATATATAATTTAACAATCCTGCTATTAGCCTACAGCCTGAGGCAAAGAATGAGATCATCAAATAGTGAAAATAATTATCGAATGTCTGTTGCATTCATTTCGTAACAGCAGCGCCCCAAGAGGAAACGAGTATACTGTGTAATGCCAATGTTCCAGTGCGATATCATCACTACGTTCATATTAAAATATTAATGGCAAGGACAAAAAAAATAATGAGACAACTTTAATTTTGGGTTAATTTGAACTTTGTTGTCGATCAGCTAAACATAATTTTCTATGCAACCATCTGTTCCGTGACATTATTTGAAAAGGTAACATTTGCTCGCGAACGTTAAATGAATCAATTTGAAAACAGACAAACCTTTTTATTCCGCTACTGTACATATTCAAAACTCATACTAGTAGTTGTGTCAAGTAGCGCGTAAGTAGTTAGCAGTAAAATCTAATAGAAAGTATTACTAAGGAGTTTCAATTATTGAGTAATGTAAACATTCGTACAAGCTTAGACAATTTCTAGAAAACTGACGTCATCTACTTTAACCGCGTCCTTTGTTTGCGAATATATTCTTGTCCCCTCTGTCTCGGAAATAATTCAATATGTAGGTAGGTACCGCAAAAGAAACCAGCACACAACAGCGTGTTATATAATCAAGGCTAAGCAGCGAACACAGTATTTTTTATATGGATTTGATAACTTACCTGCACCCCGATTTACAACCTTATGACATGTGAGTCTTATTATTTGCAACTTGCAATACGAGTTACGAATAATAAACTAGAGTAGTCGAGTGGGTCTGTTCGTTAGGTAGTAGGTATCGAATGTTCGAGTCTTTCAATAAAAATGGTTCGTAAATATAATTTACGACACGATAGAATTATAACATAATTGATTCGATCCAATCACTTGTCGAATTTTACAATCGCCCAGCTGGTGTTATTTTCTCATTGGACTCGATGTCAACAAAGTATGCTGTGTAAACAAGTCTTATTTGAAATTATTTCTCTAAATTCCCCGCGTAGGAAATTGAGGGCACAATTGTTCCTTATAATTTCTATCGTCATATATCAGTCTTCGCGGGTTACTATATCTGTTATGTACATTAACATTACGTGTCGTGGCCAGACAATGGTGTCTGTTAGAAAACATGTATTTTCCATACTCACCCTACCTATAATTTTGTAGGTATATTAGCTTCCTAATTATAATCGCGGGTGGCTAAATTTATAAGCAGAAATTTATTTTTATTTAAAACACAATTCCTTAGTAATTTGTTTATTTAATTACATGTTTTATAAATTTTTCCATTATGTTCCCCTACATGGAACAGCTACAAATAATTTAATACACGAAACGGCGTTAACGCTTTAAAAAAAATAACTATAAAGGCCCGACGAATTTGGCACTCATTTGTGAAAAATATAAAAAGGATATATAATATAGTATATAATATAATTAATTGGAAAACAATTGAGGAATTGCGAAAACTAGGGTGCGCTTGTAGAAGTAAATTCTCCCCGAAAAAGAGAGAAACATGCAGGCCTTCTCAATTGTTTACCACTTAAGTAATAAATAACTTCAGTATTTCAACAGCAATACAATCTTAATGTAAGATTCAAAGGATCATCTAATGAGTTGCCCCACTAGCCGGGGGGCTCTGGTTTTGGGTTTGAATTGGCACTTTTTGAGGCACTTGTTGTTCTTGACCTTGGATTTGCTGAGGTTGTCCCTGCTGTGCTTGGCCCTGCCCCTGCTGACTGGGGACAGCTTGTGCCTTCGGAATAGGTGGTACTTGTCCCTGATTTAAGTTATTCTGTGCTGGTTGAGATTGTGCCTGCCCTTGGAACTGTCCTTGAGGGGGTTGTTGTCCTTGGAATTGAGTTTGAGGTGGCTGCTGTCCTTGGTATTGACCTGAAGGTGGCTGTTGACCTTGTGGTGGTTGCTGTCCTTGGTATTGACCTGAAGGTGGCTGTTGACCTTGTGGTGGTTGCTGTCCTTGAAATTGACCTGGAGACGGTTGTTGACCTACAGATGGCTGCTGGCCTTGGAATTGACCTTGAGGCGGTTGTTGGGCTTGGAATTGACCTTGTGGATGGCCTTGCGGTTGACCCTGGAATTGACCTGGAGGTGCTTGATATTGAGGAATTTGTCCTGGTTGTTGATAGACTTGTTGAGGCTGTTGTTGGTACTGCGGGACTTGTCCCTGAGGCGGTTGACCTTGAGGATAATACTGCGGCTGGCCAGGGTGTGGGGGCTGGTGCTGAAATTGTTGTTGATAAGCCTGCTGTTGTTGATAAGCCCTATACTGCATCAGCGCTTCGTGTATTTGATGTTGAGCACCAGGTACGGGGTGGCCGCGGGCATCAAGCTGGAAAATATCATAGGTGTATGTTAGTATGATAGATATTATGCATGGACTAAGGATTTACGGGTAGAATGCGCCTTGAGCCGCTTTAACGGTCAGTCAGTTAGTCAGTCAGGGTAAGGATGGCAAAATGGCGGTTTTTAACAAAACGAATTCCAATGAATACTGGGCAGGCCGAAACGTACGATCTATTATTAAGAGATGCTAATTTTTCAGCTTCAGCTACGACTATTCCTAAGGCCCATCTAATTAAATAGACATGTTACCTACATGCACAAATATCAATGGTATTCTTCCACAGGTATAAACGTGACTAGCAGCAAGAAAACTATAAGGATTTTGTGTCACAGAATAAAAAAATACTTACCAAGCCTCGTTGTTGCAGATACTTCATTTCCTCAACCCTCCTCCTTTCATATTGCTCGTATTCGTTTTGGGTGTAAATCTCATTATCTTCAATCGTCTTCCAGCCTGTGAAATACCACAAAAATATAATGACAATATTTTCTGACGGCAACAACAAAACCTTTTTTCCTAAAATTGAACTAAAGGAAATTTTGATTATTCTATGCCAAGTTATTACGCACCTACACGCTTACACGATGATTGATGATGATTTTGAGAATTGAACTTTAATTTTTACTAACTTAATTTTAAATTTCATCAACCTTTTGCATATCCTCATCCTTGTTGTACACACAATGATTTTGCAAATTTAACTTTACTTTTAATGCACTACGTTTCAAATTTAAATGTACATACCCTCATCCTTGTTGAACTGATCTTTCTGGGTGGCAGCCAAAAATTCGCCGATCTCAATCAATCCGTCGCGATTGAGATCGTACTCCTTGAACACGTGCTCACGCATTCTCTCCATCTCCTCGGCTCTTTCGTGGAGGTCCTTATTGGGGCCATTCGGCGAATACAACTTGTCCAGTTCCTTGATAAATAAGGCTTTCACTTCATCAGCGTCCCATACGCCGTTTCCGTCGACATCTATGTAAAAAAAAATGTATAAAGTAAGTATGGTGTAAACATAAATATATACTGGACTGTGACGTTGCTATGTGCGATGTGGGACAATTGAATGCTTACATTAAATGGTCTCGCGTGTAGATTAAAACCTTTTTTACTACAAACGCACTTACTAGTACTTTAAATTTTGAGAGCGAACTTGAGTGCGGTGCCGACATGTCACTTTCTGCTTTATGAAATTACGATTTAACCGAAAAATGACTTTCTAAGTTCACTCTTCATTTAGATTTAGCTATAATGTACTCTATAATTAAAACAAACTGGGTAGATGTAACGCTTTGAAAATACTTTCAAGCATGCCGAGGGGTGGTAATATAAAAAGAAACCAGTGCTATAGTCTACGTTGAAAAAGTTACTTAAAAATAATCAGATTATGCAAAAAAAAAACTAATTAGTCTTTGATGTTATCGACGCATGCCAATTTCATTGACGTACTTTATCTACTTTTCAACGAGTGTTCGTATTACGCAAGTTGTCATGCAGATTACAATAACGCAATTTATAAATAATTACCTAATGACAAAATTATATTGAAGCATTAGTCCATACATAAACAATTTCAAAGATAATATATATGTCAGTGCGTGCATTGAAAATGAACTAAACAAATATCTAAAATCATAACAAATGCATAACAAATATATAAAATTATAACAAATGCATAGCACAGCGCAAACACGAATGCAGATAGGTACAGAAGTTCCATTACGTACAGAGAACGGGCCGCGTATACAGATAAGCCAAATATAAACTACATAATAGGATGACAAACAGGTCATAGCGATCAGGTTTATGCATAAACAAGGGGTATGATTTTTTTAACTCAAATGCTCAATATAAAAAGTTAAATCGTGTTTTTTTTTTAATTCAATGCCCTCTTTACTTACTTGTTAGTACTTATATAACCGACTGTATAAGTAGAAACGGACGTTCTGTAACCATTTTGCGGCGCAACAACACGTGTCAACTTATGATTGAAACCTTGATTGTTAATAAAATCTACAACCTACATTAGTTCTCAATCAATCTACATACAGTGGCATCAAGTGGCATGATCTGGATCTTACCATGCATCATGAAAAACACTTTTGGGTTGAAATCGTTTGAATCCATATTATCAGCGGTTTTCCATACGTCTAACAGCTGTTCCTTTGTGACAGGGTGGTGTAGCTGTTACAAATAATTGAGTATTATTAAATAAATGTATCAATGCGACTCACCATGCATCATGAAGAATGCTTTTGGGTCAAAGCCTTGGTCCATATGGTCTTGTTCCTCCCAAACCTCCTCCAATTGTTGTTTGGAACCGGGATGATGTAACTGCGATTCAAACAACTTGTATAATAGAAGACTTACTTTTTCCGCACCCACCACCATTTAATATCCAAGAATAAGGGAAAGAGTGATGTGACAGAACGTCATTTTTTTTATAGAACATGGGCGGGACGAATACTGACATAGTTGCCTAAAGTTTATTGGAAAATAATTACCATGTACTTACATTGCTGTGGCAATATATGTTTGCGTCTACAAAATTTTAGGTGTCGAAGGATTTTAAAGTGTGTTGCGGGATAAAGTTGCAACTACTTCAAGGACGCAAATTTTTTTTGCGTGCATTATACATAGCTTGAAATACAACCTTATAATTCGATTTCAAAATAATTTAAAAAGTTATAAATTTTTGTAATAAATTCTTCACGGCGACAACATCAAGGACGCGGTAGCTACATAAGCAATAACGCTTATCGGAATTCAGCCATAGCAAGAGTCATGTTTATGAGTTAATTTCAAAACAAACCTGACCGATTGTTATGGGAAAATATACTGTATTTTGCCTGTATGAATGTACTTTATGAGTATGTAGAAAGTTATTTGTAATACATCACATTTACAGTGCAGTACAGTCATATTTTTTTACAGACTTCATTACCTACAGGAAGAATCTCTCACTGTCTTAAAATTGCAACCATTTTAAATATATACATATTATGTAATGTGTCTTTGATTTAATTTGAATATTCATATCTTTAGGGATGTTTTTGTCGGTATTATCTGGTCTAGCCTTCATAGGAGTTAGATTACCGCCAACTCGTGACCAAATGCACCAAATATCTAAGAATATGTATTAATAAATCACGTAAATATATTGAATTGTTAAAAGACGATGGATGTTAATTTCCCAGTGAAATTTTCCTTGATTTCTTTGTCATGTGGCTCAAGCAAAATATTTTTACGTAGCGTTTCGTTTACGTAAGCACGTTTGTTTTCACTCGCTCAGCAGAATTATAAAATCAGTTTTCAATCTGAGTTTTAAGATTTAAAGGCATCGTTTTGGTTGGCGAACCAAGTCCCTTTACTGGGTTAGATTTCATAGAACATGCAATATTTTCCTTCTCCTCAAACAAAAGGTTTTAACCAGAGTTGTGAAAAGCAATACAAAGTAATAAAAAATAAAGGGAATATGAATTATGATTAATCTTACTGGCTGATGATGTTTAATAGCGTCCTCTTCTTTTTTAACTGTCTCCTCGTATTCCTTCTTCTGAGTGTCATCCATATTCTCTAATTTTTGATGTTCATCGAATTTCTTCTGCATTTCATATTCCTGTAAAAGCAAGTGATTATCCTGACATCAAACTAAATGGGTCTTAACAGGATTTCTAATATCAACCGTAAACTAAAACACTATTGTTCGCATTTAGACATTTTTGTTTGCATATGCATTTGTTTGCCAGTTTGCACTAATAACTCAATGGAGTTCGCCTCTGTTAAAAGAAGGTAGGTACTTATCTGATAGATAAACAAAAAAATCCATCATATCCCATATCAAAGTCAATTAATTAGTATTTATATTGTACTAGGTAGGTATTTTTATTTGTTTTGTAATCATTCATTAAGTAGATTTATTTTATTTTTTCAAAGAAAATACGTAGACCATATCTCAGTCTTATTAGGGGCACCCCTATCAATATAGGTAAGTATAAAGGCTGTTGTAATTAATATTGTCAACAGCACTGAATCGGAACGCGACATCAATACGAGTAGGTCATCAGCACACGCTATTTCTTCATCTTACCTTGAATTCTTCTCTTCTCTTCTTGTCAAGAGCTTCTAAATCAGCTGTTGCCTTAAGAATGAGTTTTTTCAAGTCCTCAATCTCAAAAGTATGAGGGTTCACGTGATCCAAGTGCTCATTAGTGGCCACTTTACCATCGTCATCATGATTCACTAACTCTTGTTGCTGCAAATCATGTACCTAGATATATAATATTGCTTCGTCAATGTTGACACTAGTAGTCCCAGTCAAGATTTATATACACAATTTAATAACAACTTTTGGGTAATTATAGCTTTAATACCGAAAATTGGTTTTGAACAAAATATGAAAAAAATATATGCTGCTAAATGTACTAGCTTGTTCGAGACCATAATTCGTTTCCATGATGACAAGTTTACACCACACTGATAATTATCGAAATAAACAGGATAAATTATAATGGATGACATAATAATACAATGCAATACATGTTATTTACCTTAGTAGCCAGATGTCGAAGTCTATCTAATTCACGTCTTTTGATTTCGTCCAATTTAGTCCTTACATTGTGATTAACAAAGTCCAATTGTTCTGCTAGCTTTCCAGACTGAAATTAAGGTTAAATAAAAATAAAGAACTTTTTTTATAACTACATATGAGTATAAACACCACCAATGAGTCTTGACCTTTTCAAATGATTATTTCATTAAAGGTTGGCTTATTTTAAGACCCTTGTGAAGGCTAACCTCTCTGTTGTACAGCAGACATGTAATTTTAACTTTGTTTTATTTTTTATTGTTAAGTATATAGTATTAGCAATGGCATTGCAAGTATTTTTCAACAGTAAACTTATTTATAATCTTATTGTACATCAACACAGTTTTTATAAATTTGGGGATGAGAGTCCTTTTAAAATGTATATCTTACTAAAGATTTACAACACTTATTTGGTTTTATAACAATATACTCACTTTAATGTCATCATCGGAGGCTTTATTCAAATGCTCCCTGAAGTCAGGATCACTCTCCAACGCATCAACAACTTCCTTCAAGTATCGGTGGTATTCCATGTATTCACTCTATATGGTAAAATACAAGTAAAGAATTGATAATGCAAGAAGGTACACTCTAACTCAATTCATAAAAAAATAATTAAGGTATTCCATTCTAATGGTGTATTTTACTAAAGTATGTAATATTTTTATTATTAATATAGTATATACTTCACTACATATAATAAGTCTCAGTGTATAATGATTTTAGTATATACAAAAAAAATACAAACAAATTGAGAACATCCAACTTTTTTTTAAGTTGGCTAAAGGATGCTTCTAAATTATGTTCTCACAACCAATCATCTGCTATCTACTTCAAACAGCTCAGTTAGGGGGCTAGATATACTAAGCTAGGTCAAATATTATTATAATACCCATTTAATACTAGTGTTGCATAGTGTAGGACCAGAAAGTTTGTGTGTTTTTTTGGCAATATTATTATTACAAGTTAATAACATCACACCAACATTATAGTTTTCAGAAACACAAATTCTGCTAAATACAATATACTTAATGGCCACATCACTCCATAATTTCCTACCAAAAAAACCCAATTTGTATTTTTTTTGTTATGTATGAACCTCTATATTTTTTTAATATTAATCAAGTATTTGAAGAACAGGATGATTATAAATAGAATAAGTTAGAAAGAAGCCCATTTTGCACAATTCATTGTTAAAAATACTAACCCATCCAGGATCTTCTGGGGCCTTTGTTGTCTCCCCCACAGGTGGTGCATAAGAACAATGTAGTATCACCAGGAAACATAGAAAGTTCGCCAATAGCTTCATATTACCTAAATGAGACAATTTAATACTCAGCAACATCTTTATTCAGCATTGATCACTGCAATATTGTGTTACTAATACCTTAATGAAATAAATTATGGCAGATTCATCAATTCAAATAAACATTCGCATTAGCACGTATTTGATAAATCGATAGAAACCCAGCCAGCAGCCATTGCAAGATAGAATTTTATATGAAAGTTAAAAATAGCTAGCATTTTTACATAAGTAGGTACCTATGTAATACATTATGAAATGAAAATTGATAATATAGTGACAAAAGCACGAATAAAAAACGACTTAAATTTATTTCTACGAATCAAAATTACCAACAAATCCGATTTTCTGCCTGCTCTGAACTTTCTATTTATCACAGAACACAGGTATTTAGACCAATACCTATTCACAATACATTATATTATAATTCATTTAGATATTTTATCACTCACCGTTATTTATATCTTACTGCCTAGGAGGATTTAAAACAATATACGGAGAAATTGTATCGAGATTTCGTCACATTTGTTTGTAGAAATAAAATTGAAATGATTGATTATTATGATTGAAATTGAAGTAAATTGACGGACGTGTCCCAATCACAGCACAAACGAATGAAAGGAACGAAAGAAAACAGTGATGGGCATTTCAATCGATAATAATCGAGTGAAATAATCGAGATTTTCTGCTGCCTGCCAGTGCTCCAACTGCACTCATATTATTAGTAAATAAGTTAGTATTGTCCAGAATAGCCACAACAATAAAATATTATCAATGTAAAGCAAGCGTTCCAAAGATCCGGGTATATAATAAGGTGTAACAAAAATATTTTAAATCAGTTATATGGATGACGTTGATGTATAAAATAATTGTATGACTTTTTATTAAAAAGTCTTTAAGACAAGGCAAAGCAGTGTCAGTTGGCCATGCGCTAAGTACAGGTGTAATTTTATTATTTCTAATATTTTGATTTATTTCTTTGGGAATGTTATTTTTATAACCTAAGCTGTGGATACTTCATTGAAAATTTCTTCTTTTTTTAACTGTCTCCTCGTATTTCTTCTTCTGAGTGTCGTCCATATTTTGACTTCCCGCTAAAATTTCAAGTATCTTCTCCATTTTGGTAGATAGGAACCGTAGGTAGAAACATGAATTGGCAGTGGTACACTGACGTCTATTATACAAGTACGCGATGTATACATAGAGGTCAGTGCAGTGGTAGGAAGGTTTTTTTTTCTCTGTAGTCGTTCGTAAGTTCTGTTATTGGTCTGTGGTCGGTTCCGTAAAGTTTGCGAAATATACGTTTGGAATATTTTCTTTATTTTCCAATAATGGATTTCAAAATGCACGAATACACACATGCTTTAGTAGGGAAACCAACACCGGGTTCTCATTACGGTGATAACGTTAATTTCGACGACGTGCGGCGTCAGCACGACTGTTACTTGAGACTACTTCGAGAATTGGACGTGGAAGTTGTGGAAGTAGACTTAAATGGCACTCCGCATGAGAAGCTTGTTTTAGAAGATTTGGCTATTGTATGCCATGGGATCGCCTTGCTGCCTAAGCACAGTGCGACGACCAAAGACCATAATGTAAGTATACGCCTAACCATACTGTACCAACATATATTTAGATACTTATTTAGGTTTGTACTTATTTATAATCAAACATTATGATTTATATTTATTGTATGTAAGTGCGGCTGTTGTTTTTAATATTTACCATCCTATAAATAATACTACATTTACCTATTTATAAGATCTACACCCATCAAGGTACTTTTTAATCAGAATCAGAATATTTTTTATTCATGTAAACCATTGAGTACAGTACGAATAAATCATCAAAATAGTTACAAAATTCTAAGCTAAAACTTTACCATCCATTCGAAATGATGTTCCTATGGAGAAGAATGGGCAAGAAACTCCATGGTCTGCTCTTTTTAAAAAGATTCTTTTAGATTTTTGAGCATTACATTGTTATGGGTATGTGAGAAAAATTTAGGAATGGCCAGGGCTAACTTTAGTAGGTGGTCAAAAAAAAAGTACAAACTCTAAGTATATCATTACAAGTTAATGGCTACATGGTTCCCCCATTTACAAATTACTTACACAATTAAGCTATGCCAAGCAACATAGTGTGAATATTATTGTGCTAACTACAACGTTTCAATCTAAATATAGTGACAAGGTAAGTAGTAATGGAGCTCAGCATACTATTCATCACAATAGATTGGCTTGTTAAATTAATCTGACCTTATTATTCTTTGCTAAGTGGCACCCAGACTATCGCAATAGCCAGTATGATGATATCATTACACAGTAACCTATTGCATAATCTATGGCATAATGTAGAGTAGCTAACTTTCTGGCTTCTAACTGATTTGCCACTCTCCGGTGTTCTTTACGTCTCATGCTAACTGCCCCATGCAAACTGGTTTTTATGAAACACTGCCTTGAACATTAGATGTCCAAGTTCAATATATATTCCATGACTTACTGATGGGCTATAACATGTTATATTCATTTACCTAAAAATATATGTGTAAAGTTATGATATTATATTGCTTGAATAATGAAAAAAAAATGTTATTTTGTTACAGACAAAAATCCTAAAAGAAATTCTGCAGAAAGAACTAGGACAGACAGTGGTTGATCAATTGGATCCTGAAGCAAATATCTCATGTGGAGATGTGCTATTTACTGGTACAATTTGATTTTAGTTATTATATAAACTATTAATCTTGTATTATTAAAACACAGTTACCGAAACATATTTATTGTTAACTGTGATAATAGCTGCTAAATATAAACCTTTCAAACTCTGATTTTATTTATTATTCCGTATCTTCTAATACTACATGTAAGTGTATAATTTTTTATAGATTCATCATTATGTAACTACTTCTTAAATGATAATATTACAATACAGACATTGGTCATTTTATTTCTTGTAAATAATGTGAACATTAAGTATATGAAATTGTTTTCAGGCCGAGAATTCTTTGTTGGAATATCTGACAACACCAACGAAGCAGGAGCAAGTGCTGTAGCTGAAGCATTTCCTGAGTTCCCATGCACTCCCATCAAGGTAAATTTAAGTGCCGTGCCGAGACAATAAATAGTTTTCTGGAAACAGATGTGAATGAGCATAGATCCGCAAAAAAACATATACAAATTCCCTCTTGTTTATGGTGTGATGTGAATGTAGAGCCTGCTTGGGATTTCATGAAAACAAGCAAATTAAATTATTCTTAGAAATAGCAAATAGGGCAACACCTTGGGCATCACAAATGATTATAGTATTATAATAAATAAAAGGTGCAGCTTCTTTAAGTACCTACTTAAGTTCATATAAAAAAACTTGTAGGTATCAAAAGGGGCTGGAGACATAAAGAAATACATCACTGTAGCGGGCCCAGATATACTTTGTGTGAGTGCCAGCAAAGAAGCCAAGGAGCTGCTGAAAAGGATCGAGAGGGAAGCCAACTTCTCCTACCAGACCCTCACAGTTCCAGAGGATAAGGCTGCCAACTGTCTTTACGTCAACGGCACTCTAATACATAGAGCTATCGAGGAGATACCTGATTCATTTAAGGTAAGGATCACATTGCACAAAACTGTTTGTCTTCCTATGAGTCTATTTATTTATTTTCTTTGGGGCAACCAACAGATATACAATATAATATTAAAGTTGAATATTTTTACACTATTATATACTACTTAATTATTATATACCCAACACCATTACCCACGAGTTACAAAGTCTAATTGAGTTACTGTTTTGTAACACTAGGAAATGATTTTTCTATTATGAAATTCCAGGTATTCTGTGAGAAAATAGACTTCGCCAGAAGGTCAATCTGCTTTTCCGAACTCGCTAAGATGCCGGCGGGCCTTAGTTCGTGCTGCCTGCTCGTAAGAAAATCCTAATTTAATAACAAGCGTTTACAATTGACGAATCTCGCTTAAAGGCAATACCATGTGTTCAACATAATATAAAATGTATCTTCATATTTATAAAAAACTCTCCAAATACATCTATTTAGGTTCCGTATGATGTCTGACAAAATAGATGGCTTTAAGAAAACAATACCGCGGCTTGACAATTCGGTATTTCATCCACATCTCAAAAAGTTTTGTTTATGGATATTAATAAATATGTGTTGCCCACTACCTTGACAGGTAACCCTAACGAGTCATATTTCTAGTATTTTCATACAAAGTATTCTTGTACAAACAATTTAAAATAGCTTTCACGTGTGTTAAATTCGCATGAAGCTGGATTGGTACACCACATTTTAATATAAAACATGAAACAATTCAGAATCTGTTTCAATAAGTATTATTAATTAACTGTTTAGTCAGCTATTTTATAAATTACGAGGCCGTTTATGGTAACTTCATTATTGTTTATCGATCATATCTCTGGGTATGGACAGTATTTTACAGTTTCAAATATACTTCCTTTGAAACTTATTTTATATTGCCACAGTTGTAACTTTGATTCATTTATCGACTCCTCCGAACTTCCATATTAACATTTCAATTAAAGTATAATAATGATTTTACTGAAAATAACAAATGCAAAGTGATGAATGCATGCGACCTGCCCTTCGCATTAGCGTTGTAAATTAATATTTAGTTAGCTAGAATGCCCTGTACCCTCGTAACAAACAATATCTGAATTAGGTAGGTATACTAAAGACAAGTAATGACGTTTTCAACATTACGAAGACAAAAGCATAACGATTTATTAATATTTGTTTTTTTGCCACACTTGACTGGTAAATATTACTTCTTAAGGGGGAAGCTCAGGGTCAAGGCGCGAAATTCAAAATGTCAATGGTTTTTATTTTTTTACGAAAAATTTGGACATCTTTACGATGTAATTAATGTTTTGCGATATTAGCATTCTGCATTGGATGTCTCGATGTATTAAGTTTGCTTATGTAAGGTTTGTAAAAACCGCCACTTTTACTAACTTTATGGTGTTGTATCGCTTTAGGTACTTTTTTAAGCAAACTTAATACATCCAGACATCCAATGCAGAATGCTAATATCGCAAAACATTAAATTACATCGTAAAGATGTCCAAATTTTTCGTAAAAAAATAAAAACCATTGACATTTTGAATTTCGCGCCCTGACCCTGAGCTTCCACCTTTAGTATATTTATTATTGTCCATTAGTCCATTATAACGAGACCAGGCATCCTTAAACACGATCCCTTAGATAGTAAACGATGTACAAGTATATAAAGCGCTTATACATGAACAAGTATAACTTTAGTCTGATATTTAATTACCTATTGTTAAACAGTAGTAATTCTTCTACATACGAATATTATAAGTACAATTATTATATCAATAATGTTTCGTCGTAAAATAATAAGTATCATTAATTTGGTGATGGTTGTTCAATAATCTATGACACTGGTTGTAATAATAGTACAACACACAGAATGCTTATAGTATTAAATTGTATACATATATAAATATTATATAATAATCATATATATTTGTCGTCTGTTTTAGTATTGTATTCGTAACAGCCGTTGGTGGATTAACAAGTTAAGACGATAGTTTGTAGAGGCATGCAAACTTTTTTATTAACCGACTTCAAATAGGAGGTGATTCTTAATTCGGTTCAATTTTATATTTTTTCTCGCTAATGACCTTATTCCATTGAGTCAGGCTCAACGTTATTCAGCTAATGTCGACGTAGTGGCGTAGACACGAGAGATTGTACTATCGCCTATAATACTGTTCTTATTAACCCTTTCACACTTATTTATATTTTACTTATTTCCCTAATTTCTAAGACTGAATAATTGTGTACCTACTATAAAATAATTTTTGTGACACATGCGAATGCGACGCTGCACTAAAACCATTTAGACAAGTGCATAGATCTATACAAGGTATAACAAAAATAGTGTAAAATATTTTATGGGGTTAACAAGTAGGTGATAACGATCACGGTTATGTATAAAATATATGTGTATTTGATTTTTCTTTGAGAAAGCGAGACGGCATTGTTTCATCGCTGACTTAGTATGTTAGTTTTATTTTAAAAATTTCAAATAATTTGATTATATCCCTTTAAAATATTTTATAATATTATTGTTAAACCTTATATATACACAGAGTGAACATAACGCGAATGTCATAAAATGAAATAATTATACTGATGATTTATTGATTTGTCACTAACGATTGATTCCAAGTATATCAAGGAACACATCGTTAAAACAATATAATAAAGCATAATATAAGTAACAAAATTAGCAAACAATAAGAATTTAAAATAATTCCACGTGCAATGTATGGTAACGGCAATGTTTTTTACACGTATTTTTTTTAAACTGATGAATCGGTATAGATAAAACAAATTGTTATATCACAATGATTTCCGAACAACAAGCTCCTATTGTAAATTATATCGTTTTAAAGATTTCGCCCTATACAAATAAGTAAATGTCTATAAATAGACTGTGAATGAACACCTGTGGTTGGGTTCATGCTTTGTGTGGTGAGTTCCCTTATAAAAAGCCGTTAAACCAGCGGCAAAATTGAACAAAATAATATAATTCCTATTATTCCAGACGCCCTGAATCCAATACATTCCTCTTTTAGTTGTTAAGGGTTTTATTTAGATTAATAAATAAATTTATTGTGTTTTGTTTTGTACTAATAAGCTAATGAGAAAATCACGATATCTTCGTCTATTCTATTGTTTTATATTGAAGGTGCCCTTATTTAGGCGCCATGATATTTTAGAATATTATGCCCAATTCTCACAATGAAATAAGAAATGATGGTTTGAATAAAACTTCAAATACTATATATAAGTTAAAACAATGTGAGTATTTAGGTTTAATTGTCACACAGCTGTTTTTACATTAAACTTTTTTCCAATAATTTGTGGACGACCCAATTGACGTTGTGTGTAAATACTTTTTGTGTGTGTATTATGAATCTATTAATTATCTATCAGTTTAAGATATTCACATGATAACTTGCTTTGAGATTTTTGGTATTAGCGGCATCTAGTGGATTCTACCGGATGTTTATAATGGCTATGTTATATGAGTCCTTTTTCCTAGATACCATAGCTTTATCAAGGTGTTTTTTTAAAGGAAAAATATACGCAGTCAATGATTATTTGGGTTTGGGTGGAAGTTATCGACCAAAAATATTTCACTGAAAAGTAGGTGTGTAAACACCACTAGTACGTCAAGTGCAAGATTATTCGTTAACTAACTGTATAGGTTACAGTCTACCGTATTTAAACATTCTGTATGGAGGATTGAACAGCGCCTCTAGCGGACGGTATTTGAAACTTTCAATTCTCCATACAAAATGTCTAAATACGGTAGACTATTAAGTATACGGTTATCGTACGAATAATCTCGCATTTGACGTACAGATTTAAAATGCCTACCTACGGATTCGTTATAAATGAACGTATATTTTAAGTATAATTATAATAAGTACAATGATAATCGTGTGTATCTTCTCTCTTGTCTATTTATTCTTATTTGATTAAATCAATAAAGCTATACATATTAATTATATTATAAGTATGTACTTACATAATAAAATACTTGTTGTTACATGTTTAAAGCAATCTTCAATGTTTTTCAGGAGCATTTTTTTGTTGTTGCTAACGACAAAATAATCTGTTGTAATTGTACCTAAAACTGGTTGTTGTAAATTATGCGTAAGTGACATTTAGCTATAGACATACTGCCTATTCTCTTTTAAAGTAAAAATTGCTTCGATTAGTTTGGTTTCTTAAAACTCAATAAGATTGAAATAAGTGAATGGGCAGATTCGTGTGGACTCCGTTTTAATATCGTTATTATCTTTCATACAATTTAGTCATCACAGTCTGAGGAACTAGTACAAGTTTTATAGTTTACGAAAATCGATTCCAGTATCGAATCTTTTAATATATTACTAATAAACGCTACCGATTCCCTTACGGGCCGCTTCTAGTGAAATGTATAGACATCGATCGAACACATAAGTTTAAGTAGGTATCTACTGTTTTCAATGCTGTCAAAACGTGTACTAAGCACCCTGATCATGTATTAAGTATTATGTGGTGATAGATCTATGAGGATATTTTTATTTTGTAATATGTAACAAAGTTTATTGGTGTTATATTAATTTTATTGTAATCGCATAAAAGAGCTTTAAGCTTTTCTTTTTGTATAATTCGATGCACAAGCATTCCCCTGCCTCTAGTATTACTATATACTTAATATATTATTTAAGATAATTATTTAGATCTGTCATTATGATTACACGATACCAGGGCCCCAAGGCTGCTAACACAATCGATTCATAATCTCACAGTTACTATGCGGTTGCAGTTCGATTGTGAATCGATTGTGTTAGCAGACTTGGGCCCTGTACGTTTACAAGCGTAATAGGTACTTGACGTCAACCTGCACAGAAAATACTGAACTCAATATAAGGTTCAAGAGCATTCAATATCAATCCGATGCAACTTTATTCGTTAAGTGTGTAAAAAAACATAAGAGCTCTGGTTCAGGAGCGGGTTTTCTCTGATTTTACGATGTAAGTATAATCACGATGTGTATAAAGATACTTTCCATTGAACACCCCCAACAAGAATATATTATGCATGTTGTTAACAAATAAATTATTGTACTCTGTACGGCTCGTTTTATTTTTCATATCGGAAACTCAAGCACGATTCTTTTTACGTACCGTTGCGATAAGCAAGCGTCTTCCAACCCTCTCACACTACAGATTTCATAAATAAGTAGGTATGTGTGTGACAGCATTTTCTCGATGACGCGGACGTTACGATTACATTACCGAGGGCTTACAATTACACTACAGTTACATAAGTATGAGTTTTAACGTATTATTAGTATAATAAGTTGTAGGGAAAAAATATTTGCGCTTATAGGAATTTTGTGCAAAGTAATGAAGTTTTAGGCGACCAGCTTTATGTACAATTTTTGTAAATTGTCTGTGTTACTAACATGGGCGTGGGTAGTTTTTTTTTATTTATTTTCTTTGTCTCTTTTGGGAGCTTAAAATCGCATTAGAGTAAGGCATTTTGAATTATTGTGTTGCAAGTTGAGGAGGGCGTTGGTAGTTTACCTACCTACTCCAATCCGTTTTTTTTCTCGTGAGGTAATCCTCATGAATACCTGCAAACTTCGGGGGAGGCAAGTGGGTGATGGCGGACTTCCTTCTTAGCTGCACAACGAGGTCGCACTAGTATGTACCGTGACTCCTACAATGCAAAAGAGAGCAAAAGAAAAATAACAGAATTAAAAAAAAAAAAAAATGTAAAACTGAGTTCCCGCCCATCCCGTTGCGAGTTTCGTATTGTATGTGGACTGTAACTGGTACAGCGAGCCCGTGCGAATGCCTTTGATTTTTTTCTTCCCGACCATGCTCGGCGCACATTCACAATAGCTTTTTGTGTACATAATGAATTTAATCATTATGTATGCAGGACTTTCGGAAGTTGCCCGCGCGCGGTGTCCCTTCTACCATTAAGATTTTTTTCATCGCGCGTTACAAATAATATTTATTGCATTCGTAACTAGGTAGTAAGAACTCAACTACTAGAACTAGGTAGTAAGTAAGAACTTTAACCAACAAGATATACCTACCACGGTTCCTTGAGGGCCGATTCTAACAAGCTATCAGGGGCCACGAGTTTGTAGTGAGAACAACAGAGGCCACTGAATTTTAGACGAGGTAAGGGGTCCAAAAGTTATTTGTACCGATTAGGGGACGAACTATCCATTGATTATTAATACGCGCTGATCGACCCGCATTTTCTTAGGATAGGTAAGTATGTGATTAATGATGGTACCTAACAGTGACTTGGCATTTTGTTGTAGGTGTGTGTGGCTCATCGTCAAAACAAAGGTTTCTGTTTGGTTTAAAGGCCGTACAAAGTACAGAAAGCAGATGATGTAAACGGAATGAACTGCAAGTACAGAAGTTCTAAGTAAGTAGGTGCCTACCTACAAACTTACAAGTAACTACCTAATTGTAAAGTATAAACCTTATTCCTCCCATGAGCTAATTTCACCTCAAATAAGCAGCAGTAAATATCTCTAACCACTCACTAGGTACTCTGTTTAGACTAATCAATTCTGCAAACAATGATTTATTCTTATAGAAAGTAATCTGATACATACCTATATAGATGAGGCAGCTACGACAACGTTTTTTTAAATATGTGCCCGGGTATTGAAAACATCATATTATATGGGTTGAATCAGTGAACGAACTTCATACCTGGAGCTTTCCTTCACGTACGTATCTGTCCGTTCTTAGGTATATTACTGTACTGCACCGTATCGCCATGTCATAAAAAGATCGCAAGCTTACAAGTATTGATGAGGTAGGTATATGCCCAAAAGTGGGTTGTCTGCTTGTGACGCCAATCGGCGCCAGTCCTTACTCGTAATGAGCCTCTTACCTCGTTACAGTGTCAACGAAAAAAGGAAAATTCCCTCGCAAGAGTCTATCGTGTGTACTTAGCATTATCCGTCAAAAGTTGCGCCAAACGATCATTGAGTAACTACTAGCGCTCTAGGTGTGCACGTAACTTTGAGTATAAAATACCTAGAGCAGGCGTGACCAGCGCTTCATATTTTTTTTTATTTGGCATCACCATAGGTATTTTGCCATTGTCAAATGTGTGTTTTTCCTATTAATAAGTATGTTTTAGTTTTTTTTTTCCATGTAAATAACTTTTGTACATAATTTATAGTAATAAATAAAATGAGCACGTTATCTTCTAACTAAAAAAAAAAACTAAAGTATACTTAACTACCTCGATTCTACAACAATACCATAATAAGTGACGACTGATTATTGCAATTGGTACCCTGCTTTCCGTGACGAGGGTCCTGGGTTCGAATCCTGGTAAGAACAAACTTTGTTTCAAGAGCACGAATATACCCGAAACCTGAGTCATTGATGTTTATTATTTATATAAATATTACTTATATACTGGGTTCGCCCTCAGTCCATTGTACGATACCCACAATGCAAACGTTGCTTAGTGTGGGACCGTATAGCTGGTCTGTTCGTCTGGCGATATTATTTTATTAACGTAAACTATACGTATACTCAAATGCAAACTATACAATATTATAAAGTATTTTCATTCGCAGCCACAACTATGTAGGTAACTATGTATAAAAAATATATTACATCAAATAAAAGAGAATTGTTTGTTATATTAGGAGTTCGTGAACGCGCCTTTAATGTTTTCTTAATCTGTTATATTGTTACCACCGCACCGGTACTCTGAAAGCTAATCGATGACGTGTTATTACATTTTATCGGCAGCCGGGAAAGGAAGCACTTCCGTACAAAAACATGTACCTAAAATATTATCACATCACAATACTATAGCCCTTTGTAGCTATAGCCTTGTAGGGAATCGTTCGGGTATAAATTGGTGGTAGAAGCGGTCGGGGTAAAATTGAATTGTGAGAAAAATCTGACGACGAGCGGGAAAAAATGAGAAAACGATTTGTATGAGACTCTAGCGCTGAGGAAGTCTCTTAGTAATTATATTGTAGATTACGCTCTTAGCGTTAATAACTACTCCTGTATATTCCGTTGTTTTTAGATCTTAATACCCTCTAGAGGCCTTTGCCCAGCAGTGGGAAGGCGTGGCTAGAGGTTTTCGCTTAGGCAATTTCGTTCCCATGTAACAATAAGGGTTCCATCAATCATTTTATTTAAGTATGTTCTTCGGAGACTGTAACTATGCTAAAGTCCTCACGTAGCCACGAAGTCGTAATCACATCCAGCTTATTTTATATTTAAATAAATACTTTGGTTTGCAATAAATGTCTATTTAAAGAACGCCATAGTTCACTTCAATTTAGTTGATAAATAGATGTAGGTACGTATAGTTACATCCACCGGTGTATTGGACAAACTTTTCAATTCACAACATCTCAACCTCGTTCTAAACTCTATAGAGAAGCCATTGAAAAGGGAGGTAACTCTTAATTATACTGATAAGCAAGATCCCGGGCTCCCCGCCGAGTTCTTTCAATTTGACTACCTACTTTATAAGGTGTCTAAAAGTTATTAAAGTTCGCTAAACATAAACAGGAAATCGGTTGGATTATTATATAAAATTACCCGCGACTTCGTCCGCCTGGTACTTATTTAACAAAAAGCGGACGAAGTCGCGGGTAACAGCTAGTCTAAAATAAAAGTAGCCTAAGTTACTCCTTGTTACATCAGCTATCTGCCAGTGAAAGTCCCATCAAAATCGGTCCAGCCATTTCAGAGATTAACCGGAACAAACAGACAGACAGACAAAAATTGTAAAAAAATGTTGTTTTAGTATATGTACCGTGTATACATCCAAATGAACTTAGTAAAAAGCGGTTATTTTAATATTACAAACAGACACTCCAATTTTATTTATTTGTATAGATGTATAGACTACTCAGACTCGGGCAGACTTTTTTCGTTAATGATTCTTCACAATACGTGATTCTTGTATATTATACTCGTACTTAATCTACCTATGTCTTAATATATAACTATGTTTAGTCAGAAGTTACTGTCAGGCTTTTGCGTATATGTTGAAAATTACTTAACTCAATTATACCTAAGTAGGTATAGTTGCCTACTTATCGAAATTAGACAACTAGTGAAGCGTAATAATAGGTTGCAATAACTAAGTACTTTATATTAACCTACTCGTTGTTTACGTACATCTTAAGTAATTCAGCGGATCGTATCTATCCCAAAATAATTAGAATAAGTAGGATAAAAACAGCGAAATAAAATCGATCATGGATAAAAACTTTCCAAGGAACAACATTTCGGAAGCAATGTTTAATGCATGCTTCGGCACTTGGCGGAATCGTTGGATGACTTCTAAACTTTCTTGTCGTGACTTGGAGTTTTTCGTTTTATGTTAACAGTTAACGATACCGTACCGTACCGAGTTACCGTATTTCATGTAGTTTCAAAGTGAATCGCGATTTGGTCCCGTGATCCAATCCTCGTGTTGTTTGTAAATATAATAATAGTACTAGACCTTTTAATATCCCACTGTTAGGCACGGGCCTCCCATCAATACAACGGAGATTAGGCCATTAAGTCCACCGGTGCTTAATGAAAGTGAATATTATTTGTTCTACACCTAAAACAGACTTATAAGTATTCGTAAAAAGGGATTTATATTTTATGACAAATAAGTTTTAACCTACATGGAACACGGTTTACCTACGTTATTTTTGCAGCATATAAACTGGGATTTCTTTCCAGTGTGAAATTTTTAGACAGTGCCGTTTGCTTTTAGTGAACGTTTATTGAATTTTCGAAGGGTTAACCGCCCCTAATTGCTTAATTGAGGGAAAGGTCCATCTTCGGACCTTTTGCTAAATTTGTCTTAGTTAGCGAGTTATATGGGACGGCAGTAAGTACCGTGGTGCCTCGTTTCATATACATAGGTACCTGACCAACTCGAAATACACAAAAAGGCACCTTTTCCTCCTGTTTCATTGTTGGGAATTTCTTAAAAGGATTGTGTTTTACGCTCGGCGGGGTAAATACACAGATTTTGTTTCGGGTCGAGTTGTGTCGAGTAATTTCGCTTGCTGCGTGCGAGAATTTCGACTTTTGTCATTGTTTATTTATTATGTCGAGCGGTGTAACTGTTTGGATACATTTTTGGATTTCACGAAACTTCTAATCGATTAAAATATTTTCATTATAAAATTCTAACGTTTTGTTTTATTTGGTGTGTGGACTCATTTTGCCAATATAAGTACCTTTCTGGAAAAGGTGCTTACGGGCTACGACTTATATAACGATATAAAATTATTTATTATTTATAGGAAACAGTGACCGGTTGTTTAAATAATGTTTGTTTAATGTTAATATAGGAGATTCAATGCAGACCTAATTCGTAGACAGGCCTAATAAACTCCCCCCCCCCCCCCCCCCCAACCCTATAATTAAAGTGAAGGATACCTTATTTACAAATTACCGAACTTCTTGGGAGGACTTGAAAAGTCAACTTTCACCATTTAATTTTATATTCTTACACTCGTGCATGTTTCTGAATACATAATATTCCTCTAAAATAAGCCATTATAATTGGAAGAAACACGTTTCTCGTAAAATTAAACAAAATTGATAACCTTTATCTGCGAGTACCTACAAAGAGTCTGTTTATCATTTATCACATATTACTTGTCACTTGTCACAATTCAAGCTGCGAGTTAGGTATGTAGCTATTCATATCAATAGGCCATTAGGGAAAAAACAAGGTCGCAATCGGATGCAACGGGTGGTAAAAAATTGTGTGCAGTATTTTTATTATTGATTTTTATTTCAACTCCATTAATTATTTGTTCCTAGAAAAGGTGTAGCGAAACTTAGAGCATTTATCTTGCTTCGTACCCGTTTTCTGAACGTTGGAGGTAAAATGTTGCATCCCCACCGAGTTGTCACGTCGCCAGTGTCAAATAAAATAACAGATTATCGAGCAGGAGCCCGTGCGTGGAATAACAAATCCCTAATGGCTAAAAGCGATTTCGGCTAAGAAGGCACGTTGTTTGACTCGGAAACTTGACAAAGTACCTATGCTAATTCCGTAATATGCTTCTACATTTTAAGTTTGGATGAAATAAATTAGAATGTTTCTTTTAATGTCGCTAATTATTTTACTCATAATATTTTCGTAAACTAGTTTTATCCGCGAGCCCGCGCATGTACGAACCTTCAGGAATTATGTAATTTCACAGTACAAACTTTAATCCAAATGTGTAAAGCTGCTTTTGCGTGATGCTTAACCAAACTCACAAACATGTTTACATACTTTCACATTTATATAGTAGTTAAGACGCACAACTACTGCTGGCATTGAGTGTCAATACTTAACTGTAGGTTACGGCTTGCTGCTGCCTTTTAGCAAGCCGTAGGCAGGCTTGCCACGGCTATGTAGCTACTAGGTACTGTTTAAGCGAAATTTAAACAGAGAGTACCGAAGCCCCCGATGTATAATACTCCTTAGCGGCATTTAGTTGCTGGACATCTGCGTTTAGTCGTAGAATATTAAGGGGGGAGTTTTAATTTAGGTAGGTATGAATTCCGATTGACACGGAAGGTAGGTATTATTATTATAGGTATTTGTAATTGTTACTCTTGTTTATCGTCTAAATTCACAAGAATTATGTTATTCTGCAAATTTGAATCTTCACCAATCGCACAAACACACAACTCATTGCAGCTATGTATACTTACCTACCTGAATCAATTACCGTGCTATAAAATACAATTTCAGCAAAAAGAAAATAGTTAGCCTACGGAGACTAATGATTCTCTCTTTTCAACGTACAAATTCACAACGGGTGGGGCCAGCCAGTTTTATGTATCCGTTGCTTGTTTCAACGCATCGGTTCAGCGGAATTTTCATATTGAATAAAAAAAACCAACATTCTGCCGAATTTTCTATACATTTTATCAGTTATATATGAACTACTATTCCGTTAAAACTTACAACTTTTTGTTCCCTTGTTAATAATACTATTGGTGTTATGTTGATGTGATTGTAATATTATCTGTTATTATTATTCAAAGGAGTAAATGAATAATACTTAGAACGATATAATTCTTTTCACCTTAGAAACAGTTGAGGCTTAAGCGGGAAATGCCCTGGCGCCTGCACAAAGAGCTAAGCGCTGATTGATCCGAGATTGATTGTCTTCGACTACAGATGAATCTGTTGTCAATCGGAGCGAGCGATTGAGTCCTAAATTGAAAATATTATGATTGAATCTATGAATCGACTCATTAAATGATCACTCTGATATCACATCTTCCGCAGACCTGCTTATGACTCAATAAAAATGTGTTCCCAAGTGCAGGGTACCTACTTATTTGAAGAGTTTTAGGCACTGACTTGGGGACTAGGGATGTTCCGTGAAATTGCGAAACGTCCCATGGAGGTGACTAGAACAGTGGCGGCACACGAGTCAATGTTGCCAGCGTTCTGAGTACCCCGCCTACCGATAGTATGGGAGGGGATTTTTTTATTTAATATTATTTTAATATATTTTTAATTTGTATATATCACGGACTCCGCTGATCTGACCGCATGTCTGTGCACACGCATATAAAACCAATCAACGCCTGGAAACAATAAACTTTTTTCCAGTTATATTTATCCAGCTTGCGATATAAATGTACCCTGATCCGAAAGGAATCCAATTAACTTAGTGGCTCCTGGAACCCGCCGCCAAATACACTATTACGGCTCGCATAAAAGCTTTTACTAACAGCCGATTCATATATATAATCTATATGTAGCTAAAGCAATACTTTTAGTATTGCTTTTCCATGTATTGCAGTTAGTGTGAACGTCTGTAGCTGTTGAGTCACCCACTTCTGGAGAACATACATGTATAAACAATGAGTATGTATGGCTAACTAACTGGAATCCAATACAATATTCCACCCTCATGGGTATAAGTCCTAGGGATTGAATTTCAAAGCCCTTTCTCTTCGCGTAGGGGTGTCTACCTACCTACCTGGAATCCAGGGTATCGCGTGCGTATTATTTTTCAAATTTAATATGAAATTATACAGGTTGTAAGTGGCTTCTTAACGGAAACTGATACCATCGATTCAACTCATGATTCTGGACACCCCAGAGTTGGAACTTTCCATGGATCTTTTCATAAATTATACGTATATTTTTCGGTATTTTTTTAATTGATTTTACCATGAAATCATGATAGAAGTCTATCACCACGTGATATTTAGTAAAAAAACGTAATTACAAATTTAGATGTTCAACTTCGATGTAAAATTGTAAATTAACACTCGATACGCTCGGACGCGCTCGTCGATCGCACGAGTCGGGAATCGCACGGTGCTTAGTGTGGTGATCGCGTGTTTACGATACACAGCGCGCTCGAAAATTACTACATTTATAACACAAGACTTTTGAAAAATGATTTCTATGATGTTATTATAGGCATTAGGTAATTAACCTTTACCCAAAGTTTTTGTTACCATGCCCCTTACACCCTTTATAGATAGGTGCTTACTTTACTTAAAGATAAAACAAAGTGAACAAAAATAGGATAATGCTACTGTGGTTTCACTTACAGTTACATGGCCTAAGCGTGCTGATATTTATGTATCTAACTATTTTATTATTTCAGTCTTACCAAAGAAAAAGCTATTTACCTTTTGCAACACAAACTATATGTGTATGGCATCAGCCTAATATAACGCTGCGTTTACGTTATCCAGAAAACACGCGGTCACTGTTAATCTTATTTGTAAAATCTGTAGTATGAGCGGGACTGAACACGCGAATATTACCGAAAGTGACTCTATGCCCGAATCATCAACTGCAAGTTTAGTATTCTTACAATCATATCGAATAATACAGAGTGATTCAGAAATGGTATATGCACTAACCTTTAAATGTGTAATCATTATTTTAATAATAGTTTTATTTAAACAGCTAAGATAACATAAATATTTACAAACAGTAAAATAAAAAAAAAAACTTAAAAATAGTAAGACAACAAACTATGTATCAAAAATTTGAATTCAGAATTTCGATAATAATGTCAATTTAAAAAAAAATTGTTCGATCAAAATTTCTATTGTAATTTTGTGGAAACGGAATTTATTTTTAACCGACTTCAAAAAAAAGGAGGAGGTTCTCAATTCGGTTGTATTTTTTTTTTTTTTTTTTTTTTTTTTTATGTTTGTTACCTCAGATCTCCGTCATTTATGAACCGATTTGGAAAATTATTTTTTTATATGAAAGGATATGCTTACAGATTGGTCCCATTTTTTTCAAAAAATTGTTCTGATCATGGGATCCATGAGGAATTGAGAGGACTCCTCAAATTTTATAGGCAAACCTATAGCAATTTTGGTATTTTCATCAAGAAGTCAAGCATTTGCATTCAGAAAGTATCATTTGCTGAAGTGAAAGTGATGAAGAAGACCACAAATGGCCACCGGAACATGTCAGTGATACGTATTTCACGGGTTGCGCCAAGATAATCTCGATTATGATCGTTAAGCGACAATGAAAAAGCAAATTTAATAAAATGGTTCTGATGAATATGGTACCATCGAACTGATCTGATGATAAACCCAGGAGGAACTGGAACATTGTAATAAAACAATGTATCCAAGCCGTGTTTGGGCTTATTGAAATTGTTATGGGATGCACTTTGGCTATAAATAAATCTTTTTCGTGGATGTTCCGATTTCGATTATTCTTTTTTACAAAATAAGGTATACCTTTTTAAAATTCAGCGAGATTGATTCAGTGGTTTTTGTTTTATCTTGATTTCTTTGAATCTATGTTTTTCTCGCGATGATGTTATAATTGGTATACCTATTATCCAGTAAAAAAGATTGATATTACATTCTTTTTAGTGACAAATAATAGTAAATATATCCACTAAAAAGTGTAAAATAAAAAACTTTTTAACAAAATAAAAACCGTCTTCAAAAAACTAAAAAGCCAAAAATAATCTAATCTTGAAATCTACCTTGTCTAACTAAATCAAATATTTAACTAATCTGAAGTCGGTGCCAAATAAACTAACGATGAAGAATAACAAAAGTATACTCAGTAACGAGATGCGCGGACCAATTTGTAGGTATAGTCTTTGGCGCAGACCGGCAATATTCGACTCAGCTGTTTGCTTGGCACCGACTTCAGATTAGTTAAATATTTGATTTAGTTAGACAAGGTAGATTTCAAGATTAGATTATTTTTGGCTTTTTAGTTTTTTGAAGACGGTTTTTATTTTGTTAAAAAGTTTTTTATTAAAATAAGACTTATCGAAATTCTAATTTCAAAAAGTACAATTGCGTTAAGAGGCATAGGTTTAAAGGTTATTATAGGTACCCTTCTTGAATCACTCTGTGTAATTGGATATCCGATATCCCCGAAATTTTAAACACCTATACTGCCTATACCTATGCGTAGGTACTCGTACATAGTTAGAGCTTGGTATATGGAATGCAGGTTGATGTGTTGTATGGACACGACGGAAACTAGATGTCGAGGGGCGGCCATCAATTACGCCAGATCAACGACGTCGGCAGGTCAAGAGGCAAGCCTCAATACTAGTCGTGTAATGAGAACAGAATTGTAGGTATCATGTTACCATACATATTATGTCAAAAACATTTTGCTAGTAGTTATCTATGACCAACAAGCGTATAGTTCCCGAAAGTGGAGATAGAGGTGCCAAATAAACAACCGACGTAGAATAATAATAGTATACTCAGTAAAGATATGCGCGGACGAATTTGTAGGTATAGTCTTTGGCGCGGAACAGCAATACTCGACTCTGTTATTTTTTGGCACCGAGTTCACATTCGTTAAATATTTGATTTAGTTAGACAAGGTAGATTTAAAGATTCGTTTATTTTTTGCTTTTTAGTTTTTTGAAGACGGTTTTTTTGTTAAAAGTTATTTTTCAGTAGGACCTATGTCAAAAACATACCTATTGGATAAAGAAAATATACTACATTCAATTATAGTAGTCGGTATACTTACCCATGAGCGTAGCCAGGGTTGGCTTCAGGGTAAGTCAAAGTAAGGAGACTCGAATTGAACCATTATCTACTCTACGTCAAAAAATCTGATATCAATAGAAAGTCGCTCCTGCCCTGAAGTCGCTATTCTAATTTTCCAAGATACTATAGAGGCACATAATATCTTGACATAAGAAGTGATAAGTTTTTTATATTTTTCGCTTGACTTTATGAGGCAGGGGGGCAGCTGCCTCCCTCTGCCCTATTGTGGCTACGCCTATGTACTTACCCATATATTCCTTTAGAATTCATAGTTAAACCGTACATTATTGTCAAAAAGTAAATAACAACAAACTATTATTCTTTGGGGGCATAATGGAAGGATGTACAGAAGTAAAACGAGTCCATTTGTATTAAGGTTTTTCCTTTGGGGACTTTCCCGGTAATCGCCATTAAGCCGAGACCTTTGTTAGTCGATGTCGGTGCTCAGGTGGCGTTTCCTCGCAAATTAGCTATTTACTCAAAAACAAGTCACTCCGCCAAAATTACTCCGGTCTATATGTAGCACATACTCACAGATACATATTATTATTATCTGCTAGACATGATTTAATAAACTTACGGCGATTTGGTATGTAAAATATACTGATGCTATCCCTCTAAAGACTTATTTTAAATAATTTAATTTCAATAAGGACTTCTTAACCCAAGGAGATTATTATTCTCGTGTCTTCATAAAATTTATATAAATAAGTACTTTTTTTAAAACAATTTATGTCGCGTGGAAGGGTAGGCACTGGTAGGATGCAGACTGCTCTTGACAGCATAAAGATGCCGAACGAATAACAAAAATGTAGCAGATTTGAACATTGCTCCTCCGCTCGTACATTCAGATATCTCGCTTAAAGCAACGAAGTATCTGACAATTTTGTATTTAAGCCAAGCTATAGTTAAGCTGTTTTGATTAAAAGTACACATCAAGCCCAGCTAAATTAAGCGATGACAAAAATCTTTGTACCGATACTAAGTTTTACAGTGGCGAGGGCATCTCGTAGTTGAAAAGTAAGGTTCCTGTAACTCCGAAGATTAACTACCCACAACTTTAACATTGCACGTGAAAACGTACAAAAGCGTATAAGAATGCATTTTAATTTTATTCTTAGTTTAATACAAGCTCTCTGAAACTTCACGGGCGCTCAAATCCCGTGGACGTCCCAACGTAAAGTTCAACAAAAAGCGGATTAACTTCCGTGTAGTTCGGGGCTAGGTGCGAGTCGGCTGCTTCCGTGTTGAGTGAAATTATTCAGCTCGGCTCGGTGTGTCACCACGGCGCACAATCTTGCTCAAATTGCGGAAAAAAAACAACTGAAATTGTCGTTGTATTCATAATACCACCTCGGAAGTACCTATTTTTTTTATGAAGGCTTGTAAGTTTTATTATTATCATCACCATATACTTATTCATTGCGTACCAAAGTGTCACTAAATTGGATCGTATCTAGTATGGATGTAGGTAAGTACTATATAATAGCAACATGAACACAGATAACAGCTTGTCTTGTAATGTCCGTCAACTATACTTATCTACGTAATTGAAATTGTTTCCCCAACTTTGCCACACAACTTGAGCAACGCCGTGTTTCGTTAGATTTAAAGTAATATGTTGCCTTGGCAAAGAAAACTTTGAGAAAATATGTTTTAAAACAATGAAACAGTGGTAAGATAATCTTGGGATACTTGCACCTACCTACTTGGAATGCATATAAGTGCCTAGTTTGTGCATTGATTAAAATAATTAACTACAACATATAGTATATATCATATTGATTTTGTGACGGTAGCACGGTAGTCAAGTCGAAATAATGTAAATTAATTTCATGTTCTTCTGCTTCAAGTCTTTTGAAAACGGCATCGTTTTTTACAAACAAATAAGTTTGTAATAGGAACGGCTAACCATTGTTACACTAGACGATAAGACTCACGCATGGGTATGAGATGATAATACCGAGCTAAATAAATGTAACTTAGAGCAAAAATGTAACATAGGTAGTTATGTATGTATCTAAAGGTAATCTACAATTATAAATTAAAACAGCAATGTGAATTCCATAAGAACGCAAACATCTTGAGGGGTATTCCAGTTAGAGCACCGATTTTAATATCACCAATAGTATTCCACTTAGAGCACCCGACGGGAGTACATATAATAAAAAATAAAAAAGTCATAATGCAAACACGGATTTTTAATTGGTACTACCCCTCTCGATATGCATTATGACCGTTGGTGCGCTAAGTGGAATAGAATAAAAATATTTTTATTTTTTATTATTAGCGCACCCGTCGGGTGCTCTAAGTGGAATATTATTGGTGATATTGAAATCAGTGCTCCAACTGGAATGCCTACATCTCGCATCCCGTAGCCGAAAGACTCAATTAAAACTTAAAAATATGCGATGATAAAGACGGTAAATAAAAAGAAATCTGCGGATCCGCTTCGGGGCACGATGTAAAACACCCACTTCCCCCAAGGCAATATGCAAATCAGTTGCTAGCGTAAGACAGAAGGTTATAATTTCGGCCACGTTCTTTAAATTTACCTTTTAACAGCCTCTTGATATTTTCACTACGTGTCGTTTTTAAAATTTTCTGTACAGGTGTAAGAAAATAAGATAAAAAAGAGATAAAATTCGCGGAGTTTATACAGGATTGTTGATGCAGGTCACGCCGTGAATTTATCACAGGTCTACCTAAGGCACTCGGGGTGTAATTGACTGAAACAGAGGGTCTCAGGTTTCGGGGTGCAGGTCGGTGTTGTGTCGTCTCACTCGCACCTGTTCGATAGTTTAAGTCACAAGTCCTCACTGTCCTACACTAGAAATAAAGTACAAAAATAATAAACGCAAGGCTTAACTTAGCGATTAATTACACCTGGCTATGATCCGTTCAATCAACCCATTGAGCTCGTGTTTATAGCTGACGCTCAGTACATTTGATCGTGGTTGATTGGCAGTAAATACTGCACTACAAACAACCAGGTAGTAGGATTGGCATGTTTTCATTATTGTGGCTGCGTAGTTACTGGCGTTATTTAATCAACATGAGGTTCTATAGGAATAAAATAGATCTTGTTTGGGAAAGTTTTATAATTTTAGTGATGTGGAATGTTCATTAGCACATATTTAAAATACTATGACATTATACTTACCTTTAAAAAATATATTATACCCTACGTTCTAAGGAGTTCGTAATAGACTTACAACAGGTTCATTGAGCATTATTATATCAAATAGTATAGCTTGACTTTTAAGTTCACCCGTACTTATTTTTTAATGTATCTATGCCATTATGGAACTGGAACTGAGCTAGGTCCAACGAGCTGTTTGTTTAAGCGTCAATGAAAAACTATTGGACTGATTACAACGGTGTGTTTACTATTGAGTAAATTATGGATTCACATATATAACTTAGTATTACCATCACGCTAAGACCGTTGGAGGTCAAGCAGCAGAGCAATATCGATCGCAGGCAAAGGCTAATTACAATTAGAACAAAATCTATACATATAAATAAAATTGGAGTGTCTGTTTGTAATATTAAAATAACCGCTTTTTACTAAGTGCATTTGGATGTATACACGTTACCTATACCGAAACAAATTTTTTTACAATTTTTGTCTGTCTGTCTGTCTGTCCGTCTGTCTATCTGTCTGTCTGTCTGTCTGTTTGTTCCGGCTAATCTCTGTAATGGCTGGACGATTTTGACGGGACTTTCACTGGCAGATAGCTGATGTAACAAGGAGTAACTTAGGCTACTTTTATTTTAGAAAAAAAATAAGACCTCACGAAAAAAAATTAAAACCAATGTTGCAGCGCAGCGCCTAATTAAGTTTGATAGCAACAACCTGCAATGCGTCCCGCGGGCTTAGAATGGGAGAGCAGGCTGTTGTCAACGGTTGTCTTTGTTAAATACCACGCGGACGAAGTCGCGGGCAACAGCTAGTCTAAAATAAATGCATGTAATCAATATGCAAGGCTACCTTATAACTTACTGTGCGCCAACTCTTATCAGTCGATCCCATTCTAAACACGATGATGCGGCCTTCCAATGAATAATAATGCGTCGAGCACGTGCGATGGGTCCATGACATGATGAATTCATTTGCATCGGCGGGACGGCCGATCACGCAGCCAATCAGCATGTGAGACAACTCATATGGTTATATGTTCGGCGTACATTGAGTTGCCCACGGAATCGACTGGATGCATCGCATTTTATAACGTAAATGAGCTTCTCGGTATTTGCAATTGGTTAGTAAGCCTGCTATTTTATGTTGGTGCACCAACACAACACCGGTATGCGTAATGAATTGAGGGCTTACGCAAGTGTGAGATGGGTAAATACTATAGTAAGGAGTGATTCAACATTAAAATTAATTAATTATATCCATATTTTTCAGCCTGTCAGCGATAGTAACATAAAACAACAAAAACTTATAATCTAACCGCCAAATTTACAGACGTTTTATAACTTTATCAAACGTCATATAGTACTGCGCAAAGCAAAACTGTTGTATGCAGTACTATGTGGCGTTTGATAATGTTATAAAACGTCTATAAATTCGGGGGTAAGAATATAATATAAAACAAAATTGGAAAATGTCTAAATGGTTAATAATATGCTATAATCAGATAATATTATCCAGTCTTTTGTATCTCTCGACCACTGGGAAAGCCTCTAACTTTTAACTAACATAAGTATAATAGGTTAGGTGTTAAACGGGTGGACAGCGTCAGAAACACCACCCTTCGTTCTTTTATTGGAATCACTGGGTCGCCCGCGGACCAATGGATGCCACAATTGGGCAAATCACGTCAATACCTGGACGTCTGAAGACACTCGCCGCCATCGTGAGAGTCCGAGGTGAATATGGTACGAAAACACCTTTGCGGATATAAAGTAGTCACAACCAGCACATAACAAGGTCTTCTGTAATGGGAAGGCCTTTGACCAGCAGTGGACCAAAAAGTAGTTTTTTTTAAACCAGTAATTAACTCTAACCAATAGTGCCCCAGCCTATAAGTGCCATGTCATTATATTATACACCATCACGTCTGTATTCCCCGAAGTATAATTACCTTTAACCCACATTTGCTGATGGCACTTTCGTCCCAATGTAATAGGGTTCGAGCCTATTGCAATTATACTGGGTACACTCCCTCGATAAGGGGGATCCGGGCCACCAGTCCACCGCGCTGACCCAAAGCGGGTTGATGAATTTCACACATTTAAAAAACAGTTTGAACCACTTTATTTTTGATTTCGTGTCCAAAGCATGCATTCAACTAGCTATCAACGCTAAAAGTATTTAGTATGAAAAAATAAAAGCGGCTTTCTAATACATATAAATCAACAATTACAGGCGTTTATTGAGTTTTTAGACATTACTGAACTGTTGGGAAAGTTGAAAAAGTTCTTAATTTCTGAGCAAGTACTCGTAGGTAGGTACTCGCGCCAGTCTGTATTGAAAGAAAAAAACACTCGATTCATCGTAGGTCGTAAATTCATTTGCTTTCCGTCGAGAAATAAAAGCTATTGCAAAGTTTTCCTGCATTCAAATTGAGGCAGAAGGCTTTTCGATTGAAGTTTTGTAAAGAACAATTCGCGGCAGAACGACTATACCGCTGTGGATATTAACGATATTTTAGTTTTATTTTACACTCCAATGCGAGAATCATATCCGCGGTTGGGAACCAACAGCTTTGGTATCGATAATTTAATTCCCGACTATTAAATGTTAGTGTGCTTATATTGGCAAAGAGAGACTGACATATATGTTTCCATAAATAAATCTTATATGCAAGAGTATTTGCATGTTAGGATTAAGTACTAGGAAACTAACCTACTGACGCGTACACTCCGGTGCTCAAAAGGCTTCCAACTTGCATTTTAAATGTATCCATTTTTACATCCGCACACTGCTCGAATATCAAATACGTGTCTAGATATTCCTGCGTACAAACGGTATTAAGTATCAAAATACTGAGATAGACAGAGCTCCGCGTATTTATAGGTGAATCAGACCAAGTTTCACATACAGGTAAAGTTTATAAACAATACCGATGAAATGACAAGCTTTAAAAAACTATGGTAAGTACATATATTTAATCAAGATTTCCGTATTATATTTAAAAAAAATAACCCCCAAATTTATAAAAGTTTATAAATGCTTTATTTTTCTCTCTCTTGTAGTGTACAGAGTTTGATAAAACCTATGTAACAATTATAAAACATCTGATTGATTACCAACAACATTTTTTTTCCAAAATAATATTACAACCTGCGTAACGCACTTTTACATAACTTAATAATGTGAATCTGATATTTCAGTTTCCGGTCTATTGTTGGCTTAAATATTTGCATGTCATAAATATGGATTGTTTATAATTCCTGCAGAAAACAGGTGATACTGACAGACGGACAGGCAGGCAATGCAGCCGGACCTATCAATTTAAATTGAACCCGCTGGGTATCTTAATGCCTGGATATTAATTTGCGCACTCGGTATTTACCAGAATTAATTTAAATTTGAGTATTTAATATACAGTAATTGTTAATACTAATTACAAACGACTAAAGTGTTATGCACGATTTGTATGTGCGATTGCTTAATGAAGGAACAATAAACAATATTTTTGCATTTTAAAAAGCAGCCTGCTATATTTAGCATTCAGTAGATAGTTTAATATAACTAACAATGTACGATATCAGAGTTTATATTTCGAGTTCCACTCAGTTGAAATATTATATTCGAGTAAAAATTACTACACTTCATTTGAATGTTTGTGGGAGCCTATTGTTTGCAATAGAGAACAATAATGCAAATATATTAAACTAGCTGTCCTGCGCGAACTTCGTACCGCTTCAGAATCAAATGTATGAGAAATTAAATAATTGGTACTCTATGAAAAATTAAAACAAATCTATCCCACGAGAACCATACATTTTACTGAGATAAAAAAGTAGCCTATGTGCTATTTCAGACTATAATCTATCGCTGTGCCAAATTTCATCTAGATCCCTTCAGCCGTTCTGGCGTGATTGAGTAACAAACATCCATCCATCCTACCAAACTTTCACATTTATAAAATTAGTGGGATAGGTAAATAAAATATAATGTAGCAAAGAAAGGTGATGAGCTAAAAAAACTTGAAAAATCACTGTTTTATAGCGCTTGAAACGCTTAGTTGTAAACGTTGCATGATTATTTTGCGGGCAGAGTGCGGCGGGCGGGTCCGCCCGGGTCGACTAGGTAACCTCGTCATCTGTGACGATGCTCTCATCTTGATTGCTGGCCCACGACCTCGTAAATTTTCAGCTTTAATTCGATAGTCCTCACTTTGTATAATTATAATCTGCGCGTCACAAAATTGCTTTGTTTAAAATGTGATCATTATCCAGACTCATATAACTTTTGTCTTGTGGTTAACGAGGGTGTTGATGTGTTAATCTATGTTAGTTAAAGCGTATTTGATTATAGAAAATACTTGTTTAGTGTGTAATAAAAGCATAGCTAAATTACCGCTAGCGCAGCGCTCATTTGGCGATTTTATGAAATGCATTATTGTTTTTTTTAAATGATTTAGATAGGTAAAGACTAACCCTAGAATGTAAAGAAGCTATAATAAATTTACAATGGCATTACAAAGCAATTTTTCTAAAGAAAATAGGTGAAACGCTACACGAAAATATACTATAAATTTCAAATAATTAGATCTACCCCTTAAAATATTGTATACAATCAGTCAAGTCTTATATAATTATTAGAATCCTCTAAATGCGACTAATTTCCTCAAGATCTTGTAATAACTCCCAGTTTATACTCGTTTAACTTTCAACATTCCATTACAAATCATATGCATTCTCGTTGTGCATCATCACAAGTGATCACAACTAACTAATGGAATGACTGGGTGCAAACATGGTATTGTGTGGACGAAGTGGAATTCCGGCCGTTTGTGGAGTTTAACGGGAAATTTTATTAAATTGTTTCAGTACATTGAGGAATTTCAGTCGATGCTGACGTGGGCTATTGTATACTAGTATAGGTATCTTATTATACCAAATATTATGTTTGTCGTTATTGACTTTCAACGTCTACGTTGTCTTAACAATAATGTCGTTACACGACCATTTATATGTGCTCCCTAAGGCTTACACAAATTAAATTATATGATTTTAGCTTTGGACATGTTAGACTATTAATAAAATATTTATTATTATATCAATGTGCTGTTTATCGTTAATTTGATAACTAAAACCTTATCAATAGATTAGGTCAATTGTATTCGACACTAATGAATGGTTGGGTATAGCACGACACATAATATGAAATTATATTGATTATTAATTACAGCTTTCGAGCTCGAGGCATTGATTTTGTTTGACGATGTAAATAAACATAAGCTCTTAATTTGGTCCATCAATAATTAATGCATGATATAAACTTTCTCGCGCGGTACTACATCATACCAAATGAAATAATCAATAATGATTGTGTGAGCATATTCTTTTAAATGTCTTTTTATTTACTTTAGTAACTTTTTTAGTAGGTTTTAGTATAAAATTAATGTGTAGTGCAGATGCTTGTCGAGCTATCGTTGACTCTGTAATTAATTAGCAACTCTTTAGGGGAAGTTAGATTCTTGCCGGATGTGCCGACATTTTGCATTTTAGAAACTATGGTCACACAGTACATCCGATCTGAAGATAGACTTGCTATATTATTATGACACTGATCATATGTAAGTGATGTTTTAACCATAATGCATTAATATATAGCTTAATGATTTTCGATTGAATAATGTATTTACAGGCATTTTTATATTTAGTTTACCTACAGGATCAAAGTTACGCAATTAATATAAGTTAAATTTGGAGGTTACCAAGTTGCTATTCCGCACGAAAGCAGAATTAAGTAAGGTCCCTATAGACATTATCAACGTCTCAAATAAATTCTAGCATAGAGTATTTTATTTCAAATCTAAGGCTTTTGGAGCTATGCGCCGAACTTTATCGGCTACGGTAATGAAATATATTATGCAAATAGGCTAAGTATAAAGTACCGGCTTACTCTACACTAACTTGTCGCTCTCCATCGCTTTCAGGGCAATTGACGATAATTGACAAAATTTCAAAATGAATTTTGGTTTGACCAATTTGCTTTTGGAAGTTTAAATTGGTTTTGTTGGTGAGTGCAAGTCATGGGTGTCATTATGTATCATAGCCAAGGTCGGAGCTCGGATTTTACGCTGACTGTACGAGGGGGTGGAGATTTCAGGGTAATAAACATAAACAGCATGAATATACACGCTCATGAAGCACAAACTATGAATATTAATAGGATATATCATGTCCAGTGTCTACGAATCAGTACTAAGCTCATATCTAGTATTTGCATAGAGCAGGGAAATTTCTGCAGTGTAGTATACGAATATGATATGTTTGTAGTAATTCATGAGAGCGAATAAATTGTTATATCCACGTGCATAGTAAATTATCCGGATAGATGCGTGCTTAGCCGTAGTACCGCCTTTTGTAACTACTTATATAACTAGGTCGGTTCCTGCATCAATGCAGTGGCGTATTATAAGATTTGGCGCCCCGGGGCTAAGAGCCCTGGTCCTATTAAGTTTGCCGCCCCATAAATTAACGAAAGATAGGTAATGAATATGAAAGAAAGATGCCAAAAGCTGGGCGCGAAAAGCGGCTTGCGCCACTCCTGGGCCCCATGTCTGCTAATAATTCATAATCGAACAGCAACCGTATAGTTACTGTCACTTTTGACAGATGTTGTATGGATATCTGTCAAAAGTGACAGTTACTATGCGGTTGCTGTTCCATTATGAGTCGATTGTGTTAGCAGACTTCGCGCCCTGGCAGCCTGCCGCCCTGGCCATAGCCCACATGGCCCAAGGGTAAATACACCACTGCATTCATGTAACTAGAATTACGTAATATTAACTCTGTCAGTTACATTTTATTTTATGAGGCAATTAAACTTTGGTGAAAGAGAAATTATTGCAAAAATTGACCAGAAATTATTGCAGTTAAAAAACATGAACGTAACTTAATAAGTAAGTACTAACATCAAAGAATAAAAAAAATAAGTACAGCCTTCTCAGCTGAAATTTCGTTTTAAATTAACAAAAGAGGCAACGGTCCGCAAAAGTTTTGGACGTGAAATTATTTGTTGTGGCTTACGGTATTAAAGCAGAAGTAATCATTTTAATTTAAATGACGCCCATACTGTAGGTTCACTTTATTTTTATTCAGAAAATTGAGTTGGACGATGAACTACCTAAACACAGACCAGTTTTTGTCTAAACGGATATGGATTTGAAGCATTTAGAAAAAAACATTGATTTTAGTCTATGATAAAGAATTGCCAGCACAACAGATGTTGAAAACAGCAAAAAGAAATATTAGTTACTAAGACTAGCTTGAAATCAACCCGCACTGTTTAACGTCAAATTTATAATACCTACACACACACATACATAATGAATCAAAACTATTTTTTCGTCAAGCAACAACTAAATATGACCCTAGTTCAAACTATGACACTAGGACGTCAATCACCTCAGCCCTTCCATGATCATGGTTGTTGTAAAGCATCCGAAACGTCAAGAACGTTAAAAGATAAAATAAACGCGATAAAATCCGAAAAAAATAGTTTACTATTTGTTACTCTACGCCAGTCCAGTCATATCTAAAGTATATATAATAGTTGTTGCAAGTACCTATATAATGTAACAGCACACTGCAAAAAGGACCCTGTAACAGTTAATAACATGTTAGATGACCGTCTAAATACAGTCTAACCGCGCCCTCGCAACAATGACCCGACAAAAATGCGTAGGTAACTAAAATATTTCACGGCATGTAATAAAAAGAAACTTTTTCAAAAGGTGGCCCTTATATTAATAATGGATTTGGCTTCTTGAACTTTCACGGTTGGTTGTACATGAAAAGGAATGAAGGAATAAACGTAGTGTAAATTATGGTCGAAAATGACCTGAGTTTATGTATGAACTCATCTGACCTCAGTCCTCACAAGGTATCTTGACTGATATCGTAATGATTAAATAAAAAAATACTAGTAATTTGTTAGCATAGAGCTTACTTTAGCATAATGTAGCCACAAGATATTAACATACGAGTGTTTTTGGTGATCTAAAAAGATACAACAAACATAATACAAGTCATGTTATTATGCATGAATAGGTATATTCTACAAAAAATAATCATAAAGTTAATATAATACTCCTCAAATTATAAACGATAAATTACTAATTTAAAAAAATATAATATGTCAGCATGTCCTTTCAAGGCCACAATTTACTTAAAAATTAAGTGATATGAGTACGTTGCTCAATAGTAGATAGTACAACAAGTGCATAAAGTATTATTTTTATCCGAGACGTTTATCTACTTGAGCCGAAGGCGAGAGTAAATATTTAAGTGGAGGATAAAATTGCTGATTTTATGAACGAGTTGATACACTCCGCTTTTCACTTCGAGATTCGAATTCGAATTCCCTGCCTGGTTTTTAATATTTATTTGTTTTTACAGAACACAGAATGCCAATTACGGAAAGTAAACGTAATAAAAGTTTACGAGCATGAGAAGTTAATTTTTTTTTTAAATCTAAATGCAGTAACCTCTGTGCGTTAGATATTTTGTTTGTACTGATTTCCAAAAAATTAATTTGAGGTTTTGTGTAGTGTATGGAAACAAATATCGTCACAACTATTAAGTTGTAAACACATAAAATAACCCTGCAATACAATACTGCAATATTTCAATGTTCTTTTAATATAGCCTTTACTATGGCAGGAATTCAATTTTAATTAAAGTAGGTAGGTACTATAGATTAATTAAAAAGATTTTAGCGCTTACGCCAAGCCAAAGTACACTTACATAAATTAATTATTTAAAATAAACTTAGGCCGTTGAAAATCGTTGCTGAAATGAATCTGTATTAGATTTATTTATTCAGTTCGGTACATAGCAATTTTATTGATATTTTATTGTCTTGGGATTATGATGTTACCTTCTTATATAGGATTGCTGTTCCTTAGAGTGTATGTCCTTAGAGTGTATATAGATGTGTACTAACCTCTTTCTTTGAAATAGTAACCATTGAGTTTATTGCAGTCTCTTCTAAACAGAACCAAAAAAGCAAGGTTTTTTTTATATCTAACGTTACGCTTCGATTTGCCAACAAATTTTTAGATATTCCAGTAGACGTAATTTTTTTTACAGATATTCCAAATGACTGACTTGTCACTATTTTATGTAGTTAAGTAGAATTTTAATTATAGTTCTTATTTTGTTAAGTAAGTTCCTAGTAAGTTAGTATCAACACTGCAATCCGAGCATTAAAATAATCTCCTCACGATTTGCTGACGTACTTTGAACCAATAAGAATAGAATGCAATCCTCCAGCATTAAAATGGATGAATAAAATTGATCCCAAACCTAGGTATCAAGATGGCATGAGCCACATGAGATCCTAAGGATCAAGAGCAAACAAAGGCCTCGCGGGATAAATGCATGTCCCGCTATCACAGTATTGACTAACTAAAGGCTTATCCCCTTTGATTAACATCTTATTTATTACCGCATTCAGTGTGCGTAGGCTTGTATAATCAAGACGGATTGCTTGTACTCGTAGTGCTTAAAACAATCATACGTTCCGAGATTCTACTTGCATATTATTGTTAGGCGATAGGAGGCCAGTAAAGAGGAGAAGCCAAATGATATTACATACACACCTTAATGAAATCAATAACAACTTTTTTTTCATGTGGGTAAGCCATAAAGAGCACTTCAGCATGAAGTGACCACTGGCAAAAGCAGGCAAGCAAACTCAGTTGTAACTTGAAACGGCGCCCTTAGCATCAACCATTGGCGGCTGTAATTGTTGATATGTTTCAGTAATTTCATTTATTATCATCCTGTGTGTAACTTACCTCATAATAATAGTATACTTTTGTAAATCTACACTATAATCACCTACTTATATTAGCAAACTTATTTGCACGCAAAATTCTCACGTACCTATCATTCATTATCGCTTGAATATTTTCCTCCACGAGATTCATGTCAATCCACCGCCGAATTCTAAAGAATTATAATAACAAAACGACGTCTCCGAAGTGAGAGTAATAATAATTCTTAGCTAGAAACATGGCAATAATGGTGTAGGTCAACACCATCTGCCGTCTTCTGATTTATGATATTTCGGGGAAAAAACCTCTTCACGAGACGGCTCGGATCGTTTCTTGCCTTCGTAGAAATGACGAAAAAAGATTTTAGCACATTAGAGCCAAACTTACGGCCGCTTTGACAGTTGGGTTGGTAGGTGCTTTATATTATTATATTTTACGTTCCCTAATTTAATAGTTTGTTTTTATGTTCTACGTTTTTAAGATTGAACCTTGAAAGAGAAATCATATTTTGTTGCAACTAGGTATAATTTTCTACAAGGGGATATTTTACAGCCGCTGTTGGACTTTGAGGTCTAGGTCGGAGATCTAGTATTTGAGGCTTATGTACTTACATAACGGAAAGTCAGGATTTACATGGGTTCTCCACCTAGACACACTTTTATGTACTTGTACTTACATAAGATATCTTTAGTGGCTACTGAAGTTCGAGAACAAATAAAATATATTTAGTCCTGGAAAGTATCTATACAAAACTCTTAAGAGGGAATGAAACTATAAACTCTTAAGATTTGCTTCATCCATCCTTCTGTCAAAAGACGTCCACTTCTGGACATAGGCCTCCCCCAATGACCATCACGCTCCTCTGCCAATCGCATCCACCAGCTTCCTGCAAAGAATGTGATATTCTCGGTCCCCCTTGCCGGGGACTGTCCTACACTATGTTTTTCGGCTCGTAGTCGCCATTTCTAGAACGTTTGTTTATAATTAAAGAATATTTTATTATTGAAGTATTTGCGACAATAAAGTTTGAATTGAGTTGATTGTTTATTGGGACATTGAGTATCTTGACACTTATCGGCACTGTATGCTTAGCTAATCAGCAATTGATCGATGTCACTGATTTGTATATATCAAACATCACATAAACTGCTCCGGGATGTGGCACACAGTGGATATATAGTAAACTATCTGAAATTCCTGATAGAACAACAAAGTTTATGTACCTGCAGCAGTGATATACAACCGAACTCAAGTTGCTATTATGTTTAATGGATATAAAAAAAAAATAGTGTTTAGACTTAAACTTTTGATATGTGTTTCTAGATTATTGTGTTTTTATTTATGCTGGGGAATTATTTTACTCACGGAAAAACCGTGAGTGTGTCCACTGACATTTATTTTTATGATTGATAAATGAATATTTTTTCCATGGAATCCGGTGAAGAACGATGGAAGGGCGGTGTTTTCCTTCTATTACGTAACTAACTGAATAATATTTATAAGAACTTTAAAATACCAGTAATGTACCGCATTCCCGCCAGACTACCTCCTACCATATTCGTTGGCATAGTCCTTCACACTTCTATTCGTACAATGAAACCGCCAACCAATGGCAAGACATAGAATGCTCTCAAGATAAATATACTTAGGATGTTGTCCGTCAAGAAACAGATATTTGCCATCAGTTATACCCTTGACATTGTCTGTTATGTTTAAAAACTAGAAAGCCAACTACAAAGCTTCATTGATATTTTATTAATTCCAGGTCGAATTAATATTATAATTTGTTTGAAATAAAATGCTTATAGCTTTTTTAATACTTTATTATGGTTCATTATAACAAACATTTACGATAGATAGTGTTTACATACGAATGTTTTACGACAACACTATTTTAATATAAGTAATGTAATAAACACCTAGGACCATGTTTATGATTCAAAATGGAGGTGAGATATGTATTCATAATCAAGGAACGGCGTTGTAATGTATTTGTTGTTCTACTCTATGCCATGTAAAATGTTACTTTAAGAGACTGCTTTTACCACCCACTGAACAAAGCCATGTCGCCAAGCGGCCTAGCCGTGTTCCGGCATTATGTTCGGTGCTGCCATTCATGGATGGCGGGTCAGATCAGTTGCGCTGCATGTGCCTAGTGAATGTACCGTCTCTAGCGTCTGTAGCGTAGGCAAGTATGCTCCACCGTAGATCTCATCGTCACTTACCATCAGGTGAGATCGAGATCAAATACTTGCCTATAATGTAATAAAAAAAAAATCAGAGAAAATGAGCAGAATCGTGTATATTATATTTGTTTATGATGACATATCTCACTCTGTACAGCCTTATACACTATAATGCCAGGTCTGACTGGTAACTATTTATTTAATTAGACATTCCATTATATACGTTTAATATTAAAACGTCTTAAACTCAACTCTTCGCCCATCGAAACGATTTGTAAATCAGTCGTTTGAAGAATAATATTAACTTATACCTAATACTTATATAATACATAATATCTATATATAATGTCAGTTGAAGTATGAATATAATTTAAGTTCTCAAAAATTAAAATGTGTACCTATTAAAGCAAATATTTTTGGGTCAAAATTCATTTGTAAAATATGTGAATTCAATGGCTTGTTAAAAACGGCCCATTGCGATGTTTAAAACTGTGTAAGTATTATGATGAAAACCAACCGCGGTAGGTTGAAAATTGTGAATCTTTATCAATTACTTTTAATTAAAATCGTTTTACACCCGACCTGAGTGAATTCGGCCTTTCGCAGACGGACGGTTGTGACCGCACATTTCATTTAATTTGCTTTACAATTAGTTGCGTCAATTATTATATTGAATGCTTTAAAAGACATCTCAGTTTAAATGCTGACGATTTTGCTGCAAATTTCGCACCAGAACATGTTAATTTACAATAAAATCCGATGTTATTTTTACTAAAGTTGTTTATTTTTATAAACAAATAAAATTAATCGAAACTCGAGCCTTGATTAGTTTAATTAACCATTACGATTTACCATGAGCTACTAGTATCTTCAGAAATTATTACTTGAATTCAAAAATAACCATTACCATGGAATCAATCAGCGGATAGGATTGTATTAAGTGTTTAGTGACAATATTTCTAAGTTACGAAAAATTGCATCAGGACGGAAGATTAATTAATTACAAAAGCTACACAAACAACTTTAGATTGACTTGGAAACCAAACCGATACACACAGTCATAAGATTCAGAAGTGACGACTAACTTTTTGATTGATATGGTTCTTACATCGCCTTTGGCATTACCTACTTAGTTTACTTTACAAGTAACATTGTTTAATATAAAATAAATTAACTTAGGTACATAAAGTATGGGTAGGACTTATACAAGATTGTCGAATATAAGTTAAGTTAGTACTTTATTAGTTTTAACGCAATATGTGTAAGGTATATTACTACTTTATTTACATATAAAGTAGTTATCGAATAAGTTTAAGAAAAATTTCATCTCTTTACCTAACTAATGATAAAATTATCACACAGCGAGTTAATCAATTACCTTAGAATAACTTTTTTAAATTACTTATTCATATAAAGTTATTTTTAATTACGCTCATATCAGAAAAATAAGCAACCTGTCTCCTAATTTCAGATAATCTTGTTCTAATTAATCAAGAACCTGTGACATGCCTAGTTGTTTACCTTCCGGGTATAATTTACTAATAGTGTTGCTTAATTTTTTCTGAGTTTCTATTGACATCCAGAATACTACAGGTTTGAGTATCATATAATATAGTTAGGTTTAAATAATGTATCTGCTAAAGTGAAAATTAGCTACACAGATCAATCGGTGGTTGGCGCCAAATGATTGCCTAAGATTTAAACATCCTCGTGATCTCTTGATCATGGTAACCAATTTACTGCTAAATAATCTTGCACATCATTAACGACAATGACTCCTAGAAAAGACACCGAGATACCGGAATGACATTGAGTCCAATGATTTATAATGTTTTTTTAAACACCGACAACGAACTTTAATGTTTTATAATAGTTACATCTATGTTATTTATTTGAGAAATTGACCTCAATTTTACCTAAGGATGTAGTATCAGGGTATGATGTACTCCCTGCTCACTTGAGAAGATTGTTGTTTAAGCCTTCCAAGCACTGGCCCGTAGCAAACCGTGGTGCTATAGCTAAGTATTGCCATGCGAAAATGACATGAATGTGGGCAGTACGTAATGCTCCCAATAGGACCAATGTGTTACATACATGTTGTAGGATAAATACTGCATCTTTTATGATAGGAATATTTTTCATACAAAATAGTTCCATACATAATTTTATAACTATTACCAATAAAAAGGGAACAACACATTGCCTTGTAGCTCCCCTTTGTTGTTGTACCCGCAACAAATGTGAAAAGTGGAAGGTAAAATAAATATAATCGAGCGTAAAAATGGAAAACAAGTCGAAATAAAACTAATCTTAAGGATTTTATCGCGGTTTATTTTTGAATTTTACGTTCCCGACGTTTCGGCTGCTTTGCAGCAACCATGGGAGGACTGAGGTGGTTGATGTCCTAGTGTCATAGTTTGACGGGGGTACCCTCATATTTAGTTGTTATTTGCAATGTGTAGTATTCGCGTAAATATAAGAAATCAATATGGAAAACAAGTCGCTAATATTTTTAAAATTATGTACTTATATTCAATATTAATTACTGATGAGTTTAACTACAGTGGATAGAACCGCCGATCCCTGATCACTGTAAAACAGCCATAAACAACATTTTTATCTATCTAACTCCCTAGTATAGGTAAGTTCTAGAATTACAGGATTTTATATTATGCCACCTAATAGAAAAAGATTTACTTGCTAAATACGTAATAATAAGACCCTGATATTCATCTACATAGTAAAATACATCAGGCGTTCATTTTGGCTAAACATCATTACTACACGTGTCGTGAAGCGATAAATAAGTATGTCAGAGAAATCTTAATCTAAATAATGTAACATTTGCAATTTTATATTATATGGTATTCTTCCAGTAAATGTGATCTGAAACATGCAATGCCAATACCTCATCCACATTGCTGTGAATCTTAATTGTAGGAAGCAGGTATAATTCACTCGTAGCTCTACCGGTTGGTTCAGAAAGAAGCGCAGGATCAAAGGTTAGTATAGCCTTTCTGAATCAACCTGTAGAGCTGTGGGTGAATTAGCATCACAACCGAACGGTAACAATGCATGCTCCATAACTTCTGCAGTACATTTACATGGTTGAACTAAATTATAATTGTCTAATGTGTTCATTATTTATTTTTCGAACCAATTACGAGCTTACAGTATTGAAACGAACAATGGTTAAGAGTTTAAAATGACCGTACACATTAAAGACTAGTATTTTTTTTCTATTTACATTTCATTCTCTGGAATTATTATTCTATTTCCTAACAAGAGTTCTATATTTTGCCAATCAGATGTCTTTGGTTACATAATGAAAGTTACACTAACAATTTAACGCTAAAATAATAGTTAACAAGATGAAAGATATGCTGAACAACCTTCATATCATAAGGAAGAGACGGTTTCCTATTGACCACTTGCTACTCGATTCCCGCTCTTATTCCTTGCACACCTTTGTGGTCATTCAGCTTTTACGGTTGAGACATTAAGATCAGGTGTGTCGCTCACTTCCTACATAGTCCGATAACTTAAAAGCTAGATACGTATAAGCTTTAGTGTCACCTGATCAGGTGGTATTGATCGTCTCATGCGATCATCCTGATAAGTCGAGCCCCAGTGATTCATATTTTAATGTAGGTAAGTACCTAAAATGTAAAAAAAATATTTTGACGATCAAGTATTGAAACGATCCAAACAAACTCACACATATTGAATATAGCATCAACTCACTGGTCCATTTCTTTACAGCTGATACAAGTCCATCGAGGTGGACATTTGCTTGGAGTGGGATGGCCGGCGCAGGGTGCCCGCCTCCCGCGCCGAGGATCACACCTGCGTGAAGCTGGCATGCAGCGCCGTCTCCTCCTGCCCGATCTGGTTGGCTGGGGTGTAGTACTAGAGGAAAGAATGTGGCTCAATAATATGTGGAATCTTTTTAGGTCTTTTTTTTATATAGCAGCTAGTTAAAGTAAGTAGTAATTTATCGGCTGATTATCAATAGCACAGTGTATATGGCTACGCAGTGCAAAAATGTTGAGTTAATTTTTAATTTTAATTTTTATATTTTAAAACAGCAATTAGTTTGAGTAGACTATGGTCTAAATCCCTCTCGTGTTAACTGGAGGCCCGTGCCAAACGGTGGGAAATTTAAAAAGGCAAATTTAACTATTAGAATATTGTTATTTGTCTTTACGTTAGCACCGATAAATGTGTGTATCACACAGACTTGGTTATCTATTACTTAAACCAAAAAACATGTATCGTTAAAATGACTATAATATTTTTTTTTTATTTGCGTTATCAAAAATATTTCTGTAAATAGACTACTGAAATCATAACCCTTCCTTTTGGCTTTTCAGTAGTCGAGTTAAAAATATACCAAACTCAACTAACTCCACTTACTCCAGCGAAAGCACCTCCGTTCCATCCCATGCGGTCGTGTTCACGTTGCGATGTCCGTTGCGGTGGGGTCTTCCTTTCAGGGTGCGAAGTGAGACGAGCCTTGGCCCGTAATGCAGCCCGCAGTGGCACATTAGCTCTGGCTGCTTCAGCTCGCCCATACTGGCAGAACTCGAACAAGGCTACACCCATAGCCAGGGCCAGGCCACCCATCAGAACGTAGAACAGGCCTGCCACTTGGCCTAAAGTCAGTTCGGAACCGCGCAGCTCCTGTCACGAAACAGACCAGATTAGTGCTAGAAGAGAAATAATGCTTGGTAGAGCAACAACTGGGTGATGAAGAAAATATTTAGTAGTTACAATCTTTTATAGAATTTTATTCAAGAAACTAGTATTTATTAATTGAGATTTTCAAATTGTGATCATTAATTGAAATAAAACTAATCGTACGGATTTTATCGCGTTTATTGTATGTTTTTACGTTATGTTTTATTTCAATGTCTAGTATTCGTGTAAATATACGAAATCAAATTGTGATCATTAATATTGTAAAATATTTTACTTACAAGTCACAACATGCTTTCAGTTTGAGTAACATAATAGAATTAATATTTTACAAAAGTTATAGTCAGAATAATATTGTTCATTTAGGAAACCGATACGAAAATATTCGTAGAAAACCGAAAAAAAATAGTCGAGGTCAATATTGAATTAGGGGCCGCTCTACATTTTAAAAAGAATGTATTGAGGTTAATTGAACTTATTACTAGTTTCCTGAATTGGAAGAGCACCACTGCTTCCCTTGTAAAACAAATTGGCTTGAAAGTAAAAAAAAAACAATACTCACCGGGTCAGTGAGGTCACATGCAGTTTTCGTAAACCATTTGCGCATCAGCTTTGACAATTCACCGTTGTTCTTCAAAGATTGCAAAGCGAGATTCACGCCATCCCTAAAAAATACTCACTTATTTTACTCTGAAACAACTTCAAAAGCTTTGTCAAATCAATTCGCGGGGCATTCGCAAAGAAAACAGGGTTCAAATATGCAAAGCATGCTCGCAAAGGCTTATTGAAGTTGGGAGTAAAATGCCCACCGAAGCTTGGATCCTTTGGGAAGTCCGACGGCAAAGTCCTTTATTCCGGAGCTCGTGAAAGATACTAGCATCTCGCAAGGTTTAGATTCACTGGGGGCGTGGGATCGGTCCAGGAGGAAGGCCAGCCAGCCATGTTCATCAGCGGCCGTATCTTGGGGAATAGCAATGGCACGGGGAGCGTCCATGGTATCCTGTACGAAGAAAATGAGGATTTACACACCATTACTAAAATTTAAAACTATGTTTCTTATACAGGATAATTCAGACATTGATTAAGTCAGGGTGATTGAGAAATGGTATACTAAGCATTGAATCTGCGCATCTTCAGTGCATATGTACTTACGTAATCATTATATGAAGTTAGAATTTCGAAATGAAATACATTTTAAAAAAATAATTGTTGCTACCAACAAATGACTGTAATGTGATATTTCATTATTACTTACCTCAGGACATGAAGTTATTTTGCTGTACGTTTGACTGGGCTCCGCAATACGTGCCAACGTTAAATATGAAGCCAAATTCGCCGTATACGAAGAAATTACTATCAGTGTGAAGAACCACCATACTGAACCCACGATCCTTCCGGAGACCGACCTAAAATATTGATGGTCGATTATTTGGTCTTTTGCGGCACAGTATTCCAATTAGTACCCAGACATTATATATTACAAAACCTTATGTACCTACCTAATGTACATCAGAAATCGATTATAATGGCAATTAGTTAACTTAATTACCGTCTATAGTAAGATTACATAATTACATCAACCCCCCAAATTTAAAAACCGTTGTCATCCATTGATGGTACGGCAAAAATAAGCATATTTCTTATAAAAAAGGAAGTATAATTAAAATTAATTAAAGCTTACATATTTTACTTTTCTGAAAGATTATGTAACAATTTCCAGTGATAATACTGAAACGAGTAACAAAGGTTCCGAGAATATAAAATTCTCATGAGTTCTCGTGAGTTCTCCAGACTGTATAAGATTTAGATACTTTAGACAATCAAATATTAAAATATGCACTGACCTCGGTGTAATATCGCTTCCCTGCTGCATGAACGAGCCCAAAGAGAACCACATAGAATTCCAAAAGCTGAATTCGTTGACGACAGTGGTCTGTAATACAGTGTGCGATTTTAATAAAAGTTCAGGGCGAGACGTTTTCATTAAAACGGACGTACGCAAGTGAAATGGTTTTAATATCACCTTGGTGGTCGCGACCTCGGAGTGCTCGGAAGATTGCGTGTCGGTAAAGGAAACCACTCGCCATTCGTAAGGCGAGAATCGTGACACGAGAAATAGAACCACACTGACGCCGAACAAGCTAAACACAATGCACAGCTGAAAATAAACACTGAATTTAATTTTCCAACTCAACGTGCTTTTCCTGTTCCGATTTAAAATGCAAGGTTTGTTATTTATCGTGGGAAAGTAAGTAAACAAAAAGTAGTTTATTCACTCGGTCTGAATCTAACATTACTGGTAGCTATAAAGATAAACAAGATAACAATAAAATGTTGTACCATTATTAAGTGATCATAAACCAACAGAGACGTAACAATAAGTTGCGTTACATGGTCCCCGTACACATTTTGAACTCATGGAAAGGGTTTTCCTATTGGGACTTTTGACCTTTAATCCCTTACCCATATTTCCTTGGAGAGTGGATGTAGGAAGCTAAATACGGCGCCTGTATCGGAACCCTTATCGTTTTTGTTGGGCTTTACGTCGAAAGACAAGAAAGGTTTGCTAAAATCAATCACGGTCTCCCTCTCGAGTGTCACAGTTAGCGGTCCGATTGCCAAGTCCGCTTCCTGAAATTGTATTTAATGTTAGACAAGACGAAATATACTTAGTCATATTGATTTTTCTTTGTTCGTAGTACAAGCCTTTGTTGAAAGTTCTCAAAATGATGAACAAAGAAAAATGTGTAGGTAAGCATATCCGTTACAAGATAGTTATAGATAGGTAATAAAATGCATTGAAACAAGATTAAGATAAGATTTAGTTTTCCTGTCGACAATTTATTTGGACGATTACCCGTAGAAATTCTGTCAAATAATTTGAGAATGGAGTTTATGAGCACATTTTGAAACTGTCCGTTAAATTGAACGTCAATGCTTCTACTCATTAGTTTATTTCTACAATAATGTATATTATGAGGGAGAAACGTTCTGATAATGTATATTGAATTGTATAAAGAAACTTTTTTAAATAAATTATCCTATAATGATATTTTTCTTAGCGACTTATAGAGTTGTTGCGTTGGGCAGTGGTCCCATTTAACCAATTCAAAACATGCAGTTGATTAATTGAAACGGCGGTCTCACGAGAAAGCATTCCAAGTCGACAAAAGAGCCGCGCTTGGATAAAGTCAGACAGCATAGCTCGTTTACTACCCATCAAATTTAATACATTTTCCAAAATACCAATAATAAAAATGATTGAAAACACTCGGTGTGAATTCACTAAAGTAATAAAATATAGTGACCCAAGTTCCCCAAGTCGGCCGGCAGCGTAAAATATACCTTTATAATATTTTTTGTTAGCAAAATCTCATATAATACTTACAAGTATAGATACATACGATAAGGGGGCGACATATGAGATTTATGCGTTGCGCGATCCCATAAAAAAGGATAACATTAAGGTCCACATTATAGGAAAATCTATATATTTGATGTCGACGTCAAAACAATCGAACGAGTTTATGTTGTTTCAGACGGAATTTCACTTTTCCGTTACCAGGTACCTTGTACCTTGGGCTTGTATTGTTGTGAAGCTAACTCAAACTAGTTACCTAATACCAACAATAGTAAAAATAAATTAAAAGTTTATCTTAAATAGTCAGCTACTTTATTGTTAAATCGTCTTAACAAACGTGATAAAGTATCAATTTTACATAACTATAACATATTAACAAATTAATATTAATAATAAGTATTGTTAAATAACCCCGTAAAGTCTAGTAGGTATGCAATTACTTACACAAACTATCTAAAGCGAAGTCCTTCTGAATACGACCGCTTCGCTTCGCTTATTTACATTTGCCCACTAAAAACTTTGCTTTTGATAATCTAAAGGTTCTTGCTGATATTGATGTTCTTTGAAGCAGTTATAATATACAGGTGCGGTTATAACTTTACCGGCTATTGAGAACCGCATTTGTATAATTAATATCTTTAGAATATAGTAAAGTTCGCTTATATTCGCGTTTCCACTATTATTTTAGTCGTGAGTACAATTTATTAAAACTATAAATGGACAGATAGGTGCGTTGAGATTTCAGCGAACTTATAAAGGTATGCTTGTTAAATATAGAAATACACCTCGTGAGAATCCGCGTTCCTTTCTTTTTCCGAGAAAACTAAAAGTACTAAGAAGCCTTCAATGGTATCCTCTTATCAGTTTCTTAATATCACCCATCTATCAGTTTACACAACCTGTCGTCGGTTACAGCAAAGCATTTTTGCTACAAGGGATATGAGCATCTATTACTTGAGTGTAAAGTGGTTATTTCAGTTACATTACCTTTCGGACAAGTTCCCCGACCATGCCGTTCCATCCTCCAATCATTTTTGGATCTTCCCTCCCGTGTTTCCCATCACGCACCAACCGTATCTCGTCTGTTAAAGAAATTTAGGCATTAATGACTACACGAGATTTTTATTTACGAGATTTTTATAGCCATGTGCCCGATAATAGCTAAAAAATAAAATTGCTTAATAAAATCTTTGACTCCCTTAGGGGTCGAATTTCTCAGAATCCCTCTGCACAGTTCTAGGGGACTCAAGGAATATTAGTACATCTGTTCCAAATTTAAAAATATGTGGGTCCACCGGTTTAGACTGTGTGTGATATCTGTTAGTTAGTCCTAAGAATTGGGATGAATAATGGGGACTTAAAACCATTTTATATTTTGTACACGTTTTTATAAACGCAAGTAAGTTTATTTAACTAATGTTATTTCTAGATTACTCAAAATTACTACAAACTACTTTAATAATAACACCAGCACTTTTAACGTCCCCGTTTTGGGCTCGGGCCTTCCAGCAATGAGAGGGGCTATATTCCATTGGCATTTGGCTATATTCTACCACGCCTGCTCCCTGCGGGTTGGCGGAATTAACTCGTCGTTTAGTAAAAGCGCACACTTAGTTTTATTTCAATGCTTCATTAAATCAAAAAAATCCAAATTGTACGTAATTTTCTTACAATACGATGTTTTTCAGAATGAACTCAAAGATAGAATCCCCTGTTAATGAAACATACTCCCATCGAATCTAAGTACTTACATTTAATTTCCAGCATATCAGAGATGGCTCGAGCGAGGTCTACGCAGAAACCCTTGAAAGGTTCATTAGTCTTGTACTCAGAGTCTCCGGGGATGTTCCTCATGATGTACGGTGGTTCCTCAATAGTGGTGATGACGTAAGTTTTGTTGCGGTCGTAGATTCCAGGAACGTTCAGAGGTGCGAGTTTTGGTACGACTGGGACGAGGCCTGATTGCTCGTACCAGGTCGCGATCTAGTTTAGAGATATATTCAGTAAGCATAGGCTATTACAGAAAAACAGTCCTTATTGTATACCATTGTATATAATTACCTTAACCAAATCTCCATCAACGGACACTTCCATGACTTGCAAGGCAAAGTTTATTCTGTGGCCTTCCTCATTGAACTTGATGGCACCGGTCAGCCCGTCAACCTCAGTCTGAAGCAAATGTGAGTCTCTAGCGTTTCAGTTTAATAGAAAGGTACCCTTTACACTGCACAAGAAGCTTACATTACAATTCGCATGGCTCATAAAGATAATAAAAAAATCGGGGTACTTGGCGAGACACTTAGCTCAAACTTCGGAGCGTTGCCAGCCCTGCGCGCTTCTGATATAGAAGACCAAATGGTATCCACAACCAGTGTTATAGTAATTACGCCAAGATGTTACGCAGAATATTATAAAAATAGTCTACGCTGGGGGGCTAACTCGCGGGTCAATATAAAACCTATGGTACCGATTATGTCGCATCTAGTAGCTTTCTCCCTTCCGAAATTAATACGAGATAAACCGTTTTATCCCACATTTTGTCTTATCATAGTTGGCTGTGCTACTAGTGCTGGTGTTCTCTTCTGTGTTAGCTAGGTCACGTGATTCATCCAGGACTACGTCATCGGCCATCTTCGACCAATGAGCGGTGTTAACACTGATCGTGACGTAGCCTTGAGCCATTATCGTAAGAGAAAACCCGGCGTAGCATATTATAATACCGTGCTACGTCGCTACGTAGCACGGTATTTTGACTACGCGAGTGGCCGCTTCCAGTCGCGGAATTTGACGCGGGGTAAGTTGGATAGGCACACAACCTGCGACCGGCCGTTCGAAATAAAAAATAAATACAACCGAATTGAGAACCTCCGCCTTTTTGAAGTCGGTTAAAATCTACACCCCCAGTGCAAGTATACCCACAATAAGCGCTTGCCAAAAAGCCAGAGGATACTCCTATATCCGATGTTTTGAGACAATTTATGCTCGTTTTTTTACATCCCATAACATTGAACACCCGTAATATGAGCAAAAAAATGGAATATCACAGCCTAGGTACCTAGATAAAGTTTGGTAAATTCGATTTAGATTATACCCATTAGGCGAAACGCTAATTCGAATCGTGGGAATACCTTTTAATTAACATACCCACATATCTAATTAAATTTGCCATTAATGACTAACTAACAGCAATATTAGCGGCTTCCATGTTAAACATTGGATCATAATATTATGTCGTGGGCGCTCAGTCTGTACGTACATTACATTAGTATTTGCGTAGTCGTTTATATCATTGTGCAGGTTTACGTATTCACAGTGTCATCGTCTACTCCGGGCAACCGACGCGCGGCAATAACGAACCATTCGCTCGCATTCGTAATTGAATATTATATGAATTGGCATCAATCATTCGCATCGGCATGAGGGAATTTTAAATTACCCCATAGAATAGAATATTTACGGTACGGTTAACGGTAATTCTTTTCAGCTGCTAAGGGATAATTAACGAAGGACTAGACCGCCGCGCACGTTATTATGACGTGAGGTGAGCTTGAAACACTAGACCAAAGGAGGAAGGAGGAGGGAGAGGAGGGGGAGGAAAAAGGGCCAAAGAAGGGAGGTTCATAATATTGTGTCGACGTGCCATGCCATCATTAAGCCCGCAATACTCACGCGTGCATCGCATGCGTGTTACTCGCAGGTGCATTTCACGTTGACGGTTAAAAGCATGTCAGAATTGCAAGACGTCTGATTACAAGTAGGGATGCGGACGCCATTTTCATATCATCATGTCACATCCATTATTTTATTTATAATGTGTATTTATTGAATGTGTAATTGCTATTAATTACTTGACATTGGCAAAATACCAGCTAAGTTGTGGGTGAGGCCATATTCATATCCATTTTATTTCAAAGTATCTCATTTCGTAAAGAAAGAAGAAGTAGGGATGCATGCGCTGAATATTCGATATTTGACATATTCGGTAAGATTTTATATGTCCGCTATTCGGCCTAACGATCGGTTGATGTGCCGAATATTTACCGAACTTTTATAAAAAAAAATGTGACGTAATAGGAAATTATTAATTAATAAAAAAAATTAACAAGCAGTTTTTTGTAATTTGGAATTATTTTATTACTTTAAGAATTTAAATATAAAAGGGCAATAAAACAATTAAAAAACATTATTTGCCTTCTCCCGCAGTCGGGTAAAAGACAATCAAAATCAAGAATCTGTGACTTTTCTAGAACTGAAAATTCTCGCCTCGCTGGCTACACACAGCGTAAAATCGTACCATGGAAACTGAGCATAATTTAAACCGAATAACGGTACATGCTGAAAATGAAAATCCATGTTCGGTGCATCTCTAATTATAAGCATAAAGAAGTAGCCACGCGGGATTGCGGTGTGACACAAGGACACAATGTACATACACCTGGCATGATAATCTCATCGCCATAAAATGCCAGTTAATAGCAAGCGAGTTACTCTCCACTAGCATGTGTATTGCGGGCTTTAAGTATGTCTCCGGTGTACTTACCCTTTTGATCATCCTGGATATCTTGTCGCCGTACTCGTACGTGGTGATTTTGCCTTTAGGATTGCAATCCATTATTTTACTATTGTTCTGGTTCGCGATGCGCTTCATGGCGGCGCGCAAAATGTCGGGCTTCTTCCGTATCAGGCGGAGTATGGCGTCGATTACGACTTGAACCGCGTCGTACATAAGAGCAGCTTGAGCCTGTTCAAAATCAATTAGTTTACGATTTATTGTGCACTAGCTGTTACCCGCGACTTCGTCCGCGTGGTATTTCACAAAAGTTTTTCTAAAATAAAAGTAGCCTAAGTTACTCCTTGTTATATCAGCTATCTGTCAGTGAAAGTCCAGTCAAAATCGGTCCAGCCATTTCAGAGATAAGCCGGAATAAACAGACAGACGGACAGACAGACAAAAAATGTTGTTTTGGTATATGTACCGTGTATACATCCAAATGCACTTAGTAAAAAGCGGTTATTTTAATTTTACAAACAGACACTCCAATTTTATTTATTTCTATAGATTAACATATAATTATGTTACCTGGTACATTCTAATAATTTCTTCAATTCGGGGCTTACAATGTAGTCATAAATGTAATGTTATTTATTCAGTTAATAAGCATTAAGACTGAGTCATATTTCTTACAGCGTCTCTAAGAACTCGAATAAAGCAATCCGTTTCGATTGGGCTTCCCCAAACAAGATGTTTATTTATTAAAAAAAGAAAATATTTAACAAGTTCGCGGGCTGAATATAATTATAAATTCATTATTTGTAAGTGCCAAATTAGAAAATTGTTCCTTCTCTCTCTCCCTCACTCGATTTAAAATGTTTCTATCATGAATTTCGTAATTCAGCCCTACGACAAACTAATTAGTAGATATGACCTCTCATTCAATGTGCGAACTCAATGCTTGAAGAAGGCCGCTATGTCATAAGTACTAAAACTAATGTAAGACCAATGAACACATAGTTTGCAATAAATGTTTGAGTTTGATCAAAGACGCGACCACAGCTGCAAGCTTCTTCTGACGTCAGCTAACAATCATAATCGCATTATTGTGCCAAGATCTTTAATTAGCATAGGTTACGTTAATTAGTTTTGTGTGTCGATAACAAAACTTCGCCTAAGTTACACGGAAGCTTTATTAGCACATGAAATAGTTTGTTGTCGATGTTATATCAAAACTAACATCATACTCGATCGAATCTAATATCGATACTCGATTTTTAAAAATATCGATACTCGATCTTTTAAAATATCGATACTCGATCTTTTAAAATATCGATACTGTATCGAATCTAATATCGATACTCAATCTTTTAAAATATCGATACTGTATCGAATCTAATATCGATACTCGATCTTTTAAAATATCGATACTGTATCGAATCTAATATCGATACTCGATCTTTTAAAATATTGATACTGTATCGAATCTAATATCGATACTCAATTGTATCCAATATCGATACTCGATCGTAACGGAACGCGGTGTAGCATATAGGCAATAACTTACAGAAATAGAGTCCTTTTTCCATACATCAATAAAGTCCCGCACCACTTTTCTGGAGAAATCCAGTACTCTAAATCCAGTTATGTTAATGGCGCCGAATTCGGTGACCTCTTTTTCCCAGCGATCGTCCATCACCTGGATCAAGGTATACAATTCCACTGTCTAAACTCTCTCTGAATAAATTATGTAAGCACCTACAGACTAAAAGGGACACTATAGTTTTTTTTTTTTAATTTATCAACGTCCCTGGCATAACCGCAAAATAATATATTAAGTTACTGCAGGGGATTACTTACCAGTCCACTCAGGAAATAATGATAATTTCGGCGGCCAAGCTGTACGTCCCGTACGTGCAGTATAAGCGAGTCCTTGGCCAGCTGGGTTGTGGAGTCGAGGACCACATATTTGCTGCTCCATCGGTCTAGACGTTCGACTGCGCGCAGGTATTCTACGACGTGTGAGGCGTTAGCGACTCGCTTCACGTTGGAAATGCGGAACGTGGCGTTTCCCGGCTGGAGGCTCTGGTACAATTGTTGCAGACGAAGCAGTCCTGCGAAAAAAATATGAATTCAAGAACGGTTTGTTAATTTAAAATTTGTAAGATTATAGTTGAAATATATTAACGCAAGCATTAATAGCGCCGGATTAAAATAACATATCAAAATAATACATGTTGAAATAAGACCTATCTCCGTTTTTGTTCTTGCTGTTTTTACTTTGAAATGTCACCAAGTCGCATTATGACTCCGTGTTTACTTTCTAATATTAAATTCATTACCGCACTGGTCTCGTATTATTCCAACAATTATTATGATTTTCATATAAATTCTACATGATTGAAATAAACATATTTTTTTCGGATTTCATCGCGTTTATTTTATGTTTTTACCGTGCCCTCCCGTGACCATGATTACTGTAAAGCAGCCGAAACGTCGGGAAAAAACAGTTTTATTTCAATGTGTAGTATTTGCGTAAATATAAGAAATCAATATTCTCCTAGATTCATTGGTTATCAAATTCAATTCAATTTGATAATTGTTATTTTTATTTCATTACGAAATTTAAAGAATATAAAACCTCCTTTGGTAATGAAGAAATTAATTTAAGTACAATCACGTCGATAAAAGTCGAACACAAAATTATTTATGTATTCAGTTAATTGACTGCAAATATTGCAAAGCAATTTCAATGTTATGTTTTAATGTGTGCCACTCCATCGTTCACCTAACAGACTCATTACCATGTCCAATACTTAATGGGTCATCGGATGTGGGAAATAATATTTTAATCATAAAATATATAATTTCCGCAATAAATTTAGCAAAACTAATTATAACTTGGCATTAATATTTTGGTATCAATATTCCGGCAATTTTATTGTGAACGCAAGGCTGTTGTTATTGCCTGTATTTTAATCGTTAGTAATTGGTTGTTCCAAAGAGCTTAATCCTTTTTGTCAGCATTTGCCAGCAACCTTATTTGACCGAAACGACGAGGCCGAGGCACTAGAGCATCATTTGGTCATAAACAGGATGTCGGTACATTTACAAAACCTACATTATTAATACGAGCAGATGTTTTCGCTACTACCCTCCATCAGTCATACACTACCTACGTTAGAAGGAATTGTGGCTAGCTGTGGAGGTTTAAATGCTCACGAGGAAATATAATCATGCTTAAGATATTTCCTTGAATCAAATTGTACCAATCTCGCTCCCAGTGTTTTACTAAAACCCCAGGGTTTTACCAAATATTTAGACAATTACATGACATAAGGTATGCCAGGTATATTTCAGTACGTTCACGACTTAAGGTATATAATTACGTGTCACGGTGTTTGTCCGCTATGGACTCATAAACTACTAAACCGATTTAAATAAAATTTTGCAGACTGTGTGCAGTTTTATCCGACTTAAAAGATAGGATAGTTTATATCTCAATTTATAATCGCAAATATTTAAATATAAAAATATTTCCGATAAATAATGTATATGGTAAAACAACGTTTGCCGGGTCAGCTACTCGTTTATATATATATATATATATATATATATACATATATGATGAAACCGCGTGAAGGGCATTAGCGCGGTAACCAATATCAACTTACCACTGGTATTTGGGTAAGGGTAATTATTTGCGGAATTGTGATCATAATTACCCATCATTGGATTTGACGTTGATTTATAGGCAGACGTTGCTTATTGCCGGTTATTAATGGGCTCAGTCTATAAGTCGATCTATTCAAAACAAGACGATTTGATTGTATGACGATGATTATTATTTAATCGCTTGTTTATTTGGACATAATAATATTTACGTCCATTGCGTACGTGTTAATTTTCTGGTATATTATCACCCTACATGAGAAATGACATTGTGCTCGACATAAATTAAAATCGATGTATGTGTTTTTTTTATTCATTTCTATTTGAGACAATGTTTTAAGAAAAAAATACGTACCAAGCTTTGAGAGCGTAAAAAGAAATGTTTGATCAAAACGCCAGTGGAAGATGAAACACACCATTCATCACCAGCCGGGATTCATTATGCAGCTCCCGACCTGGTGCTTTTGTCATAATTTAAGGGTAATATCCGAGAAAAGATTGAAGCGGTGACGAAGACGCGACGAGAAGAGGGTTGACGTGTGGGTAATGAAGGCATTATCGTAGGATTTGTCGAGACGCGGCCGGGGCCGGCCGGACGCCGGCTCAATGCAATTTCATATCGCTTCAAATAATTCTAGTTAACGCCCTGAAAATTGTCATACTCCTGTTCTACTAAACACCTCTAAACCGTAGGCTTCTTAACATATCCGGGCCTGTTTACTAGCCCTCACGTATCCACCAATAAGATCGCTTCATTTCCTTTAGCTTCACTTAAATTAGATTATGTTTTGGTGTAAGTATAATAATAATAATACCTGAATAAGGCGAAAAAGCTTCCTGCGCTATTTTTTATATATGTTTTAAAAATGCTGAGAGCGACAACTTCAGCTACTGGCGAGCTTAAAGGTGATCAAATGCATGCGTAGATAGCTGTAGTTTTGTAGGGCACGATCTCGCAAGTCTGTAAGCCCACTCGGGCCAGCTCAAGCTACCTCAAGTGGACAACCAGCCTTAATTCATCTCAGCATGACAAATTAGGTTTGTACCATCCTTCACTCCAAGTATAATGGTGTTTGTATGTAGTTATGTTATTCGATGCGGGCCTCTTGATGACATTCGTTGATTATAGCATCGTCAGACTCTGGCAGCGCACTCATCGCAAATTGCACCAACATTCCAAACATTTCATCATGTAAATTGAAAATGTTCTCTTTATCATATAAAGTAAGTCCAGCTCAGTAGAGAGCTTAACTATTCATGGTATCGATATTTGATTGTTTCAAAGTTCAGACGTAACGTTGCCACTAGCAAAGCGAAATCATTATTCAATGCATTTGTAGTGCTAAATGTTACCACATACAAAACATTTTACTAATAAATAGTCTGACAAAACCTAAGACGTTCTGAACATAGTTTTTTTACATGTGTGCGCGTGGTTGCTAGACCAGTTTTATTTGGTTTCACTGTTAACGCACGTCGTGTGTTGTCTGATCATTCTAATAAGTCTGTGAATGTAATAAACAAATGAATATTTGATTATTGATGGACACTAACTTTGTAAGCAACTTGGTTAGACACTAACTTTGAACCAACCAAAATACGGTGAGCCATCAGCCAAGACAATTTCAAACCAATATGATGCATAGGTAGTTAGTTTTTTGCATAATAAACGCGAAAAAATCCGTAAAATTAGTTTTGTTTCAAACGGTTCAATTAGTCTTTTAAATAACCGGATAAATACATGACAACTTTTTAACACTGGCAAATTGGAAAAGTGGCGAATCGCATCGACCCTTATTTTAGAAAAAGCTATAAGCAAAAAAAACCGTTTCTTTTTGTAAAGGAAATTATATAGCGAAGACCGCGGGAGATGTCGGGCCAGACGGAATTCCGGAGCTGTCGCTCGTTGAACGTGATTCCTCTCTAGACATGATTACGTCTTTTCTTATATTGTGCGAGATGAATGGAGGCCCTGACGCCGGCCAAGAAGTCAATTGCTCACAGTTCGTGCCTTGCGAGATGAAATCGACGCGGCCGATCTTGCAATCTTTAGTTAAACTAAGTGAGGAAACAATCAATTCGCTACACTAATAAGTGTTTGTATCATTTATCGGGAATGAGAAGCGGGAATTCTTTGAGAGCAGATTTTTTTGATTTCACTAAAGTTTTTCAAGAATAGCGAAAACTTGTTTAAAAAAACATTCGCTCACAATATATTTGAATTGTTGACAAAACTACGTGTCTTAAGGTTTATCTGGATATTTTTTTTCACATGATGATTGTTTTTCCTGCCCTCCCTGAGGGTAGATTGAATGCTTTCATAAAGATGTTACCTGAAAATAGGCTGTGTTTTTAGATCCCGGATGCATAAGAAAACATACGTGTCAGAGTAACATACAAGATAGAGTTTCGTAGCCAACAACAGAAACTTATATGTATAAAGTAAAAAGCAAAATAGTATTTTTATTTTGGCCATCACTAAACAAATAACTTTATTTTCCATGAAGGGTAGGAATCCTAGAATATACCTATTTACAGCATTGTCTTTAATTCATATATTTGTAGTGGTAACAATGTCTATATATGTATGTGCTAAATTTTAGCAATAGGTATAGACTCTAAATTAAGAAATAATATTAATAATAAACTAATTGTTTGTCAGTGCCAAACGCAGTATATTTGGGATGGATCAAAGACACGTCAGGTAGTCTCAAGGAAGGGGGTGGTTATCATTTGTTTTATATTATTCGTGTGTAGCTCTCCCCGCTACCGTTCGCCTAAAAGGCGTTAGATTTTGCACTCAAGAGTTATTTATTTTTCAATTCGCCTCCGTTCAAGGTGAATTGTTATAGGATCTTTATAACAAAACGATGGCATAATAATACGTTACTTTATAAAAATAATTATTATACCTCACAAAGCCTATATTTGTCTTCTTTGCCATTGACAAGCCTTAGCAATTTTTAACTCATATTATCATGCGTTGAAGCTATGCTAATGCACCTTTAAAATATAATTATTATTGAGTATAGCTTTATATTATTACACATTATCTGCAACATCAACTCAACAATATGGCATAATGTGAGTAATAATAACTTGTTTAATCCCATCCAAATTCCGTTAATCAAAATTGAATTCGGAACTGGTGCTTGCCTAAAGAGATTTAATGATAGATACCATTTGGGAAATTATATTATTAAAACTTAATCTCAGAGCGCTTCGTTGAACCCCGCCATATAGGTATTCCGTAGTTTTAAGGCCAAGCTTTGTGCGTATCTAAACAATTACCTAATACATTTTCACACGGAAAATTTATTTTATATTTTTATCAATACTTTGTATAGATAGTAACGGATTTTCCTTATAGAATTGTAATTTTCCTAATCGCTGTAGTTACAGAAAGTCCATATTATCTAGAAAGGGGAAAATACGGTAAAATCCTAACCATTTATGTGAATCCGCTCTCCGGGTTCAAAGTATCAAAGGGAAAGCTTCTTATCTCACAAGATGGTAAGTAATCACGAACACTGTATTTGTATAGGAGTATTTTTAAATGGCTTTACTTATTTTCACATAGTAGTTGTAACATATGTGTACGATCACGTAGGATTATTAAACCGTCTAGTAATTCATGAAATGTAACCGGTATGTACTTTGAAGGCTTGTTAAGGGTTGAATAGTAAATTGTACAACAAGTGTATAAAGTGGGTCATTTTATGCCAGATGTCCTCGCCTTCGGTTCGGGTAGATATTTTAGTCGAGGATAAAATAGCGTGTTTTTAAACGAATTTACCTACACTCTGTTTTTCACTGTCAGGAAATGAAACAATGATAAAAATGGGCACTTTAAAAACAATTTTTATGATATCTGTGCTTAGCCAGTGTATTTATTTTTTATTTTCTACATGATAGCTTAGCTTTTAGCTACAGGTGGGCTACCTAGATAGGCCTTAAAAATGTACATTTAATAATAATGTTGTCGTACCTTATTTTTCTTTTTATTTAGTTAACAGTAACACAGATGGCAAATAATTTAAAGTAATTGTTATAAAAAATTGTATGTTTTGTGGGTTTATTGTGTTTGGCTGCATGGCGTAATGGTCTTAGTCTTAAAAGAAGTAAACACTTTTTTGCACTATCGCATAAAATGCAGTTTTAGTTCGCTTGCATCCATCCCGCATAAACAAAATCTTTACGAGCATGAGAAGTGAAAACATTTTATCCGGAACATTGTGAAATTTTATCGCGCAATTTATGAAATTAAATCACGCGATATGTGAAATCTAATCGCACGATAACTAACTGAGAGCATTATAGCGAGAGCAATAAAATTAATTATGGCTTCGGTAAGGAAATCGACCGGCGCGCGGTCCGGAACGGAAAATCCGTGGGTTTTATACATTAAACTCGCTGAATAAATTGGAAGGCGATGGGACTATTCCTATCTACAGTTCACATTGGACCCGGTAGCTATTCTAAAATATTGAACCTGGTAGCTATTCTATACCTACAATATTATTCGGCGCAGTATTATTGCAAATTGATGGCGCCGGGAATCGTTGAAAGAATATTCGCAAATTAAACTCACTTCGTTTCATGATCGTTGTTTTTTTTTAAACTAAAATTAAGTGACCACAAAACTGACTATGCCACGTTACTGCAATATTAAAACAAATTGAAGGCGGAACTGCCTGATAGTAATTAATAGCGAGGTGATCTTATAATGCCTCCAGCGAAAACTCACACTAAACTCGACAAGACAAGGTGCATAAACCTATAAACTAAAGTTGAACAAATTATAATAAGTATCTGGCCAAATAAAGAGCGACTCACAGGTTTATATCGCGTTTGCCCCAAACGCTATGCGATTACAAAGGCATTTACTGGGTTGAGGCGAGATGCTAGCTTGTTTTATTCAGTCCCGGTAAATCCTTCCTATTCTGTAGCGACAATACGCAGGGTCGTCCCCATTGTAGCTTGTATCGCGTTAACGATTAGGGCTTTCAATAACAGTACGCGACGATCGCGTTATCTATCGCCGTCATAAAATCACCTAACTCGGTGGAACGAGCCGAACAATTCACTTCGTATTCGACGATCCGCCCGAACATTAACAGGGGTACACACGTTGGGTAATGAATAAATATGTAATTGGTTTCACTGTAACAACCCTCGTAATACTCATGCGGTGTAAATGAATACAAATTTCCGATCTGTGAGTACTCGGCTTGGGGAAAATACTTGTGCACGTAGTTGGGTAAGTATGAACAATAGGTAATTTTAGACGGAGAAAACCAGCTAGTACTAAAGTTTGCATGGAAAACTCGTTGAATAGTTTTTTCTCGTGTAAAGAAACAGCTGTTCTTACGCAAAAGGGGAGCTTCAAAGAGCACTCGATATAAAATAGGTAGACAAGATGGCATTGAGACAGCAGGAAAATAGCATTATTGCCTTCCGAGAGAGCATTGTCGGCGTTCGCGGAGCCCGTTTTGCATTCGAATACTATATTATACCGCAAAAGGCTGAATACGATTCAGCTTATATTGAAGTACAACAATTAACTTTGCATCGTTGTCGGCTCTAAATGTAGAATTACATGGAACATAATATGCACCGTTTAAAACGGTTGGGGAAACCTTAGGAGATACGGGGAAATGTAATATAATTAATAAATTCATTGTAGAGAACGACAATCCATATGAATAATTACAATAACGTCAGTAATCGATGATCTCGAAGTTTTTTTAATTTATTGTAGAAAATATAAAATATTATATAAAATAAGATTAGGTATGTTTATTTACAAAGAAAATAACTCATATATAGATATAAGACATCCATGACTTAGGTACAAACATTTATGCTAATACCATACAATAATACATAATACCCATACCAGGATTAGAACTCACGACTCTCGGCGCAGTAAGCAGGTTCACTACCAACTGCGCTACTAAGGTCGTCGTCTTATCATTAAACATCTACCTAATTTGCGCGCGGAAAAAACACGCGGTTGATGTGTGACCGTTATTAGTCAGATGACCTTCTTACAATAGTAGCATATTATGCATGTAACTTAACTTTTAAATAAATTATAGAATCATTACCGAAGCACTTGCAAAATTGCAAACCGTGTGAGATCGCGCGCCCCACTGATAGTGGGTAATTTATTTACATTTATTACGTGAAACATCGTCACTTCACTGAAAATTCGACATTCAGTCCAAATATTTTACACTGGAGCCCCTCCGTTGACGTCTTTCCGGTGCCAGCTTGACTCAATGACACTTCAGGGAAACTGAAAAAGTTTTATAAACTAAACTACCTCGCAGGCGAAGGTGGCTAAGATTATAACTTTTTATGGACACGGTTCGAGAGCTTATTTTGGCAGCACTTTGCTTGTGAACGCCAGTATTATTATATGATACACAGTACAGTATTTCTATGTTGATCGCTAACATTAACTTCAGAATGTATTTATGACTATCTGTCCCGTCGAATTTCGTACCGCTTCAGAATCAAATGTATGAGAAAATTAAGTATCTACAATTTTCCTACTTTTTAATAGATGTTTTGCTATTTGGGGCGGAGATAAATTCAAAAATCAAAGGTCATAAAAAATAGCCCACCTGTTCTTGAGTTATAAATGGTGTAACTAACACGACTTTGTGTTATAATGTAGATATTTAGCGGAAAAGGGAAGTTTTTCCGGCTAAGCGGGTGGCATGCCTGGCAGGATGGCTGTTATGCCCCACCGGTTATTGTCGGGATCTTGTATATATGTTACGTGCTCCGTAAACTCTCATAGCGCGTTGCAGGATTGTGTGGAGAATTGTTAATTGTACTGAATGTCGTCTGCAGTGCCATCTCTGTAGCTTGTGGCGCGGTTGAAGAGGTCGCTTCAATTTATTTTCTACCTCTTTATTCATGTATTAGAAAGCAGGTTTTTAGTTATTTATGAAATGAAATGCGTAAGTTTCTATATAATACCTACTCGTTGTGTAACGTGTTAGAAATTAAAAATATTAGGATGTTTAACATAGAAAAATATATGACTTTCGGCTAACTAACTTATAAACGTTAAAATAAATATCCGTTAAAGTATGTTGTTTTCAAAGGTTTTACATTAAAATTTGGCAAACTACAGACCGCGTTCGTGAAATAACATCTAAACACTGAATTAGGGTTGTGATTAGAATATCCATTTGAGAAGTTTAGATCAATAACGACCAATTCGGATAGTTTTCATAATCAAACTTTGTAGTATTTCAAATAAATATATTCATAAATGAAGAACATAGATAGAAGATTATGCTGAAATCATTCAGCAATCGTTCCTTTAACGGGTTTTTAAGAAGAGGTCTTGTTTATCTAATAAAGACATTGATAGTGTAATTTATACGTAATACTAGACAGTTTATTAAGGATACTAAGTCATCCACACTGTAGTTTATTATGTCGATCTAATTTTGATGGACTTACAAATCTATTGGAAACTGGACTTAATTCCGACGTACCTAAGATTCGATCCTTATAATAAATTACTATATTCACAGTGTTATTTTTAGAGAGAACCAAAAAATAAACAAAATGTTTTATTACATTTATTTTTTGTTTAATAGGGAAGATGGCTAGGTAATTAATATTATTAAATCCAACACCAAGCGCACCATTGCACGACCTCAAGCCACTGTGAGAGTGTGAGCACTTTCTGCGTAAATCGGACCGCAGACAACAACTAAATATGAGGGTACCGCAGCTCTAACTATGAGACTAGGACGTATAACACTTCAGTTCTCCCGTGACCATAGTAGCTGTAAAGCAGCCGAATCGTCGGAAACAAAAAAAAAACATAATTAAATAAACGCGATAAAATCCTAAAAAATAGTTTTATTTCAATGCGTAGTAGGTATAATAATACCAGCCCTTGTTTTGATGTCCCACTGCTGGGCACGGGGCTGCCCTCAATTCGAGGGGGATTAGGCCATAGTCCATCACGCTGGCCCAGTGCGGGTTGGTGGACTTCACACATCTTTCGAGCTTTCGTTTCCTCACGATGTTTTCCTTCACCGTTTAGCAAGTGATAATCATGGTTGAAAATGAGATTCGCACATGAAATCCAGAAATCCCAGAGGTGCGAGGCGGGGTTTGAACCTGCGATCCTCGTTACCGAGGCAAGCGTTCTACCAACTTGGCTATCACTGCGTAGTAGGTATTCGCGTAAATATAAGAAATCAAAATGTTACAAGTAAGTAGATATTCAAATTAGTGTCGTGTTAGAATCGTTTCTGATGTGACAGCTCTTCTGAAAAGGGTGATATTTGGATATCGGTGCGATCTGTCCCGTTCCGTTTCCATTGCGAATCCAATATTCGGCCTATCCTGTTTTTGTAAATCATGTCTATTATAAAGCTACGATTTATAATCTTTACTTTTCTGTAGAAAACTGTGATATAAGGATTCAAGACGTGGGAGGTATATACCATAGTTCCTAGATTGACCAGTGGTCACGTAGAATGACGATATTATTTTTAAACGAGACTGATACATCAGTCTTAATCCAAAACCAATATCCATAATACAAATCAAACAAAAGGCTATTGACCAATGGTAGCTTGCCCGACATATAATAATAATAATAATAATCAGACTTGAAAACTCTACAAAACTCTACAGCGCACCATACATACTACCTTGACAAAATCTCGAAAGCACCATCCCAGATCTTGCCTACAACGATTGACGCTCCCCAGAAAAGAGGGCGGCAGAGGACTTATTGATCTATGTAATCTACACAATAGCCAAATCACAAATTTGAGACAGTACTTTTTTAATAAAATGGAAGCCTCCACACTCCACAAATCCATAGTTCAAAATGACCGCCATCGCACCCCTTTAAACCTCCAAGATAAAACTGTACAGAAGAACGAAAAACTGACTGACAACAATACAAAAATAGCCGAGTGGACTGCAAAGTCTCTACACGGAAGACATCGCCATGATCTGAGCCAACCCAATGTCGACAGTCAGGCGTCGAACGCATGGCTCTGTCGTGGTGAACTCTTCCCAGAGACCGAAGGGTTTATGCTGGCAATACAAGATCAAGTAATAGAAACCAGGAACTATCGCAAATATATTATTAAGAACCTAACATCTGACATCTGTAGGAAATGTAGCAGTGCCCCGAAAACCATTCAACACATCACAGGTGCATGCAAAGCAATAGTTCAAACCGACTACAAACACCGACACGACCAAGTAGCTAATATCATCCACCAACAACTTGGCTATCAACATAAACTAGTAACCAGCCTGCAGCCCTACTACAAATATAGCCCTGAAACTGTATTAGAGGACCCCACGACAAAATTATACTTTGACCGAGCTATACTCACCGACCGAACAATCCACTACAATAGACCAGACATCACACTTATAAACAAGACAAATAAAACTGGCTATTTAATAGACATTGCAGTCCCTAATACACACAACTTGCCAACCACAATAGCTGAAAAACTATCCAAATACACCGAACTCAAACACGAAATAACTCGACTTTGGCATCTCCAAAAGGTTACAATAGTTCCAATAGTGCTTTCTACAACAGGCGTCATACCTAAACAACTACACCAGTCCATTAACACCCTAAGCCTGCCCCCCAATATATATTTTCTCCTTCAAAAAGCGGCAATCCTGAACACATGCCGTACAGTCAGAAAATTCCTCCAAACTGAACAGGATAACATACACACTGCTACCCAGCAAACAACATCCACACAGTCACACACATCACCTGACGTAGGTACTTCAAATCCCTATCTGATGTACACTTGGCTTAGGCCCGTGCACACCAGAAAACCGGTTAAAACCGAGGAAAAAAAATATCCAAAAAATAATAATAATTTAAAAACAGATTTACATACATGCATACAGAAATGTTCAGACATCATTGAACAAAACAATATTTCATACTCTTCCAAAGTTCTCAAGCGTAAGTTAAAAAAAATTCAAACAGTATTATGCTTGTAGCAGTATTTTTTTTTCTGTTAACACCTGACCTTATTAATTAAGAATCATTACTCTATTTTCTGGTTTTTCAAAGTCCGCAATAAGCCATTCAAAGCATGTTTATTTCATATAAAACAAGATATCTCAAGTATAGAATCTTTTTAGTGATGCGCTCCTTTTCAGATAGTGCCTCTTTAGCATCTGCGCTGGTTCCGGCGCGTGGGACTGTCGGCCTCTGCTACGACATCCGCACTTACTTTTTAATGTCTTTCCCGTTTTTATTTGCGCTCAGTGATATTTTAAATGTCGACTTTCATGTTGTCTAAGAAGGATTGCGCTGACTTACAGTATACTGAGAGTTTGATAAAAGTAGTTATACTAGTATTATAAAGAGCTCAAGTTTTTCTCTATTATATCACTATTCAGGTAAGATAGATGATGAAAGAGGCTCAAGTACTAGATTTGACCATTTAGGAACTTGGACTAGGTTCTAGTCTACTCCTACTAGGCTAGGACATGTTGCAGCGGTGCATGCTTTTGCGATAGGCAGCCCTTTCAAAGGCGGATGATGGTACACTGTGGGCTTTTACTGGGTTTACGGCTCTAAGCCGGGGGGCTCTCATATCCCTCAAAGTGGGAAGGGTCCATTAAGAAATTTCCCACGAAAAAAAAATTATAGTTATAATGTTATTGCAGATCTTCGATAGTAGTACATATACGTATAATCATTTTGAATATATATACGCACCTATTTTGTAACCAAATTTCATATGTAAATGGGCTTTTCCGTCTGCAAAGTGCTTCTTTCTCGAAGGTGATCTGGTGACTGTCACATAGAATGAATTTTACGTCGCGCCGGATACGACTACTCGACTCAAAAACTCATATATTGACACAATTCTATGGATATGTTGTTCATATTATAGGTAGGTAGGTATAATTTGTTTAGTTTACAAGCGGCGCTAGTACGCCTTAGTTCCACTGGCGAACCCTAAAACGTATTACCGAATAAGATATCCGGTTCATGAATTCGGAATCAACTCATTGTTGTAAACTGCACCCATTATTCGGAGGAGAAACTTGGAAATATTTTACCTTTTTCTCCTTGAATTAACATTCCGGACGCGGCCACTTTAAAAATTCGCCTTTTTTTACGCAGAAATAAAGGCGTAACATTTTAATACTTCTCACAGCTGGGAATAACAATGAAGGCGCAATGTATTTGTTTAAATTAAACATCGAATAAACGAGAGCTTGCTGTTGCTCTGTGCCATTCAATGACTGTATACTGATTGACCGAGCAGCCTCGAGGATGAGTCTGCGCGTTCAGTCAGTACGTGTCTTGCCCGAGGCAGACGCTTGTGGGGCCTCCCTGGAGTACTGTCATCAGCTCTTAATTGACTCGCACATTTGTGTATTTGTAGCGATTTATTTTCAAACTCTGTTGTTGACAAAATCATCGACAAATAACGACAGAGGTCATTATAGTGATCTATATGCTGGTTAATCAGGAGCACAGTAAAATACGTCGGATCGTTGCAGCGTATAATCCAGGACGAAAGCGAAAAGTACAATTACCCACATAAATATTATAGTGTTTTAAAAAGCGAAGTGAAGTTCAGCAGGTGTTTAGTCGTCAGAGAATTAATTACATGTGTTTCGTTGTGATGATGGTTAAGTTTTAGACCCCAGATAACCTGGACTCCGATTGGGCTATTAGAAGTTAAATAAGTCCAAAAATAAATATATTTTCTTCTTATTTTATAAGTGGTCTGAGTGAACAAAAAAAAACTGGTTAACTGTGACCGCAGCTCCAGTTAATAGCGGGCCGAGTCAACAAAATAGCAACGTCGCTTATCACTTACCATCATGAGAATCGTAGATGTAGATAACGTTCTTCCAACCGTAGTAGGCAATGGTATCAATGACAGCCCGATGGTAGTCCGGCCGCATGCTCACGGCGTAGTCTATCAACCCAGATGACGGCGGTATCACCTGGCAAAACAATATGATTAATGTTTCGGTAAACATGTTCGATTATATTTGTGTACAGTATCTCCGGCACAATCTTCTATCTATATTAATGCAGTGTTATAAGTAGTGCTCGCGATTGGCAACATCACGTCTCATAGATGCTCGATGTTCGTGTAAAAAATAAAAAACTAGTTGCAGGGATACAGCGCCATCTATCAAAAAATGTTTGGCAACCGAACCTGCGCATTCACCTTAACGTAATATGTCAGTAACGTAAACGAGATATAGATAAGAGATATGTATTATAAATAGTAATGAAAGAGATAGCATGCTTTCTCGGTGACGTTTTATAATTACATTAGGAGGACAGAGTAACATTTTATGCTTGTTGGGAGTTCCTACTTATCCTACTGTAAAATGTGCTTTAACTAAGTACTTAGGTACATACTAAAGGGTTTTATTGACAATATAAATAGTCTCTGTTGTACAAGATTAATAAATGTTTATTTCAGCTGAGCGCAGTCAGGTATTTGTTTAATTGGATTTTAAACGAAATTTATCAATAATTAAAACCGGATTATGTTCAAAATATTCTCAAAAGAAAAGCTTCGTCCGGCTAGTACATTTTGTTACGCTGCAATATAATTTCAGTATTTAATGAGCATTGAATAATTAATATCGTTATTTTATTGGTATAAGTACTTACTTCTATAAAATAACGATATTTTTACGATCTACTTAGATCAATGGGTATGATACCCCAGTTGCGATTCTGGGGTATCTATATATATATCTCTATATATCTATATATGCTAGTAAGTATTTGTTACCTATATTATTACACGGCTTTAGTAAAATAATGCAAAGCCTTAATACACATCATAACTAATTGTCTATATATTATTATGATGTCATTGCTTCATAAATCACTTTTTTTTATTGCAAAATATACTTGAACTTCATATTCTAGGTACATCTTTATACTTTATATAATAAATAATAATTTAAAAAAAAATTTAGCAATATAACTATGAGCAGCAGTACTAAAAGTAAAAACGACCTCTATTTATTCCCCTGAATGTGCAATAGATTTTAGTCTATGTTTAAAAATACTAATTTCACTTTCACAAGCGCATATGTACTTACAGTTAGATAGGTACTCACTTAACTTTAGTATAAACTCGCGATGTTTTTAATCTCCAAAAAGGTCTGCGTCCAGTTATGCCTATTACTTTAAGAGAACAATGTATCGCCGAAGGGTCGAAAGGATATAATGACTTTCTAAGTGCTCAGTTTTTGAAGTGTCAATTTCCCGATGAAACTTTCAGCTTAGGAAATTACATCCCATCTGTTCCGTGGCGGCAGAGGCGTTTAAAAACGGATGGGCTATAAATTTACACTTTTTTGTTGAACTTAGATTAAAGGAGGTTTAGATTTGACGTATTGATTGTTGATGGATGAATTCTCAGTTATCTACGCATTTTTTATTACGAAATAAGCAATTATAGTTGTATGTTGAATTATTAGGACTGATAGCAGAAAATATTCACTAGCGGACAAAATGTCCGCGGGACTATTCTTCGATGTCGCGAGGGACGTCACCCGAGATGACGTCATCGCGCGAGGTGAAACACCACAGTGAAACACCGACCTCAACCTTCGACTATTTCCCGAGCTCCAAAGGGTCTGTCAATGGTATAAAGTCACGGGATATATCGGAATAGCTAGTCGTTGAAAAATATCTCGTGACTTTATATCTTCTAGTGAATACTTAATATAAATGTTTAATATAAATCTATTTACCAAGATTCTGTAAATCCATTTCATTGAGGTTGAGTCCAAAAAGTTATTTGACTAGAAAATTAGGTTACCTAGGGAGCTACTAAACATGATCTTGTCCTATACTACACCTTACACCTGACTAAGCTTTAGGTATCCGTCGAATAGAATGGTAACGGCGAGAGATATCAAGGCAGGCGGATCAATTGACAAGGGCACTGTAGGCGCTTCGTCCAGAGCTATACACAGAGAAACATTAAGTCTATAGTCTATTATACAAATAAAAAAGTCCTCCTCAGTCTCACTCCACAGCCGCCTCTTGGCTGGCGAACAAATAGCACAGCGTTGTAAATAATAAGGTCCTACACTGCGATAATAGTTAGGTTTTATTGGATAAAACTATAGAAACTTTTCGTTGTATTTTTCACGCAACTAAGCTAAAAATGACTTCATGTACCAACTGCCTGTGCTTACAGTACTATCTAAGACCCCAATGAAGGTCTCTCCGTGAATATTAGTCAAATAGATCAACTAGGAAACTAGGAACTAGTATAGGTCAACACCTCACCCAAACTGACTAGTAGAGGTCAAAAGTGGAAAGACAAGTCCCTCCTACGTACCTATTAACAATCCAACACCCTGGTTATAATTATCCTGATTTTTACGACAATCAAAGAACGTTTATAATATATTTCAAACAGACATTAAACATGCTTTATTAATATTTGAAAAAGAACTTTCCTGTTTATTATAATATTTTGTCCATTATACTGTTACGATGCGCATAAAAGAGGTATCGATAACTCGAGAAATAGTCATCGAAGCTTCTAGAAACAAAAACGCATTGTTGGGTCCAAGGTCCCCTATCGATCTGTGAAGAAAGATCTAGAATCGTCAACAATGTTGCAACCGGCTTCCGGAATATACCTCATATTATTTTTATTAAAATTATTAGTAAACAAAAGGCGAGGACAATGCAATTCCTGGAACTGCGAGTTCTCGGAATAATACCGATTTGACGAATGCAGCTACGTACACTAGAACATTCAAGCGCCTCCTTATTACCGTGTACATAAGGTTCATTTTCCTAATGGAACATTTCTGTTTAGTGGGTTTTTATCGACACCTTTCTGGAAAGATCCACCCTCGCTATTTTCGGATTATAAATAGTGTGCAAGACCAGCGACAAGACAGTTTTTATTCGAAAGCGATTGCGAACACATCTCTCGGAAGCGAACTAAGAAGACTATACCGGCGACTCTAGCGAAGACTGTGGACTACTGTGATTCAAAGTGACTTGGTGTATTGTTGTTTGAGTGTTAACTAGTTCGTGTACTGGTGTATACTTTCTTGCCTTGTGTGTGGAGAGCGATTAAAGTAATTTTCACGTAATCGGCATTTAATTACCCCCGCACGTAACAATACGCTTAATCCAAACACGGCAAAGTAACGAAAGAAAAATAATAAGTGTCTTACATATTTTCGTTTCATACATATTTTACAAGTATAAGATGACTTTCAGTGTTGATGGCCCCGTTTGCTGAGCCTATATTAGTGAATTATTAATAATGTCTACAATATGAAATGACATGTGCCTGGAATGGTATCTACACGCGCGGAGGGACTGTGAGGGAGTCATTGCGATAAAAAAATAAAAAAAATAGCAAATATTTTCTTGTTTGCTTTATAATGAAAATCAATCTTGGAAAAAGAAATCTTAGAGCTTCATCTAAAAAAACATCACATTGTTAATTATGATTATTTTCCTTGTCAAAACATATTCCGCCACCGCTATAAATAGAAAATAAATAAACAATAAATTACCTTTTCCGGAAACCATGGAGTGACGAACGGCATTTGGAACGTGTTGGTGTACGAGTGTAGCGTGTCGAAGGAGTCCGGCGTCACGGCGCCCAGCATCGCGAACACGCCGCGAGAAAACTGATTGCAGACTGGAACAAAATACCAATTGTAACTCATTCGAAAATTAATATGTATGTATTTATTATACAGGTTGATTCAGAGAGGGTATACTAACCCTTGAGCTTGTGCCTCTTTAGCGCATTAGTAAGAAATTATGATTCGAAGACAGAATTTAGATATGTCATATGGAGATAAAATACATAACCTCGTAATTTTGACCTTTTTATTATTTAATTTTTATAGTTCCCCCCCCGCTTACAAAGATTTCACAAACCGCGTCCAGTACGGCAAGTGCGAGATAATTCTTAAGCTAACCGTATATTTTATAGTATACGTATTCAGATATTTTGAATGGAGAATTGAACAGCGCCTCTACTGGTCGGTCTGGCTGTTCACTTTTCTTCTTCTTTTTTTTAGGTTCGCAATCAGCTTCAATATAGTGCCATTTTGCCAGTGTCGAGTAATTCTTGATGATTGTTATTGAATTATATGTATCCCTGTAGGTAATGATAATGTTGATAAAATAAATCCCCTACCCCTATCAGTAAAGCTGTGGATACTTTACTGAAAATTTACCGCACATCCTGGGGGAACTTGAAAAGTAAAATTATACTATTTTATTTCAATTTCCTTCACTCGAGCATGTTTATGAACACACAATGGTTAATATCCCACTAATATTACACATTATTTATCAAAAAAAAAAAAACATTTTTTGGAAAATAAAATAAAATTTACAACATCACGGTTCAACTTCCCGCCAAAATGTTTTTTGTTTACTTTTTATTTTTATTTGTCACCAAAAAAAGATAATTAATTTTTAAACCGTCAAAATATTACCGTTGTATGACACTGGCAGGTTTTATCATTGGCTATGGTTGTTTCGGATTAGCCCAGCAAGAACTGTGCAGCATACTAATACGACAATTGGAGTCGAATATTCAGTGCGGCATGGTGGTGGGGTTGCCCGCAGATAATAGTCCGCTATTAGCAAAACGACCGTGATTTATTCGTTATGTCTCTAATGCATATAGATATCATATTAACCGATACAGTAATAAAGGGATTAAAGGCCTTCATTAAACATATTTTAGGGACAGGGATAAGGGAGGATTGCTTAGAGATTTTGTATATATATATAGTTTAATTTGTATTCATTGTGTAAAGTCACAAGAACATTATGTCAATAAAAAAAATATTAAAAACAAAATACCTGTCAATATTGTGACTTGACATAGAGATTACAAATGCGCTAAAGAAGTCCAGGTTACAATGGTCATACAACCTTTCTGAGTCACTCTGTATCGATAACTATCTACAAACTATTTTAGAAAAGCTTGTACCATCTTTTAAAGGGCCTATAACATGAAGTAACATTTAAATTGCTACCAAGGTTTCAAATACACCAAGTGTGTATCGGTGCACTCGCTCGGATTATTTAAATTGGAGCCGGTATCGTGGCCTCCCCGATACGTGGCGTTAACTATTCCATTGTGGCCTTCTCGTGTACACCGAGAATATTGAACAGGCAGCCGATATCATTTTTCCTGCCACGCACGCATTAGTGCTCTCAGTACTTCCAAATATTGTTGGGGCTGTTCGTGTTGAAATATAGATGCGGTAATAAAAAAAGCAAATATCGGTCGGTCGCCCGGGGGACAAGAAATGCGGATCACGTCGGACTGACGTCACGCTGTGTCTCATAAAAAGATACCTCAGGTTCTGAAATATTAGTGCTTATGAGTGTTTCACTTTGCAGACATATTTGTGTTAATAAGGTCTTTATAAACATCGGATTGATATCGATTATTGAGCACACCGAATTCTCGACTTTGTACCACGTACTGGTTCTGTAGCGTTTCTGCATTCACAGATTTAAAATGATATTTTTGATGTTACTGTTTCAGTATTTTTTATCATTTTAAAATTATCTGTTAACGGTAAACATGGTAGGGGATCGGGCTCTGTGAAATGAAAATTATAAACATTGGTGATCATGAAGAAATAATATTGTTATAAGTACTGTTTAATTGGATTTTGTTTAGTATCGAAATTAACTAAATGATGATGATGACTTTAATTTATTTTGAATTATTTATCGTTTAAAATTACTCTGATATATGTATAGCGTTCCGTAAGTAAAGTATTACACGACCAAAATTTTCATTTTCAGAAAACAAAAAAATACAATGTCAACGCCTACTCCCAGCAACTACCTAAAAGTTTACGTACGTTGAACTGACATGGTGAATATGATCACCATGCCTATATTCAAAACCATTATGACTATACCGTTCTTGCAACAGTACGTTTCAAATTTGGTTAGGTTAGGTCCAGTATAATTGTAGTCCAGTTCTACTAGCAAGTCTGAGTGTGAATTTATTTAGTCCCGACATCTCACATTGAAACACAGTTTTATGATCAATACCTACGCATATTCTGAACACAAAGTCGATCGGGATATACCAGTGGAAAGCTCGAGTCACCATCAAAGAAGCCTGGCTTACTGTGGCACATAAATGTGTGAATACAACAACCTTATTTCAACAGCAATTTTAAATAAAGCGCAAGGATTCTCAGTATATAATATTAAAATGGAATCACCGCGTACCTAGGCACACCTATGTAAGTATTCTATCGATTTCAGATTACACGAGAGGCAAAAGTGTGTCTTGGGATTACCGAGCCCAGAGCTACACAGTCGACTCTATGTTGGTAGCGCTAGAAATCTTTAACTATCTCGCGTATCTATTTAAACCGTGTCGGATTATCACTTTGGGCAATAGTGTTGAGTTAGCATTTTGCATTTTTTTTTACAACACGACATCTAAAAGATCATATTTGAATTAATACATTTGTTACTTGTAATCTTAAATATGCAAAACAAGGTCGTGTTAGTAACACATTTTATAACTCCAGAACGGGTGTGCCGATTTTTATGATCTCTGATTTTTTTTCTTCGCCCCGAATAGCAGAATAACTATTAAATCAAGAGAAAATTCACATATGATTCTGAGACGGTACGGAGTTCGCCGGAATAGCTATACCTATAGTTTTATATAATATAAATAAATATAGCCTTTATTAACATGAAAAAAAAACAAATGACTTTTTATAATCTATGATAGATCATATTATTGATAGATTATATATACTGGCTGTTATATCGAGATGGGTCAGTATTGGATCTCCGAAACTTAGGAGATAGAAGAATATGTTCTAAGAAACCATGTCGTCGATTTAACACTGCGCACATAGATTTAAAGAAGAACTCATACATGAATCATGAATCGAATCTGACCATTTTGAAAAAAAAAACAACAGTTATTTTATTGCGTTATTTATTGTGTAGGTTGTAAGATGTCCATAGCATCTGGTATCTAAAATTTATAGAATATCAATCGTTACCTAGACGAGTTGATTATGTAATCAGTTTCTATAATAGCAATCAGCGACTCGCCCACCCCTTGGCTTGTGCGATTATTCACGACTTGTTTCATTTCGCACGCATTTCATTGTCGCGCACACGCAGTGAACTACGCCAATTTAACAGGACAATAACTATAAATCACACACAAAAAAGCGATAAAGTTTTATGAATAAAAATGGGCCAATCAGCGCCCGCATGTGTGGGCTGTGTCAACACAGTGGGGCATGAATTTCTAGATGGTGTGCGAGTGAGCACAACCCAACTCAATAGAGCTTGTAGGAATAGGGGCACTTGAGGCTTGCAAACAAGCACTCCGCTTAGTACAGATTATGCCTCGCATGGCGGTGCCTAGTGGACCACTCCATGATTACATTTTACAAAGTTTCTTTTAGCGTCGTAATGTGGAAGAACTTGCCCCCCTCCCATGTTATATCTACGTCATTTAGTTAATGACCCTTCAAACTCCCAAAGCTTACATCACGCGATGGATTATATCTAATCAAAGATTCATGAATCGCATAATCACTATAAATCCACGAACGATGTGAAAGCACTCCATTCATCCATTGATTCATCAAGCATGTATGCCAAAATATGTAATCAAAGTGATGGACCAATAAATAAATATGGCAATAAAATAAAATATTATTTAGCTTCAATATATTATATTTTGCCCCAAACTAAGCAACGCTTGTCTTATAGGTATACAATGGCCTGAGGGTGATCCCAGTAACACTCAGACCAGGGCAAATTACGAAAAGACCGTTTCCGAAATTAGCCCAGGCGGGAATCGAACCTGCAACAACGCGGTGCAGTGACCCGACCGACCAGCCTATACTCAACCCACTACCAAGCTATCGTCAATTATATATTTGTATGGGGAAGATGTTAGAAATACAAATCATATAAACTCTATTTTTTTGGACTGGGCACGCGGACGCTCCCACCACTGCTACGCCTGTAAGCCAGGATCAACAGTGGTGTCCAATGATGACACCGAGGTTTGACCCTCAGCGAGTTCCGGGATAAAGTTAATTGTCTTGGAACCCGCACGAATTTAATCGAAAGATAATAAAAATAGGAGGAGTTGGAAGAAAATAAACTAACGAAAATAAACTCTATCTATTTAGACTAATATTTTTCAGATACGATAAATGTCTATAAACACAGTATTAACATTTAACATATTATTTTAATAACGTAGCCACACTGTGTCCTTTGATATGATTGCCAGAAATCTCAACAATCGATGTAATCTTTACCGTTTATTTTTATTCAGTGACTCTCAATGGAGGCCTGTTTGTTAGTAGATAGTGGCGATTATCGGCCCAAGTCTCTAGGCGTCGCAATCCAATCTCGATAGCGTTTGTGAATGGCGTCGATCACTAATCACTAGGCTAGCTATTACCGTTTCCATTTCACCCCTACATTCTTTACGGCGTCGGCGTAAAGACTTAACGAAGTACCTATGGGGCAGTTAAAATTCGATTTTAGAATCTATGACTTAGGTACGGAAACGCGAACGTAACATATGGACGGTTTTATTTTTATTGATAAGATTATTATAGGTAGGTATTTTCACTGGATACAGATGAAAGTGAGCTTAGTCAGATGTTGATAACGACGCAATCTCCGTGAGAGTTTTTTTTTTGTTAACTTTTCTTTTACTCCTTGTGAACTTTTTGCCTCCTATGTCCCGCACGTTATTTTTCCTTCATACACTGTATCTACTTTTCCATACCAGCCCTGCCGTTTTATTTTCACCCCGGCGAGTGGCAGATTTGCGGCCACCGCTCACAGATGGTTTGGGAAGACCATCTTTTTTTATGGTAATAACTTACGCTCGACTCCATACTTATGGTATTGGAAATAAGCAATATAAATAAAATCACAAAAGTAATACCTACGAATATAAATTACAGAAGTGATTGCGCCTTTTTTAGAATTTTCTAGTTGAAATAAAATAATTTAAGTTCCCGACGTTTCGGCATATTTCAATGTGTAGTATTCGCGTAAATACCTATACGAAATCATTTTTTTAGTTAATAAATTCTTAACACTGACTGACAGACAATGTACAACCTAGACTTGACCAAGAGCTTTGTAATTTGGAAGATATGTATATTCCTAGAGTACCCAAGAGTTACACAAGGATTTTCGGCAATTCAACCCTAAAGGTAAAAAAATGGGGTGTCAACATTTATATGGAAAAAAAAAATACGATCGGGCACGTGACTAGTAAAAAATAACACAGTCCACTATCCAAAATAGGAAATTATGGCCATTGGTGTGACGCGGAATAAAGTCCCTGTAGGCCAAAGTTTGCCTAAGTGAGGGCTTAATTAGAGTTCCGTTGAGTAATTACCCGGTTTCCGCATACGACGATGATGTATTCCGGCCATCCGGTATTGTATAATCACGAGAACTAGTAATGTAGTGTAGAATAGTTCCCGCATCATTTACCTATCTATATAGCTTGTTTTCAGTGCGCCATGTACGAGATTATTCGTAAACTAACTGTATAGTTTATAGTTTACCGTATTTAGACATATTGTATGGAGAATTGAACAAGGCCTCTAGCTAACGTTTTTAAAATAATTCAAATAAAAAAATCAATCACTCGAAAAATTGAACTATTTTCAGTCGATTGCCAACCTAAAAAAAATATTTGACAGTATTGGTGACATTTACGACATTGATACTGACATTTATTTGTTGATGTAGTACCTTTTATATTACCCGTGTTATACATTTATGTTCCTCGTCTAATTACTATCTACTCTTTTCGGTTGCACAGTATATCAAATTAGTTTTCCACAATTCTCTCGACCACAACTGTACCAAACACTAACACAAACTTGCCTTATTGTGGTACAAGCTAAACATCACTTACATCAGAGTAAGTACTTCAATAAGTTAACTCCATCAACAACAACAATATTCTCAGACCTACTATTTTCTTTTCTCACAATATTCTCATACATATTCCTTACAATCGATAAGGTTTTATTCGGAACAACTAATAAATTGGTACGGGAATTAATTCGAGGAATTCTGCCACGAGCCGGTTTTCATTTGAATAGACCTTTTCCTTGTATTGTGTGGTTGTATGGTAAGGCTCCAGGACATACTTCCACGGCTCTGTTACCCCGGTTTCATACCATCTCGCATGCCGTAAACATTCTTCCTGGCCCGAAAACCTTAGCCGGCCAAGTGCCACTCCCAATAGCCGTACACTGTACCAAAAATATTTCCACACCAATAGTAAAATCAACAATAAGAGTCGTGTGTCTTCACTTCACAAAACTAAATCCTGATTAGCGACATTATCGGATGGTGCAAATAAAGTAAGTTGTTTATTTTTCAAAATTACTAGGTTCAATTCTTGCTTAGGGAAATTATTTTTTCAAAAATCGAATGATGCAGTGTTACTTTTCCTTAAAATCGGGCTCGAGAGTCCTTTAAGCATTTTTTGATATTCCCTTTCGGTTCGGATTTGGCCAATCTCGCCTACTTGACAAATTCAGCTTGTAGATACATAATACGAGCATGTTACACAGAACTAAAAATATACAATAGATTGTGGCAACAAAGATTTCTACACACAACATTATAATATGCTATATATGTAGCCTGAATCCTCCTAAAACAGCCTTTCCCAAAGTGGGCGATAACGCCCCCTTGTGGGCGCTGCAGGCCTAAAGGGGGTCAGAGACCCAGAAAAAAAAAATGAGTTATAGTGGTTTTTAGGTAGGTGAAAAAATTGGGGGCGCTAAAAAATAATTCATTCTCAAAGTGGGCAGTAGACAAAATAAGTTTGGGAACCCCTGCCCTAAAACCCAACAAAAAAAACATTTATTGTTAAATGAAAACCTTTCCAAGGAACATCCTACATTTATAGGGAACAGGCGACATAACGATGGAAGTACATAAGCAAAGTTGTTTTTGGGACCGCGTTCAATATAGATTCCACTTGATTTATTTTTAACTCTCCCATCCCTCTAGGGATAATAAGGTTAGGTGGTTTTATCTCTGCTCGACACGTTAAATACAATATTGCAACATATTCGTATCATTAATTTTTGTTTATTGGGTACAAACAATTAACTTAATATTGACGCGAATAACGTAAGCAATTACCAACTTTATGCGGTTGTATGTTGGGGTTATAAATGGTTGAATGTGTTAATGGTCACTGGATGTAATTAGTGGAGTTGCATTATGTATACCACTTAATATTATTATGCAAACTAAACGAAGATAATTTATGTACCTTTTTTATTTATATTCAGTAGCCGTTCAAGGTCTTAAATTATAAGAAAGAAATTTTACAAATTTCTATAATTTGGGAAAGATAGTTGCAATTATGTATTCGCGAGAGGGCCTAGGTAAAGTACATGGGTTTTTTAGAATCAGAAATAAATTTAAGATCCAAATCTCGCGGCCTAAATATTGTGTTTTACACGATACATATACTAATAATGCGTTAAGAGCTTACAAAACCTACAACTGCTTCTTAGAGCCAAAACTGTGAAAATAAAACTTCAGCTAGCTCAAAATCTGATCTGCACACAGTCATGCGGAAAGGAAAAATATAGAGACATGGGTAACGTGATTTCTTTCAAAGTGCTTCAGACGAAACATTCTGTGTGAAGCCAGTGGCGCTTTTAGTATATGCACTGTTGCATACTTCCAAACCCCATTCCAGTGCTATCCAATAATATTGCAAAGGCTGTCTGATCATCGACTTTTTACGAAAAAACAATTTTGTAGAGTTTAAAAAAAATACCTTCTCGGAATTATTACACAGAAAAAAATATTAACCAATCATACACAAAAATATGGTAATCGATAATTATTATGAAAGTTAACAAATAAAGGAGAGCGCACAACGGCCTGTTTATTATGTTTTGCGTGGTAGTGGAAACTAATAGCCGAAGTTAGGCCAGTGTTGACTAAGTTGCGTACACTTGTGTATGGCAAGCCTTAACGAGCGAGTCACTCAGGGCTTAGGCGGGTTTTGATTTATTTACCAGTAGCATCTGCTACATGACACGAGTCTAAATGATACTTTGAAGTTGTCAAATTATCGCGTACTTACTTTGGCAAGATTGGAATTGCGATCGGCAAGTTTCAGACACAAATTAGTGTCTCGCAACCTCAGTATCGGTTATATACCTAGCGGTGTATAAACGTCTTCTGCCAATTGTTTTATATCAATCAAAGTTTGTATAATGGTCCATAATGACGTTACGTATTCCATTTGAATATATTAATTTGGAACAATGTGTGTCAGCTTTTCGTTGTGAGATGTTTCGTTGTGACTCCCTTCACTTTATCTTACGATGATCGGATCGGCAATCTGGCAACTTTTTGTTGTTATATAAAGTTCAACCATTAACTTTAATATATATTACAACAAAAAGATACAAAAATCGGGATGGTAGTAATCACCGTGTAGCTACATATACCAGTGACTGCAAAGTGCGTTTGGGATTTATTATTTCATTGCTGTGGAGTTGGAAGATGTTCAGCGGAGTGCACACGATAAGGATTTAATTCCACTAGTGAAATGGGAGTAGGGTGCACGGACGGGAGGCTCGGCTTCAGAGGGAAGTGACCACAACGAAACGCCGTACAAAGATTAAATTGAATCTGGCTACTTGCCAGTACTGAAAATTACAAAACATTATGCTGATTTTATTATAGGCCAGCTCATACTGCGTGCTCTGATGAATTATAGGTTAAAAAAAAATTGTCAGCACTTTGATATGTGTGCGGAGCTAAAAAAATACTACGTAGGTAAGGTTTGCCCTTTGTGAAAAATTTGGGTGCCAAGCCGCGATGAGAATCATTGTACTTCATTCCACAAATAAGAGTTTAAAAAAAATCGTTACATAAGTTGGAGTGTTTTCTGAAGTCAAGTAGTCTTTATGAAAGGAAATCTTAAATTGCAATCTCCTTAAGAAGATACTGAGTGAATGCAGAAATAACACTGAAAGCTTTTGCTTTACGCTTGTATTGAAATAAATAATATCTGTATACAGGGTATTCAGAAAGGCAATATTAAGCTTTGAAACTGCGCTTCTTAAGCGTATTTGTAAACATTATCTGAAGTCAGAATTGCAGGCGAAATTAAAAAAAAAAAACCTTGTTTGCAAACGATCACAATTATCTTTTTGCTTGGAACTTTTTTTAAAATCATCTTAACGAAATTCTGACTTCACACAGTGTTTACAAATGCGATGAAGAAGTCCAGGTTCTGTTTATAGTATACATTTTCTGATTAACCCTGCCATTCATGGATGGCGGGTCAGATCAGTTGCGCTGCATGTGCCTAGTGAATGTAGCGTCTCTATCTACTGCCGCCTTCCTACCTAGGCAAGTATGCTCCATCGTAGATCTCATCGTCACTTACCATCAGGTGAGATCGAGATCAAATACTTGCCTATAATGTAATAAAAAAAAAGGTATTGTAGAAATAATGTTTATAAAACAACAATGACTTAGGCCTATTTCATAATTTGCTATCCACAACTTATTTAACAGAATATATATATAGACAATCAGTCAAATATTGCGGATACGGTTTATCAGCACATTGTTAAACAGACCGTTAGAAACATAAATCTGCTTTTATCGCAAAATTTTGAGTGAATTCCGAAAGTCGCCTATAGCTATTAACATCAAAGAAAGTTAAGCTAAACGCATAAAATCTCTGCAGTAGCTACGCAATTTAAAACTTTTTAAAGACCTTTTAAGAGTGAAAATTCAACGGGTATCTGAGAACAAATAGTAGTCCCTGAAGAACGGAGACTGCCATAAAAATTCGTGCCGTCATCATTAGTCTCAGACGTGTTTTGATCAGGGGCCGTTCTGTACTACAGCTATCATTGTTCCGTTGCCGGAGAGGGATAGAACTACATAGCTTGTATAAAGCCATCCCTCTTTTGGCACCCAGAATTATAATCCCAATGACACTTTATAGTAAGGCACAAGACCGCTGCGCTCCGCCACTTTTTATCTTCGACTCGCAATTTTAAATGAGGCCTCGTGAATAAACTCTGCTTTTAAGAGTACTCGATTTGGAATCTCAGGAGGGAACGAGAAATTCTTTTTTTTTTGGTTGCTATGACTAGGCAATGTAATGTAAAGAAATATATATATATATTAATAGTAAATATAAAGTAACAAAATAAGCGATCACATATAAAACAAAGGTATAGCATTTAGAAATGTGTAAATAAATATATTTAATGATACCTACTTGTAGCACACAGGCGGACACCGGACACCGCAAACTCTGTATGATCAGTACGAATGTTTGAACTCAACTCATAGACGTTTATTATCTTATGAATAAATATATACTCCCATTTTCAACTATGATTATCACCGATCGTCTGAGAGAACCTCTCGAAATACGGGTAAAGTCCACCTATTGGGCCAGCGTGGTGGTCTATGGCCTAATCCCCCCTCTCATTTAAGAGAGGCCTGTGCAATAGTGGAACATTAAAAAGGGCAGATATTATTATTATTAGGTATATTCATTATATCTATGATCGCTCCAATACATTGTACGGTACCAGTAATACAAGCATTACTCATTTTCAGACGGTCTAAAATCGTTCTAGGGGACCGTACAGTAGGTGTGACCGGCTGGCGATACTATTCAACCGATTCCCAACCGAGTTTCCTAAACCAAAAATGGTTTCAGAATTCGCTCAGTGTCATGAAAGCCGCAGGAGTCACAGTCCACTTTTTGTGTCCGCTCACAACTGCGTATGGAAACGCGATTGACTCCGAATACCATTGTGACCACTGGATTGTGCTCCTATACAAGCAGCCGGATCAAACCTCCGACCCCTGCAATATAGCTCAAGCAAAGTGGCCTCTGCAAATAACGAGAGACGCTATTAAGTTTTGGTAAACTACTGACGATAATGCATGTTTGTGTGTAATGACTTGCTTCATCTGTATCCGTTTGGTTTGGATATGTTTAGTTTGCTTTAATCTAATACACGTAGATAACTTTTTTCTCTCTCATTGTAGTTACAAAGTATGAAAAAAAAGAACAGTTTTTTTATGTTCGAAATAGCTGGCTTATACAACAATAGTTACTTATTAGAATTTTATATCCTACGTGGATCATGGTGTCCTAAATGCTGCTTCTATTATTGTCACTTGCAAGTATGGAACTTCTCTGTTCACGGCGATGTGTAGTGAACATCCTTTGACCCGACCGTAATGTATGCGCATAATTTTGAACAGGTAACACATTATTAAAGAACCATTTTCACTAGCGCCTACTTTGCCGACATTATTACATCGAAGAGGAAATGTCCTTTAACTATTTCTTCACGGTACTGTGCTCTTAGTATGAGTTCAGGACGAAGTCTCGGTAATTGCGAAATACGTTCTTTTTTTGTTGTAGATAGATGTACACGTATCGCGTCTTATTTAGACGCGATACGTGTATTATATATATTCAGTCCAATTCTTTTTTTTTTGGATTACCATCAAATCCGATTTTAAGTAAGATAATCTTCAGATATAAGATTTCAATATGAACAGCCTGGAGTTGTCACGAAACGAAAAACTAATTATCGCAATAGGTTGACAAATGCCGGATACATCCAATATCATATCTACATAGTAAAAAAAGAACTGCAGACGAATTGGTGACCTACTTTTTTAATTCGAATAAAAACAAGATGCTGACTGGTTTTTACACGAAACGACTAATTAATGATGGTTCTAACATTGCAGGTTGGGTTTTTCAACATCTTCAAAAAGTGCAATTTGAAAAAGCTTAAGTTAGCTCGTAAACCTCAAGCCCGCGTTTATTCAGTATATTTTTATATGTATTTTCTTATTAAAATTACAACAAAGTTGTATAAGTATTGACAGTTTGGAAAGTTCTAAACAAACTTCATGAAGCTGTAAAGGGGAAGTGGGTTTATGAAAAATTCTATTAACTTACGTACCGACTCCAATACTTGGGAACGTGTTCGACAGATGTTTCTTGTTGCATTTGTTTCTTTACAACGCATTGTTATCTTAATAATATATAAATTACGTGTCACCATGTTTGTTCGCTATGGACTCCTAAACTACTAAACCGATTTTAATAACATTTTGCGCACTGTGTGCAGTTTTATCCAACTTGAAAGATAGGATAGTTTATATCTCAATTTATTTTATATGGCAAAAAAACGTTTGCCGGGTCAGCTAGTAATAATATATAATGTAATACCAGCCTTTTTAATGTCCCACTGTTGGACATGGGCCTCCCCTCAATGCGAGGGGATTAGGTCATAGTCCACCACGATGGCCCAGTGCGTGTTGGCAGACTCCACACGTCTTTCGAGGGGTTCTGCCAGACATGCAGGTTTCCTCGCGATGTTTTCCTTCACCGTTTAGCAAGTGATAATCATGGTTGAAATTATATTCACACATGAAATCCAGAAATTCCAGAGGTGCGAGCCGGGGTTTGAACCTGCGATCCTCGTTACCGAGGCAAGCGTTCTACCAACTTGGCTATCACTGCTTTAATATCGAATCGAGGATATATTACATACTATTTGCACCAATATGAACAATATTAGATGGATTGGAACAATGGTCAAACGCTTGTGGCATACTTAGATGGGAATCAATAAGGGTTCTGAGGCCCCAGCGCGTATTGGACACAAGCTTCACTTTCTCTTATTGCTTCGGTTGAGGTTCCTTTTCTCATAAGCTGGATTAATCTGGATTAATATATACCTTAGGTTTTTATCCAAATCTATCTATCTATCAGCCGATAGACGTCCACTGCTGGACATAGGCCTCCCCCAATGATTTCCACAAATCACGGTCCTCCGCCACTCGCATCCACCAGCTTCCTGCGACGCGTGTGATATCATCGGTCCACCTTGAGGGGGGCCGTCCTACACTACGTCTTCCGGTTCGTGGTCACCATTATATAACCATTCTGCCCCAACGGCCATCGGTTCTGCGAGCTATGTGCCACTGCCATTTCAACTTTGAAATTCTTTGAGCTATGTCGGTTACTTCAGTTCGTCTACGGATCTCCTCATTACTGATTCTATCGCGTAGCGAAACCCTGAGCATAGCTCTCTCCATTGCGCGTTGAGCGACCTTGAGCCTTCTTATCCTATTTTTTTTTAACCAAAGATATATGGGGTCGAGTCACCTTCGTCCGTAGGAGAATTAAGTACCCTCGAGATACCCTACACGTGACCCTGGGTGTTGCCAACCAGGTGACAACTCTACTGGTGGTAGGCTTCGGCCGTGGCTAGTCACCACCCACTGAACAAAGCCATGTCGCCAAGCGGCCTAGCCGTGTTCCGGCATGATGTTCGGTGCTGCCATTCATGGATGGCGGGTCAGATCAGTTGCGCTGCATGTGCCTAGTGAATGTAGCGTCTCTATCTACTGCCGCCTTCCTACCTAGGCAAGTATGCTCCATCGTAGATCTCATCGTCACTTACCATCAGGTGAGATCGAGATCAAATACTTGCCTATAATGTAATAAAAAAAAAAAAATATCACAAATCATTTTAATAGTTGTCTTATGTTGTGCCGCGGCTAGAGCTAGTTACAAATAAATAAATAGCCTTTATAAAAAGTACTCACTGAGTCTGGAGAGTTTGAAGGCGTCGGCAGTGTTAATGATGTCGACGAAGACTTGAAATTCGAGCCGAGTCCTGTTCGGGCTCGTCGAGTGCTGCATCATCGCAAACTTGAAGGCATTCTGGATCTCATCCGTATTCTGAGCAAATATCACGCCTGCAAAAAAAGAATAATAATGTTGGAATGAAATTTTAAAAATAATTGTTGCAATTAATATAATACATTCCATACATAAGAGACAGTGTCGGTACAGTTATTTTTCTTCATAAGCTCTGTTTCATTTGTTTTTGTATGGATTCTGTATGATTATTTAAAAAAGGAACGCAGCTCGTTCGGTCGTTGTCTTATAAGCATCCATGATACCACACTACACCAATACAAGCGAATCAGGGAGAATGAGCTAATAATAAAATAAAAGCTCCGGCTGTCCATTGGTTTATGAATATGAGTAGAGCGTGCGGCGGGCACTCGCAATTTATTGTTTTGCAAGCATACCTACGCGCGCGTGTAGTATTCCGGTATGGAATTTATAGCTTTAGTCTGGCTGGAGAAAAATATGGATTTATCGGCACAGCTTTGCAACAAATCGTTATTGCTTTTAAAATCTGATACTCGATAAAATGTAATATGAGTTCCGGTACGAATTATGAGGGTACTATGAAAATTAGATTTGTTTGTATAATATTTTTTCATCACAATAAGGTCGTACACAATTTGTTGAAATCGAATTTGCCTTCTTACTTTCAGCTGTATTCATACTTATTTTATGAAGAGGCAAACTTTGTTAGTTTGTGAGTATGGATGTAGGGGGTAATATCCGGATCTACTGATCCGATTATGAAAATCCTTTCACTGATAGGAAGTTACATTATCCCTGAGTGTTATAAAGTATGTTTTATCAAGGTACCGAGGGCGAAACTACAGGCAGAATCTATGCGAAATTAAGATAAAAAAAATAATAATTTAAATAATCAAAAACCCGACTGACTAGACCGCCACAAAGGAACAACATACATATAGCCTGATAAACACATTACCATCTTTTGAGTCGCGCAGTCGGGTAAAAAACACAATTAGCTAAATTTATTGGATAGTGTTTATTTCAAGGCAAGATGTTTTATTAGTCACAATAATATAATAATAATACCAGCCCTTTTTAACCGACTTCAAAAAGGAGGAGGTTCTCAATTCGGTTGTTTTTTTTTTTTTTTTTTTTTTTTTTTTTTTATGTTTGTTACCTCATATCTCCGTCATTTATGAACCGATTTGGAAAATTATTTTTTTATATGAAAGGATATGTTTACAGATTGGTCCCATTTTTTTCAAAAAAATGTTCTGATCATGGGATCCATGAGGAATTGAGAGGACTCCTCAAATTTTATAGGCATACCGATAGCAATTTTGGTATTTTCATCAAGAAGTCAAGCATTTGCATTCAGAAAGTATCATTTGCTGAAGTGGAAGTGATGAAGAAGGCCACAAATGGCCACCGGAACTTGTCAGTGATACGTATTTCACGGGTTGCGCCAAGATAATCTCGATTATTGGTATACCTATTATCCAGTAAAAAGATTGATATACAAATCTTTTTAGTGACAAAGAATAGTAAATATATCCACTAAAAAGTTTAAAATAAAAAACTTTTTAACAAAATAAAAACCGTCTTCAAAAAACTAAAAACCAAAAAATAATCTAATCTTGAAATCTACCTTGTCTAACCACATCAAATATTTAACTAATCTGAAGTCGGTGCCAAATAAACAACCGACGAAGAATAACAAAAGTATACTCAGTAACGAGATGCGCGGACCAATTTGTAGGTATAGTCTTTGGCGCAGACCGGCAATACTCGACTCAGTTGTTTGTTTGGCACCGACTTCAGATTAGTTAAATATTTGATGTGGTTAGACAAGGTAGATTTCAAGATTAGATTATTTTTTGGTTTTTAGTTTTTTGAAGACGGTTTTTATTTTGTTAAAAAGTTTTTTTTAATGTCCCACTGTTGGGCACGGGTCTCCCCTCAATATGAGGGGGATTAGGCCATAGTCCACCACGCTGGCCCAGTGCGGGTTGGCGGACGTCACTTCATCTAGTCACAATAATTACAAAGAAATTAACATAAATATTTACAAACTCAACAAAAAATGATATAAAATAAAATACATTACATTTCCAGACAAACTTCACACGATGTATACACACATGTCTATTTATTACAGTATATAAATACAGCAAAGAACATAACCTACTCCGTATTCACGGATGTATGTATATAGGGGACTTTGGTATGTTTGAGGGCTATCCAAGTAAACCGCACATTTGTGTAGGACGCAAAAATTGTAAACGCAAATCTCCCGAGATACTTTTTGGATGGCAAGTAATTTATTCTACGACTTTACATCCCTGCAATTATGTTATGCAAAACAAAAATGACTGTGGGTTGCGATTCCGGTGGAGTACTCGCAAGTGCGGCCTGCTCATAGTGAGGTTCGGGTTCGATTTCCCGATTTAACTCCGAATAGAGAGCAGATATTGACTATGTGTGCGCATATGAGTGAGTTTTAAGTTCATTCCCACGTTAAAATAGCTGGAGTTGTTCTCAGGGCCCTTTCAAAAATCTCGGGCACAATAAAACATAAGTAAAGGGTACGGAAGGGAAGCAGTGATAGCCAAGTTGGTAGAACGCTTGCCTCGGTAACGAGGATTGCAGGTTCAAACCCCGGCTCGCACCTCTGGGATTTTTCACGTGCGAATCTCATTTTCAACCAAGATTATCACTTGCTAAACGGTGAAGGAAAACATCGTGAGGAAACCTGCATGTCTGAGAGAACCCCTCGAAAGATGTGTGAAGTCTGCCAACCCGCACTGGGCCAGCGTGGTGGACTATGGCCTAATCCCCCCTCACATTGAGGGGAGGCCCGTGCCCAGCAGTGGGACATAAAAAAGGGCTGGAATAATAAAAGGGTACGTACTCGTACTAAACAGTACACAGCATTGAAATCAACGTGGCTTCAAATAAACCTGAAACTCAAGAGGTGATTGTTTGGACTTTTATTTGATACTATAAAAGGCTTCGGTGGAGGTGAAATGGCTGCTTAGTTTTTATTGCAACGCGAATGGAAGGTGTGAGTCAAAGAAAACTTTCTATTATATCGAGGTCAACAGATGTTCATAATGTTCAGGGTCACTTTGTTTATACTCCATAAAAAGAGTGCTGGTGCTATGAGGCATGTTGGAATATAGACGAACTTCTCTGACAGACTCGGCAGCATAATTTAGCCGCGCAAGCGTGGAGGTCAGATGTCAACATTTAGTCACCTTATAGTATTAATAGACGTCAAACTTGGTTCGGGCCGGAGCACCTTACCCAACAGAAATATTTATCATGTCGGAAATTTTCCTTCGATAGGTATAATTATAATCCTAGGACAGGCCTGCACTATTACAGGCTGTTTGATTTATGTTGTCTCATCTGCCGTGTCATTGGTCAAAGCTATTAAGTTTCGATGTTTAAGCTGAATTACGTATACCTCTAACAGAAGTTTTGTTTTAACTATACTGTATATATTAAAGTTTTCCTGATTTGAATAATAATTTATTATAATTTAGTCCAGGACTGCGCGCACGCGGAATCCTTAAAGTAGGTAACTACTACTGGGGACTGAAATTTTATTTTTAAAACTTTTATTTCATTACTAGCTGCGCCCTGCGGTGTTACCCGCGCAAAAAATCATGTCGATCCTTTGCGATATGAAACATTTAAACATCTATCCCACGGGAACCATACATTTAACCGAGATAAAAAGTGCAAAAGCCTATGTGCTCTTCCAGACTATAATCTATCTCTGTGCCAAATTTCATCCAGATCCGTTCAGGGGTTCTGGCGTGATTGAGTAACAAACATATTAGTATAGATGTGAGCAGGTATACAATATTTTTACGTTCGCGTTTTTGCATACATTGTACTTGACCTTTATTTAACGCTTAATATTCTACTGTCATTATATTAATAACTGGGGCAACGTAATCCGAGCGTTTATTGCTAAAACGCTTACATTAATCTCCCAACTTGGCGACCAAGTATTGAGCTCAGCTTCTAGGGAGAGAACAATAATTCCTAAATTCATTTTCTTTGTATTGTATTATTATGAATACACATGGTGTTACGTGGTAACGAAAACTTTGGGTAAAGGTTGCACTTAATACCTATACCTAATAATGTTATAGCAATAATTGATGTCGAAAGTCATGGGTTACAATGGTTGTAGTTTTGAGCGCGCAATGTATCTTAAACCACGCGATCAGAACACAATGCTCCGCGCGATACCCGACTCCTGGGAGTAACGAGCGCGCGCGAACGTATCGCATTTGAATTTATAGTACAGTTTTAGGTGCAGGTTCTTTTATTTAAATCTATGATATTTACTTATATTATGATTTCATACTAAAATCAATTAAAACTGAAAAAATGTGTGTATAATTCAGAATCATTCAGTTTTTGCTACGAAGTCATTACTCCCTGTATATACAATACGGCAATAAGTTGGCGTGAACAATGGCCAAACTTTTGATTGATAAGTCTATAAATCTGAGCCCAAGTTTCGGGGGCACAAGAAAACAACAACATAGCTTACTCTTCTCACTCCCACATATAACTTTTAGAAAATCAACGGTAGGTAATAATTATTAACATAAAATACTAAGAATACACTAATTTTAAAAGTTTTATTATTCCGCTCGCTATGCGCCCGTCATAACTTAAAAAAATGGTTTCGTCATAAAAAGAAAAAAAAACTAAATATCCCTCCTAAATACACCTCTAAGGTACTTAAAGAATATCCGCTAAATTTCAAATCTCTAGGGTCACTGTTCAAGTTGTGCGTTGTCAGTCAGTCAATGCTAAGAATCTTATTGAGTAGATTAATTACTGTGATAACCAATATCTAGTACAATATTGGTAAATTCTAATGAACCAATCGTGAGTCAAATCCTTTCTCCGACGGACCACCGGATTACTTTGGTGTAACACACCAAGAATGGGTTCCGATAGGCGTTAATGTCAACTAAATTATCGGCGGCCGATTCCTCCCTCGGCTAATATTACACCGGCTCCTCGACCCATTAATATAATTGCCTTTTTCTCATAACGTTTTCGATATATCTTTATTTTGTAAGAATGTTAGTTTTCCACTTTGCTTACGAGTAACTACTTCATTAATAGTGCCTATTGTACAAGTTTCATTTGTAAGATACATCTTTTTCATATTATCGCAGCAATATTAAATTCTTGGAACTAAACTTTACTTAAAAGCTTCATTGTTGTTATATCTGCAAACACTGTATACCAAATATATATACTTTAATTTTATTAATTCATCAACAGAGCTGTAGTACTGGGAACGTAGGTACATTATGATCTTGAAACAAATAGCTTCGCACAGTTGAACAAAAGAGTGCATCAAGGCGTAATCATTAGGCGTTTATTAGAGAGTGTGGGTGAGTATAGCCACGGGATCTACCCGAGTGTTTTGTACGACGATATGATTGAGAATGGCTGGGCCTGGGACCCGCACTGGATATGTGTCGGATGGCGTGAAATTAATCTGCGTCGTGTAAATAAATGTGGGGCGTATGTCAGCGGAGTCGGCGGCGGCGGCGTGCCGGCGGGCGAGGACGCTCGCTCCGGAAGCCCCCATCTCGACAGATTGGAGTACGCATATACCGTGTGATTCAGACAAGGTATACTTTAAACCTAATCTTCTTTAGCGCATTTGTCATGATTATGCGAAGTCGAAATACCGAATTTAAAAAATAAATCTGCTCACAATCATTGTCATTTTGTTGGGAACATTTGTTTATTAATCGACTTAGAAATACAACTGCGCTTAATATACGCAGGTTCAATGGGTATACGCTTTCTGAATCACGCTGTATACGTTGCCACGTAACGCTCATCAAATTATTCTTTACCCCCGAAATGCAGGAACAAACCCTCCATCATTTGGTGTGTGTAATAGACGCCCGTAAATTCACCTTGAGAATTGAAAATTATTTGTTGCGGTGTATGTTTTTAATGCGAAACCCCCGATCGGGCCTTTCCCGCGCCTGTGATTGGGCGATTTTATACTTTGTACGACCGCTTGTGACGATGTAATCTTATTTTTAGGGTGTCTTGCCTTTTGTTGAAATGTTATTTTTCGCGGTTGAAATGTTTCATTTATTTATTGCGAATTGTGACTTCGGTCATTAAGTAAACGACACACTTTTTAAATGCAAAATTAGAGCAATTGCAGTGAAATAAAATGTACCGTACCCGTAATACACGCGTGGCTTAGTTTGGGACCGTACGGTACTCGTACGTGTGTTCGTCTGGCGATACAATTGATACACGGGTTTATTGTGAATTTTAAGTTACTTGCATAATGTGATGAGTGATGACATGTTGTATGAAAACATAGAGAAACAGATAAAATAGACGAAAAGGATAGAAGTGTCGCGAACAACATATTGAAGCCCAAAGAACCAAGCCGTAATGATTAGTACATGCGAATTGCGTTCTTATGTACACGCGAATCCACGTGTACCTACTGCACAAATAGTTTATGCTTCAATTTGGAAAGACGAAGGTGGAAATATGAAACATTTGGGCAAACTGAGAGTGTTTTTTCCGTGAGATATTGAAAGGTCCACGTCTGTCGGGTCAGCTAGTTAATAATAAAAAAATAACGCCTAAAAATGCATGCTTTCAAAACAAAGGATTGTGACAAAGCTATTTTGTAATCCCATCCCATCCCGCTAATATTATAAATGTGAAAGTTTGGATGGATGGATGTTTGTTACTCAATCACGCCAGAACGGCTGAGCGGATCTGGATGAAATTTGGCACAGATATAGATTATAGTCTGGAATAGCACATAGGCTATTTTTTATCCCGGTAAAATGTATGGTCCATACTTTTTAACTGCAGGTAAGACCGCGGGGCGCAGCTAGTTGCAATAATAAACTATTATTAATACTGATGGCTTAATACAATGAAATCAGAGCATAAAAATAAATAGGAAATGTCAGTTACAGTTTACAATTTAATTTATTTTCATCGGCTGATTGTCATTCTGCTAGCGTTTATTTAACGCAGATTATTTCTGCCATGCGTAATGTTATCACACGTGTTGCCGCCGACACGTGCACGATTCACACTTGACATAACAAATGCTGGGTAAATATATCACGCAACGTAGGGTACGTATAGGACTTGGATTGTGGTTACGTTAGGTTTGTTGCAAATCGTTGATAACAATTTGTCGTACTTATGCCTTTCATAATATAAATTCACTTTGATATTTAAAATATTTGAAATGTATAAATACTTATGTTCACCTACATGATGAAGTACCTACTTTAAAATACTGATATTTAATGTTTTATTTTTATTTATCTTAAGATTATAATAAAAAAAATATTTTAAAATCTTACTTCGTTGATCTTCTCTTTTTATTTTCCGTGGCTGACAGTGGCCATATTTAGAATAAAAATCAGAATATTTTTTATTCATGTAAACCATTAAATACAGTACTTATGAATAGTCATTCGTATTATCGATATACATTCAAGAAAGTCGTCTTAGTTACACAATTTATAACTCAGGAACGGGTGGGCAGATTTTGATGAGATTTGATTTTTTTTAGTTTATCTCAGCCCCGGATATCAAAAAAACCATTAAAAGATAGAAGAAAATAACTACAAAATATTAACAATAATTCATTTGCTCATACATTTGATTATGAGACGATACAAAGTCCACCGGGTCAGGTTGTAAGTATTATAACATAGATAATTTAAATATTGATTTCTTATATTTACGCGGTTACTACACATTGAAATAAAAACATTTTTTCGGATTTAAGTGCGTCTAAATAATATTATTTTTTGTATAAATCCAGTAAAACGTTAAATCCGTAGCAACCTCAACCGAAGACACTTCCTTCGGTTGAGGTTGCTACGCTTACTTGTGCCGCGGTATACGCGCTACGGCTTACGCGTGCTACGATCTCGAGCTGATATTGAAAAGGTGTTTGAATGTGGATTAAGCAGTATATAATATAGTATGCCAGGATCGTAGCAGGCATCAGTCGTCTCTGACTGCAATACCTATAGAATACAGCCGTAAATACATATATACTTGTTTATGGGTCGATAAAATATCATAAAATTGCCGAAATTTGATTGCTAAAATCAGTCTGATAAAACAATCATTATCTACGCCACGGTGTATATAACCTTAATTGAACTGTACCTAGAAGAACTGCCTTGAGGCGAGAGAATATCTACAAAGATGTTCCAGAATACGTAACTTTATTGCTTATAAGCGTAAAATTTCTATCACCTTATTTAGCCGACCGTAAAAATATAGTACAGCGCTAAAAAAATATTGCCAACTGACCGGCTATATAACAAGCAAGTTGAGAGAAAGGGCCCCGCCACGCGTGTCGAATGTATTAGGTTTACGAGTGGAAATTACTTGATACCGACTCGTTAAGTAGGTACCTAAGCTATGGCAGATGGTAACATCGTAAGACGTGACAGTCGGCAATGTATATCGTGACCGTACTTAACAAGTTGATATAAAAGTTTTAAAGTAGGCCTTACACCTCTTTTATCATTATTTTCAGTGTAATATTAAAAATAGCCATTTTAGTGGCCCACTGTGTACCCGGGCCTCCCTTGAATGCGAGTGAGCATTAGACCATAGACCGCTACGCTGGCCTAGTGTGGGTTCGCGGACTCCACACGCCTTTCGTGGGAGTTCTCTCAAACATGCAGGTTCTACGATGTTTTCCTTTGCAGTTTAGCAAGCGATAATCATGTTTGAAAATGAGATTCAAGGCGAGCATTCAACGAACTTGGCTATGACTGCTTACCATATACATATGTATTGTAACAAACGAAATATAGTTATCTATTAAGATGAAAAATAAGTCTCTAACTGATATTATCACTAAGCTTTCAAATACTATTCTGGAACGGTTAGGTAAACATGACCGTATAAAAAAAATAATTTCCGGACAAGCATCGGTAAAACAAATAGCTATCGGATAGATAACTGATATAACCGGAAATATTCTTTTTCATACAACTTGCAATCTTATCATCTAGGACGTCTGGGACTGTAAATGTTGATACTTCCATTGATAAGTATTTTTTTTAACTCAAAATATGAGTTTGAATGTACTTCTTTCAAAGGCTCTTTTTTAAAAGTTAATTTTGGGGGAAAACTTTTCCTTTGTTTTTTCTCAGAATAATGACTTTCTTAGCTCATGAAAAAGTGGGGTGAAGCACGTCGGCTTGGCAAACGGGCCTATTCTATTAGCTGGTTAACGATAACGTTCACGACGTCGTATAATTAATTACAACAGGATCCTTGTCCCCGTTGCAAAATGAGGAGAGTTATGTGGGATGTAGGATCCAACTATTGCTATCGATGCCTATTGGCTCAATTCAATTGAGTGACAAATTAATTTATGTTAATTATTTCAATTTATTGTTTCATTTTAATCTTATTATACCTATCTTTTATTTATAAATATTTTAGTTGTTTCTTTGAATATTCAACAAGACTTTTAAACACGAATAAATAATATATTTATGGCAAAATTATCGACAAAAACGATGGTACTACCTACTAGCTAGTACCATCTAGGTACTAGTAACTAGCTAGGCATAATGTTTTTTTAACTAAGTCACGATTGATTCATCCTGCATTATCGATATTATCTCATTAAGCGATGCAGCTCTCTTGATATTAATTACGGCCTCCAATATTAGGTATATTGCATACAAGTATTGAATACTCGACAATACGGCACTTATCGATATTATTTTACGCCCGGCTATATAGTCTGGGGAGATGCGCGCGTTGTTTGTTGAGTACCTCACAAATAAGGGAGCAGTATCATCCCGCTCGGTCGACTGCAGAATAACCGCCTGAGCTTCAAAAGTATCAACAATAAAAATACACATTATACAGGCTGATTCAGAATGAATACATACTATGCCTTCACCTTCTTTAGTGTATTTTAAATCATTATTTAAAGTCAGGTTTTCAATACTTGCCGATTTAAATGTTTCAAATTTGTTTTATTGTATTGACATATCTTAATTCTGTATGATGCCTCCCGGAAGATGTACTGAGCCTCCCGGCAGCCCTATTCGGCTGACCGGCCATTTTGTTAGGATTAAAGTCAAAAGCCAAAAGCCAAAAGTCAAATCGTTTATTTCGTATAGGCCTACGGGGGCACTTACAAATAGATATTATATTTTTTTTCTTAACTCTACAACCGGATCAGAACGCGACCTCAACTGAGAAGATCCGGCGAGAAACTCAGCGGGCTTCTTTTTTTTTACAAATTTATAGCATGCATAAAGTCAGATGTTTAAATACTATCACCCATCCTAGGCCTGGCCGAGCAACGCGCTAATCTTTCAGACGATTTCACCAACCCAGCTACAACCTCCTCCCCTACCTCCAGAATATACTAAACATAAGGTAAGAAAGTCACACAAATAAAATGATATGTTATAAGCTTAGGGTTGGCACGCCTGTAGCAAACGATACACTATAGCATTCCAGTGCGGCGAGCGGCGAATGCGAAGCGTTATTGTACCCCGTTTGGTTAAAGTTAGTGAGTGCACCCGCTGCTAGTGCTACTTCGATGTGCACATTACTGATAGATAGATGCTATTGGCATGTGTGCGAATGAGATACATGTAATGAAAAAAAACTTTCCCCCTCGCATTGAGGGGAGGTCCGAGCCCTGCAGTGTGACATTAAAAAGGGCTGGTATTATTATTATCATTACTTTGTGTCAGTCTGTAATTTTAATTTCGACCGTCAACATTTGGAAACGAGAGCAGTTTTTTTTATATAAGAATATAAAATATATAAAATTGCCTGCCAGTTCAGTATTACTACCTGGAAGTATGAGTTAGTAGTACGCCCCCGGTTCCGCGGTCAAGCTAATTAAATGGCGGTTCAAGAGATCTTCAGTGCCATACCCGTCGAGTTCATGCCTCTGGAAGCATGCCTTGAATGTAAAACAAACACGTTCAGCTAACGTTAGTAAATATTAGAGAGTTGGGGATACTTATCTATGACTACTCAGTTGTAAAATTGGTCATCATTTGGTAAATCATTACAGAGAATCATTTTCACTTGAGACTTGATCCTTTTCATGTTTATTGAATGCGTCAGATACTGTCATTTGTAGATGTTACTTTAAAACAATACTGGGTTTTATGAGTACCTTTATTGACATCCCAATGATGAAAAAACTTCTGGTAATAGATTTATGTTTACTATAAAAAAAAAGAAGAGCGCATTATTTTTTATTAATGATGGCTGCCACTGTTTTTAAACACGAAACTGTAATTATAACCTGGGGTATGTTAGTAATACGAGAGGTCAAAGATTCAATCCCGCCTTAGCCAACAATCTATTAGTGTGAGCCTAATCCTAGTACAAGCTTTGGCTTAGTTCGAGGGGTTAACAAGAATACAAGTATAATAGGTATGTTTATTGTACATTAAATCTTTATACAAAATAAAATAAACATTACTAATAATTTTCCCTAAAACTGTGTAACTAATGATGACTAAAAAAAAAACTAAATCTATCGTATTTAATTCGTACAAAGTTTGCGTGTGAGTGTGCCGTAAATGAAAAAACTTATATCTTTATTAGAATTTCAATAAAAAGGTCTGCCTACTCCATTTCATACCTCCGAGATATAGCTCAAAGTGAGTTATGCTTTTAGTTTGACAACTTTATAATGAAATACATAATGTCCGCATTGTGCCCATGCCTACAATCAAATTAATCTCCGCCATGTTTCGCTTAATGTGTAACTCATACTTTTTCCATTCACGTTATGTGTGGCAAAGTTGTGAGTGTTCATCTAGATGACAAAATGCCGACGATACTTTAGTCAAGTTGATGAGAATCGCGATAAATAAACGCGAAAAAATCCGTAAAATTAGTTTTATTTTAATGAAATTTACATAAAAAATGGTACTTATGACTTAGATATACATTGTAACCTACCTCAAAGTATTTAGGACGAAGATCCTATACAGATATCTTTAAAAAAATATATTTGAAGTTTGCATAATGTCAACCATCTAACTGAATGAGTACGATGCATTTAATTGCAATAGGGACGGTGCCGTCTGATTGCAGTCTTTGGAAACATACCCTTATATTTATCTTTGCTTGTTATTAAAAGAGAGTGCAGTATCCACATAGAGCATGAAAAGTTGTCTTCTTGGTAGTACTCGTACAGACGGAAATTCACACAAATAATGAAGAAAACTCGTACATATTTTCAAAGAGAAAGTAATTAAAAAAAATCGGCGCAGAGCGTTCAAACATCCAAGAAAAGGACAGACTAGTAGCGGTACCGTCAAGAGCGAGGAGAAAATACTGGTTACTGCGACTGCACTAATTTGACTTGCATTGGGAACAAAATTGCAATGTAACATTCTAGGTATGTACCCTCGGCAGAAATAAATAGGTTGCAGATGATAATGTTGGAGATTAGGAAACGAATCCTGTTGAGGCGTAATTAACATAAATAATTAATAAAATATATGTTAAGACCATTTATTAAACGATTAGTAAAAATTAACATAACATTATTGTGCTGCGCGTAATGAGCGTGAGAGAAGATAGAGAGAGCGAGAGTTGCCAACTCTCAACATAAATATGTCATAATGTTGCTAATAAAAAAATAATATTATTTATGTACGTTGTGTACAAATCCTAAAAACAAAAAAAAACATCTGACAATTCCAGATTTATATCGCTTTGGATTCAGAGAAAACGCGGCACCACAGAAGAATTAAGGCGGGATGACGAACACAAAGGCTGAATTTGCGCTGACATACTTTACAAACGATCCCTGCTGAACGAGGAGAATTTTGCATCCGACGCTGTCTAGACCGTAGCTTTATAATTTCTGAGACTGGCGAAGTTTATTTCATAATTAAAGATTATTCTCCAAAGCAATTGCAGTATACTACACATATAATTATTCATAACCTACCTACTCCTAAAAACTGTGGTAGAGTAAATAATTTAAATAAAAACATCGTGACATGTAAATGAAGAGTCCTTCGATATAGAAATGGTTGTTCCTTTTAACTATGGTATACTTTAGACCATTTTCCCATCCAATGCAAGTTATATACGAGCATTGATTTTTACCTACTGTGGTAACACGCGCTGAAAACACCCTTAATATGTTACAGTTGGCACGTAACATTCTAAATATCCCAAGGCGTTCAACTAAGCAATCTAAATGAAGCTCTATTGGGTACACAGGGTATACAAGTTTAGACAAGGCAATAAACTTGCTCCGCGGTCCCCGTTTATGATTAATATCGCTATCAAATTAGTTCATACATATGAATTGCTTCCATGTAAATTTATTTAATGTGTACATGGACTTTTTATTTATATTATACTAGATGCGCCCCGCGGTGTTACCCGCGATTAGTATCATAATATTGTACTGATTATCATTAGAACTACACGAGCTTGCAATGTTTAAATAATAGTTAATTGGTTCAAAATGCCTTGTAAGATTTTCCCTGTAACTTTTACTAACATTAGGTACTAACAAACAAATTCTCACCCAACCTTACCGCTTCAGACCTTATCATCAGACTTAATAAAAAAAATAACCCTCAAATTTTTGACGATACGATTGGCACAGTTAGTAGCGACCCTGCTTGCTGTACAGAAGGTCCCGGGTTGGAGTCCGGTGAGGGGAAACTTGGTGTGTGATGACCACAAATGTCTGCATCCAAGTAATGTTTGCCTCAGTCTATTGTACGGTTACCTATTATACAAGCTTTTCTTAGTTTGGGACCGTGTTCATCTGTCAATATCTGTTGTTTTTTGCGTATGAGTACATGGTATCACACTGAGTTATGTTTGTGTTTATGAAAGCATCAAATAGTTCTAAGACCGTGCCGTCAACTGCTTTCAATTTGCCCGGCAGATCGTGTGATCGTGAAGCTGTCCATTATCATCGGTTAATTGATATACCTACAAAGCGAGAGCCCTCACGGCGTTCATAGCTGACCGATGCGCAATGCAACTTGGGCATATCCGAAGCTTTCGGTTAGCAGGGTCAAAGGCTATTGTGAACGCTTTGAAGGAGGCGGCGGTTGTAGAAGTTGGTATATAATATGCATCTGTAGTCTGTGATGTCCGAATGTGTGATGGAAAAAAGAAACAACAAAAAAAAGTTCGTCCATACCATTCAACACAAACAGTATAAGACAATAAATTACAAACAAATACAACTATGATGCTATATAAATAACATTGAACATATATCTTTTTTTTTAATGGGACTAGGCCCGCCACACACTCCCACCACTGCTACTACTGTAAGCCAGGATCTACAGTGGTGTCCAATGAAGACACCGAGGTTTGACCCTCGGCGAGTCCCGGGATAAAGTTAATTGTCTTGGAACCCGCACGAAATTAATCGAAAGATAAATAGGAGGAGTTGGAAGAAAATTATCCACTTCCCTCCATTGCAAAGCGGGAGACAAAAAGATCTGGTAGACAAATGTCCACAGAAGTAAGACTGTTACAGCTGGACTAATTCCAGGTGTAAGGCACCACGGAGAGTTTAAATACTAATTGGTCCTAAACTTGTGAGCTGATTAAACTTGATTCCAGTAGTAGGTATGGCAAAAACGCTTGAACGCACGGAAGTTATCCCTGGTTTCCACAAGGTCTGTGTAGTATACAACCCCAGAAGTTACTTGCAAACTATTAAGCATAATGTTCCGTTCGTTTTGCCAGAGAGGAACATTTATCGGATTGAACATATATCTATGGCAGATAATAAACTATCTATCTATCAGCCGATATACACGTCCACTGCTGGACATAGGCCTCCCCCAACGACTTCCACACATCACGGTCCTCCGCCACTCGCATCCACCGGCTTCCTGCGACGCGTGTGATGTCTTCAGTCCACCTTGTGGGGGGCCGTCCTACACTTCGTTTTCCGATTCGTGGTCGCCATTCTAGAACCTTTCTGCCCCAACGGCCATCGGTTCTGCGAGCTGTGATTGACTATGGATGATCAAAGAGTGTAACTCTATGGCTGTGACCATAGTTGGACCATAGATAAGATGTAAACACCGGTGAATACGCACATATAGCTCAAACTTATTGGGTACTAAAACTATTGTTGTGGTGATGTTCATGCCGAAATCAACCACTAACAACAATTTTAGGGTTGTAAGTCAAAAGGGTCTAAGTGCCAATTTTATTTTTTAGAGATATAACAACAAAAAGTTGCTTGGCTTGGCACATAGATCGTATTTTTGTAATAATATAGATTTTTTTTGGCACTTGGACCCTTTAGAATTACAACCCTTCAATTACAATTTAATAACAGTTTTAGTTACATAAAAAAAATACGTTCTTTACATGAGCGTAAAAATATGGATTATTGCAGCATTATGCTGCGAGCTTGAACTAATGTCTGCAGCGCTGATTTTCATTTTTTACCTTTGACTGACTATTAGATTAGCTCCCACCAGTGAAAATCTTCTACCAGTTAGTATCAACTACATAATTTATGAGCACTTAACTTCTTTACTTTGCAAAAAAAGAAAACGATTAACCCTCAAGGTAAACCGTAGTTAAACAAAAAGCAGAGATTTCTCTACTAAACCTCGGAGTAGATCCATAAACTCTGCAGTTGTCTTCCACCCGCTTCTATTATGAGTTCGTCTGAACTATCTTGAGTCGAGAACCTCATACTTATTCTGATTTCTTTTATGGTAGCCATAAAAGGATATTTCTGTATACTTTTCTCCATTTTACTGGCGGTAGGTGGGTATACACTTTAATAGCAAGGTAAATAAAATACGAGCAGCATAGCAATCTTCCCTCGTGTTTATCTAAACAAGGATTATACGACAATCGCAGATTAAAAAAAATAACTCTTGTCAATATGCACCTTTGTAATGTTTTCGTTTAGTCAGATCGGAACAATTAACTAATATATAGTTTTTTTTGCACTTACTGAGTTATTACGAAAATTATTTATCTTTTAATTAACGTTCAACATAAATTAGACAGGGTGATTCAGTAAGGATATATATACTAGGACTTGAACAAATGCGCCCAATCATACTGTTATATTATGCTACGTAGCTTTAGGTATTTACAAAAAAAAAATACAACCCAGTTACAGAACTATTGCCATATATTTTTTAAAATACAACCCAGTTACAGAACTATTGCCATATATTTTTTAAAATACAACCCAGTTACAGAACTATTGCCATATATTTTTTAAAATACAACCCAGTTACAGAACTATTGCCATATATTTTTTAAAATACAACCCAGTTACAGAACTATTGCCATATATTTTTTAAAATACAACCCAGTTACAGAACTATTGCCATATATTTTTTAAAATACAACCCAGTTACAGAACTATTGCCATATATTTTTTAAAACGTTCACCCCCATTTGACAATGACTGTGCCCTCTTCTTCTTCTTTCTTTACGAAATGAGATGCGATGAAATAAAATGGATATGAATATAGCCTCACCCGCTACTTAGCGGGTATTTTGCACAATGTCAAGTAATTAATAGCAATAAAACTTTCAATAAATATACATTATAAATAAAATAATGGATGTGACATGATGAAATTAAAATGGCGAATCGACTGTGCCCTCGTAGGGTTATACGAAATAAACGATTTGACGTTGTCTTTGATAACGACAGTCGCCATGATATTGAGAATGTAAAAAACATCGCTTTCATACCTATCAAATTTAGTCTTTCAATAAAATGTTTTCACACTCTGAAATTTATTTTGGAATTGATTAAAAAAAAACCGGTTACTGCAACCCAGACAGGGTATAAAAGTAGGTAGGCATGCTGACGTTCCACGAAAAAAAAATAACGGTACCATATTGTGACACTTTCTGTGTAATTTTTTAATAGTTTTGCTGCGGTGGAACAATAAAAACATAGTTATATTTTGTGCTTAAATATATTTTATAGTATTCTGCAATCACTTTCAAACCAATAACCGGGTAATTACATTATCCGTGTGGCGATACATGGCGGCAATTTCGGACTTATTACGCAATAGATTGTCATACCTACATCGCGTTAATATGCTAAAACATGCAGATTACGTTGACAATACTAAAACCAACACAACGGTGCAATCTTTTAATTGGTACTACGTGCAATTGATTTACCTACTATGATGTCTATATCACAGTCGGATTGAAGAATCCGCTTTTTTACAAAACGGCTAGGCGCTCTACAAAACGCGCCAGTTCTGTAAAATGGCTGATTAACGTTTAGGCGCTTTGTAAATAGATTTATATGTTTTTGATGTTTAATGCGAATGCATAGTTTTGAATAAAATAACTTTTATTTGAAGCTATGACACTATCCCTAAAGTAATCTAGTGAAATGGCCAGGTCGACGGAGCTCCGCGAGGCAGGGCTCCTATTTTAGATTTAAGGTCACCAAGAACCTTACACGAAAGAAATGGAGGGGGCTTGGTTCGCTCGTTCACTCGAACATGCACCAGCCAAGTTGTGGTGCCCCAAATTCCCGAGCTCGCTTCGCTCGCTCACGCGCGCCGATGAGCGGTCCAAATCCCTGAATAATTTAGGAAGCTGTATTATTATTTGCCTCAACGTCAAAACGCCACATTACAATCGCACGCTAACCAGCCGCATTGGAGAACGCGAAACGCCATTACAATATGGCTAGCCATATGAAAATTCGCCTAAACGTTAACCAGCCGTTTTACAGAACTGAGGCGTTTTGAAAACCGCCTAGCCGTTTTGTAAAAGAGCGGATTCTACAATACGGCAGCGCCATCTACATGTCGTTGACCTATTTTACAATAGCTTAGACAGTAAATTTTCATAGGTGCCACATACCGGTACGACACGTGGTTAGCCATCGCATTGTTTATAAAATAGCGTGGATACAATACAATACATACAATGCTGCCTATTATTGACGCAAAACGCGGAGCACATTCTTGCGCTTGTATCGTGTTAGTATACGACAACTTCTGTGAATAGCCGGGTATTGACTGACCTTGTTGCCTCGTGAGGTTGGCATGGGCACCATGTCACGCGCGATATCCTCAGTCTTGCTCCGACCTCTCTCGAAATTGATTTAATACCAGACGAACACACCAACTATACAGTCCCACCAGCAGAAATGTTTTTATGATGGGTACCATACAATGGACTGAGCGCGAACCCAGTATATATTATATATACTTAATATAGATATTAATATATATTAATATATAATAAGATATTAATCATCCATGACTGGGTTACAAACAAACGTGCTCATCACACAAAGTTTGCCCTACCAGGTTTCGAACACAGGACCCTCGGCACAAAAAGCAGGGTCACTACCAACTGCGCTCATCAGGTCATTTGACAGATGACAGCGCTACGCGAGGGCGAACTTTTGCCTCGTGTAAAACACGACACGTACTGACTCGCGAGGCCGCTCGGTTAGTCCGTACACAGTAATTACGCCAAGTCACTTTACGAAGCAATAAGTGAGGCTTTTTGTTTAACATGGTTGTCACCCTGTCAAACAAAACGCCTAAGCAAATAACAGAAATAGTTATTTTAGTTATTGTATCTAGTAATCGTACACGCGAGTCTTGAAATCTACCGATAATATTATTATGTTCAATTTAAGTTTAAGCCATAAAACCGTTGAGCCTCAACGACACAATACCCATGTAATAATTGTACCAAACTGTGGGTGCTTATGAATTTAATTAATCCCCTTAACAATGATTTAAGCAGGCGATATTACGTTTCAGGGCCTGAAGTGATTGTGTGGAGGGCGCCTGAAAAATCTTGTATAATAACCTTCACCATATATTAGGGGATTGAAATTCTTGGATGCTTGGAATTTCGTGCTATTCCTTATTATGTTTGTTCATTTAATTAACGTTACTATTTGGGTTCGATAAAGGGCTTGATATTATTTGGCTTGTACCCAATTCTGAACCAAATTGTTAGGATTATTTTTGGCAGGCATTAGCAGGTAATGTTTTTTTTCGTAATGGAACAGAGCAGGTCTACATTGGGTTTCATTAATCATTATTTGTCCAACGATACCACCACTACAAGTATAGTTACTCTGTGACATTATTTTGTACTCAACAGAATATTTTAGAAAACGCGTAGTAGTGTTATATGGCCTACTTATTTCAAACATAATTTCAAAACTGTATTTAATTTTCTGGTAACAACTTATACCTATAAAAACTGGCAGTATTATGAATTTACCAAGATACGACATTATTCATTGCGTAGCTATATTCTGAAAATTAACAATGAAGCACACAAAATAGTCTAGTGCTCTGAACTAATAAGCTTGTTCAACTTTTGTTTGCCATTTAGCTGTGGTTTCATTAATTTAAATTTGAGAAGTTAAATAACATCCAACTTAAGCGAGCGAGCAATACGCACGCACCCCTCGTAGCAGCTCGTATAGATACTGGCACGGGAATACCAGATAATGTATAGCCTAATTACAATTGTTAAGTAATGAGCTGACCAAATGTACCAAATGGCACATAATAATGGTATTATGCAGGCGTATGTTTAGCCGCGCCTCGGGAATCGGTGTCGGTTATAATGACGGGCGGCGGTTGATGGAAACCCTAACCTCATGTCACATTGTCGGTTGCAATCCTTGTGAGAATTTATGCACGAATAACTAATTTGATCAATAACCCTCAACGCCACGTGCAGGGGCTGCAAATAATGTTAGTGTACCTACCCATGCGCGTGACAACGCAACTCCAATCAAACACCAAAAAATCCGGCAGTGTCCACCGCAGCTACCGAACGATATCGACGTTCTTTTTTTTCATAAAAAAGTTATAAAACGTGCGAGGAAATCCTATTTCCGCGGCACTGAAATGCGAAACACTTTCGAGTTGAACTCGTAATTTATTCCGCTTTGTGATATTTCATCGCGTCGCTCGGCCGCACCATTTGTATACTTAGTCACATTTCATCTGACGCCAACGTCACTTTTTACCCGTTTTCAAGGGACGCTGGTCTCACCCCCACCTCTCCACACCCCGTAGTGCTTATCTTCAACATTACCCTACTCGTTAATTCCCCCGGCCCGCATCGCATTCATGCATGCAGCATGTGAATTTGTCAATCTGTAATGTGAATTTGTCAATCTGTAATGTGAATTTGTCAATATGTAATGTGAATTTGTCAATCTGTAATGTGAATTTGTCAATATGTAATGTGAATTTGTCAATCTGTAATGTGAATTTGTCAATCTGTAATGTGAATTTGTCAATCTGTAATGTGAATTTTATCCGACGGCAATTTGTACTGCAATCGCGTAAATTCTGGTAAATATATTGAGCTCCGGTTCGACACAATAACAATAAGTACACGGTACCTCGCGGTAGCAATACTACCATGGGCGACTTGGCAAGCCCGCTCGTAATATTTTATGAAGATGTTTCAGTATTGGAATCCGTAAAAATGTTTTTCCTTATTTGGTTTATCTTAAGTAAACTATCTCACGTTTTATGAGTTTAGTACTGTTACACATCACATTTATGGTTTTTTTTTTAATTTGTTTTTTTTTCATTGACGTTTGTGGTGTGTGGTTTTAGGGGTTTATGTTTATGAACATTTGTTTATGTACCACTATCAGACGTCTACCGAATTTGCCTTTATTCTGTTTGTTGTTATAAATAATAATATGCAACGTGCGTTTTGTGCTTCAATATGTTATTCGCAATACTCGGTCTATATTATTTCTTCGTCTGAGGATGTAGCAATATATTTTTAAAGCAAATTTAAAAAAAAAAACTTTTTTTCCCGTATAAATTTCGAGTCGTAAAATACATTTCGTGGTTGTCAAGACCGAACAGTCCAGTCACAATAGCTGGCGGACTTAATTGAATTGCTCTTTTACTTTCTCAATTTCCTGAGAGACTGTGAATGTTAATGGACATTAATTGAACCGAAAATGAGCGTAAGTTTATAATTAAATAAGTGCGTACTTAGGAACTTGCTATTTTAAGTTAGCCTTTGATCCTTAAGAACAATAAATAAATTGATATTGTCATTAATTAAATAATAATATTAAGGCATCATATAGGCTTTTGTTGTTTTTAATAAGTCAAAAATTAATAAGTAATCGTCATATTGAAAAAAATATTTTTTGTGAAACCATTGTCCAGTCGGATAAAAAAGGGACACATCGTTTTTAAAGCTTTTCTTTATTTAATTACTAGCTGTCCCGGCGAACTTCGTACCGCCTCAGAATCAAATGTATGAGAAAATGAACTTATTGGTATTCTATGAAAAATTTAAACCAATCTATTTTACCGGGATAAAAAGTAGCCTATGTGATATTCCAGACTATAATATATCTCTGTGCCAAATTTCATCCAGATCCGTTCAGCCGTTCTGGCGTGAAAGAGACATCCATCCAAACTTTCACATTTATAATATTAGTATAGATTAATAAAAAGAGAAACGTTTAAAATCTACACAGATGCTAATGAGAACTAAGCCGTGTGAGAATGAACAATGATCTCTACAAAGATAGCAAAGAAAATTAATAGTATGACAACATAAATTTAGTACATTAGTACATCCATCATTGCAACAAGAGTACGGTGATATTATGAACTGAAATTCATACAAATGATAAACAAGAAAGCTGCACCAACGTAGTCCCTATTTTCAGCAAGGACTGTTAATAACCCTGAAGATTTTCAAGAAAAAGATTCTAAGCAGTATTTATTTTCAGCACTGGAATAAAGTACTCGTCTATGCTTCCCTGCTGCGCTTTATTTATCCAGTTTAATTAAATCTGACAGAATTATTTACTTTGTAGCTTTGCAGAAATACATTTTTAGTTTTATAGAAATAAAAATACATTAAGGCCATGTTTTCGGACTTTTCCCGTGGCTAGATTTTTTGAAATATTGCCTGTCCAACGCACAGATTTTGGGTTCTGCGCTTTCAAAGGATGTAATTTACTACGCGTACACGGTTATTACTTACATTAATATTTTTACAATATTAAAAAGGTATATTTTGACCATTATAATGTTAAATAGTGTAACGTTGTCGGATTCTATTTTTTAGTTATTTACTGTCGTAGATAACTAACGAACTCTGTGATCAACCCTAAAATTGAAGGCTAACTTTGGTGTTTCTGATTTGTATGGAAAGTTTGCCGGGGCCCATATTGTATACAGCAGGGCATTCGAGGGTTGAACCCAACTTTTCACTTTAAGCTACTTTCACATCGTCTGACGCAATCACGTTTGATTCATTTGTGGTCGAGCTGTAAATATCATACTCATTCAGTTTTATTTGTCCGGTAATTTTATGGCTCCAACAATCCTAACTAATGGTGAAATATATTGTTTTAACGTTTTTTGTAAATAAAGTTAATCTCTTCTGACACAAATATTTATTTTGGTCAGGCAAATATTATCGATAACATATTTTATGCTTACCGACAAGATTATTAAACACGAAATTAATTTGGCCAATTGTGAAAATTACCTAGCTTAGCTATAACTTAAATAATTTCAAACGAAATCCACGAAACGAGTTCAATGAACTTTGATCCCAATTATATTACGGTAAAGTAATGAACGAATCCCGTAAATCAATTACCTGCCTAACAAGATTAATTAATTGACTTTTTTTCCAGGAAAAGAAAGCGAAAAATGTAATGATATATCTGTTTCATACCAAATTTAATCTCGTCAAATTATTTTCAAACGTTGAAGACTATTTTCTATGTAAGCTTGGTATTTATTTGACTATGTTATAGGTATCTATAACAAAAATTGTATGAAATATTTGAAGAGGTTAACCTCTACCCACCAGGGTTATGTAGGCTTAAGTAAGCAGATTAAGAAATTTAACATCTTTGTAATATAAGAATAATTTAAATTATTTGATGTTATTTAATTAATAAAATTATTTTTTTATATTTACGCGAATACTACACATTGAAATAAAACAAATCTTACGGATTTTATCGCGTATATTATACTTTTTTACGTTCCCGAAGTTTTGGCTGCTTTACAGCAACCATGGTCACGGGAGGACTGAGGTGGTTGACGTCCTAGTGTCATAGTTTGAATCGGGGTACTCTCATATTTAGTTGTTGCTTGCGGTCAGACGCAGATACCAAAAGTATAATAAACGCGATAAAATCCGTAAGATTATTTTCATTTCAATAAATTAAAAAACGTCCTACTCATAAAAATATTTTACACTATTTTTGTTAGGCTTTATAATTTACAACTGCGTTACGTATTTGATATAATTTCGGGCCAGATATTAAAAAAAAATATACTGTAAGTATTTGAGAGCCATCTCGGAAGGTTAGATGTACTTATTGTTTTTATTTGGTTAGCTGAAACAAATCGAATAGGATCTCATTTATATAGATTCTCAATACCCTTGATATTTGTGTTAGAGGCATTGCTTACGACACTTTGTATACATTGAGAGATATCAGATATTTTTCTCAATGCGGATGATATTAAGCAAAAGCGGACTAAGAAAATTATTAATACCCTTATTATAGGGGCTCCACTCACAAGAAATGAGAAGGTCCGTTCCAAAAGCTTTGGAAGCCGGTCGTAAAATTACATCCAATGCCACAGCCTTAAGTAATTTCTGATGGTTGACTCGTAAAGTCACAGTAAGACAATTGGGAGAGCGCTAGACGAAGCTATAAAAATATTGTTATTGTTAAGAAAGATCTGATTAAGATTTCATATGATCCATTCAGTGTTATTACGAAAAAAAATTTTTTTAAGTAGGTACCTACCCAGATATTTAATTGTGTGAAAAGTTTGTGTCCATATCCATATCAAAAGAATTAATTGATTTAGCTTGATATTACAAATTTTATTATTATTCAAAAAGCATCCTTTATTATTTACTCATTTTCATTTGGGATGAGTATTTTTAGGTACATTAATTAATATTACAGCTAATGCGCTATTGCATAACGCTATCCGGTTCAAAGAAATGAATGTCTTTACGTAAAAGGATGTTTAGTTAATTCTTGAAATTTCACTTTGTTCTATTTGTGATCGAGTCTCAGTGGCGTTCAATAGCTCGCTTCGATAATAACTCGATATGGTTCAGAGAGTATCGTTCATTGTTTTATTATCAGTGATTCTTCTTCATATCGTTTTGGTGAGTACCTTTATACATCGGGCGGTTTCGATATCATATGCATTTTGTTAGGAAATTCGAAACGGATATTTTTAAACAATTTGTGATTTTGTTTGCACTATGCGAATAGAAGCCGGCTGTGGGACCCTGAAGCTATATTTCAAATCCAGCGTAGTGTTCAAATATGTGAGGAGTAGTTACATTAGTTTGCCATTTTTTACCATTCGTTTGCCAAAGGCTGTTTATTTAATTCATTCGTTGCTTCTTTTTAATGAAAACCCTTTTGTGTCCATTGTGGTAGTATTCGACCCAAATAATTTATATCATGATAGAATTGTGATTTTCATAGGCTAGCACTTGCAACAGAAACACGGGAAGCATTTATATTAATTAACAAATATATAGTAAGGATATATTTATTTTTTCCCTTCATACTTTCGTTCTAGGTCAAATCATCGACTTACGACAAGAAAACATTGGACGGTATGGTTCTAAAGTTGCTATGGACGAAAATATACACCGGGTACGATGCCAAAATGAAAGAGCAGGCCATCAAACAACTGAGAGGGACCGGCGACTACAATAAACTAATAGATCATTTAATGAAAGTAAAGAAAGAGAAGGTGCAACGAGTGTTGAATTTATTATCTGAGATTATATTGATATTTATGGATTAATTAAATTAAGTAAGAACATTATTTATTTTGTTTTATGTTGATAGCCTGTTATTCCCAGAGCAAGCACCCTTATATTATTAATGTGACTAACAATATAATGTGACCATTTTGAAACAATTGTCAGAAAATATTGAGTTAGAAGTATTATACAGAATGATTCATAAAGTGAATACTAAGTCTTCATTCTGCGTTTCTTTAATGCATTTGAATAATTATGTGAAGTCAGAATTTATGCGCAGGTTTAAGGCTTAGTTTACCCTTTCTGAATCACTCCGTATAATGGGATATTATAAAGTCGCGGTCAAGTGCGAGCGTGTCGTTGAATAATGTAAGATGCTAATATACGTTTTTCGGGAAGGCGAATGCCCGCACAAAAACCTTTACTGTTTGGTGAAGTTTCTATTGTCTTTAATTCAATAAAATTATTATTATACTGTCTCTCACCACACGGGATATACCCGGATCTTTGGAAGGGTTGTGCGGGGACATGGGTCCAACATGTAAAGGCCCTTTTTGAGAATTTTAATGTTATGCTACCTGCTGGGGTCAACTGCATAAACATCAAATTGACCTCAGCAGACGGAGGAACTATTTTTTTTAATGGGACTAGGCCCGCCACACACTCCCACCACCGGTACTACTGTAAGCCAGGATCTACAGTGATATCCAACGGAGGAACTATTGCAGGAATATGGAAGGATAATTGGGACTATGGATTGAGGTTTAGATATTTATGGGATAGGAATATTGGAAGAGTTGGAGAAATCTGCCATAATCAGCTTTTATCTAATTACTATTGGCAGTTAGGTTAGGCTCTTTAGGTGGGCCCCCTAAAAAGGCCGTCATAGGGAAACACTGGCGTGAGCGGCTCAGGTGTGTCCTAAAGAGCATTTTCAAATATGTCAAGGTACAAAAGTTAGTCAAAAATGCTTTGTAAATTGATTCAAACTTCTATAAATTTGGGGGAACATCGCTTAGCACCGGCTCCACTAATGTATGACAAGGTTGACCACCCGCTAAACCAAGCCGACCTTTATCAGTAAGGTCTCACAGCCCCGCGAGCATATAAATGAATAATGAAATGATTTTTTTAAACCATCTGTTTTCCAGCGGATGGGGCGTTTAATTTATTCGTCAGTGGAAATTTGTGGTGGTGACGTAGATCGTTGTCAAACGAAGAGGGACGTGATGAATAGTCGTCAACATTGCAGGCCGTAAAACGATCGTTGAAAATTACCATACACCTACGGAGAACGCTATTAGTGCGAATCATTATTCTCAAAGCAATGATAGCCAAGTTGGTAGATCGCTTGCTTCGGTAACGAGGATCGCAGGTTCAAACCCCGGCTCGCCCCTCTGGAATTTCTGGATTTCATGTGTGAATCTCATTTTCAACCACGATTATCACTTGCTAAACGGTGAAGGAAAACATCGTGAGGAAACCTGCATGTCTGAGAGAACCCCTCGAAAGATATGTGAAGTCCGCCAACCCGCACTGGGCCAGCGTGGTGGACTATGGCCTAATCCCCCTCGCATTGAGGGGAGGCCCGTGCCCAGCAGTGGGACATTAAAAAGGGCTGGTATTATCATATTATTCTGATTTTTTTGTATAGATACAATCTCTCTCTTCGATTCTATAAACATTTATTATTACTTTTAATGGCCACGGAGTTAAGGCAAGCAGACGAAACGTAGATTACATTATATACTCATAAACGTTGCCCTTCAAATGAGAGATTATAATAAAAATACCTTCATATTTCACAGAGTAGACTAGTCAGCGGACTTATTGTGAATCAAAATAACATTTACTCTACCGACTTTTGTAGTCAAAATTAAGCCTATGAAAATAGTCCCAAAATATGGCTCGCTACACTCGACCGACATTGATAAACAATTCTCGGCTTATGTTGGCTTCTGAATTTAAGCGAATATTGATGGAGAACGTGATTTTGATATATTTGAACTGCTGTTCGAACGTTACGAAGACAAAATGCTGCTTAATCGCGAATATTGATTGAATAATCGGCATTAAGCAGCATTTTGTCTTTGAGACGGAACTGGTAATGACGCGGACGTAACGTCTAAAAAATATTACAATATTACATATATACCTATTCAAAATAATGTAGGTAGTTGATGTGCGTAGTGGTTTTGTGGGTATGTGTCTCTCTCGTGTGTGACATGTGATTTTATTAGTAGACGATATTTCTAAGAGTTTTCACAAGATTAAAATCGACTTTAATACGGGCCTAACTGCATTTTATTGTATAGATACTAGCTCTCCCGGCGAACATCGAACCGCCTCATAATCAAATGTATATTCCGGGCGGAGACAAATAAAAATAAATCATAAAAATCGGCCCACCCGTTATTGAGTTATATATAGTTAACTAACACGACTTTGTTTTATATATACCTATAGAAGATGTAAAATTGGCAGAAAATGCTTCCCAATAGAACATAATTGTACAATGCCTGGAAGTTTTGTATTTATTATTTTTGTTTGTCAAAACGTAAAAAAAATATAAAAACTCGCCGTTGAAACGTTATAGACGCATTGGACTCGTTCATTGAATGGTCTTTTGATGCGCTCGCAAAGCACTTGTATACCTCGGGCTTAGTAAACGAAGTATCCTTCATGGAATCCTATAGATTTCGTACATTTTTTAATTCAGAAAAACTGCCTTTTGAAACTATATATGTATTTTCGAACTTCAAATATTTACCCAAGTTTTAACGAATTCAACAGGTGGCTAATGCTATATTTTTTGCAATGCACGAGATGAATATGATGTGGAGTCCATGTATATATACAGGTTGATTCAGAAAGGTTATACAAAGTCCGGAATCTGGGCTTCTTTAACGAATTTCTTAATACTATATGAACACAGCATTAAGACATATCGATTTTAGAAAATAATTTTTATTCCCAACCCAATGACACTTGAGATTTATAGCGAACAAACTTTTTTTTAAAATTGTTGTATCCAAATTCTGACTTCACATAATTATTAGTATACCCTTTCTAAATCACCTGTATACGGCTCGATACAACATTATATAAACGCTAATGATGTACATATTTACGTACCAACACAAACCTTAACCGTTCGAGGGGGTAGAATGTGGTCGCATATGAGCCTTCAAGGATAACAAGTCAGCCCCTAACGCCAGCGGCTCGCATGATGAGGCTCTGTGATGAATGTACCCCATGTTAGTTTGGGGTGTTGTATTGTAAACATACAGATCTGGTGTAGGAAGTCGGCGGTAATTATTCTTGATTCCCCCAGTAATGTATACAGTCAACGTAACTGGGCTTTGTGTAGTTGTAAGAGAAGTGCGAGATTACTCGTAAGTTAACCATATACTTTATAGTCTACGTATTTAGATATTTTGTATGGAAAATTGAACAGTGCCTCTAGTGGACGGTATTTAAAACTTTCGATTCTCAATACAAAATGTCTAAATACGTAGACATTTAGGTATGCGGTTAGCTAACGAACCTCTAAACACCTTTAAAGGTACTAATCCAATTTATGTTGCGAAAAAATATTATACAACATTTATAAACTCTATGCTCAAATTTGAATATACGAGTGGGATTACCCCTTGCAAAGTATAAGATAACTTTTACGCAAACTAATAACAAATTTTGTTCAAATAAATAAACAAAACAGGTGTCCTGTTAAACTATTCAGGGTCCTGTACTGTCCACAATTTTATTCATTAGAAAACTAATCACTTCTATCTTGTATAAGTATTTAATTTCAATATTCATATTTGTTTCAGACAGAAACAGGTATGAATATTTCAATGAGATTGCAAACGAGACATTTCATAGACAAGTGAGCCATCATTGGCTACTATTTTATAAGAATGTATATTAATACCAAACTTATTAAAAAAAAAAACTCTATTTAATTTTATGCGTTAAAAACAAACCACTACACGGACAATAATTTCATCAATTTGCTTACGAATGACAGTTGCTTTTAATAAATGAACATAATATAGGGGATAATAATAATTAATCTTATGGGCTGTGGCGTATTTATAATAAGCATAAAAGGGACTGAAATAAATAGGTACTGGTGAAATCATTTGAATCATAACTATTCGGAAGTGATCCAATTTACATTTCTTAGCTGGCACTAGACTCGTGTGATACGTTCTTTATGAGCTTCACAGAGATAGGAAAACTAAACGAGTCGACTGCAGATCATAATAATGTCTACCACACCGGAATCCAATAACCAGTTGATTTACACAATACGAGCGGCATAAAACCGGCCGAAGCATGCTATATTTTTTCATTTACTGGAAAGCAAATTTCCGTATTATTGATGTCATTGGCCTTTTATAACATTTAGTAAAGAAGCTCGTAATATTGCGACAGTAAGAACTAAGCCACCGTGAGTATTATCACAAATTGTCGGATGAAAGTTGCTTCCACCGTAAGCGGACTTAAAGCAATAATAATAATTATGCATTACGCCCGGAGTCCGGACGCGGCTTGCCTGTGTCATCTGCATTTTATGAAAAATTATCATAACTACAAATTTATTGTAGCTGAAAACTGCAACGGGCGGGTTTTTGGCAATACGAAATGTTTCTGATAAAATAATAATAATAAAATAAACAACTAGTATATTGGTATTAAACTATAGAATTACTCAAAAAAATTGAAGTAAAAAAAAAATACTAAATAATAATAATAATATAAAAGCTGATTATGGCAGGTGTCTGCTACCCTTCAATAGCCCTATCTCATGTCCATCCAAACCTCAATCCATAGACTCAATTATCATTCCATATTCCTGCAATAGTTCCTCCGCCTGCTGAGGTCAATTAGCTGTTTATGCTATCATTTTCAGCAATAATTGACCCCAGCAGGTGGCTAACATAACATTACTATTCTCAAAAAGGGCCTCTACGTGTTGGACCAATGTCCCCGCGCAGGCCTTCCAAAAATCCGGGTATAGCCCGTGTAAAGAGAGAGACAAATAATAATATAATTAATAATCGCTCACATCGTGTGTGTGTGTTGTGTATGAGTGTAAAAACGTTGTCCAGATGAGCCATTATTTTTTAAAATTTCTGGTTCGTCGTTGGATATTGATAAAAGCAACGAAACACGTTTTGATTTGCATTTATGAAATGGAGAATATAAATTTATTCTCTTCCACTGCATAAATGCAAATCAAAATAACTTTAAACTAAGTTAAACATCGCGAAAGATGAATATACGATTTTCTTACACTGTAATACAGTTACAGTTACAGTTGTAATGTATTATAATAAATAACTATTTGTTAGTTTTATTCATTAATATTCTAAATAAGAATTTAATGAATTACACAAACGTAATAAATATTATATTACTATTATTTATTCCTCAAAAAACGAATGGTGCGAGTCTGCAAGAAATGGATACATTCGTATAGCACGTTTATAAACGGTTTTATTCCACCCAGCGAAGGTCCTTTGTTCCCGTTTTCCATTTATCCATATCAATACGGAACGCGTACACAGCCCTGAAAACACCGATGTCTCTGCCGTTTATGATAAATGGCCAAGCTAAATACCAGCCTCGGCGTTTGTCCTAGATTTTCTCGCTAAACGATGCTTTATCTAAACGATTTATCCCAAATGTCTATTACATAAAACTAAGGATATAAGATGTAACAAAATTGTTTACAGTATTATAAGGGGTTTTAGTATAAAACAGTCATGTTTTTAATTTGATTGATTGAGTTTTATTGAATAATATGTAGGGTTAGCAGGAACTATCAGAATTAGAACCTGGGACACTAGGCGCATAAAACACTACCAACTCCGCTAATCAGATCTTCAACATTACAACACTATATAATCCGCTCTGATCTTTTCTATTGCACGAGAGACCCCAAGCCATAGCGCACGTTACCTATTATAAGTACATATACATTTTACCACCAACACCTGGCATATTTTACTCCAGCTTTCGTTAAGTACCGTCATTAATATTTATTAGCACATGGTGTCAGATTATCCTGTCAACAAAATCCATTACAACTTCTACTACGGTATTTAGTGTGGGCATAAATGGCAGCCAAGACTCGCCGGCTACACATTGTTACTGTCTGCCGCGAGATTTATCGCCGACCGGTCCAACCGACCCGCTATTTACACCCTTGCAAAAGTTAAAGACAGTTATAATAATAATACCAGCCTTTTTAATGTCCCACTGTTGGACACGGGCCTCCCCCCAATGCGAGGGGTTTAGGCCATAGTCCACTAACACTGACCCAGTACGGGTTGGCGGTCTTCACACGTCTTTCGAGGGGTTCTTTCAGACATGCAGGTTTTTTTGCTATATTTTCCTTCACCGTTTAGCAAGTAAATCATGGTTGAAAATGAGATTCACACATGAGATCCAGAAATCCCAGAGGTGCGAGGCGGGGCTTGAACCTGCGATCCTCGTTACCGAGGCAAGTGTTCTACCAACTTGGCTATCACTGCTTTTTTGAAAGACAGTTAAATCCTAAGATTAATAAGAAGTGGATGTGACAATCTGATGTGTATAATAGTACATAGTACATCCGCGTATTACACGCTATCCCGTGATGGGTACGATTAGGTAATTCTAATTACGTAAAGTGTGTTAACAGCCCGAGTGTCGGTTCTGTTCGTAGAGTTATTTATCAACTTGCGAAGTCTATCCCGTTAGGAGTGTTTTCTTTCGATATAAAATGCGGACGTAGATACTTAACGTCGCGATTCGAGAGGGATCTTGTGATAAAATATTATTTTCTATGGAAGTTTGGAGGGGAATGGTATATTTTGACGTTTTATTTTTGTTTTTTAATATTATAGTACCGTATTTAGCTGTGCTGCTTATCTCTTAAACATTGGGTTAGGTACCTACAAAAGTGTGGTGAGCACATTCTTTGTGCAGTATTTCATGCTTGCTACAGATCAGTGATAGCTTAAGGCGTTCTCAGCAGTCTGTCGGTCTCTCCCCCCCTCTGACTATCGTTTTGAAGAGACGTGATAGTGTTAATTTATATCACCTCCTCCTCAACCCTTTATCAAAATAGTTCATGTAGCTATTCTCTTCTAAGTCGTGACGCTCTTGTCAGAGCGGTCGTGGTTGTATGTAGCTATTAGTCTGAGACAAAACTTAAAAAGCATGTGTACTTAGTACTAACTTATGGATAATTTAAAACACGCGATAAGTTTCACGTCAACGAGGCGTCGACTACACTATCGATCACAACTAATGCACACTAGTTAGGGTTCCGTACCCAAAGGGTTCGTAGTTCAACGCTCCTTGTTTTAAAAAAAAGAGAAGCCTACTTTTATAACATCTGAGACGTGTTCGTAATGATTGTGAAAGATATTGGATTTATCAAACGCACACAAAAAAGTACTTACTTCGCGTTAGCTATAGCTACAAATGTATACAAACCGCGCAGTCTTGCGAGGCGGGCACGGCCATATGCGACAGTGAGGTAAATGAGGGCGCTAAAGCGAGGCTGCACGAGCTGTAGCTTCACGCGGCTACGTGGTCAGTTGGAACCCGGCTAAGGAATAATTTTATGTTCAGTGAAAAAGAGAGCGTGATGGGACGGCGAGGATTGGCTGTGAATGCTGTGATACTACTACACGAGGTCTAAATACAGGTTCGGAATCTTGTAGAGTTGTAGACACGCTACCTACAATACGTTGTAGACACGCTATCTACGATTCAAGTTCTATTTTCAAATGCTACGTGAAAATTATTTTAAGAAAATTGTAGCAAGCTATACGAAATAACTAGCGTTCTTGTTCGGTACGAACCTCCGTAGCATGGTGTTGTACATACTTAAATATTATTTTAAACTCAGACTATGTACAAAATCGGTATTATTAAAATATTTGTCAAGAATTGATGTAAACAAATAAAAAAATCTAGCAAACAGATGATTTAAAAAAAACATAAATGAGATAAACTCTATTTTTTTAATAGAGAACTTTGTAAGAATGTATTATTGGTATAGTATAGCTTAGTATACCAATAATAAATCAATTTTTTCACGAGTCCTCTGTTATTTCATCAGTTTCTGGCTGCCACCATCACTAGCATCTTTTTACACCTACTTGTTTATATCGGACCCATTCATTCTGTCGTCTGCAACTTTGCTTGAAGACTCTCCAACTTTGCTTTATATTTATGCCTTTTATATGTCTGTTTAATTTGTTGATGATATAATTATTTATTATACAGAATGATATAAGGTACATTTGTAATATATTTTTGAGTATTTACTCGTATTGATAAGCTATAGCTTACCAGTGCTGGTTAGCTGGCATAGGTGTTGCAATGTACCAAAAATAAATAATAATAAAAATAAATAAATATCGCCATACGAACACACCAACTATACGGTCCCACTTTAAGCTTAACGCTTGAGTTATGGGTACCGTACAATGGACTGAGGGCGAACTCAGTATATAAAATACTTATATACATATTAAACATCCATGACTCGGGTACAAACATTCGTGCTCATCACACAAAGCTTGTGACTCTACCAGGATTCGAACCTGGGACCCTCGGCGCAGAAAGCAGAGTCACAACCACTGCGCTAATCAGGCCGTCAAATGCCGTCTTGAAAGTAAAAATTGTTCTATACATTTTTATACTGCTAGACCTTAATCTTGACTCGCAATCCACCCTTACCCAGCTTATTCCAGGTCAGCCAAAGGGCGACCACTTCTGCAGGATTCTTATACAAAATCGATATTTTTATTGCTCTATTATGGTTCATAGTCTTTCAGCCAAATTGAGGGTAAGGGGAGGCGTGAGAATTCATTCTCGAGCCAAAGCGTTTCTTTAATTAAGCTTCCTCGTTTATTATTCACTTAACGACCGAGAGTGTCCGATGTAAATTAGTACTTATTCCTACTATATTATTGTTAGTTTTGTGATATAGGAAAGTACATAGTAAGTTGTACTGTAGAGTACCGTACCACATAGAGTACCGTACTAAGTAAAAGGATCGGATTGGGGATATCAAATTGAGTACGAGCCTAGTGGGTGTCGCCTAAGTTTGTCGGATAGAAAATTAAGGAAGCCCTTGTAGTAGGTAATAAGATTTTCTAGCACATCCTGTATCATAAATTCCTTTTGTGAAATTAAAAAAAAAATATAGATTTTATTTGTTGTAAAAATCGACATTACAAGTTAAAATACTGCTAGGTTCTAGAGGTAGAAGTGTAAATTCAAGAGCCCTGTAAAGGATCAATAATTAATTTGACAACTACTACGTGTTTGTAAAATTATATGATAGTCTACAGGGTTTTTGTTCTGTTTGTCAAACAAAAAACGTGTTTGATTTTGTTTTATACAACTTTATTACTATATTATATATTAGAAGGTTAGCACGAGTGTTGGTCGAACAAGCGGCAGTTTTGTGTTTGAAAACATTAAAATGCTGATATTTTACAAATTTTGTCAATTTCAAATCCATGACGAGTGAAACCTTGACAAATTTCAGGGGCATTACGTTTGCCTAACGCAAGCAAAGCGCGCATTATGATATGGAACGTTGTACGCTTGACTACAGCACATACAAAAATTAAAAACTGTAGCAACATAGGATAAAAGACTCAGGTTGCCTTTAGTCTCGAGCGTAAATGAGGGTACTACTCATTATCCGAGCTGCAAGCGGACACAAAATACATTGGAGAAGGCTTTGCTTTATAACTAAGGGTCGAAAAGGGCCGAAACGTAAGGAACGTAAAAACATAAAATAAACGCGATAAAATCTGTAAGAGTAATTTTATTTTAACAATATATCTGATATTTTGGTTGATTCTTTCACAAAACTTAAAACAAGTTTCAGTTCAATTTGTTGGACTAAAATAATTAATTTCGTGAATTTTTCATTGTGTTGGCTGCCGAAATGTTTCCGTGAATGTATGCATATTTTATTTAACGCGGGGTGGAGTGTGGTGGCCTTTCGACCACTTGAGCCCACTCGCCTGGTAGTTCTCCCCACATCACTCGAAACGCATTTCCAGAGCGCCGCATTTTTTTTAATTCCCACATTTTGACCGCCCAATTTTATTGTTTGTTCATATTTTATTTTAATTGACCATTGTAAATAGGTTGGGTGATAAATATGTAGTTATATTTGTGTGACCAATGTGAGTTCATATTGTGTATATATATTCTATTAAGGATGGCCTTAGTATTTGACTTCATGAGGTAACCGCACGTCGCACCGTCGTCTCTTCGGAAACTTTGTCAACTTGAAGAATTTTCGATATGAGCTTTCGAACGTATTTACCGTCAAGTTTACCTGCAAGCTGGTAAAATTAAGTAAGCAGTCTATTAGTTACTGATAGACTAATTAATAATTGCATAACTGAAATTACTAATTAAGTAAGAATATACTGAAAATACTCAAAAATGGTTGAACTAATGGCAAAATAGCATGATTTGACTGTACTTGATATTCGCTTAATTATATTTTGGTGCCCTAGTGAAACCCCCCTCCATCATGTATTAGGGTTGCTATACACCTGTGCGGGTCAGCACATTTGGTCTAGCAATTTGTATTGAAAAACAAAACTGACCCGATTGAACCTGCCGAACCGAATGTGCTACTCGAAAATGTGTGCAGCACCCTTTATGCGAAATAAAGAGAATCTCACCAAACTTATAACACGTGGATAGTTCCGACAAACTTTTATCAAAAAGTCACGGTCGAGGAAGCAGAAGCAAAAGTGCGTGCAGAACTTAACCTGATTAGCACAGTTGGTAGTGGCCCTGCTCTCTGTACCGAGAGTCCCGGGTTCTACTCCCGAGTTTGAATAATCTCCCCTTTTGCGGATATTAAAAAAAAACATCAGTACGAGTATAACTTGTTCAAAAAACCATTCTTCCTTCCATTTCTATTAAATTTAATGCATATTATTTCCTTTAAAAACCTTTTACGGTGTAATTATCCAGTCAGTTTGTAATATTTGAAAGGAAAAAAAATAAAAGTAAGCGAAAACAAAGTTTGCAATATTATCGTGGACCTGACGAAATGGGATTATCCTTATCTACTGAGATTAGTGGACGGACTGCTGCCAGTTGCTAAACCGTTCTGTTGTCATCCCTGCGGTAACTCAGGTTGGTATTTATGAAACAAATATATGATGTGTATGTATAAGGTCGCGAATATTAATATGGGACCCAATTCATATATATTATGTTCTATGACCCTTAAAATGCAAAAAGGTCCTATATCTGTATATCGTCATATTATCCAACAGCAGTTGCCCCTAGTTACGCTAGCCAAAATCATAGCGGTTAAGGTATACGATTGCTGTACGGTATTGAACCTTAAATGGGTCCCGAATTAAAGTTCACCATTGTAACTGTCAAGCGCAAATACAGGATTTTGTTAAGGGGGGGAGGCAATTTTGGATGATTTTACCATTTTTTTAGAAAATAAATAAATTGGTCAATAATAAGTATTATATTCGTGAGTCATGAGTGGCAATAGCACCGATTCCCCTCCCCCCTCCACTCTACATTCACTTCTGGAAAATAAACATATGATCTAGTTTGAATAGGTATGTTGAAAACTTCATTGTATGTAAGTCAGACCGGAATTATTCCTGACCCTACCTTGCCAACCTTGCCTTCTGTAAATAGCGTGTTTTTATCTCGCTAAGAGGCAAACATTGTGGGACTAGTACAAATATTTTTACTCGAGTTATGGATGATAAATATCCATACCCATATGTAATTAATTACTGGGATTGCCTCCAATCCAATGTACGCCCATACCCATAATACACGCAGGAACTAGATAGTTTGGTTCACAAATAACTGTTATCTCTTATCAGCCACTATGCCACTAGATCCAGTTATCTTATAATTCTCACCTAACTTCTAAACCTACAGTGAGATGACACACTAGCGCGAATAGTACCTACAGAGATAATGACCGACTGGCTTCCCAGTTCCCACTCGCCCGACTTCACTGCGGCAATCGAGAAATTCCTCGCATACCTAGGAGCCCCTCATTAAGAAGACATTACTAAAATAGGAATCTTTTAAAACGGTTTCTTAAAACGAGCTTTAGAAAATTAACAAAATGGGATTATTAACCATTGATGTTATATGAATTAAATAAAAACAAGTTAAAAAATTGATATATGAGATAAGTACATTGGAAATAAACCTGAAAATACGTCAGCTAATATTAAGTCATGGATGTTTAATATTTATATATAAGTAATATATACTGGGTTCGCCCCCAGTCCATTGTACGGTACCCACAATACAAGCGTTGCTTAGTGTGGGACCGTATAGTTGGTGTGTTCGTCTGGCGATATTGTTTATTGTTCAATCATTCCGTCTATGATACATAAAGAATGCATAACTTGATTAAACATTTTCTGAGTATGAGTCTGCTGCGTAGTCAGGCACACTTCCTACTGAAAAGATGCACACTCCGGATGTTCAGCCAGCTGCGATCGTTCAACTGAAGATATGGCTGCAATAAGCTCACGATTCTTATAGAAATCATATTACATGTTACCCTTTGAACAATTTTCATATTTATTTTATGAGTTATGTATAGTTACATGACAAAAACGTCGTTTAAATTTTTATTTTCGTAGGGCCTTATAAAAATATGGGACAAACGCTATTGAGGTAATAAATTAGTAGCTGCTGTTAATTGAAAAGTAGGTATATTTAGGCTAGGCTATTTATGCATGTTTGTAAGTACTTAAACACTTTATACAATTCAGCCGTGGTAATCGAGAGAGCAGTAAGGCAGAAAATGCGGTTTCAAGAAATTTTCGCTTAAAGCTTTACTTATAATATTTTTTTTCGTGAAAAAATATGTGTTATTTACATAGCGGTATGCAACCCAGATAGCAAGTAAAATCATTCCATAAACATTACATGTTTGCGATATAAAAAAGTCAAACATCAGACATATTTCCCTCTCGATTACCACGGCAGAATTATTATAAATTTTTAATGTATGAATAAATAGACCACTTTTTACTGTAACAATGTGTCCTTAAATAACGCTATATGAGGCCAGCATATAATCAGAAGTGAAGGGGAGTGAGCTGAAAATCATTCACTGACTTGTTTTACATCGTCAACAAAGAAAATTTCAGGTATTAACTTATAAATCGCAGAATGTTAGACCTCAACTACAAGTTTTTAGATATAATACCTAATGTATTATTATATTACCTGAGGTAGTTAAGTTGTAACAGTATCACCAACAAAACAAAGTATAAGCTTAGATTTCTTGAGATGTTTTAAAAATAACATTTTGTGCTAAGCTAATCTTAAACTTTGCTATAAAGCGCGAGTCTGACCACAGTGGGGTTTTAGTCAGGAGGCCGCAAAAAGTCCAACATAACCAGCTGACTCGGATCCTTACGATATCACCACTTAAAAAGGTAGAATCTGACCTGGGCGCGAATAAACAGTGCCTAAAAGTAACTTCGTCACGGGGTAAATAACTATAATACTTAGTAAAAATAAGCTTTTAAGGCTTATTTTTCTGTCAAATTATGTTCCAACCAAAAATATTCCGCTAAATTTTAACTAGTCATGAACACATACCCTTGTTTCTGTTAGACTGAACATCATATAACATATAGATTTGTTTATCAAAATACCATAATCCGGAACGTGATAACATCGTAAAACAAGGCATTACATTTAAAGGTCTCAAAAGTCAATTGAAAGCCGTGTCCGAAAATAATTTCTGGTGGATAACAAAATAACACTATAAAACCTACCGCTTGAAAAAGTGTCACAATAGCTAATAAGAGGGTATTGCATATGTAGATACATTTCTTAACATAACATTGTGAGTAGGTACCAAACCGCTTTCTTAAAAAAAAGTACACATTTTTAAAACCATGACCAACCAATGCATGTGCCGATCAAGGTAATTAGAATCCAATGTATTTGGTCACTGATGTCGCGACGTACCGGCTAAGGCAGTAAACACTAACTCCATGCATAAACAATGGAGCAGTCACCCGGATCCCGGCCGGCTACTTTGCACGCCCCGAGGATGCCAGTACATGACTTCCTCTATATTCATAAACGAGAAAAAGTTGTATCAAGATCTATACACACACCTTGGTATTTTACCAAGAGTACTCTCTGTACGCCAACTATTATCCATCTCATTTTTTATTATCCTTCTCCTTTTTATAGCTTGTCTGGAAGAGATCTCATTTTAGTGGTAGGACCGTCATTTATCTGTCACATCTATCTGTTGTCTTTGATTATTGTTATGTTTATTTATTTGGTGTACAATAAAAAGTATAATAAATAAATATTTTGTTTGTTTATTATAAAAGAAAAATATAAAGAATCCTTAAATATACCGAACTGACCCGTTGTCTAAAAGACACAAGCGCGTCAAATGTTCCGGGTTCGATTTCATTCGGGTAGTATTATGTTAACGTAGCTTGCAATCAAAGTGTGGTATTTAAAAACATTACCCATTACCAAAGCAAACGCTTGTATTATGAGTACTGGACTGTGGGCAATCCCAATAAATAATACTTAATATAATAAGTGAAAAATAATAATTTTGTCTTCAAAGTCAAAGTCAAAGTCAAATCATTTATTTCGTATAGGCCTACGGGGGCACTTACAAATTGTCATTACATTTATTTTTCTTAAGTCTACAACCGGATCGGAACGCGACCTCAACTGAGAAGATCCGGCGAGAAACTCAGCAGGCTTGTCTTTTTTTTTTTTTCTTCAGCGGTATGTGGACACGCCCCAGCACAGATTTGATGCAAAGTTTCCAAGTGTATAGATGGAGTGGGTGTTGGCAAACTTCCTAAAGGCGTCACAAGGTGAATATGGCATATAAACCTTGTGCTATAGTTACCTCGTTCACTCACTGTCATGTCACCACGACTGTTTTATACAAACCTGATTTAAATCAAATAAACTACTTAATATGTATTGATAAAATGATTTTGACGTACAGAATTGAAATGGTTGGCGTATCATACCGACTCTACATGTAGGTATGTGAAGTTCCAATAACAAATGGCGGCTACGGCCTGATTGAGATCTAATTTATTGGCTCGCATTCTGAGACCAACCGCATTCTAAATCACAATAATGGCATACGGGCCCCGTTCTCGCTCAAGCCTACAGATTACGTGTATTGTAACGGTGTCTCTACACACATTATGCGCACGGTATCGTTCAATTTAATTAAGGGTGTCGATACAACACATCGATCCGTCAATAGCCGTGTACTGACGGATCGCACAGTATCGCAAGGCTGCCTCTGTCCGGTACTTGCCTTACCTTAGCATTGGAATAAATATTACAATTTACAAATATAGAGTAATAAAAAAAAAGAAAAAAAAAAGATTCACCAGAGAACCCCATCCTCTTGCCATTACTTCCTTTTAACAATTGTTTATAGCGAATAATGTTATATATTTCACAAAACCTAAATACCTTTCTCAGTAGGTATGTTTCAAAAGAATTAACAATACAAATATATCAAATAATATAAAAATACTAAATTCAGTAGGTACTACTAAATTGTTAACGCTACAATCGACGCAAATATTTACCTCGACGCTCGTACGTTTAACGAAATGCATACGATATAAAATTTAGAATCATGTCGACTGTAGCTCAGATCAGTGAGTTAAAAATATAACGACGTGCTCTATAATTGGTCGCCATTCGCAGGATCTCTACTCAATTTACACGATAGAGTAACTTTTTTAACACCAACTAGCAGTGGAAGCGTAGTTAAACTAAGTTAACTTCAATACAATTGATCACCTAGCCAAACTGGGCGCTTATTGTTAAAGTTTGAATCTGCTTGGACGCTCGCCTCTGTTGCATTTTGCTGGGTTATTTGGCTTTCTTTAAGTGAACAACTTAGGGGTGTTACGGAGTGTTGTGTATAACAGCTACTAGCCGGTGTAGACCGGAATAACTTATCCAATAAGGTCTTTACGAAGATCTAGATAATACCTTATATTAATAAAGATTTTATAATATTATTATAGCTCGCAGTACCGATGGTCGTTGGGGCAGAAAGGTTCTAGAATGGCGACCACGAAACGAAAGACGTAGTGTAGCAGAAAACCGGTGGATGCGAGTGGCGTAGGACTGTGATGTGTGGAAATCATTGGGGGCGGCCTATGTCCACCAGTGGACGTCTTTCGGCTGCTAGAACAGATTATTATTATTTAATAAAATATTTATGATTAAACTAGCTGACCCGACATACGATGTCGTGTCAAAATCTAATTTAAAAAAAACATTTTCCCGATTTTTCCGGATATTATCAATTCTTCTTTCCCTATAAATCAGATTCGGACTATTAAAACATAACAAAATGGCTAAATCGATACATCCGTTCTCATGTGATACAATTACCAACGTACCACATTTGTTTTTAATTTCTACTATATTTTACCTAATCTACTTTCAAATTTTCAAGCAGCAATTACTTATTTGACGAGAACCATTATACATATAAAACAGCTTCCACAGCTGTCGCGTCTAACCTGTAACCTATTGACGAACTCTATATATTACATAGAAAAAGATAATATGACATGAAAAATATAGAGAACACGGCATCAAATATGGCGCGTGACGTTTACACGTCTCGCGGTATAATAATACGGTATTTTATCGTTAAGACCTCCCGCTTGTCAATAGACCCGACGGCGTGTGACTTATTTGCTCGGGCTATGTGACTTGCTTACGAACAAGCCGCGAGTTCGATACTTAAATATGTACTTACAGTTACATACATGTATAATAAGTACATGTATAATAATTCCAGGACTTTTTTAATGTCCCACTGCTGAGCACGGGCCTCCAATCAATGCGAGGGTGATTAGGCCATATTCCACCACGCTGGCCCAGTGCGGGTTGGCGGACCTCACACATCCTTCAAGGGGTTCTCTCAGACATGCAGGTTTCCTCACGATGTTTTCCTTCACCGTTTAACAAGTGATAATCTTGGTTGAAAAATGAGATTCGCACATGAAATCCCAGAGGTGCGAGCCTGGGTTTGAACTTGCAATCCTCGTTACCGAGGCAAGCGTTCTACCAACTTGGCTATCACTACTAGTTCTCGTTGTAATAGATTATATTTGGTTGTCGAGTGAAATATTTAAGGTTATTTCGTAAATCGTTAAAATTATGATACAGTCATCGTCAAAGTCACTGATCAATCTCATACTCGTATTCAAAAGTGACTGATCATGGAATATTTTATTAATAGCGTAGGAAAATAAAACAAAATGGTGCAACATTTCAAGTTCTCCCACTAAGTTCGGTAATTTATCAGTAAAGTATCCGCCACTTTTGCTGATAGGGCGTTTATTAGGCCTGCATATAATCTCCCAATTTGTATTGAATTGAGTTGTTTGTTACTTGACACTGGCAAAATACCTATCGCTGGATGTGTGAGGCCATTTGAAAGAAACAAAAACGCTGTGCTTTCTTTCTTTCTTTAAACAAATTAAGCATAGAACCATTGTAAATGAATAGTATACAAATTAATATAGTCCTTAATAATCTAGCAATATAACTCACGTTTGATTGCGCCTCCTATAGGTACAAAAACACTACTAACATAGTAAACTTAAACTGATTACGTGTGACGCAGGTTGTAAACGCTGTTTTGTTACATAGTGTATATGTGCCCTGTGGGACACATATCACGTAAAAGCGAAGAGGGTTTTAGACTTCGTGAGTGGATAGGATTATCGGGCCTGCACGGGATCTTAATAGCCACAGCTATGTTATAGGGGTCGATCCTTACTAATACATAAGAGGAACATTGTTCGCGTCTGTTTGTCGTTGAATCACTCCCAAACGGCTGCACTCTAGTTGGAGGAGGACGTGGGTTTGATGAAATATATTTTTGTTTTCAGTGTTGGATATTTTAGTTAAGGTTTGTAGGCATTGTATTATATACGCGTCCTTCTGAAAATGTTTATCACTAAATATGAGTAGCGCCATCTACTAGAACTCGTAAGAATTTGCGTGTCGCGGCTGAGAACTTGCCGTCGGTCTTGTTACCAACGATGTTGCTGCCCTGACAAAGGCGTAATACATAGGTAGTTGGAGGGTTGAAGTTTTAGGTGTAGATAGATAAACTTACCCGTTTTGGCTTGTTTGAAAAATGGTTTCGATTTTGACTCTTAGGTATAACTTGGGATGCCTTTTATGACATCAACTAATGTACCGAAAGTGTTGTTATTTCTAATCTGGCGCACCTCATTACTATACATATTTATTTGAAATAATATTATATTAAAATGTTTATATTATCTTTTAAGATTGGGTTGAATAATCTATACTCAAGAGTCTATCAACTTTAATACCCCACAAGTACATAACGATTACCTAACTCTAGATAGTTATTAAATATAAACCTAAAGTTTGTTCCGCGTAGTGAAAACACGCGTAATAATAACCTTGCGCCAATTTTGCGTCCAATTTTTTCACGCTAACGACTCCTTTGGATATCATAATAACATATTCTTTATATATTGCATCGCTGTAATTTTTCTAAAACTTTACTTTTCATTCCAAATTGTGTGCGTGACAGTGTGAAAAACAATATCTGGTAACATTTACCATAATTTATATTGATTTCTAATGTGATATATCTCATACAAAACCACCTAATCAAAATATACGTACAATACTGCTCCATCGTCGTAGATATTTGGTATAGTTGTACAATTTGGATATTAGCACACAAAAGTAATTCTGTAATATCGAGAGGCATGCCAGAACGCGACCGATCATTCCCTCTGCTGGGATTATCGGCGCTAACAAATAAACATTTTCTATTGGCCGTTCGCACTATTTTTTTTTGCAACGGAGCAGCGCACTTTCAATTTTTAACTGAATTTATCTCCGAATACTACAATAGAACCAGAGTAAAACTCCACCTTAACCTACAAGGGTGTGCTTGATAGTAACACCTTGTATAGGTGGACCGGTGGAAGTATTCCATTACTGAATACTGTGAATACCTTTTCAAATTATTAGTTATGTAACTCATAGTGGCATAAATAGCTTACATCAGAACTTTAGAGATTTTGTCTAAAACCATCTAAGCAAAACCTGTAAAAATTATTGAGAAGGCCAATTTTCAAACAAGGTAAGCAATACCACCCACCTGACGACGATTGATAAAATGAGTAATTAGAAAATAAGTCTGAATCGAGGGAGAATATATTTTTTATGAAAAAATGCTGAATGTAAATAAAAAAAAGGTCAAACGCGGGAATTAACGACTCGCCGAAGGGTTCAAGCTTTTGAATTAATTATCCTTATCAACAAGATAATATTTTTCTGGGTTTTTTCGCTCCACTCAGGGTGAGTAATAAAATATCTACTTTTAAAATGTGTGCGGTACTCGTCGTGGTTATTTTATGTGGGATTAAGGCACTGTGATTTTAATACTGTTTTCCAGTTTTTAATTATTATGTTAATCGACAATTTATTTTGTTGGGATTTAAAAAAAAATACGCCTTTCTAAACATGAATTCCTTATTTTATAATTTCATTTGATTACAGAGGAGTTTTCATATAGGTAGATATCAATTTACCTATAGCAATATCAGGCCACTATCTTCAAATTAAATCAGCAGCCCTAGTTTCTATCATAAGTACTGTATTTAATGGTCTACATGAATAAAAAAAAATCTGATATTATGCAAATAACCAGATGTTTAATTATTTTCAAAACTATTTCTCACACAATAAGGTTTACGATACGTTTGCTAGAATAGCTCTCGAACTTGTTGTGCAAATAGATTCTAGCGGGTTAGGCTGTAACAGCCGAGAACCGAACTTTTTCCACATCATTAATCTTTCCCCACTCATTTATCGTTTGCACGTGTCGCGTTTAGTGGAAATCCTGTAAGGTCAGCATAGCAAGTGATAATAACGTACATGTTATACCGTATAATAATTTCTGAGCTTTATCCGAGATTACAATATAACTAAAGATGGACACAGCCAAAGAAAACGGATGTTACGTTACCCTTTACAGATGGCGTAAGCCTCATTCAACACATGTTTTGGGTACAAATCTATACTAATATTATAAATGTGAAAGTTTGGATGGATGGATGGATAGATGGATGGATGTTTGTTACTCTTTCACGCCCGAACGGCTGAACGGATCTGGATGAAATTTGGCACAGAGATAGATTATAGTCTGGAATAGCACATAGGCTTTTTATCCCGGTAAAATGTATGGTTCCCGTGGGATAGATGTTTTAATTTTTCATACTTTTTATCGCGGGTAACACCGCCGGGCGCAGCTGGTGTTAAATAAAAGTACATACGCATGGGCATCTTATTTTTTTTTAATGCAAATTTCAATATATTATGTACAATAGTTATTTACATGGAAAAACAAAAAACTAAAAAATACTTGTTATTAGGACATTGTATAATAAAATCAAAAAAAATAAAAATAAAATTATATACATACATACATCTTATTTGGGTTTATTTAATAATAAAAAGTTTGGGCGCTTTTTTGGGCTAGTTTTATGCTTTTTCTGGGCTTGTTTTTTCCTTTTATTAGGCTTGTTTTATGCCTTTTTTAAGTGCAAGTAATTTCGCTTTCATTTTGAGGAACTAAATACTTCAAAGTACCTAATTAAAAAACCAACGTTACTCGTAAAGGACACTATTCAACAAAATGTAGAGACCAAGGTTATTTTAGTGTTTATTTTGAATTTCACACATTTTTGTCTTAGATGTTGTACATCAAAAGAAGCGTAATTAAATACTAATTTGAATTTTGTAATTTAATGAAAGGTTTGTTTGTGAAAAAAAAAAAAACTAAAACAGTGCCAAAATTGAAAAAACTTGATTCTGTAAATAAAAATAACTTAACACAAAGGTAGTTGGGTGTAGTGTACTTAGGTGTTATATTCAAACGAAATATGCCTAAAATGCATGCAGTATATCCAAACTGAGCTTATCCAGTCATAAGAGTCTGTTTCTGTGGAGTTCAGCCACCATATACATTTATTTTTCATCTCCCCCCGCTTTGCAAGACAACAGTCGATTACATGCATTGCAGCATCCCTTTCAGCCGGGACTGGATCAAACTGGCGTATTAGTGGGATACCATTGTAGATCCAGAACATCAGGAGTAACAGTAGTGGGAATGTGTGGCGAGTCATTTATAAAAAAATAAGATTTAGTCCGAAGACTATACCGAACCTTTTCAATAATAAATTTTTCATTCCATGATATTTTCAGTACCTCAATCAATGAAAGACTAAACTTACATAATAAGATCAGGGAGCCTAATACAATCTCGAGATGAGATGAACCCATGAAATTCAATCAGTTTGAAATTTAGAACTAGTCAAGTAGTTGTACGATGGTTAAATCTGTCCTTTTAATCACTGATCCGAATATTTTATAGAAAATAAAAAAACATTGCTAATGGTGTACCTAAACATAAAACCAAACATTGTGCGACAGCTTCAACCATGATATTTTATCCTTCTAATTTTCCATGAACACAATCAGCAACTTCTGTATAAAATAGTTAATAAAGAAAAGTAGTCGACCATCTGAATGCTTTACAAAAAAACATACAACAGAGAACGTGATTCAATTCTTCCGCAGCTCAATTCACTAATACATAGTGGTGAGCGTATGATTACCAGTACTTTCCCAGATTGGCCTCTGTCCAGCGAAAGGTCATTAATTAAGCCCTCGCCGCAACTAAAGAGGCGGAAAATAAAACAACCTACTATCAACGACTCGAGCTGCCCCAATCAGTAAGTTATTTGTATTCGCATGCAAGTATCGTAATTATTGTCAAACGCTTGATTATTTTACAAATAGAAAGCCAGACAACTCCCAGAAACATGAATTAACTTCAGATCAGATGATTAAGTTTTACGAAAGCTTAGCCTAGGCCGCTTGCTTCATTTGCAGGTTTGATTTAACCACTTGGGTAAATTTCAGAAATTATCTATTTGCATGTTGCCTGGTTTAGGTTTTACATTGGATTGCCCCCAGTCCATCCCATAGTTATTATATTTTTTTTGAATGGCGTGTGAAGTCCGCCAACCCACCATGGGCAAGAGTGGAGGACTATAGCCTGAATCACCCAGTAGTGGGAGATTAAAAGGCTAATTTCTATTAGTGTATTATAAAATTTCGAGTAGAATGAAAGAAATACTATTAGAGGTATATGTAGGATCATCAGGAATTCTAAATGTAATCGTAACGTCATTGAGAAAACAAGCTGTCAATGTCATACTAATTTATAAAATCTGTGGCGTGAGAGGGATGAATGAAAGTACCGAAATGCTAGGTATAAAATAATACAACCGAATAGAGAACCTCTTCCTTTTTTTATGTCGGTTAAAAAGGATACTGCTTGAGGTACTGATCCAGTCTTTTAAAATAAGGCTGTTATTCTATCCTTGTAACATTTATTCGTCATAATGTCACGTTAGTACAAGACTAAAAAAATATGAAGGATTTATTTTATTAATTTGTTATATAGCAACAAACTATATTTCTCCTTAACCCCATATTCTCCGAAGTACATTCCTCTAATCGGAATATATTATTTGATCTCAGGTCCAGATTCAGATTATGAGTTTTTATACAAAACCTTACCTTAAAAAAAACTTAGTAAGTACACTACCCTTCAAAGAGGCGGCCTATTTTCCGTAGGTAGGGTTAGGTATGGATTCTTTATATTAAAAATAATTAATCCCGAGTTAATTATCCAGAAACTGATTAGTGTGAAAATGTTATTGCGAAAACCAAATTGATTAAAATATTAATCCCTTTGTTTCTCATAGGTTTTGGGAAAATCCTGGAAACCGCATCGATAGGTAGGTACCGATAAATTCTCAATGTTACTAGAAATGATTTTTTTGTAGAGATAAAACAATTATTTGAATTGGCGCATTAATCTTAGCGCACGCAAGATGTCTCTTCTCATCTCATCTTTTTGTTACGCGCGGATGATAATGTGACCGAAATTTTAAAAGTTATGTTGTATTTTTTTGCAATAAGTACCTACCTGTAAAACATATAGTAAACGCGATAAAATCCATAAGATTAGTTTTATTTCAATAAATACGTACGTTTATGAAGAAATCTAAAGACATTATTAATAAACGTGCATGAGTGTGTTTTTACTAGGGCTAAGGGGGAATTATTGATTTGAAATTATACAAAAGATAATGGCAAATCCTTACAAAAGTTTAATTTGCATGATGGCAGCGCTAAAATAGAACAGTAAATAAAACTTAAAAGTAAGCGAAAACGTCATAAACTTATTCAGTAATAAATATAAAAATTAAACAGGAATTAAAAATTGTGCAATGAAGACTAAAATAAATGTCGGCGCATAAAAATACAAACCAAAAATTTGATAATATTAAAATAATATTGATTTAAATACTGTTTAAACAAACATACTTAAATAATATTTACGTATAAAAAAATAAAAAATAATAAAATCTAATTATAATAATGAATAACTTACCAATTGGAAGTTTATCACTGTACACTTGACCTTTGCTAATCCCATTAAAGTTCATAATAACAGGAGTCAGAATCACAATTTCCAAAACTTTTAACATTATCTTGGGCAGCAACATTTTGAAGGTTTTTTTATCGTTCTGTCTACAAACAATCACATTTTGTCACCCAAGCACTTGTGGGAATGTTTGCAATCGCGGGGAGTAGAGTTCGTTGGTGCTAAAGTTGCCGGCGAGCACTCGGAGCGCAGTGGCGTCTCCGCGAAGGTCGGACAGCTACTGGGCTGATGGGCTGCTCGCTCGCGCCGCCCTTCCCGGCCCTCCCTCCAGCCACCGTCCTCAGCATCCTCTTTTCTACACGATACGCACGACTTGTTTTATTACTTTTATTTTTCTTTAATAATCTTGCTTAATGGTCTATTTCGTTGCTCGATGAAACTTCTTAAATTTCCTTTTCGAATGTTACTCGCGTTTACAATAAGTTTTTCATTGTCGTTTTTGTTGAGTTGGCGTCTCGTCTCGGCCGGTGTTTGGTTTGCATTACTTACCGCTAGGTACCTATTCACTTTTGCATTTGTAATATAAAATGGTATTCTTTTGGTTTGCATTAAAATTATGACTTATTCAACGAATTTTAAAGTAAGGATTTCATTTTAATAAGATTTTAAATAAGTAAGTAATATTTTCTTATTAAAGTCGATAAGTATAGTGGTTAGGTATTTGCATTTGCATATCATTGCTTTTTTTTTAATAATTTGACTGTTGTAGTGAAAGATAAAACCGGAATTGACTACGAAAGACAAAGCCGAACCTAAAGGTTCAGTCTTAACGATAAGATTAATCATTGAAGTTTTGTAGCCTAGGTATTCTTGTCTATGCAGTGGTGTGTTGTTACACAAGCCCCCTAAAAGCTCAAAAGATACCACCGTTATCCAAGAAGCCTTAACATTATGCCTCGCTGACATAGTCAGTATGACAGAACAACTGCACAAACGCTAACAGAGTGTAACGTGTTCAGTTTCAAAGTAGTTTGCACTCGGTACGTCTGGACTAGATCAGCTTGATGATCTTAAACAGACAGAGATACTGTCCCCACTCTTTCCGAAAATACTATACAATGCTTTGGTCATTGAAATCAAACTTAAGCTAGATTTTATCGCGTTAGTTTTATGTTTTTACGTTCCCAGCCGCCGAAACGACGGGAACGTAAAACACAAAACACACACACACACACACACTCAAACATACACGTCTATACACACATACGACCCAGCCATTATAAATAGTGAACACTATTATTTCATAGTGTTTCACTTTCACATTTCATTTTATTTTATGTTCTAGTTTTAAGAAATTGAAATTATATAACATTTAACATTTTAATTGTACGTTAAATAGTGTACCGAGCTCCAAGATACAGACTTTGTCTAGTTTGGAGCTCACCAATACTTTGTTCTTGTTAATGTTAATTGAAATAAACTATTCTTATTCTTATTCTTATCTGTAAAATAATTCTATTTCAATGTGTAGTATTCGCGTAAATATAAGAAATCAATAAATGTGTGATTGTTAAAAAATATTATTCTATTAACCGAGCATTGTCGGCAAAAGTTCAGATACATTATTAAAAAATGAACCTAAAAATGTTAGCCTGGGCCCCAAGTCTGCTAACACAATCGATTCATAATCAGTGACAACAAACAGTGACAATCAAAAGTGGCAGTTATGTCACTTTTGACAGATATCCCATACAATATCTGTCAAAAGTGACAGTTGCTATGCGGTTGCTGTTCGAATATGAATCGATTGCGTTAGCAGACTTGGGGCCCTGGCGTCGTGTAGTAATGTTAGCCTGACCTCGTGTTTCGCTTGCCTTAAACGTTGCATCTACTCGACAGGAATTATCACGCTTTTCCGTGGCCCGACGCTTGCCAAATATCGGCCATAAATTACGGTGGTTTGACGCATTACGGCGAAATCTATTACGGCATTATATTTAGGTATATTTTAGTGTTTTAAGTTATATAAGGCGTGTTATTTATGGCACGGTTATGTGTGGGACTTGCGGTCTTAGTCTAAGAAGCTTAAGACTTAGTGCAACGGCCTGTTAGATTAGTTTCGTGGTGTTTCAAAATTTGGTGTAATATTTTAAATGGTGGGTGAGCGACCCTTGTTATAAGTTATAGCCTTGCGACCCAAATTTTTAGTCAAGCTAAATAAAGAACGGATTCCGAACGGGCGGTAAAATGCTAATATCATTTTGTGATATTTTTGTCGATTCTTAAGTAGGTAGGTAACTATTACCTAAAAGTTTTTTTTTATTCTATAATTGAAAAAGACTCAAAACATCTTAATAAAGTTATAAAAAAAATTTTGCCAGTCAATTGCATATGGGTCGCGCACCAAGTAATATTATGTAGCCATGCAATGTGCCAAAAATAAAAAAATATGCAAAACAAATGACAGCATTAAAATTATGCTTACTTTATCAGTTTTTTTTAATATAGTAAAAAAAAAACTTTGATTCGGAGCTTTGTAACGTTTTTACATATCTTTGTGTCCCTGAATATAAATTGCGACTAGGTAACATAAGTTCTAGGTTTCACTTCTGTAAATGTAGTGGACCGAAGTTATGATTTACGCTTGTATAGTTTCCCCTGAGTTTGGACCGAGCTAAAATTGTATTTTAGAGTAAGTGTAGATGTTGTCATGTATTCCTATTATCTACGTGTTCTATATAATAATTCCAGCCCTTTTTTTAATGTCCCACTGCTGGGCACGGGCCTCCCCCCAATGCGAGGGGGGATTAGGCCATAGTCCACCACGCTGGCCCAGTGCGGATTGGCGGACTTCACACATCCTTCGAGGGGTTCTTCTCAGACATGCAGGATTCCTCACGATGTTTTCCTTCACCGTTTTAGCAAGTGATAATCATGGTTGAAAATGAGATTCGCACTTGAAAAATCCCAGAGGTGCGAGCCGGGGTTTGAACCTGCAATCCTGCAATTCAATTGTATTCACATAGCTAGTACTCCTGAAAAAATATTAAAAAATACGTAATTATTTAATGTCTTTATTTTATTTACTTTGTTTCTTTTGCCTATTAATAAGTATATTTTAGTTTTTTGTTTTTTCATGTAGATATCTTTGTATATACCTATTGTACATAATTTATATTAGGTAGGTAGGTAGGTATTAGGTAGGTAGGCAGGTAATTTTATAAATTATTTTAATCAGTAGTGCAAGCAGAAACTTATAATGTAATCGTAACGTCATTGAAAAAACGTGATGTCACTGTCATGCTTATTTGTAAAATATATGTGCGAGAGGGATAGAAGACGCTGATTTTACTGAAACGCCACGTAAAAAAAATGTGCTATGAGCTGCAGAGCTGACTCAATCTCCTTGTATTTTATGCTTTCCTAGTACATGTTTACTGTAAGGATTAATTATTTGCGCCGAGTGTCCCGGGTTCGAATCCTGGTAGAGACATACTTTATGTAATAAGCATGAATATGTATCCCAGTCATGGGTTAGGATGATAAGTGTTATATCGATACTGGGTTCGCCCCCAGTCCATTGTACGGTACCTATCCATATTACAAGCGTTGCTTAGAGTAGGACCATATACTTACTTAGTGTGTTCTGATGGCGAAATGAAAACATAATAATACTTGGAATAAAAAATATATGTTGAGTGCGATTCAAAGGGCTGCACTTGGAGAAATGCTTCAAATTAGGCATCTTAGTTAAGACATGCAATCTCTAGTGGATAATATAAGACCACCTGTTGCGTGTATTCAATACCTCATTTATTATGGCTTGTTTACGATCTAGCCATGATAAGTGTACATAGATTATGCGCTTATAGGTGAATGCACTGTGGGTGAATGAGTCGGTATTTATCAAATAAACTACTTAAAGAAATATAACAACAAAATTCCCCACTTTGTAAAGAGGTTACGTTATAAGAAAATTAAATAAGTGCCTTGAAATAAAACTAATTTTACGGATTTTATCGCATATATGTTATGATTTGTTTTTTACGTTCCCGACGTTTTGGCTGCTTTACAGCCACCATGGTCACGGGAGGACTGAGGTGGTTGACGTCCTAGTGTCATAGTTTGAACCGGGGTACCCTCATATTTAGATGTTGCTTGCGGTGCGATCTACGCAGGCATTTTTGAAATTGTATTAAAACATCGTCTTAATAAACGAAGGCATTGCAAAAAGTTGATTATTGCATCATTTGAACACCCCTAAGAATCGATATGTCTGCCGAAACAATTGGCAAATAATACACACTTCTATCATAATGTTTTTTTTAATGGATTTAAAAAAATGTGCCAATATTGCTCTATCATTATTTACTAAGTATTTAGTTCTTTGCTCTACTCTATACAGGTCAATCAGAAAGGGTAGATAAATATACTACCTGCACATTTTTAGCGCGTTTGTAATCATCAGTCAGAATTTGGTTATATCAATTTAAAAAAAATATGTTTAAGTCACTATTATATGAACAAAATTAATTTTTTTTAAATCGGCATCTCAAAATTCTAACTTCACATAGTCTTTACAAATGCGCTAAAGAACCCCACGTTCCAGTTTAGTATACCCTTTCTGAATCACCCTGTCTGAATATTGATCGCATTTTAAAACATACTGTATATTAGCACCACAAGTATTTTGTATAAAAGTATTTTTCTCCGTGTACACCACGCATATGGCATTTCGCTCACCCCTTGACGGCGGCTCAACGTAAACAAAGTAAGTTGTTAAACTTTTAAATTGAAATTATTATCACGGGGGGAAGTTTGAGGGCCGGCACCCGACCGGACCGGGCACAGCTAAAGTAGATGCCGGGTATGTAATCCCTGTTTTGAAACTCTTAATTCTTTCTGATGCTTAAACTTTAATGTTTATGCTGCGATACACCTTTAGTTTTCATGTTGAGGCTGTTATTTTTATTATTATTTGAATAGCGATTGTTGAACAGCTTCACTTTGCCGATTAGATATTTCATTAGTAAGCTGATAGTGTGTACCATTTCACTTTTGGTCGGTTATTAGATTCTCAGCCGTTGTTATTGAGGATGTGAGTAATAAGAGTGAGTTGATGCTAGTGTGCTTACATTTCATAGAGAATATAGCTAGCAAGAATGCATAACCTACTCAATATTTTTTAAATATAATACGTTTTTCAATTCATTTAAAAATAATTTGCCAGAGTTAGCTGATGACAGAGAAGCATGGAAGGTTATAGGGGAAGCTGTTGGATTATAAAGGATAAAATTAATACAATTGCTCACTACATTATTAAAAATATACCATGGTTACGTAGCAATTTTTATATATTTATATACCTATAATTGATTATTTAAAGAACGAGGAGAGAGTAAATTAGGTAAGTAAGATCTTACTTATAAATATTGATTATATTCTATTTATAAACATCTCAACGATGTTTGCGTTAAGACCGAAATTTAATATAATGGCTCACGCAAATTGTATTTCAACGAAACCTTTTGTACATTGTTACTATGTATTTTATAGCTTCCAGAAGAATCCGTTGAAAGTAAACTAAGAGTTCTTGAAAAAAAAAACAATTATAGTTTATAGCAAAGGCATAATTTTAATCACACTAATATTATAAATCACACTTCACACTTATATATTATAAATGTGAAAGTTTGGATGGATGGATGTTTGTTACTCAATCACGCCAGAACGGCTGAACGGATCTGGATGAAATTTGGCACAGAGATAGATTATAGTCTGGAATAGCACATATGCTACTTTTTATCCCGGTAAAAAGGACATAATTTTTATTCGCTGGTAACACCGCGGGGCGCAGCTAGTAGTAGACAATCAGCTTTTATTCAGTAGCACAACAAAATTACAATGTAGCCATATCACATATTGGTTCGTAAAAATGCTAGAATAGTAGCTTACTGCTACTATTCTAGCATTTTTACGTCAAGTTGAAATAGGCCCCAGGCGCTTGAGCCTTAAATGCTTCAATGGGGCGGAGTACAGTGCACCTAAATACGATTATCTCACCGCAAAACCGTAATAGCTAGCAGGCCTCAGTTGATGCTTCGCCCATTCAAACGCAATACTGATTCACGCAATCAGTACCACTTAATTTGTTGTTTGGGAAACAACGGTAGCCAACGTGCCTTGATTTTAGGCTGCGGGCGTTTTGGCGAGTGCGGTTTTCGATTTGAGTAAGATGGTTTTTAGTTCGTGATAAATCTCTTCTGTGACAGCTAGGTCACGTGACGTTACGTCGTCGTCATCATCGACCAATGGGCGGTGGGCATTTTATTGAAGATGTCTAATAATGGCATGAATGTCAATAGAAATCAATTTCAATAGAATGTCCACCACCACCTTCAAGAGAATACTTGGCGTAGCATTTTTTGAACCGTGCGTGTAGTATACTATTTTTTCTATGAGGGTGGTACTGAGCATTATTAGACTGAAATAAAGGGCCGATTTAAAAAAAAAACAGTTTATACAGGCTGTAACATTGAAATTAGTCAGAACAGGAATCTCCAAAACTATTAGAGATATAAAACTGTGTAAAAATTGCAAGCAGTTCAAAATTTTGGATTCATAAGTACTGTACTTAATGGTCTACGTGAGTAAAAAATATTCTGATTCTGATTCTATAGTCACTATATTTCCTATTTGCAGGAAAACAATGAGCCTCTCCTAAATTGAGTATCCTGCGCCAACAAAAGCGAGCAGTGCAAGCAATACTAGATTGTCGGAATTTGGTTACATCGGCTACTGACATACAAATCTGACCAAGTTCGTTCATCCTGCGCTTTCCCTTGCGGTGACCGGTATTTGCCAAAGGAGTTTGCTCTGCAAATTCAAATCCTGTCGTACCAAATGTAAGTACCTTTAAATTGTAAAAAGGTCCTTTATACTGCATATGCTATGCTTTTAACGTGCGTAACACTGAGAGCATGAACGATCTATCATAATGGCACAGCCACGTTTATGAACATAAAATGTAGGTACATACTTAAATATCTAAGACTTTACCCATTATTACTTTTCGCCTTGTTTTGTAAATTTGTATAATCTTAAAATTAGCTTAGCTGCTATAATTTCGAGAATTTTTAGCTTTGCAATTTTAGGTATTAAATGTAGCTTTTTTTCGTGACAACATCAATGATGTTAACGATCAGTAGAGTTTCAATGCAATAAAAACCATCAATTTATGCTTCATTTAAAATGTAAACCTTAACCACGATTCAGAAGAAGGAAGGTAGAATGAAGGTAAAGTAAACGATACTGCATTGCTAAATGAAGCGGTATCATCAAATAGAATAAAATTCATTTAAGCATTTCATTTCAGTTTAAGATGCCGAGATAAAGTGCTGAAGATTTTTATCTTACTTTAATTTAATTACCGTGCACGTTAGTTGTGCAGATAAAATTATATTATATTCTTCAAAAACTTATTGAAATATTTTTTTTTAAATAAAATATATAACGTTTCTTAATATTTTATTATAAAATAAATATTGTAAAATATTTTAAGTGGTTAACCAGTAGGTCAAAACGATCACGATTACGTATACAATATAGATATGTGCAAACGGTGTTCCATTTCTCTCTGAGACAAGCCAGCACCTATCATTCCACCGCGCACTTGGTATGTGTAGTGTTATTTTTTAAACTTATAATAATTTGATTATTTTTTTCTGAATGTGATATTTATAACCTACTGATGGATCCCTGAACATATTTTACACCATTAGTATTACACTTCATATATTGCCTCATATATCCTCACACCTCATATATCTCTCATATACGCCCTAAAAAGAGAGTATACAGGTATATGCGACATTGTTTCATTGATACACACGTAACTGTTGAGAAATATTACACAAATAAACTAATAATCATAAACCCGCGTCGTTTAATACAAAAGAAAAAAAAAACTAATTTCGAATAGCGGACGAGCTCCGTTGTAGCAGCTGTGTCATTCCTGAAATTTGATTTCAATTATGGACACAAAAGTCAAAAGTTTTATTAAAACGGAACATCGCTCGTGGTTCTACCGTACATTGATTCAATATTTAATACATTTTCTAAGATCTGAAATAAATTAGATTCTTCAGTTATTTGGTATGTTATGTTATTTAGAACTGCGAAACGAATATATCGTGTCAAATTAAAAATGAGCTGGTTGTTTTCATTGTTGGTTTTGGTTTTCTTCTTGCCATCTGGTGTGTTTGCTTTAGAAAAAATATTTTTGGACTTATTTGTACTTCATGAATTATGATAAGCATTCAGTATGTCTCGTGCGAGATTATTTGTCAGATAACCGTATACTTTATAGCCTTACGACATTTAGTATGGGGAATTGAATATTTTGAATACCGTAAGAGGCGCTGTTCAATTCCCAATACGAAGTGTCTAAATATGTAACTATAAAGTATACGGTTAGCTTACGAATATTCTCGCACTTGATGTACATGACTTTTTACTGCGTATGATAAAACTGAAAATGTGTAAGGAAATATATCTATCGATCTTCTTAGTTGACGTTGCATTCCGAACCGGTTGTAGGGTTAAGAAAAAAAAATGTAAAATGACAATTGGTGAGCACCCTCGTACGCCTAAACGAAATAAATGAGTTGACATTGACCTGACTTTGCATATTGATTTCTTATATTTACGCAAATACTACACATTGAAATTAAACAAATTTTACGTATTAATCGCGTTTACTATAAAGCAGCCGAAACGTCGGGAACGTAAAAAATATAAAATAAGCGCGATTAAATCCGGAAAATTAGTTCTATTTCAATTGACTTTACATGTTTTGTGTATGAACTATGAAAATAATATCATCATGACATGTTTTATTGATCCATCACCATGTAACGTCCTCTTAGAATGATTGAGAGCGTCAGTTAACGAGTATTGATTAATTAAACATTCAACTGGACATTTGACTAGTACTACAATCTAAATTGCTCTAGCGTGCTAACTAATGTCCTATTGCTGAATAGATTAGTTTGTATGCATATATAATCTACACTTTAGATTCTCTGTTATATTACATGATACAAGAAATAAAATAAACAGCAGGTTTGATACAAGGCTCGCACAAATCGACAACATTATAACGTAAAACCAAACATACTACCCTCGCCTTTGACATAATAAACATTACGTTTAAAATATATGTTTATATTTTTCTCTAAGACCAGCACATCGGGCAATAGGGCCCACACACTCGCCGCCCAATCACGTTAATTTAACAGGGCTGTTTCGTTACCCAACTTGTGTTACAGTGATGTACGTTACGTCAGCAGCTAGGGTTGTCGGACACGTACACAAAACACTGGTCCTGAATAAACTAGACATTTTATGCGCTATTTTGTATTGTAAAATGCGTTGTCTGTCCTTACATGAAATATTTACTATTACATATTCTATGAACTATTGGGGAGAATACGCTGCCTGCATACCTTGATATCATTTTCGCTTGGCAATAACGAGCTGTTGCCGTAGCAGCCCGTAGCGCATGAGCTAACTCTGGGCGCTACGAGTTGCTACGGTAACGTAGCTACAAAACTTTTCTTAAGTGGCAGGGAGTAAAGCTTCCGATAGGTACTTACTAAAAAGTTTTACTACATGTAAATAAAATGGTGTAAGTTTGACAATTTTAAATAAGCATTAAATACGGATGGATGTGTATGAAATTTGGTACAAAGACAGGTGGTACTTTTGAATAATATATCCTAATTTTTCTCACCTCGCGGTCTACGTGGGTACAGCCGCGGGTAAAACTAGTATTAATATTTATGCTCACATTTAACATTCACTTTTCCCACTATGCAAGCCCTACCTAGCAAAGGATAATGTTCGCAACGGCAGTTTGTTTGCTTACACCACTATGCGTGTTACGCAAGCGAAATTTTAATTCCCACTCCCTCAAAAAGGAGCATCGAAATGAAATAAACCGTCGCAAAGCTAGACCATACAAACGGCGCCCATTTGAATTACTAATGAAGTTTATTCATCCCCATTTTTAATATACTCGTATATTTTACAAGTAGGTAATATTTTTTCTCCCGGATTCGTTGGACATTTTAGTGGTTTCTTTGAAAATCTGATGTTTCATTTTGCTGGGTTTGATATTAAAATGAATATATTTTTATTTATCACGTTTCCAATTTTAAAACCACATATGAAAGCTGAATGAATTTACTACTTGTGCATATATCCGCATCCTACTAATATGCTGCGAAACGTTGGCGTAGCGTAGCATTTAAAAAAAAAAATAAACCTTATTTATTAAATCGTAAACCAAATCAAAACCAAGCTTCAATAATAGTATTCTATACTATAAATCATGTGTTAATGACACGTGGAAATATTAATAATTATTACTAAAACTATATTTTTTTCAGATAAAACAACATTCACAATCAGAATTGATGTCATTATGGTCCAAAAGCTGTGAACAAAAACAAGAGCACTGAAATAATGTTGTTATACTATTATATTATAATTAGTGCAAAAATGTTTTTTTTTTTTTAATTACATTATAGGCAAGTATTTGATCTCGATCTCACCTGATGGTAAGTGACGATGAGATCTACGATGGAGCATACTTGCCTAGGTAGGAAGGCGGCAGTAGATAGAGACGCTACATTCAATAGGCACATGCAGCGCAACTGATCTGACCCGCCATCCATGAATGGCAGCACCGAACATCATGCCGGAACATTAACTTTTTTTATTATTTACTAACGCATTTTTTTATTTAGTAGGCGAAGTAAATACCAACACAATTACAATGACTATTATAGCAACGACCTGATTAGTGCAGATGGTAGTGGCCATGGTTTCTGCGCCGAGGATCCCCGATTCGAATCCTGGTAAGAACAAACTTTGTCTGATTAGCACGAATGTTTGTACCCGAGTCATGGATGCCTAGCATCTACATAAATATTATAAACCGAGTTCGCCCTCAGTCCATTAAACTGTTCCCATAATACAAGCGTTGCTTAGTGTAGGACCGTATAGTTGGTGTGTTTATTTGGCGACATTATTATTATAAATGTATAGTGATCATGAAAAGAATTTTTGGCACAAACCAAATCTCTTGTGGGACATAGAGGCGCAAATAACAGTGCCAGAGAAACACTATCGCATGCAAGTAAAGAATGCTAGTATGTTCGGACTATGACCAAATATGTAAGGTTACCATATAACGTAGGTGTATGTAAAATATACTTCTTAATGATCATTATGTTGTATACATAATAAAGGGGAACTCATGGCTACATCTCAATTAATAATGTTACGTACATTATGAGAATTATAAAACAAAGCATTCACAGCGTTAGTACACAACTGTTTCCAAATGTTTGTCCACCTCAAATGCTGCCATATTAGTATTTAGTACGACTCTTAGTACCTACTCGCAAACGAGCTCTTGTATTTTGAGCGAAAATAATACCACTGATTCACGAAATGAAGTGGTGAGCGCCTTCAGAGGTACGATGCAGACATCGCGCATGACGTTGAATAAGTAATGAACCATCTCGCAACCAAAAAGAGGCAGCTGAGGTTTAAGAAAACAAACTAGATTAGTCAAGTTGCTGGTGAGCAAAGCAGTTGCTGGTGAGCAGTAGAGTCAGCCATGTAGCATTTGCCGTTGGTGAAATCAGTAATTTAAAGGACTGTTGTAGTGTTAAGGAAAAAATGTAATGACAATTTGTAAGTGCCCCCGTAGGCCTATACGAAATAAATGATTTGACTTTGACTTGACTTTGACTGAACATTTTCCAGATACCGTCGTTTTGAGACTCAGTGGTCTTTCGCAGAATTGGTTTCTTTGCCCGACGTGCATGAGTCGGACACTATTAATTATTTCATATAGTCATCATCACAGCAATGAGAAAAGTAATAATTGATTTATGTCCTAAACCCTAATGGTTGTTATTTTGAGCAGTGGCTCCCAAACTTATATCCTGTAGGTATTTCAAAACATGGCATATAATCATTCCACTTGATATCGTCACCCAAAATTATATTATATGCCCATTTATTCACCAAAAATCTTCATAAAACACCATCAAACATCCAGTGACCATGGAGTTGGGTCTTACCTAAGGAATTTTGAGAAGAATATAAAATAAGGTAGTCCAAAAATTTCCGAATATTAAGATAATACTTACCGGAAAAGACGTTTACGACTGAGAAATATTGTGGAAAATTCGGTAGTAAAGTCGACGCAATACGTTGCGACGTCTGCCGACAATGGCATCTAAATCTAAGTCATTCTGGGAATAAATCTATAGATGTTTATAGAGTAGCACAATTGAGAGATATAATTGGAATTCACTAGAGCTTGTAGTGCTTTAGAATTTGACCTAGGTGTATAGCGTTCAACACATCATTTTCATTGAAATAAAACTTATTCTAAGGATTTTATCGCGTTTATTTTCTGTTTTTACGTTCCCGACGTTTCGGCTGCTTTACAGCAACCATGGTCACGGGAGGACATAGGTGTTTGGCGTCCTAGTGTTAAAGTTTGAATTGGGGTACCGTCATATTTAGTTGTTGTTTTCAGTCCGATAAGTTAGTTAAAATAAGTGATATTTCAATGTGTAGTTTTCGCGTTATATTAACGCAAAGAAGTCAATACATTATTTTCATTCATTTTGGAATATTAATAAAAGTATTTTTTAAATATACGTAATATGTAGGAACGAAATGCATCATGATTCGACACTGTAAACATTTTTAGAAGTCCTAATGTTAATGAGAACTAGCAAGTAATACAAATATAGGTAGAAGGTATGCCATTCACCTATGTCACCGTCTTTTCTTATTGTTAGGATATGTTAGTATAAAATTAATTGTTAATATAATATAATAAATATTAATATACTATAATAAATTATTGTTACACATCTTATGTTCACCTGACTTCATTAGAGTTGCCATTTTTTTCTCTAATATAAAAATAAGTCGTTTAAAACACAAGACTTTTATGGCTCCTTTAACTTTTGTATAAGCGTTTTACTGCCAGTATTACAAGTTGCGCTTTAAATTTGCTACCGAATGGCTATGGTAATCGGTAATGAAAGTCATCCTGCTTTACAACCTCATGGTAAAAGTTATCAAACGGTTTAATGTGCTTTGTGTACTCATATCAAGAAAATTTATCATATAGGTACTTGCCTTATTTTTAACATATTTTCCACACAGCCGAAGAATCGAACCACATGCCTTTAAAATAAACTGCAACAATTTACTTTTAGTTTTAGTTTTTTGGGGGCGCCGACTAAATATATTTCCTTTTTAAACTCTACCCAAAAGAGGTAATAATATAAAGGCGGTACTTTATCCGCTTGAAATATCGTTCTATCTAAAATAATTTACCTATACCAGTAGCCGGCTACATAAAACTTTACCTTGCTATTTCTTCACACTGAATTTTCTCGAAAGTTATCGCTGTCGGCCCTTGGGACTAGCTAGACTTTGCGGCCGCGCCTCCCTGGCCCCTTCGCCCCTCCGACGTAATAACGACCGGCCTTATAACGGAGTGGGCTTAAATCTACGGCATCTTCCTATATCTTCTTTCTCGCCGCACCACCGACCCCCGAATTAAATCTAAGCCCACGATTACAATTGGTCTCCTCGGAGTCCGTAACTTATCCAAAAATCCGAGGTGATTTAACGTGCCCCAAGAAGTCACAGATTTAAAACGATCTCAACCGGTACGGAGACTAGGAAGGCGCTCTCAAGATTTTTCTTTGTATAAACCGTGATTTCTGCGTTAATTTTGAACAAAGAATGATAACAATACTGTTAAAATCTGTTTAAATTATCAAGCTGCTTACGGGGAGGTCGTGCGCTTTGATATTTTGGTAACAGCTATAGATTAATAAAACTTACAGAATATTTAAGTCCTTTATACACTAGATGCGGTTAGACACTTGACTTTTATAGTTGTTAATTTGGAACTTAAAGTGCCCGTTTTATTTTAAGTACCGTTATGTCACATCAAATTGCAGTGGTTTTTTATCTGCTTGGATAGGACTCACACAGTAAAACGATTGGATTGAGGTTATTTGAACGGCTACCGAGGCGAGGGACCGCAAAACCCAGTTTTAATGGCATTTTTATTGTTCCAACGAGACGGCACACATAGCTTCTCTGAGCTATTTTTCAAATTCAATTCCCACCATATATTTTATATATGTATACTTACCTTATATTACTGACAGTCGGATAGTAGTGCTGTAAGAATAGTTGGGTAGTGAATTGACGAATGCTGCTTTAGGTTTAGTCACGTCGGTCCTTTAGTTTGCATTATCACTAAACTAAGAATAAATATGATGGCATATGCGTGAAATCTTTATGCCAACAGATTGAAATCATTTTTTTTTCTAAATTCACGTGACGAAATGTATCCATTGAGGAAACCACGATCCTTGTAGTATTTCATTAAAGCACTTAATCGTATCAAGCAAGCAAATTTAATTGAAAGGACTACTCTAAAGTTTTAAATAGGCCTCGAACTTGGAAAAGGTTGAGTGTAACCATACTAAACCGAATTAAAATTTCAAGTAAAAGTAAATAAATGAAAGGCACATGTTAAATAGCGAAAACCAACTTATTACAAATGGTACGGAAGGTACCGTACTGACAAGCCTGTTAAAGGGTAGACTGATATAATCATATCTCAAACAATGAAGGAGTAAACTTAATAAGGTACATTATTACTTAATTACCTTTTACGATCCCAATTTACTAATTAAATGTGAATATAAAATAACTAAGGTAAGTTCATTTGGTGATATAAAAAATATATATTTACATAGCCAATGTCTTAAATTAATTGAATTTGATATTGCAAAGTCAGAATTATAATATTTACAACTTCAAACAAGCCGGAAATCGGTACATCTGCGCCAGCTTCTAGCACACACTCTCCAGAGATTTTATTATCCTCGAGATTTATTTCATCGTGTTAATTATACAAGCTCGGAACCACATAAAATCCTTATGTTTCTGTTAAAACGCGTTGAAAGAATTTATAGATAAAGTACCGCAGTTAGAAACCATTTTTAAACGTACATACTCATATAGTTTTATGCGTACTTTGGTATTAACTTTTTTAGACATGGACATTTTTAACTGTTGAGGAACGTACCGAAGCTGTAAAGTTTCCAACTAGTCTCTTTACGACGGCTCTCGTCGTAACGGAATGATTGCGGACTGAGTTTCCACAGTAAAATGCAATAAGTTAAAAAGGGATTGTCGTGACACGAATGTATTACAATTGAGAAGACATAAACCCATCCTCGAGTGCCGAACGTGACTGCGCGATCAGAATTTGTATTTACTTTATTCGAATTTTTTTTTAATCCAGCCAATATTTTCGTAATTATGTGTGATGAGCTTGTAGTGACGTTATAACTCAGAAGCGTGATAGCCGAGTGGCTTCATTTACTGGCATTATGCCAGCTCGTGTTGAACAAAATGTTAAGAATTTGAATAACCCCGTTTAACATTAGGTTCGTTCCGATTTACCCTGGGACCGCCACTGCGGAGGCAACGTTGGAGATCTCGAGTATATGGTATTTTCTGCTCAACACGAACTAACTTATGATATATAGTGTGGAGACTATATCTAGGGTGTTTATGGAAATATTGTTAATGTCATGTCATGTTTTTTACCGTAAGTAAGTATTGGGAATAGTGCTTGAAAGAGTTTCGCAGACTTGTTGTAATACTCGTTTACAGACTATGTTTGAACGTAGATACATTTTTAATAGACCATAAACTTTCTGTTACCTTCATCGTATTCCAGATTTTTTACATAAACGAGGAAAGCTATCTTCGCAGAAAATCTCTATTATTAAGGCAAGTTTTTTTAAGCCTGGCGAATAAATCGATACTAAGGTCCCAAACGGTATTGTAGTTTAAAATAGTCTGGGAATGATCTCCATAACGATAACACTCAGACCAGTTCACGTTACGAAAAGACAATTTTCTTAATTTGCCGAATCAAACCCGCACCCACCCGATGCAATGAGCCGTGACTCGGTCAAACGACTAAGCTAAGTGGTCTTCCGTCACGGTTTTGTTAAAAGTATGTACCTAATTAAAGTAATTTCGCACCCTAATTATAAACCTGTGTGGTTCCTGGAAAAGTAAATGCAGTATCTGAGGAACGGTACTTACTCGCTATTGCGCTAACCCTCGGTACGCAAAAAGGAGTACACACAAAAGCCTTTTCCTCAATTAAGCAATTTGTGTGGACATAAATTCAAAGAGTGTATGGCGCTCACCGGGTTTCGGGATGTTTCAGTTCTGTACGGTAGTGTAATGCTCGTTCATTCCACGCTAAATATAGAGACATGGGCATTTTTGTTTTGTATACTCAATTATTATATAATAATATAATTTAGAGTATATTTTTTGGATATTTGCAATCTTATAAAAAAATGGAATAATTTCATAGATCCAAGGAAACAGAAAAAAACTAGCAAAAGAGCGTGGTCTTCAGGTAAACATTAATAAGTATAAATAGTCCTCTATTTTATTATTTTAAGTACCTACTTGTTCTATTGCGCTGGCTGAATCACTTACATTTATTACTGGTGGTAGGCTTCGGCCGTGGCTAGTCACCACCCACTGAACAAAGCCATGTCGCCAAGCGGCCTAGCCGTCTTCCGGCATGATGTTCGGTGCTGCCATTCATGGATGGCGGGTCAGATCAGTTGCGCTGCATGTGCCTAGTGAATGTAGCGTCTCTATCTACTGCCGCCTTCCTACCTAGGCAAGTATGCTCCATCGTAGATCTCATCGTCACTTACCATCAGGTGAGATCGAGATCAAATACTTGCCTATAATGTAATAAAAAAAAATAGTTTATCAAGATTCAAGAATTTAGGCTAAGTTTCTTTAGTAGCTTCAGTTAGTTAGATATTTTTGGGAGTGGGATTTTGTGTAATTGATGAAGAAAATAAGTTGGCAGTTTACATATTGTATTTAGTTTGAAAGGTAAATAGAAAAAAATAAGAAATTCCAAATAATTCCAATGTATATATAAAACAAAGTCGGATCAGTTACCCGATTTTTAGAATTTGTATCCGTCCCAAATAGTCATAATTAAACATAATATGAATCTGAGGCAGTACAAAGTCCGCGGGGATACGTAGTAAGTATATGATAATATCAACAATATGCCGTATTATAACAAGATCTCGAGTAGCGTTCTATTATTTTGTTCAAACAAGAAATATTGAACTAAGGGATCGGTCGACGAAATAAATCTGAAACTGTAACTTTTCCTTGCAACGGCGGTGCATAAATAATAGGACTCTGAATATCTAATGATCATCTTCACCTTAACTCAAATAATGCGAGTGCGCCTCAGTTCGCGACGACAGTGTCTCCAGTGCAATTAAATGTTTCGGCTTTCATTGCGAGAAACTTGAAATCACTTCTTCGAATACGCTTAAAATTCGCACGTCATCCAAAACGGTGGCCCCGGAAACTTGGCTTTCACACTTCCACTTTGATATTATGACGAAATACTTCGCGATTAGCTTGTTCGTGTTGTTGGGTTGATATGTTTTTAAGACAATTTTGTGAATTGAATTCAAGAATTAATATCATATGTAAAACTTTATTGTACCGCCGTATTTTATTTGAAGGAACTTTCAAGCTGAAAAGAATGACGATTTCGTTTGATCAAAGGCGGATGAAGAGCTCACACAGATCATTTATAAATGCTTTAAATCAATGATTTAAGATGAAAATATAATTCCGATAAGCTGCTTACCTACTTGATATTCGAATCGACGTTTACTTGATGCTTGTTGATGTTGAATAAGCAAACAACGCGTTCTATGAAACGGTCTTTGTCCGATATCTAGTAAATATATCGAAACGTTAAAATATTGTAGGATACGCTAGGTATGTAATTAATTGGTTGCTATATAAGAGGCAGGAACTTCAAGTAAATAATGATGTTAAAGAGGCTGAAGTGAATGCTTATACCTCTGATTGGTCTACTATTTACCGTGAGCGCGGGAGAAATCACTGCATACATTGCGTATGCAGTAATTTCTGTGAAACGCACCCTTTGATATACCTGCTGTTTAACTGACTGGATATCAAACACAAAATAACATATATACAATCAATATTATTTTTGTTGAATAGATTAGAAGATAATTTAATTGCGCAAAGTTTGAAAAATGTTTTTTTTAGTTAATACCAAGGCTGGTCTCCCGATCATGATGATGCCGGGTCGTGTAATATATTTCACTTGAGTTATGCTAAGATACTTAATCAAAGTCTGGTTTTGCCCGGTGAATAGTTAAAGACCCTATTTCATTGGGTCTTAACCGCTAATCATTTATTTGGAAAAGTACATTGACGTTTTTTTTTATATGTTAGCTTCATGATATTGCAGCTGTTTTTAAAAAGCTTTATAGAAAGAAGGTGAGTAGCCACTCGGTCTCTCAGCCCATCTTCACGACCGCTCCAAACTTGTATGCTGTGAAACTTGGCTGTTTGTGCTCGACATTTATTGCTTTTATATTTTACGAGCTGGAGAGAGAGGACTTGCTAAATGTTGATGTACAGCGTACGCAAGAATGATTGCGTTCACGATGCATATCATTATACAAAATGATTATAATAATGATTATATTGATTTTCGAGTCGAGTCACCTTCGTCCGTAGGAGAATTAAGTACCCTCGAGATACCCTACACGTGACCCTGGGTGGTGCCAACCAGGTGACAACTCTACTGGTGGTAGGCTTCGGCCGTGGCTAGTCACCACCCACTGAACAAAGCCATGTCGCCAAGCAGCCTAGCCGTGTTCCGGCATGATGTTCGGTGCTGCCATTCATGGATGGCGGGTCAGATCAGTTGCGCTGCATGTGCCTGGTGAATGTAGCGTCTCTATCTACTGCCGCCTTCCTACCTAGGCAAGTATGCTCCATCGTAGATCTCATCGGCACTTACCATCAGGTGAGATCTAGATCAAATACTTGCCTATAATGTAATAAAAAATAATAATAATAATAATATTAAGGCAGCGTTTCGTCTTGCACTCTCGTATGTACCCATGCACTCAAATCGAACGATCGATTTTTACCTACATTGCGTCTCAATGGTCACTTAATAGATGATCAAAAATATTTAGTTTGGTAATACTGAGTATCAAAATATTATTGTACCAAAAAATAAGTACGTACCAAACACAACGTATGCTCAACTGTTTAAATAAAAATTACCTATCACTCAATCAATTACTTAAGCTATGAACCATATTGAATAAGGAAATGTCCGGGATGTCACAGCTTTATCTAGTTTGCTTCTCATGTTACACAAATTTGCATTTTACGTGCTTGAAACTAGATCTGGATCTCATTCCCAACTTTCGAGCCCTAATATTCAATTCGAACCGTATAACCTTATCTCGTACTGGCACATTACCGGCAGAAGGAGACGGCACTAGTTCAACATAAGCAAATAAACGTCCCAAAAGAATGGGAATAGGTCTAAACCCGACCTTGTTTCTCGTCGGCTTTCTCCCAAAGTAGCGATCAAAATCAAACTTGCTCAAATTTGCAATGGAAATACCTTTTTATTTCCCCTTTGAGCTTTCAAGGTTTAAAGGGGCCCGGTTCGTCAACTGCTTAAGGATATTAAACTTCCTAGTCGCTGCTCTAAAGTTATTTTTGAGGCGATTTTTAGTAGAGGAGTTTAATCGTAGATTGAATCGCATATGTAGATAGTGTTTTGTTGGTTATCACAGCGTGCTAGTTTATTGTGCTTTTAATCCATTTTAGATAATCTTGAACAATGTTCTAAGTATATAACAAAACGATTACCCAACATAATATAAATATGTATAGATCCGAATTCATATTTTATAATAATACCTAAATATTTACATTCACATTTAGCTCTTGTCGCAAACATTTAAGTATATTAAAGCCACTTCAATTGTATTTTTTTCAATTACACGCATCAAAAGCCATGTTTGGGCCAGAAGACTGGTCACCAATTTTTATAACGCTGAAAAAAAAAAGTTCTTATGTAGGTTAAATACTCAGCGTCTGTCCTGGGACATTTTATTAAAGAATTATACATACATTTTTCACTACAATGTCAAAGGAAAATGTTAGGTATTTTTATACGTACAAATAAGTGAAAGTAAGGCATTGAAGTAGACTTTAGGCCGATCATCTCAAAAGCAGGTCAACAGGCCCGCAATGTCATTCTCTAGAACTTTATTCACGGTTTACTCGGTGTTTGTCGGTTTATAATAGTTATACTCGGTCTTTGTCCAAACAGAATAGATTTTAATATACAAATTTATAAGTTAACTTGCTATTGCACTATTTACTTAACCCTTACACTTTCCACGATGAAATTATCCCATGCTGCAGCTATTACTATGCCGAGTGCCTTGTCTATTACATTTAGAAGTTTCCCACTCGCATCGAGAAGAGGCCCATATCTTGAAGTAATAGTAGTTTTGCGTGATGCTGCTACATAGATGATACAATAGCGTTCTAAAATAATTTAATTTAATATCCGACAACAAAAAAGCGAAGTTTTGAGCCTCATTGTACCCATTTGTAATTCAATTTAAATGTCCATTACTTTAAATGATAGTATATTTAATTATGCACGATTTCATGTCTTTTACTAGCTGTCCCAGCTAACTTCGTACCGCCTCGGGATCAAATGTATGAGAAAATGAATGATCTCTACTATTATTTTTGTGTTTTAATAGTTATTCTGTTATTCGGGGCAGAGACAAATTTAAAAAATCAAAGATCATAAAAATCGGACCAGTTATTGTTGAGTTATAAATGTTATAACTAACACAATCTTGTTTTATATAGATAAGTTACATTTTCATCACAACAACTTTACTTTTTTAATTAGAAGTCAATACGTTGAATTACCAAATTCTTTGTATTGCCAAGTAAGCACTAACTAGCTGAAGTGGTCAAGTTTTTCAGCAAAACTTTCTAGAAAACGTGGCAGGTCTGCAATATCTGGTCGAATGGCGGAGCCTAACCACACTCATGTAACAGTCACGTACCCAACTAAGTTACGACCTGTTAGAAAAACGTGTTGCAACTACAATCAGTTACGTTTAACTACCGCTCGTACGTACAGTCGAGAACTTAAATTTAGGACGCATTTGAGGTTCAATATCGTACAGCATTATTTTGGTTAATTATTTTGGTTGACACCATTGTACGTAGCGTTTCGGGACGTAAGCGTATTCCATCCCTATCACAGCACAGTTTTTATAAATAAGTTTGACAGTGACAGCATGTTTTCTCGATGACGTTACGATTACATTAGGAGTTCATGCTTACCCTCCTGCTCTCAGATATGACGATACACAGATATACGATTGGAATTGGGTCCCATATTAATTCGTTCGTGACAGTCAGTTTAGAGCCAGCTGCAATACCACAAAGCAATCTTAGTATACTTAACTACTAAACCATTTTATTAAAATCGGTTTAGTAGTTTATGCTAACTAAAAAACCACAAAATCCATATGATATATAAAACAATACTGAAGAATTCACGCACAATGGGGGTATTAAAAAAGCTACTTAAACCCTATAAGAAATATTATACACAGGAAATATAATAAAACTGTACCTAAAATTTTTTTTTTTTAATATTTATTCGCAAAAAGCACACACAGACACATAAATAAATTAGATGCCAATATTTATATTGACATATATACAACAAACCAACATACACATAATATAGAATAAGCTGCTATTCATACTATAACAAAAATAAGTGAGGTGTTAGGAGATACAGTTACATATACAGTTTTTCTACAAGGATTCCAAACCTTCTCTTCCCTGAGGGTCTTAGTACGGGGGTGCCGAAAAACACCTTGGAAAAAATAATAAGGACATTATCTTTTTTTCTTGGCTTACATTAAACGCTTAAACTGAGACTGTCGCAAAATTGTACGAGTAATTATAGCTCTAAGTTCATCTAAATAAATTGTATTACAGTAAGCTCTGCTGCTTTTTTGAATGTTTGCAATTTTGAAAAAAAAATACAAATGGCGCGGGGAGTACTGGCATTGCCGAGAATTGTGGATAATGCGAAAGGGAGAAGATCAGGGTCCCAAAGCGGAGGGTGGGTGGGGGAAGGGACCCTCGAACCAGCGACGCGCGCACCATCTACTGGACAAATATTTATGGTAAGTTTTGGGAACAAAGAATGTGCACAGTAACACTTCAGGAAAACACTGTGTACGAACCATCGGGTGCGCGCTTACTGGTACTTGCAACATACATTTTAACCCCAATCAAATCTATGCACAATTTCACCTACTACCGCCAAAAAATTTAAATTGCGCAAAAATAAAAACGAAAAAATTAAAATAAAAAAAATATAAATATTATCTTTAGCAGTATTTTATGAAAACCAAGCGTTTATCGGCTCACGCGGCAAGGGAGCAAGTGAGTGCGCGTTTCACCGCGGGGTGGGCGGGGCCCCCGCGTCCCATGCCACACTCGTCCGCCATCAGTCGCCCCTAAGTCTCAGGTTTGCACAGAGCATCCCGACAGTTTACCGCCTTATATTTCCCTTTAAAAACCGCCCAAATAACGTAGTATTACTATGTAATTCAATAATTCACATATCGAACGGAACTAGGGCTATTTGCACGGCAATAATGGTCCACGCGCGTTTAGTATTGACATGTGCCGGTTTGTTGTTGTTGCAAGTCGTGGTTCTATCAGCGCAGCCGTTTTCAGTTGAAAAAATCGCTGTCGGTAAGTCTTATAGCACGTACTCTATTTGGCTTTCAAATATGTAGTTTGTATTGCTTGTATTTACTTGAGTGATTGTCACAGTTTAGTGGTAGAGATAAAAATAAGCGTCTAGATGTATATAGCACTAACCTGTGGTTATATTTTAGAGCTGACTAAAAGTGGTAGTTATTTTAAGTTTAAAGAAAAAATTGTTTTGCTTTCATCTCGCTTCAACGCGTTGTTTTCCACACTGTACTTTACTAAGTAAGAGAATCGTGCATCCCTTTCCCACGCTATGCCGTCTCTCTCTCTCGCCGCGCGGTGGGTTGGTAGGGGTGAACAGTTTTCAGGCGAGTTTTTAAAATAACTTCGTTTCGTTTCGATATACTGACGCAAGCCTGTAACTCAATAAGCTCAGAAGCTTTTAAGATGCTAATTCAATAATATTTTAATAAAAAAATATTGAATATAGCTTTAATCTAATAAAAATATTTATTGATCCTGTCGTTGCCGAACGGTCATTAAACTTTCATGGCTTCGATGAATTCTTAAATATAATTTACAGGCAATTAACCAATGGGTCCAATAATTTGCATTCATTGTCTACCAATTTTGTCGTCGAATCACACATTTTAATAAACCACAATCTAGATGTCAGGTAAACATAAATTATATTGATAAACATAAAATAATTATTATTAACATAGGATATAAACATATACATACAATGGGAATTGAACAGCAATTATACTGAAATAAATTGAAAGTTGTCATTGAAATGCACCAAAACTAGAGTGAGTTAATCTGCAAAATTGTCTTGAGTGGGGTAGTTAAAACCATTACTGTAAGTTAGGATACTTGGTCGTCTGCTCGCGACTATAAACTTTGGAGCACTACATCTCTGCGACACTAAATAGCAGAATAACGGCACACGTAGACCTGTACGCAATGGATGTCAGTTGCTGTTTGTACACGATGAATTTAATATCGACAATACTTATTTAAAGCTGTTACTTCTACACGAAAATAATATCAAACACACGAACTGTACGTTTCCAACTAAACAAAGCTTACATTATAAGTACACCACAATGGACTGAGGGCAATGGCAGTATATAATACTTATAAAGCTGTGAATGAATGAATTTGTTACAAACATTCGTGCTCATAACACAATGCAATGTTTGTCCCCACTAGGATTTGAACCCGAGACCCTTAAGACACCAGAGTCACTACCAACTGCGCTCAGCATCAACCCAATTTTCTCAATTATAGCGTGGCAAACTGTCCAAAGTGTTATCACAGTGCCTTTGATATTCAATCATGGGCTCATTGTGCTTAGGGCCCGGGTCTATGGTACAGTTTACGTATACGAAACATATAAGGAATTTAACTTTAAAGTAGCCTTTAAATACACATGCAAAGAGCTTACGCGAAAGCACGCACTCAGGACGCAACATTTCGTGATTTACTTGCCGTAATTACCTGACTTGGATAGTTCGTTTCATGGTTCCGTAGTCCGGCTGCACCTGGGATGCAGCCACTGCATCGGACGCAGACAAAGGGGACTGCAGCCTGGATTATTTTCTACGGTGATGGAAAAAACAGCGCAGCGATAGCTTTATTTTAGATCACTGTAAATAGAGTAAAGCGATTTATGGCTTGCCGTGCATCGGACGCGATATTTTCATTTAAAAGTTTAGCTAGGTTTGCGGTGGATGCTGTTTTGTATGTTTTTAAAAAGAATATTGATGATAAGATACGCAGGTCAGAGATAATGTTGGTCAAAGTCTTGGTCTTGCTCTTGCATTTTCGTAAGATTACGATCAAGACGCAAGTGTACCATTGTTTTGCTTCACAACTCTGTGAGACTATTGCGCTCTGGTCTTGGTCTTGCGAAAATTTAAGACCTAGACCAAGAATTTGGCCAAAATTAATCGGGAACAACTGGTTGGCCACACTTTCTCACATACCTTTTTCACATCTAGATCTATATATACCTTATAAGAAAAAGACAATGTTTGGATGTATAGGGTAATAATCTCTGGAACTACTGACTCGATTTAGATTAGTTTTTATTGATAGAAAGTAACATCCTTAGTCTTCAAGGCAATGTATTAGCGAGGTAGGGAGGCGATAGTGCGTGCAGAAGCTAGGGTCTTACAAACATAATAAAAAATATCCACCCATCTCAAAAGATTCACCGAACTCACAGACCATACCTATTATTAAGCTTTTCATTAACCCATATAAAACGACCTCAAACCAGTGCCTCCATATACCTACAAGGAAAGCACTCCGCCGATTAAATTAAAACCATTAAAGACCCCTATTCACCGTACTAATACGTTTTGACTGATTTTACCAGTTTCAATAAAAGACAATTCGAGGTAATCCCTTGTCCGCTCTCGATCCATACAAAATTTTAGCCGGATCGAATAATCAGGAACCGGATTTAATTGTGAAAGGGTTAAATTAGATGTGTAAGCTTATGTAGGAATCACATACCGTCAATACTTGCACATAAACTCTTGCTAGAAGTAAAGTATAACTATTATATATTATTGCTCAGAAACTTTTTATGTTTTATGTATTGTAATGTAATGTAGTTCAATTCAATTTCCATAATAATATGTTTCGATTACATTAGAATTATAAGTGTTTTTAATAAAGAATAATCTAGTAGAGCCAACAGAATCCTAAAGCATCCATAACACTTTGTAGGAAAAAGGCCGGGAATCCCTGGCGTCTACTTTTCTGTATGACAAGTAATTTTTTATGGACTTCTGCATATTAATATTCTTGATTGCTTTGCCACCTAAACGTAAATAAAAACGTGAAAATCCGTCAATGATAGCTTCATTCCAGTACTCCTTACTTGTAACCTGAACTTTGTTTTGCTTCGGTAGCTAGGAACCGTATGAGAATCTACCGCCGAATGATATTTACTAGTTAGGAAAAAAATAATTTTCCAAATCGGTTCATAAATGACGGAGATCTGAGGTAACAAACATTAAAAAAAAATACAACCGAATTGACAACCTCCTCCTTTTTGAAGTCGGTTAATAATATAAAAATAAATATTGTATACCGAGATTTCAATAATCTTTATGCAATATTATTTATTCTCTTGGAGCTTTCTTTTCAAAGGTATGTATTTTTGGATTAACTTTAAGATAAAGAAAATTATTTAAGTTAATAATGTCATCGCGTCTCATAAAGTGACTAATATTTTTTTGAACAAAAGCTTTCAGCCTGCTTAATGGCAACTTTTAAACTTAATTGTTGGAGCCATCTATTGAATTACCTACCTGCTTACAATCTTTTGTGTCGTTGCGAAGGTCATTGCGGATGGATGGAGGGTAATAATAGGACTCACAATATTTTAGAAATATAGTCTTGTTAGATAGGCAATAGGTACTGGCTTTATTGTCTCATTGATTTATATTATGGATGATATACTGAGCTAATATCAGATTATTTTCTGTGAGTACATATAATATCCTTTTTTTCTTATTCAGACATTGTATAAAATTACTAGTGTATGTACCTACCTACTAATTGAACAGTGAACAAAATAAATAGCGTTAAAACTGAGCTATATTTTTGAAATAAAAACCAGACCAGATAAGAACCGGATGATACCACAATTTCAGAATAAAAGTAAGTACTAACTTAAGTAAATTCAGTTCGCACTGGAAAAAATCTAGGCCTACAACCTTTTCATAGCATACCTACACGTGTTTGAATAAATTTTACCCATTACTACCCAGGGAAAGTCCAAATATACTCTTGAGTGCTGCGTTCAAAAATATTCAGGGTATATTCGCGTCACATTGTGTAGTCAAATAAAAACGTGATTAGGCTTGTTCAACCGACAGACAAGTTTCAGATCGCGTTGAGATAATACATAATTTGTTCAGAACCTATCTCGCCGGTGTTGCATGTTAAAGTTTTAACAATATTAACATAACCTTCTGAAATTACCAGCTACTAAAGTTTCCTTGTTGCTAAAGTTCTTCTGTTGCCTGAAGAATTGCAGACGCTTATCAGTTTATTTTTTATATTTAAGGCACAAATATCAACACTAAGTACAAGCAATACCATTATGTAATTTTAAAATATATGTTTTTTATTCATGTAGCCGAAAAAAAGCACTTATGAATAATCAGATGTTACCACTGGAATTGGAATGTTGGATCCACCGAAATGAGACGGCAAAATTACTCCTTAAAAAAAGATATATTTTTGTAAATCAACGCCCAGTGAGTGGCATATACTTTAATTAGGTACTCGCACTTCCGTATTTCAAATTCAGGATGATGGCATCCTGCTTGCTCAGCAAAACATTGAAAACATCACGAACTTATTCATTTCCTACATACAATTATGTATATACTAGCTGCGCCCCGCGGTGTTACCAGCGATTAAAAAGTTAAGTTTAAAAAAACACAGCATTTTTCCGGGATGAAAATTAGCCTATATCATTTTCTGTACGCCTAAACTACCACTGCCTAAGCAAAAAATCATGTCGATCCTTTGCTCTATGAAAAGTTAAAACAAATCTTTCCCACGAGAACCATACATTTTACCGGGATAACAAGTAGCCTATGTGCTATTCCAGACTATAATCTATCGCTGTGCCAAATTTCATACAGATCCGTTCAGCCGTTCTGGCGTGATTGAGTAACAAACATCCATCCATCCAAACTTTCACATTTATAATATTAGTGGGATTATAGTAATCAATATTATGTTTTTTTTTTATCCTGACTTGGGGCTACCGTTGCAGTCCAAACAGGATTTAACTTTAAACTTAAACTTATTTATATATGACATAAGATATAATTATGTAAAGAATTCCAATGTAAGCTGCTGGCGCGCAGCCAGCTCCTGCCGGCTACTAAGCGTATAGGAGTTCAAAAATTATATCTACCTTAATAAACCCGCATTACTGAACACAGTGTTTATGATTTAATTTTGTTTATTAGAACAAGTAAAGCCCCGCAGGGAAAGTTAAGTGAATGCTCGACTTTATTACAAGATGTGTTGTAGACGAGAACTATCCTGGGAATTCTAAATATTTATAGCTGCTATATGAAGCTGAAGATTAATTTAAAGAGTAAACTGATAAAAATAATATTGCTGTAGGTAATATACCTATAACAATATACTGCTCAAAAATGTAAAAGATCTTTTTTAAAAAAGAGCAACCATGGAGTTTCTTGCCCGTTCTTCTCCATAGGAACGGCATTCCGAACGGGTGGTAAAGTAGTAGCATAGTATATTGTAACTTTTGACAATTCATAAGTACTGTACTCAATGGTCTACGTGAATAAAAAATATTCTGATTCTGATTCGGAATTATATTTGAGTACCTGCTTCACTGACACCTGTTTATTTGGCAAATCTACTGAAATTGATTTATTCCATATTTCGCCACTTGGTAAATTCACTTCAACAACAAAAAAGTTACGAATTATAAAATTTCCCTTATTCTTTGTCCCCAACTTGGTTGCAAACCACAAAAATCGGAAGAAAATTTCTTTCAAGAACATACCAAAGTTTTTATTTTTGCACAACTCAGAAACCGTAGAAACACTTGTACAGGAATATTTCACGACATTTTTAAAAATAAGAAGCCAAATAAAGAATTGATGCAATGTATGGTAAAATGAAACGTGACTCCCCCCCGGTCAAAACTGGCCCTGCCGAAGCCTGACAACATTTTGCGTAGTAACCGCAAGCTTTGTATATTGGCTCATACGTAATTCATACCATCTACACCCTCTGGATTGAATTGCGTGAGCAAGTGATATACTAGACATTGTTATATGATGGAAGAACCAATCTAAATAGAAAGTAAATCTCAATGCGTCAAAAGCCTAATGGATTCGGGTCATCATAATAACCGAAACATGACAAGAAATGTTTTGTTCTTCCGTCCTTTTATTTGGTTTGTCTTTCGGTGTAACCTAACATGGCTAATTGCTGATAATGAGCAATTGCTGCTCTGTCACCCATTTGACCAGTTGTCCGATTTATTCAAACCGGCTGCCCTTGAAATGAGAATGACACCCAGATCCGCCAGCGTTACGTCCCTACCTGCACTCTAAGGCAAGGAACATTATGTTATTTGGGTAGTATACAATTATTGAATGTTTCTCGTTGGATCCCACTTTTGGATCTCATTTTTTAATGTTCCCGTACAATCCCGAAAACATATTTTCACATTACCGTTGTATTCTATTATGTAAAGGATCTTTTTACAAAGAGCAACTATGGAGTTTCTTGCCCGTTCTTCTCTATAGTAACGGCATTCCGAACGGGCGGTAAAGTAGTAGCTTAGCATTTTGTAACTCTTGACAATTCATAAGTACTGTACTTAATGGTTTACATGAATAAAAAATATTCTGATTGTGATTCTGATTCTTTTGAATTTCAATTTAAATACAGATGTAATGACGAGAATAAAAGTCGGCTAACTATAATTGGTGTATGTCCGTAGGTTAGTGCTTAAAATATTATGTTGATTAAAAAGGTAGCCTTAGAATTCTGCTTACGTACTCCATTTGCCTGTTGTTTGTAATAGTCCTCTGTCTGTCTCTGTATAATTATAGTCCTCTGTCATATTCATAGTCTCCATTATACTAAAGTGCCTAGGGCCTCAATAGATAAAATAAGGCGCTGGGAGTCTCTGCTGTGTATTGAAGCTTGAAGAATTGATAGATGCACGCTCGCTACCGCATCGCGTTCGCCCTACACGACAGTGCACTCATAGCACTAGCACGTACCTGCATACGCCCTAGTTGCGCCTTTAACGTTTACGATCCCCTCGCACAATAATTGATTTTACTCTGCAGATTGACCCTCAATGGCGTATTGAATATCCTGATTAGGGCAGTTTGTAGCAAACAATTTAACACAAATCAGGTATATGAATATTCCTTAAAAAAAACAAAAAAAATACAATCGATTTGAGAATATCCTACTCTTTTTTACAGTCGGTTTTAAAAGGGCCCGGGTACCCATGTCTAGGAAAACAACAAGCGCCCCATATATAGGGTGCAAACAATAAAAAATGATGAAAAAAAACCTAACCATAGTCTCTCCAATAGTGAAAATTGTAAAATTGTAGGTTTTTCTGTGATGTACTTGTTTTGCATTCAGAGTCGTCCAAAAAGCCTTGTGCAAAATTTTATAGACATAGTCCAGTTACATAGGTAGGTATAAAAGCTAGATAGATAAAAACAGAGCCCTGTAACTTTATGTGTGTGTGTGTGTGTGGGGCAACTAAAATATTGTGTGAGAAAGTTTGTATTCTTAATTTGATCGTCCTTTTTGTACTTATCTGCATAAAACGATATTTATTTTGTTAGTTTGAAATAATGCCTGCATAAAATATAAATAGGCTTGAATGTGGAATCGGTGAATAATTTTAATCACCTGCCTACGTCCCCAATTATTTTATTAATTTGGAACGTAAGCACTAGAGTACAAATTATTCGTTTGGGTACTAATTTACAAAGAGGTTTTATACCTTGTAATGTAAGTGTAGCTTATAAATAAGTTCAAATACTTAATAAGAAATCTGTAAGGTGTTTACGTAATAACCATTCTAATTGTATGTTTTACTAGCTGTTACCCGCGACTTCGTCCACGAGGTATTTAACAAAGACACAACCATTGGCAACAGCCTGCTCGCGCGTTCTGAGCCCGCGGGACGCATTGCTGGTTGTTGCTATTAAACTTAATCAGGCGCAGCGCTGCAACATTGGTTTTAATTTTTTTTTCGTGAGATCCTTTTTAAAAAAAAATAAAAGTAGCCTAAGTTACTCCTTGTTACATCAGCTATCTGCCAGTGAAAGTCCCGTCAAAATCGGTCTAGCCATTTCAGAGATTACCCGGAACAGACAGACAGACAGACAAAAATTGTAAAAAATGTTGTTTTGGTAAAGGTACCGTATATACATCCATGCACTTAGTAAAAAGTGTTTATTTTAATATTACAAACAGACACTCCAATTTCATTTATTTGTATAGATTTTCTTCATCAAATTTGAATATTCAACCACCTCCGAACCTTTAAGGCAAATTTTACCAGAATCGTTGTGCTACTTCTATCCAAATATAGTAGTCGGTCCTGCTATGTAATAGGCAGCGGTTTCCAATTATCGACCTCAATTGTTCCTCATCAACGCAAACCTTGGCGGCCTGGATCTCGACGGACAATATTCTTGAGGTTGAAATTTCGAGGACTAAAGCGATCAAGTTACATGTACGATGCGTGTTTGGTGAAGATAATTTACAGAGTTCTATTAATTGAGACGTTGTTACTTGTTAGTAAGACATTCATTATGAGATCTATTTTACTGAAGTAACAATTTTTTTTATAATGTTGTCCCCCTGAACGGTAATTCCGCGCCCGAGAGAGGATTTTATTGCACAATTATTTTTTACATTACGTCTTATACGACTGGGCGTAGGTAATGTACATGGAGGTTATATATTTATTATGTTCAAGATTTATCGAGTTTATATTTACTGATAAACTAAAATTATTATCTATTAAATATAATACTAAATGGGCACCCTTCTGTGTATTTAGCAAGTATGTACTCATAAAAGGCAAGTAAAAATCAGTGTCTACATTTATAGGTATAGTTTTTAATTTCGGAATTCCACTTCACGAGGGTTGGAATAATGCCTTTGATAGTTAAAGCTTAATTACAATTTATGCAAGCTTTTTTCTGGGATCTTTGAAAAATGAAGCTCTTTGCTTAATTACGTACTATGAAGGACTTTAGTCCCTGTCCACTTATGAAAAAAATCGTTTAAACGGCATAGGGCCGTATCAAGGCGCAGTGATACAACCAAGTATTTTATTCGAAGAGGATCTTAAGGTACAACCCAATAACCTAACTAAATAATTAACAAAACAAAATCTTATACATGCAAAATTTTTGTATATAAATGACTTTATAATTACACTAACATCAAGTATGGCAAAAAGCTCGAGAAAATTTAATATACTTACTTTTCTATGGTATTGAGTGACAGAGATAGCTGACCGAGAGGCTTTCTCCTCGCAGCATTACAAAATACACTTTGTGGATGCAATCAACATGAAAGCCTTCAACTTCACACTGATGAATTTCAGATACGATTTCAGTGTATATTTTCCGTATTTTTCAAACGGTATGTTGGGTATGGCACTCGTTTTTAAACATCACCAGCCCATTATAGAACTACGGCAACGTTTCATGAATATAAATATAGATTTATTTTAGCAGCAAGTAATAATCATGATTGTGATAAGCGCATTTTATTGTCACGTTGCACTCTTCTTCTTCTTTTACGAAATGAGATGCGATGAAATAAAATGGATATGAAAATGGCCTCACCCCCAACTTAGCGGGTATTTTGCCAATTTCAAGTAATTAATAGCAATAAAACATTCAATAAATACACATTATAAATAAAATAATGGATGTGACATGATGATATGAAAATGGCCTGTGCCCACGTTGCGCTCGGAGGACGAATTTTCGAAAGTGACAGACGGAGCGTCAATTTGTTTACATTTGGAGGATGCCTTGTTTATATTACTTAGTTATAACAGAATACTGTATGTATTTAATTTAATCAGTCATGTGGATTTTTTACTTGTTTATATTATGTACTAGCTGTCCCGGCGAACTTCGTACCGCCTCAGAATCAAATGTATGACAAAATGAATTTATTGGTATTCTATGAAAAATTTAAACGAACCTATCCCACGGGAACCATACATTTTACTAGGATAAAAAGTAGCCTATGTGCTGTTCGAGACTATAATCTATCTCTGTGCCAAATTTCATCCAGATCCATTCAGCCGTTCTGGTGTGAAAGAGTAACAAACATCCATCCATCCATCAAAACTTTCACATTTATAATATTAGTATAGATATCAAGAATTTGGGATCGGTTTCCTCATCGAAATTGACCTCTCACTTCATAAGGTTTACAGGATATATTAATTCAAAGTGTAAACTTTACCCCCGAATTCATAGACAACAACAACGGCTATGAAATCGGGAGGAAAAATGTAGTCTACAACAATAAAAACGTGAGACATTATTTTAAATCGTCGATATTGATCAAAATAATATCACACGGAGACTATATCCGTCTGAAAGGGAAATAAAAACCTCTGATTGCGTGCGGACGAGCGGACATGGACTATGACGCACTTAGCCAGTTTTTTTTTTATTCCGTATACCAGTCCTGGGTCACGCATGGTGTATAACGGCAAAGTGATCACTAAACATTTTCAATGTCTATGGCAATTTTAGACTGCTGATAAGCTGATTATTTGAGCTTTTTTGTTCTTTATTTAATGTTGTGTTATTGAAATAAAACTAATTTTACAGATTTTATCGTGTTTATATTATGTTTTTTACGTTCCCGAAGTCCCGGCTGCTTTACAGCAACCATGGTCACGGGAAACGTCGGGAATGAGTAATAATTGATGTCGAAAGTGATGGGTTATAAATATTCTAATTATTGAACGCGCAATGTACTATAACGCGATCACAACACAACGCTCCGCGGAATACCCGATGCGTGCGAGTGACGAGCGCGCTCAAGCGTATCGAGTTGTAATTTACATTGCAGTTTTGGCCCTAAATTAGTAATTATGTATTTTTTAAATTTAAAATCACATTACGATAGACTTGTATTATGATTTCATGCTAAAATCAATTAATAAATACTAAAACAAAATGCGTATTAATTATGAAAATTTCCACGAAAAAAACAATATCTGGGGGGGGGGGGGGTACGACATCACGAGTTAAATCTATATGTACACACGGTATGGAGCATGAATAATTTAGCACCAACTAAAATAAATGTAGACAGCGCCCAACGTTGCATTAATAAAACAAAAACATTTAGTTGGTAGTACCTAATACGCCATTATCGTTTCATTAAATCCTCCGCATTAAGGTACCGCCAGCGAGTAGAACTCTTTTGCAGCGCTGAAAAAGTTTCTTTTAATCTTCTTTTAATGAAGTTCCAGTCGCGCAACCAGTTAGGACACTTCCGTACGTACAAACAAATCCTGTTTCATAAAAAGTAAGTAAAGAATATTCGTATTACACGAAACGATCGCATCTGCAATACAAGTTGGGCTTCTAATCATGGGAAATAGATGAATAAATTTGAATGTTTAAAATTAGATACACAACAATAGAACTATAGGTTAACATTCAGTTGATTTGAAATATTAAAATATTCAAAATGCAAAAATAAACCTGAACACATCCTTTAAAGCCATCAAACTGTTGGCGCTAAATTAAATTTATCAAATAATGATGTCCTATAATTACATAGGCACGAGCAATTTCGTCCACCATTATCAGCCAAAATTAAATTGATTAACACTTGTGAGCTATTACAATGTAATTACAGCAACAAACAACAGCTTAATTTAAACTCTAAATGCTAACTTATAAGAATCAAAGTATACACGCATCCGATTGCTAATCTCCATAAACCAGCGCCGTAAAACATTCCACCGTAATATAGAAAGAAATGACGTTGCAAATGGAAGAAATATAGCTAAGAATTGAGCCTCAAAATGGCTCTCAGGACATAATGTCCGCCCGGCGGGAGTGAAAAAAGACATACCGATAGTACGGCCACGTATAGCAAGCCCGGTTTGCGTGTTCCAAGAGTATTAAAGGAGCTACTGAGCTGTGGCTTCAGTGATTCAGATAAACGTTTCGGTCAGCACTCATATATCACGCCGATGACGCTTTCAGACTACGGGTGTTCCCGCTTTTTCGCTATATGACCGATAAAGATGTCGAATGAAGTGTTCCTCCTCTTGTTTGCAGAGGTTTTCAATGGCGCGCAATTTATAACCGGTTTAGCTATATTTGGATCCCCGACTATTTTCAGTGTTAGCTGAGACTTATTTTGGATGTTGACACATGTTATTTTATTGAATGCTGTAACCATTTTGTCGCACTTGTTTAGTTTCAGAACTAGAAAGCGTTTATTCATTTGCTTTTAAGTGTTCACAATATTGGAATCAAATTAATTTTGCGGATTTTATCGCGTTTATTTTATGTTTTTCGATCAGAATATTTTTTTATTTTAAATACTGTACCTTCTTAAGTATTTTTGTCTTATTGCATATGGTTACGTACCTAGGTTAGCTGTAGGCTCTTGATATACTGATAAATCAACATATTGGTTCACCAGGATGTTTATGTTATAAGTGCATGCTGTTCATGACGTCATCTGACGTCATAGTTGATTGAAATATCAATAATCAACATTTGCCACATCGCTTGGGCTTTTTGCTCATTACCGGCTTTCAAGCAGTAATGCAGTTTTATGATTGTAATTTGAACGCACAACGTCAAATTTATTTAACGAAAATTCTCATTGTTGAAAATATTTTAATTTAATACTCGTTAACTTTGCTTTTACTTAATAACAATTACACTGTGGCAATGTGTTAAAAGCTTAACATGATTCATTATTTTTTAAATTATTAACTGCGTAGTTACACTTACCAGTCAGCTTGGCGTCATAACATTTATTATCAAAGTATTTTTTTTACAAAGCCAGAGATATTTATAGAGATTTTATAGAGTTAAAAAAGTATGTAAAGTATAACAAAAATAGTGTCAAATATTTGAACCGATGAATCAGTAAGTTATATAGATCACATTGGTATATATATAGGGTTCGATTCGCGTGTAAAATAGTATCAGGATTATATTGAAATCATTTTATCGGCAATAAAATATTTTGGCGACATATATTTTATATTTCACCATCAATTTATTTCACAAAATTCTGTGTTACTCAAACAGATATTTGAACCAAACGTTTTATTTCTGAGTACAGCTTGTTCCACTCTAGTTGGCAGTATGGCTAGACGTCCGGCGGTCAAATGCAAGCATTAAAATAAAAGTTTCAAGTCGATTTGCTCGAAGCCTTTCATTGAGTTTTGCTTTAGCAGCGGGATCAGAACTACATTGTTTTTTTTAAAAGATAAATACAGACAATGAGATTGAAACTTATACAGCATAATTCTCGCGATAATTACTTAAATATTATAGTTTATAATATATCAAATGCTATATAGGTGCCTGCGACTATGCGCCAAATACCTCTTACAATAGGTTTAGATCAAACAGATTTCATTGCAGTGCAGTGAAGCAGTGATAGCCAAGTTGGTAGAACGCTTGCCTCGGTAACGAGGATTGCAGGTTCAAACCCCGGCCCGCACCTCTGGGATTTGATGTGCGAATCACATTTTCAACCATGATTATCAACTGCTAAACGGTGAAGGAAAACATCGTGAGGAAACCTCCATGACTGAGAGAACTCCTCGAAACATGTGTGAAGTCCGCCAACCCGCACTTGGCCAGCGTGGTGGACTATAGCCTAATTCCCCTCGCATTGAGGAGAGGCCCGTGCCCAGTAGTGGGACATTAAAAAAGGACTGGAATTATTATAAACAGATTTCATTAAAATATATTCAATAGCTTCATATAATTAGATTTTTTGAGTGGGTACCGAAGTTTTAAGTTTAAGATCAAGACGAATAAAATGAGCTCTATACTCCACAAGAGCATAGAGCTCATTTTTATAAAAGTTGCTATCAATAATAATGTCTATCTTTTTCAGGTGCGATTTTCGACCAAAACACGGAGGAGATACAGCACGTGTTCAAGTATGCCATGACAACGCACAACCAGAATATCAGTAGTCGTCGACTGGAGCTACAGGCTTACGTTGACGTCATCAACACGGCTGACGCGTTCAAACTCTCAAGGCTCAGTGAGTATTGCTAATAAATTTATGGAATATTCGTCACTCAATTTTAAGGCTTCAGTATTGTTTCAGAAAGTAGATTTTTCTCTACCGCTGGTTTCGAATCATGGTTTCGTAAGTATTGTGAAGGAGTTTGTAAGTTATTGTTTTTTTTTATTTTGACTTAGATTCAATTTTCCTGTTGCTTACTCGAAACATATACATTGAAGAGTGGCTTAGTTTTAGCGCATCACACAAAAAAATCAAGATATAGAATATAAGTTAAAGAAGTGCTTGAGAATTCGTTTTTTTATATATTTAGGCACTTCTTAAAAATAATGTGATGCAATGAAAAATCTCACGCGTAAGCAAAAGTTGACCGAGCCGAGTTTTGAGTTTCATAAAATGTCAAATCAATTCAAACATATTACAGTAAATTTTCTCCCGCGCCCCCCGATTTACAACGTTACGGCAAGTCTTGTATAGACCGATTCGGTTTTTAATTGAAACTTGCATTTTGAAATGTACTATATTCATTTATTATATTTACGCGTATTCGCGTACACACATTGAAATAAAACTTATTTTACAGGTTTTATCGCGTTTATTTTATTTTTTTACGTTCTCTACGTTTTGGCTGCTTTAGGAACATAACATAACATAAATAAGTTTTATTTCAAAATGTACTATGTTAAACATAGTGAGTGGTCGAATCACACCATTCAGTTGCGTAGTCGTACCGAATTGATTGAATCGATTCGGATACTTGTCGAAACGTTCTGAATCGACCCGCCGTTCTGATTTTATTTCGTAATTTAACCGTAAAATGTAATTTTAAAAAAATGCTTTGTTTTTTTTATTACAGTCTACCGGCTAAGTGTCTTTTCAAACTCTGTGTTTGAAAAGTGTTGCCTGTTTTAAAAAGTGAAGTGAAATTAAAACACAATATCCAAGACGATCGGAACCTTTCATTGTTTCCTCAATATTGTTCTCGTTAACTCATCCAAAAATTACACATAAGAGTATTCACGGCTCGTCTCTTCATTCCCCGTCGGCTTCGACCACCATCATTAATTTATCACATGATCCATCAAATAAATTTTCATAAAACATTTGATCGCTAATGACTTTTCTGGAATGTCGTAAGCTTTATGGGCTCAGTATACCCACGGCTCGTGTATTTGACATCAGTTATTAGCGCTAAAATAATAATAAATAATAATCACCTTAGACTTGAGTAATATCAAAAGGATTAAACTGAGGAATTCTATTAGCGACATTTTCTTATTAGCTATTGATGAGAAATTTAATAAAGCGATGTGAAATTATTAATTAGTTTATTTTGCTGAATCCCGTTTCATTGTGAGTTTGTCGTGGATTATTAAAATTAGATGATAATAATATTATTTGTATTACCTTTCGGAAAGATCACATTAGTCTAGTCTACCTGATTAGCGTAGTGGGTAGTGACCCGGCTTTCCGCGCGGTCCCGTGTTCGAATCCTGGTAGGGACCAACTTAGTGTGATGATCTTTGTACCTGAGTCATGGATGTTTAATATCTATATAAATATTATATACTGAGTTCGCCCTCAGTCCATTGTACGGTACCCATAATACAAGTGTTGCTTAGTGTGGGACCGTATAGTTGGTGTGTTCGTCTGGCGATATTATCATATTATAGCTACGTGAGATGAATATAATTTTGTGAGAATTCAAATAGTGTCAGTGTGTTTGAAATGGTATTAAGGTTGCAAGACTATGCGCCGATGTCTGAGCTCGGGGGGAGTGTTTAAAGTGAGTGCCATCAGGTCGCGTGATCAGAATACTGTGAGCGGGCAGACCTTACCCAGGAACGATTGATACTCTGTTAGAAGCGTCCCGCTCCCTGAAGATTCTTATTAAATCTTATATTCCACAGTAGTATCATGTCGACGACTTCGCTTTATTCTATGTACGGGTTTATTTATAAAAGATAATATGAAAACACTTACTCAAAAGTTAGTTACTTAGAAAAGCTCCGGGTACAAATATCTGGCACAGATCGCAATGACGCATGCGCAACGTATCTCATAAATTTATTTTGTCTGAATAATACGACCGTCAGATGTGAGTAAAATCTTCCCGATAATTTGTCTACTGTAGCTTATTTAGCTTCAATAGACAATTTATCGGAAAGAAGACCGGTTTAAATTAACGTCTTATTCATTATCACACTGACTATTATAACATACATAGTTCTGTTGACAAATATGTCAATATTTTCCCGATAAATTGTCTACGGTTGGTTATTAGTTTCAGTAGACTATTTATCGGAATGTAGCCCGTTTTTTTAAATCTCTTGTCTTGATCTCTGTGGCACTCAACCATATATCTTATATTTGTTTGTCTCCTGCTTTGCAATGGAGGATAATTTACGTACCAACTATTCCTATTTTCCTATCGACTGATTTCGTTGCGGGTTCCAAGGCAGTTAACTTTTACCCACCGAGGGTGAAACTGTGTGTGAAATCCTGGCGTACAGGAGTAACACTGGTGGGAGTCCCACAAAAGAAAAGAAAGTCCCAATCCCACAAAAACAAATTAAGTAACATTAGCACATAATCTATTGAACCTCAGCCGATTATATTGAGAGCAGAGTGAAAAGTGGTCCAACCTCTATGCTATGTCACAAATTGTCGTAGTTCTATGAGAATGTATACAAAACCGCATAAATCCATTGCGTGTCATACGCGTAGTTCAGAACTTCCATTCCTTATTAATCTCATAACGGCGCGTGGTGATATTCGTGCAAGGAAACCACGTGATGTAAGTAAATTACTTCGCACTGACGTGTGCGTAAACTTTATTATTGAGCTTCCTAGTGAAAGATATTAAATTACTTTAAAAGTAGCTCCGGGCTGTAACCTCACATTGTTTTATGCTAATTAATAATTATAATTTACAAAGGCTAGTATATATTACATTTTGAAATTAAACTAATTTTGCGGATTTTGTTGAGTTTTTAATTTATTGTTTTATTGTTTCAAAATAACTTAAAGCATAACTAAAAGCTTGAAATATCCTAAACATAATAATAATAATTACTTTTATATTATAAAATAATATTCAAAGAAAAGTAAGTAACTGAGACGGGTTGAGACAAATTCCCATAGTAACGACGTCAGACGTTATCGCAGCATTCGGTGGACCAATCAGGTGGTGGCCTGTTCCAGAGAGAAGTATAACAATAGATAAAAATAAAAGAAAAGCTTGTTTCTCTGTTGGTTGTAAACGAGAACAATGCACGGATACACTCGGGGAAATTAAAAAAAAAGTGAAACAAAAGCCAATTGGCCGTGAAGAGGATGAGTCCGGTCTACAGGCCTATCGACTGCTTTAATAATGCCTACTTCCCGTCACGCTGCAGCCTCGCATATGGTTTGATATACAGGCTAATTCAAAACGGGCATACTAAACCCTCAAGAAATCTGAAGTCAGAATTTGATTAGTATGTTGATTTTAAGAAATACACTTTGTTTACTACAAAATTACAAATATATTTTTTTGTGAACATTATTTTTACATCAAATTCCATGATGATTTCAAATGTGATAAAAGGCGCAGGTTCAAAGAATACCTATATATACATAGAACCTTTAGATATATACTGTAAATCTAAGAAAAATACATAGATTAGTTCCTACTCTTATTTTTCTTAGAAAGATTTTAATTACCTAGAAGAATATAACTTACTGAAAATAAATAACTAGAAATATGTGTATCTGTCATTATGTCCTGTTTCCTAGCTCAACATGCAAGAAGCCCTCCATTTTTACAAGTGATTATGAGTGTGTTACGTATACAATAATGTAGAGAACAATATGAAGACACAGATTCAGTGCTTTTACTACACTCGGCTTCAAAAAGACCTGTATTACCTCTACTATATGTAATAGTTATACAGTAGAGAGCTATGCAAGCCTCTAAACGATGAATTCTGAGTAGAATTAAATCAGAACTCTATCAGAACAGATTGCCTTCATAACTTATGTTGAATGTAGTTTGAATAGATTAGCTTTATCTATGTAAATTGATGTTTAACTTCTTATAAGATTTATCCAATAATAGTTTGTGTTTCAATTGTTATTGTTTGTGTAGAGCCGTTTGTGAAATCTTTTGCGTCAATTAATAATAGCTATAAATGTCGCTGGTAAATGCAGCAATTAGATCACAAACCAAGCATTGCTTTAACTATAAGTAAGTTATAACTATTATAATACGTTTATTATACGTTTACTATTAGTTATAACTATTCAGACCAGGGATATTTACTAAATTATCATTTCTGAAATTTAACCCACACTGGTATCAAACCGACGATCGTTTAAGTCATGACCTGATAAGCTTAAAACTGAACATATTACGCCTGTTATTTTCGATAATTATATTTATTCAATTATTAATATATTTCTTTTACCTATTTGCAAAATATGATATTCATTATATCAAATTAAACTTTAGTATGTCACAAAATAAGTTGTAAACATGTTTCCGAGATTTGTAAAAAAATACGCATTGTAATAAAATAAATGTATATATATATATATATATATAAAATGAAATAAATATAAGAAATTAATATAAAAACACACACATTAAACATATAACTACTGTTTCAAGATAAATCTTGAACTGCCTTTATTAAAGCACATAATTAGATAGACAAGAATATTACGGCAAAAGAATCGTTGAAGCTTTTTTAGTAATTGCTTTGCTTGCTTATTTACATAAAAGAAACCTTATCAAAATTATCAAAGCATTATCATATACCCCTTGAGGCCTGCAATTTATATAAGCGCGCAACTTATTAGTTTATCTCAATTATATTCCCCTTAAAATGTATTACCAGATTTTTTTGTATCCCAACTAGTACTCACTTTATCGAATTTATCCCTTTCAAAAACCAATAACTAATCAGAATTATTATCCAAAAATTAGACACAGGTTTACATCTTGTTATTTTCCTTAACCGTTTAAACGGGATACACACTGAAATCCGAAAATATCAGTGGTGCAAGCCGAGCTATTTATGGTTAACACTATACACTAGTAAAATAACTATCCACGAGCTTATAAATAACAAAAAAAAATTTACTCATTTGTTTTTAAACATATGCTAGGCACCCATATCATACCGCTTAATAATTGATAAAGAAAAAGCTCTCACAATGGAGACGTCAAAGGTAAATTTGCAAGACGAAATATGGTTTAATATTAGGTTAATACAAAGACAGGTTATTTATAAATCTTCGTTAGACCCACACAATAAACAGAATTAATAACATAACTATAATAGGAGCGCGAGGGCGATGACATTTAATGGAAAATGAGAAACAATGGTTACGCCCAGTTTTAATAAGTTGCCAGTATTTATGAAGGTAAGACTGAGAATTGAAGAACGTGAACGAACGGGTGGTAAAGCAGTAGCATAATATTTTTGTAACTTGACGATTCATAAGTACTGTACAATAATGGTCTACGTGAATAAAAAATATTCTGATTCTGATTCTGATTCTGTTGGTAAACTTCGGTTAGTTAAGTCATTATGGAGGCCACACACGCAACAACAAATCGCTACAATCGCACTGTACAGTTCAAACTGCAACGATAAATCGTAGCGTGTGTAGAAGAAAAATGTGCAGTTTTGTAAGATTTTTTGAACTGTACCGCCAGACGGAGCAAAAGCAAAATTTTATTTAAAAAGCGTTATCTAAGGAACTATACATTTTATTTGTAACGAGTGTTGACACATCCGTTCCGTTTTGTCAGTTGGCGCCGCTGGCTTGCGCTGTGAAGTTGTGTATACTGGTTAAAAAGAATCTTGCACGAAGCGCCGCGAACGAAATATGCTATAGACAGCAATCGAAAGTAATTAATTTCCAATGTGCAATTTTTTTTTATAAAAAAAATATTTTACTTAATTCACATGAAAATTAAAATCCATCCATAGAATCCATATCGGAACGAAATGAATAACTGTACAGTTTTATCGTAACGTGTGTAGGCATTATGAAACGAACGATAAACTGTGCCGTTGGAACTGTACAGTGGGATCGTACGATTTCTCGTAGTTTGTGTGGCTTCCATTATTGGGACTCTTTGTATGGCTCGGTATGGTATCATTTACCACTTACAACCGATCCACTAGGCTTGATGACTCAATAAATATTATATTCGGAAATAAATATTTCATAAAAATAAAGAAAGTCTGCTTTTTAAAAATTGGTAATTTCATAATTGGAAGGATTAAAATTATGCCTATTAAATAAATACCTATACAAAAATGTCAACGTCGAATGCTTCAAAACAATAAAGTATTATTTCTATGAGCTTTACATCGATATTAATCAAGTACCTACCTACGCATAAATATATCGACTTACCTTTTTCAAATGCGAACAATAAGTAAATAGAGTATCATTAAAACAATATGTATTGTCTTTGTACTCATCATTATTAACAGGTAAGCACTCAACGAGCAAGCTAGGTCGGCGCACCTTCTTCCATTGTAATTGCACCCTAACTCAATTACCTTAAGAGCCTGTCAGAGGGGCTAAATTTTACTTGAAAATAAAGTGAATTGTCTTATTTTAATCCGTCTTCGCCTCTACATTTTTTTCTCCACAGTTGATGAGAAAATTAAAACTATTGTTACTAACACAACTCCACAGTTTTTATTTGAAGCAATTTTGTATAATCAAAAGATAAGACGTCGGTAAATTTGCGAGAGCTTTTTTTTCATAATCATCTTTGAAATGAATAATCATTTTGGTAGTTTTATTAGAGCCTTTTTTTGAATATGAATTAGAAATTGAAGATGTATTTACGTGAATTAGTTTTAAGTTTTTTAGGTAGACCGTATTAAATACACAGACATTATTCTTGTTTATTTTTTTTCGTTGGCAATCTGTGACAAGATTGAGTCCCTTTAGCCCACTGGCAATAGGGATTAGTGGTGCCTTAGTATAAAAGTTAACACAACACACACAAAACCACAGCGTACACAAGTTCCGTCAGTAGTACAACGTGCTCTCATAAAAAAAAATAACAATTTAAATTGTTCCAACAGTATGCAACCAATTCGCGCGCGGCGTGTTTGCGATGCTGGGCGCCGTGACACCGGAGTCCTTCGACACGCTGCACTCGTATACCAACACGTTTCAAATGCCTTTCGTCACACCGTGGTTTCCAGAAAAAGTGAGTTTTTATTTATAATGTTTAATCTCTTGCTTTAGTTAAATTATTAAGAAAGCGTATCCATCGTGTCTAGTCAGTATACTGTGTAAGCTGCATAGATAAATAAAAAAAATAAAAAAATCTACATTATCTTATAAAAGAAACACAATGCAGACGTATAATTGAGGTTAATTTAAAAAAACAAAACATAAAATCATTTATATATTTTTTTATTAAATCAGCACGTAAAAAAACCTTTTTTTGAATCTCAATGTGTATATTTTTTGTATGCTTGCCAGATATAAACGTATTTATTTTCCCAAGCGATCACCGCTTATAAATTATCTCCACATAAACGCAAGAACTGATAACCGCTTCCTAATGCTAAGATGTCAAAGTTTTTTTTACACAGCGGCACTAAAACTGACTCAATCCGACGTTAGCTTTGATGAATATAAATGGTCTGGGTATGGTCGACTTAAGTGCCTTCAGGATTTCACTGACAAACCCGCTGCAATTCAATTTTTATCCTGAAGAAAAAGCACGTATTCACTTTGATGTATAAATTACATTTTGCTTTATTGAATTATTCAATCAAATATTTATTCTTATGATGTATATAAATTATTAGTTTATATTTGTGGCCTCTTTCCACTCTTGAACAAAAGTCTCCTTAAGTGCTCCTTAAGTATTATATTGTTGTGTCGTGACAATGATGTTGTATCTATACAATCCGATTCTTTTAAAAATAGATACATACCTATTGAGTGTTTTGCTGGCTCGTCTCCGTGTAACCAACGTTTCGGACCGGTAGTAGATTTTAACCAATACATAAGTACTTTTATGACCTTCTATTATTCTAACCGATTTCCATCGTGTAGTTTCGTCTAGCACACCCATCCAGATATCAAACAAGACACACCGCGATGATTTTATACTATCCCTCTTTAGCGCCGAGTGGTGGCAGTAACGACAAATGTCGTACCTTGGCTTTTCATGTATGGAATCTTTATACGACAGTTTTTTATCATTTTCAAACAATATTTTCATTACTTGTATGAAGTACCTAATCGTGTTTTATATTATAAAAACATAATAGTCTTTCCCATTAGGGAACGGCGATAGTTACTGAATGATTGGAACAGTAAAATGTGTTTTTATCGCCAGGTCATACCTCCATCGTCTGGCCTGATAGACCACGCCGTGAGCATGAGACCGGACTACCATCAAGCGATTGTGGACACTATTCTATACTACGGTTGGAAGGAAATCATTTTCATGTATGACTCACACGATGGTAAGTTTGATGGCTTATTAACGAAGAGAATTGTTGAACTTTCGAAAAGGCCCTTTTAAAGACAAATATTTAGAAATTACTTAACTGTTTGCGATATTTTTCAACCCCATTTCATTTAGGGATACTTTTACTAATAAAATCACATACGTCATACAGATGGATGGACAGACGCGTGTTCACTCCGGAGCCCTGAAAACCGGGAGCTTGAAAACATTCACATGATTTTAGCGACCCGCGCGGCGCCTGTTACTCACAATACTCATGCATGTCCGTCAGACACACTAGATTGATTTATTTTTATGACGCTTCTGTGTTTTTGCATATTCATCAATCTTAGCATGAATGAATACGTGCAGAAGATGAATAGACCGAAAACAACTAAATATGAGGATACCCAAGTTCAAACTACGATACGAGGACGTTAAACACGTCGCCACGGTTGCTGTAAAGCGACCAAAACGTCGGGAACGTAAAAACATAAAATAAACGCGATAAAGTCTAAAAAAATTCGGCGACGGAGCTACGCAAGAATAACAAAATAATTTGTAGGACCGTTCGCACATTGAGGTCAAATAAGAATCAAATACTTGTTCATGGGCCATATGGGCTCCAAATCCTACTGGTTGCTACTTTCTAAACTTGACTCAAATCGTGTTAATTTTCAAAGTTAAAAACCCATTCATTATTAACTTCTGCTTTGTTTGGCTTAGTCTACATTGAATTAGTTCTATGCATTAATGAAACAGTATTATTAGCAATTTTAATGAGCATTCTAGAAGTTGGCGAAATTCTGTGGTGATGTTTGTTTTTTATTACATTTTATGGCCCCTGTATCGATAACAAAGTACTCCACTACGATTTGTTCCCAAAATATCTATCACGTGATACAACCTCACTAAAATTTGGTAAAGAATAATAAATAAACGAATCGTAGAAAATAAAATAATTTTAACACGTAATAGATAAAATTATTATGAAATTTTAATACCGTTTGCTATCTGCTCACAAAATAGATTAATCAAGTCTAGTTAAACGTCTAAAAATAATGTTGGTTATAGTAAAATATACCCTAGAAAACTACTTATTTCAAAACGTGAATAGCCTGTCGTAGCATTATTTTCCTTAGACCCTTGCGTTTATTATGTAGATGGGCTTGTGTATCGGGCTCATGCATATAAGTTATCTTTTTAAACCTGATATAATAAATAGCTTCGATGTATACCTATGTGAAAAAGTACATTTTAATGCTGCACAACATTTTAAAACAATAGAATATTGATGGCATTGAGTATTTTTGTAGATACTTACAAAAACTTATACGTAAATAATAAAGATAATGCAGTATCTAACTAATTAGTATCTTGTCAAAGAGCATAATGTCGATTCATCATGTATGAACGAATGGATGAATAAAGTAATCTTCGATCTTAGTTGCCGCGGCTCTGTGCTTGATGTAGGTGGCGCTAACAATATTCCTTAAACCAATCAAATTGGTCTATTCTTAAAATAATATTGTTTACAAAAACGATATTTTCAAATTTAACTTGATCATAATGTTCAAAAACTTCTAATCTAAAATGTACTGGGCAATTCAGTGCAACTACAACATAAAGTCACCCGGGATACCATCCGAGAAGGCGGCGGCATCCCTGTTGTTTTTTCGGATTAACTTTTTAATATCAGTGAATATTAAGATAAAGATGGTGGGGGGCAAGGATCTGGTGGGGTCGTCGAGGCTTACTATTCTCTTTATCGTTTTGCTTTACAACAGAGAACGGCGGTTTTATAAATCGTAAATTGTGCCGCGCGCCGGGGATTACAACGGTGCTGACTCTACCGATAGTAAAATGTCGACACGAAAGAGATTGCGGTAAAAACTGTGGCCGGGTCTAATAGCAGCTGCAGTCTCTTTAATAGGGTGCCTATCGTCGGTGGAAAAGCGCCAACCTTTCCTTTAAAGCGGCGGAATTTCGTCTGATGGAACACACCTTTATTACGAGAAATGCCGGATTTGTTGAACCTTGTTAGTAGATATCTCATACTTGTCTGTTACACCTACCAATGATCAATATTTTTAGAACGATTGTTTTGATGACTTTTTAGTGCTATATTGGAATAACATCGGTATTTACAAGTTACTAGACCGTTATTTTATTAAAACTCGTCGACTGATTTTTATAAAATCTCAACGTGGATAAAGTACCACATATTATTCAAGAAATCTTGGAATTTTAATCAACAATACACTTGAGCGAACAAAGACTTATTTGAAATCTGACGTATTTTTGCTGGACCTACTTTTTAAATGTTTTCGTCCTATTTGGAATTCCCAGAGCCTTCGCAGGAGGCAATAAATATTATTTATAGAACAGGAGCCGAACACCTCATTCGGGACCGCCCTGCCGTCGTAGGTTCCAGTCATGAAACTTCCCCGGATTTATAAGCGTAGAGTTAACTAATAACTATACACGTATCACGAAGCGATCAACTTTGCCGAGGTAATAATACCTCCAGAAATTTTCCTCTTGAAGAATTTTCATTTTATCGACACTGTTACTGCCGTGTTATGGCAGCATCCCCTTAGTAGTGCACATAAAGTAACAGATTACACATTATAGTATCCGGTTGCGGACGGGCCACTCGCATCGCATATAAAAAGGAAGCAAGTTCTTCAGCCCGAACCTTTTCAATAGGTAGTCGTATTTTTCCATGTATACAGCGTGATTTAAAAAGGGTATAATAACTATTGAACCTGCGTTTTTAGCGCATTTATTATTATTATGTGAAGTTAGAATTTCCATATCGAATCGAATCGAATTGGGGCAAGGTTTATTTTTGTTACTGACAATATTTAAAATAAAATCTTGCCCTAATAATCACAATTGTCATTTATTGGGAAGTTTTTTTTTTTTATTATTAAATCGACATTTCGGAATTCTATAATTATATATGAGATAAAAAACTGCTCAAGTAATCTTGGAGCATAAAAGTGGTATAGTGAAATAGTAAATGATTTGTAAATTCTACGCAATCGAAAATCTTTGGAAGCACCTACCAAAAGTATTACAAAAAAGAAACGGCGCGATAGACAGGCTCGAACTAAAATCCATAAACGCCGTACCATGGGCCGTTTGAAATTCGACACTTTTTTGCGGATGTGGATGTTCAAAAGGACGCATGGCGGAATTTCATTCGATTATCACCAGCACGTTATAGAGGTGCGACCGTAAACTTTTATGTTCACTAGTAGGATTGTAGAGTCGAGCCACTAGAGCTGCAGCTAATGATATCACCGAGTATTATTTCTTATTGCACCCCGTTTGGTTTACTCGTTACTCGCTAATCGGAAAACTAAACGAAAGTAAAATCAAAATAGGCATAATAGTAGCCCCGACGATATCAGTGTACTATTACTAGATTGAGCGCTTGAAACAATAAATGCGTTTTACTGGACTGAGGTTCCGGAACCACACCTTGTCCAGAATTACATTGACATTTGTGAAGTGTGGAGTAGAGCTTGACTTCCGCAGAATAATAAAATTACGCAACCAAATAGTAATATTTTAGTTGAATAATAGGTAACGACACATTTTAATAACAATTAATTGTTATTACATTGCAATAACGTATGAATACAACAATTAAACAAGTTTTTTTTTGCACATAGACAAGACCAATCGTAGAATTACCCAACCAGCGTAAACAAGATATTGACTATCTATCTCGTTCCCTCTTATGGCCAGGCGTAGTACGTCCTGCACGCCGAAAGCGGAACATGGTTGTTGTTCTGATTTGCTATTCTGGTGTTACCGTTATTTCAATGAGCGACCCACTTTTCTTTATTCTAATGACTCGAGAGAAATCGTTTGCTTTAACTTAGAACTCTAATTTAATTTATAAGACGCTGAAGTTGTTCAAAACTTCAAGGTCGTTTCGAAGATTAAGTTCATAGCTTTGCCTTTCCAAGGGACTGTTTAAGGTCGTTTGTGAATTCTGGATTACAGTGAAATAGAGGTAGTACTGCCAATGAAAACTTAGGTAAGTGAGTTTACGGAGAACAACATAGTTTTAGGCGAATAATTAAGGATATCGAATCATTTTATGCGAATTTTATCTATTTTTAAAACCTCACGCTCGCCTCGCGGTGTGTCTGTCCGTTCGTGGCATCCTAGCACCCAAACGCGTGGACCGATTTCAGTGCAATTTTTTTTTTGTTTTTTATTACATTATGGGCAAGTATTTGATCTCGATCTCACCTGATGGTAAGTGACGATGAGATCTACGATGGAGCATACTTGCCTAGGTAGGAAGGCGGCAGTAGATAGAGGCACATGCAGCGCAACTGATCTGACCCGCAATCCATGAATGGCAACACCGAACATCATGCCGGAACACGGCTAGGCCGCTTGGCGACATGGCTTTGTTCAGTGGGTGGTGACTAGCCACGGCCGAAGCCTACCACCAGTAGAGTTGTCACCTGGTTGGCACCACCCAGGGTCACGTGTAGGGTATCTCGAGGGTACTTAATTCTCCTACGGACGAAGGTGACTCGACCCCAAAAAATTTCTATTCGAAAGCTGGTTTAATCGGGATGGGTCTTGGATATGTTTGGTGAAAATCTGTTCATCCGTTGCAAGATCATCAGCTCTTATTTAAGTCAATGCAGGCAATTTCTCAAACAAGCGATTAATTTATTCAACTTTTAATCGTCCGATTTGAATTTTCTCGTGTGTACCTGAATTCAGTACATTATGTTGATGTTACCTATAGGATATTGTGTTTTTACTATAATTACTATTTAAATGCACGAACTAAACGCTATTTAATCATAAAATATATATTAATTGATTATGCTTGATTTTTCAAAAAAAACATGTAGGTGTCTATTTATTTTGACAATGTAAGTAAAAGCCGTCCTTATGGTACCGTAAACCCAAAACGGAACTCTTAACTATTACCACCTGACCGCTTGTTTTAATACTCTTTTTTATGAACTCAACATTAAGGGTCTTACACACTTGTGTTTCATAACGTAGCTCATAGTTGTGGATCAATGATGATCAGAGTCAGAATTCAGCCTTTTGTCTTTTCCAGAATTGAATTTACTTCATCGATATGTATGGTTATGACTTGGCCCGAAATATATAAATACTTGCCTATAACGTAATAAAAAAAATTGCGTAAAATCAATCACACTATCGAAGCGTCGTTACCATTGGAAGAATACTTATAAGGAAATATTCTCTATCGTGTTTGGATAAGATATCAATTAAAAAAACATAACTTGGGCAGTTTGTTTTTCGTGACATTTTATGTAGTGCTGTAAACATAGAACTTTACTGTGCGTTAACTAGAGCCAAACAATTTGATATTCAACCACAGCAGAGAAAAATGCATATACCGGGTGAAGCGAGCTTCAAGATCATATCTGTATTCAATTTATTCAAGACGAGTCCGTGGCCGCGTCGTGGGTGGTCCCTATGTTAAGGGATATCACAGCTAGCCCAGAGAACACCAGAAAATAAATTGAGAAGAAATATTAGAATCTTTTTAAGAATGTATTTAAAATAGGGTGCTAATTGTATTTGTTATAAATATCAATAATTTATTTTGCTTTGTTGTCGTACTATTTTTAAGTTTTTTTTCCTATTTAGTTTAACTGTAAGTAAATATTTAAGTTAGTTGTTATTTAAAATAAATCCCTTTCAGCCTCAATAATCTATGAGATAATATTTTTGGGAACTCATTTTACCCGTACTGACATAAAAAGAGAAATCAGTATCAGTAACTGTTTTTTTCTAATCTTATAGTATTAGGCATCCCTAGGCTAGGCCTATCTGAATTGGAGATTATGCATTCTAGCGATATCCGTACACTGCCTGGCTGTTCTCGATACGTCCGAATCTGTTTTGCGATATGAATGCTGAGCATTTACGTTGCTGTAAAGAGGTTTCGTAGACATGTTGCTGTTTATGTCAGTTTTATCTTTAAACAATACATTAATTCATAATTTTCGCCTTAAAGGATAATAAATATTTAAAATAAATATTTTTATAAATGCGAATATGGGGGACTTCTTGGGTCAATATTGTTTTATTTTTCAAAAAATGTGTTTCTTTGGTAAATAATGTCTGATATTAGTGGGATATTAACCATTGTGGCATTTTCATCTGGGGTACCTATAATTTTATAATGATTATCCAGAAATACACGACACTGGCAAAAATGGCCCTATTTTTTAGCCAATTGCCAACCTAAAAAAAAGAAGAATATTATGCTATCCATTTTTCTTAAAAACACACACACAAATATATATTTACTTAAAGCAAAAAATGATAAACAATTATGTTTCATTTCTCACATTTTCCTTGAGTTCTCATAATTTTAGCGGCGAGAGCGGAGGTAAAAAATAATATTATGTCGAGTCGTGCACTCAACCGCGCCGTAATAACAAAATGTGAATTTATTGCAAATAACCAAGAAATTGATATTTATGCACTGCCGTAAATTATTCCGAGGAAAAGTCTTCACTAGAGTGTTTCTCAATTTGCCCTTTGAATATAAGGTCTTTTACTTTAGTTCTGCACGTCAAGTGCGAGCTAACTGTATACTTTATAGTCTACCTCATTTAGACATTTTCTATAGAGAATTGAGAAGCGCCTCTAGCGGACGGTATTTAAAACTTTCAAATACGGTAGACTATAAAGTATACAATTGTCTGTCGATCGCCATTATTTTTACGATATAAGGATCTGTGATTAGCTCGAGAGCTTGCGAGTATATTTTTATTTTGAAATATTGAGGCCCAAACCGGTGACCCCGTGGCGCTACAAGAGGCCGCTTAACTGGAGGGCTATTGAAGAAGTTGTATTCATTTTAAGTCATAAACAATAATGAATATTAATGGCGTTTACTGTTAGCGTGGAGAATTAACTTTAACAAAATTTCGCCGGTGAACTTTGAAGAACAAGTAGAAACTTTTCATCATTAAGTCATGAGCGTTGGTCGGCGAGCGTCTTCCCCCACTAATCATTATATTTAACATGAATACTAGTAAAGTATTATAATTAATTATGGTAAAGTCATCAAAACTAAATAATAAAGTCTATAGTCGTGAAATAAGACACATCTATTCCCTTATGTTCTATAGGAGCTTGGTAAAAAGGTTTTTGTATAAATTAATACTGTAACCTGTACTGTGTGTGTGTGTAACGTAACTGTGTTGGGAGTGACAATGTTGGTGCAAAATTAGAGACTGTCTTGGGCAATATATTTAGATAATAATAATACCAACCAGACCAGCCCTTTTAATGTCCCAAAGTTGGGAACGGACATCGACTCAATGCGAGGGGGATAAGACCATAGTCCACCACGCTGGCCCAGTGCGGTATGGCGGACTTCACACGTATTTCGAGAGGATCTCTCAGACATGCATGTTTCCTCGCGATGTTTTCCTCCACCGTTTAGCAAGTGAAATCCAGAAATCCCAAAGGTACGAGCCGGGGTTTGAACCTGCGATCCTCGTTACCGAGGCAAGCGTTCTACCAACTTGGCTGTCACTGCTTACATAACTAACAACAACTGCAATATACTTACTAGTTAATAAACAAACGGGAACCGGATGATGTAGGTACATCACATACAAATGTTTTAATCCTTCCGTCACACTTCACTTGACACCTCCAAATTACAATAAAGATTTCAAATATTATATACATAATGCCCATTTAAGGAAAAAATATAAATACAAATACATATAAAAAATACCTCTTACTTAAATAAATATTCAATACAGATTTTTAATGACGATTGAAGATTATAATAATAAGTATTAATAAGATCGATGAGCTGGGTTCAGTAATTAATTTAATAATACACCAATAATAGGGTACCACACTAAGCAACTTGTATTATGATTACCGTACAAAGGACTGGAATCGAACCGAGTATATAATACTTATATAGACATATTTGTTCTCGATATACATAATATTGTACCTAACAATATATTTGAATAAGCTTCAAAATAAATAATGAATCTATACTAATATTATAAATGTGAAAGTTTGGATGGATGGATGGATGTTTGTTACTCTTTCACGCCCGAACGGCTGAACGGATCTGGATGAAATTTGGCACACAGATAGATTATAGTCTGGAATAACACATAGGCTACTTTTTATCCCGGTAAAATGTATGGTTCCCGTGGGATAGATGTTTTAATTTTTCATACTTTTTATCGCGGGTAACACCGCCGGGCGCATCTAGTATTGAATAAGTATCACTTCTAGGAGTCGCTTGAAGACTTACAGTGGATGCTAGAAAGCAAAATAAAATGGACGATCGAAACCTTTTACTACACGAAATCTTGTGATCGCGAACGCAGAAAGCTTTGTTCTTGTTATTCTGTCAAAAGGTCGGGTTTCAAACGGAACACGTAATAACGTTGGAGTGTATCGTGAGTGATCAACTTTCACAAAGTAGGTGATACGACGGTAAACAATATAGGTACTCAATTTCCCGGGAATAAAATACACAGGCGTATTTCGTGAGGAGGTTTTGTAAGAGCATACAATGTTTGCGTATTTAGAGTTTTTTTTTTTTAAATTTAATTTGAATTATTCAGTTTTTCATGTAGGCTACCGAATTAATATGCTTATAATGTTGTAATCATCATATTGGTCGCGCCCAACAGTGGGATTTAAAAAAAGGGCTGGTAATAAAAAAGCGGACTAGCACTGCATTTTATGCTCTAGTGCGAAAAAGTTAATACTACTTTTTCGAAGACAAAGACATTAACGCCATGTAGCTAAGCGCAATGAGACTCCACAGAAAACATCTTTGTTAATTAATTACATTTTCTTTGAATTCTTTGCCTTCTGTGTTGTGATGAAATTAAAATAAAACCCAGGTTGGGTGAGTGTTACTAGCAACAATATTATAAAATTCATAATTATGCACAATTATAAGGCAGTAGGTATAAAGTTTTCCGACTTGAGCCGTGTGTTTCATGCAACAGATTAATTAAAAAAAAAAAACAGTGGCTACGACGAGAAGTTTTTTGTTTTATATAGTGTAGCTAAAATATAACAATTTTTATATTTCATATTAAATGTCGGAAAAACAGAGTTTGTAAGTTATTTATAAAATACGCCCTTTATTCTCGACTTAAATATCTACCCTCGCTTTTGGCTCAGATAAACATCTGGGATAAAATGCCTCACTTTATGCACTAGTTGTACAATATACTATATCACAATGCCTATAACGGTACCCGTTGGACTGGAAAAAATATTTCCAGCTGTTTAAGTGGGAAATATTTTTTCCAGTTTCGGAGGTTTTCCAGTTTCGGAGGTTTTCCACATTTCGGAGGTGCGCAGTTTGTGTTACAAATGGCTTGCTTAAACAGTTAACACAAAGTTATAAACTCCTAATTAAGTCAACACTAAAGAGTTTTAATGCCACACTTACAAAGTAATTTGGCATTAGTCTACTGTAGAAAAAAAACACTTTTTAGGTTTTCACCCGCTACATAGCGACGTTGTCACGAGAATCATGGTCATCGTTTGTTCTGATGCAGGTCAGTGAAGAATAATATTCTCTCAGTTGATAAAAAAATGGGTCGTGAATGTTGGATGAAATGTACAACTGCCACGAACGGCTCAAAGCGCATACAACATTGCTGATACATTTTTAATTACCGTGGCAAAGTTTATGGCATTCACTTAACCTGTACCTTAGGCACGATCTTTTTTTCGTACCGTTTCGGAAACATCACGTATTTTATCCCTCTCACGCCACAGATTTCATTAACAAGTGTGACAGTGATAGCATGTTTTGATGGCATTCAGACATTACGATTACAAGTTCCCGCTTACCCTTTGGTTAGTAGTTAGGTTGCTAATTTTATGATATTAATTACTATGTAAATCTGGAAACAACCGCAGTACCTACGAGTGCAGCATAAACATTGTTAGTTTAAACATAGGCACCTTACGTTTATTATAGAAATAAAAGTATGGACTCATAATAGTGGAAGTTCATGATAATCGGGTCATCCCGTCTAGATCGGATTAAATTCGAAAATAAAAATTCAGTTTATATTTTGGCGAAAATATATTTTCCGGCAGCATATGTACCCGACAAGTATGAATCTGGCACTACAGAAATAAAAGAAATACAGAATAATATTTTTTAAGCCCGCTGACTGGAGAAAGGAAGGCTTTACATCAGCTGCCCTTATTTTTTTGTATTATCGTTTGTTCTTTTAATTTCAAAGTTTCTACCATTATTAGGTGTAGATTAGCGCCATTATTGGAGCCCGCGGGCATCCTTTATCGCGCTGTTCGTACGCGCTTAGGATATGAATACTACATATTTCCAGGAAGCAAACAATTTTCATTTCTATCGTGTAAATACATTAAATACAATCAATCAATCAATCAGCCGATAGACGCCCACTGCTGGACATAGGCCTCCCCCAACGACTTCCACACATCACGGTCCTCCGCCACTCGCATCCACCGGCTTCCTGCGACGCGTGTGATGTCATCAGTCCACCTTGTGGGGGGCCGTCCTACACTTCGTCTTCCGATTCGTGGCCGCCATTCTAGAACCTTTCTGCCCCAACGGCCATCGGTTCTGCGAGCTATGTGCCCTGCCCACTGCCACTTCAACTTGGAAATTCTTTGAGCTATGTCGGTTACTCCAGTTCGTCTACGGATCTCTTCATTTCTGATTCTATCGCGTAGCGAAACCCCGAGCATAGCTCTCTCCATTGCGCGTTGAGCGACCTTGAGCCTTCTTATGCGGCCCATAGTCAGCGACCACGTCTCGGCACCATATGTCATCACTGGCAGCACACATTGGTTGTAAACCTTTGTCTTCAGACACTGAGGTAATTTGGACGAGAAGATATCATGCAATTTCCCGAACGCTGCCCATCCGAGTTGAATTCGACGGTTGACCTCTTTCTCGAAGTTATGTCTACCTAGCTGAACAATCTGCCCTAGGTAAATGTACTTGTCCACAACTTCGAGAATAGAGCTCCCAACGGCTATTGTTCTGGGTTGAACATGAACGCTCGACATGATCTTTGTCTTGTCCATGTTCATTTTAAGACCCACCTGTTGGGAGACTCTATTGAGGTCTTCGAGCATTGAGCTTAGGTCCTCCAGCGACTCTGCTATGACTACGATATCGTCTGCAAATCGAAGGTGAGAGATATACTCGCCGTTAATATTGATGCCGGACCTTTTCCAGTCCAGAAGCTTGAAGACATCTTCCAGTGCAGCGGTGAACAGTTTCGGAGATATGACGTCTCCCTGTCTCACACCTTTCTGCAACTGGATGGGATTCGAGCTCTGATCCTGGATCCGGACCGACATAGTGGCGTTTCTGTACAAACATCTCAGCACTTCGATATATCTGTAGTCAATATGGCAACGCTGGAGGGACTGTAGTACTGCCCATGTCTCGATCGAATCAAAGGCTTTCTCATAGTCCACAAACGCTAAGCATAGTGGCCGGTTATACTCCTCGGTCTTCTGTATAACCTGCCGCAGCGTATATATGTGGTCTATGGTACTGAAGCCTTTTCGGAACCCGGCTTGTTCGGGTGGCTGGGATTCGTCGAACCTGCGCGTGAGACGATTCGTGACGACTCTCGAAAACAACTTGTAAACATGGCTCAGAAGTGAGATGGGTCTATAGTTCTTCAATAGGGTGTTATCACCTTTTTTGAAGAACAGTACCACCACACTTCTATTCCATGCTTCTGGCGTCGTACCTTCGTGTATGACGGAGTCAAATAGCCTCTGAAGGATTTTCAGAACTGGTGTTCCACCCGCCCTCAGAAGCTCTGTTGTGACTCCGTCATCACCTGGTGCCTTGTTGTTTTTAAGCTGTTTGAGAACCATCCTAATCTCATACAGGCTGACGTCCGGGATATCTTCGGTATAGTGTCGGGTAAGTTTAGCCCTTGGGTCTTCGGCTAAACTGTCAACAGGGGCTTGTGATGACGTGTATAACTGTCCATAGAACTTCTCGACCTCTCTCAAAATCTCCGGCTTGGACGAAACGATGTTGCCACAGTCGGTCTTCAACCTGGTCAGCTGTCGCTGCCCAACAGACAATTCTCTCTCAAATACTTTTGATCCCTTATTCTTCGCTATAGCCTCTTTAATACTTTCCGTATTAAATCGGCGGATGTCGCGGGTCAGGGATTTGGAGATCCGTCTGTTGAGCTGCCGATATTCTGACAAATGTGTTGAAGACTGCAACCCCATTTCGTTGCGTTCTTGGATGAGTTTGAGAGTTTGGTCCGAGAGTTTTTTGGTTCTATCTGTACGTCGGGGCCGAAAGAACTTTGACCCTACCGTATGGACAGTTTCCACGAACCTGTCATTGATGTCGTTCACAGTTTCGCATATTTCTAGGCCTTCGAAGCGGTTTTGTAGCTCGAGCTGAAAGATTTCGGGGTTTTGGATATGTGCTGATGTAGGGCGGAGCGTAGACCTCATCAGCCGACTTCTTTCCAGTTTGATGTTAAGATTCAGTGTGCCTCTTACCAACCGGTGATCACTGCCGGTTTTAACCGTGTTGATCACAGAGACATCACTGAATATCTGTCTTTTCGTCGACATGATGAAGTCAATCTCATTTCTCACGGAACCATCGGGACTTATCCAAGTCCATTTCCTGTTTGGCCTCTTCTTGAAGAAAGAGTTCATCATAAAGAGTCCCTCCTTTTCCAAGAAGTCGGCCAAGCGTTGTCCCCTAGGGTTCCGTTGCCCATATCCAAATTGCCCCACTCTCAGCTCTTCACCGCTTCGTACACCCATCTTTGCGTTGACATTAAATACAAAAAGGCGTATCTCACTCTGTAGCAGTGGTACGAAATAGGTCTCACCTTTAAGCGCTCTCCCTCTCACAAACTATAAAAGTGCGCCATCTAAAGAGCAATTCCTTGGCATTTTTTTCTCTTTCTTGCCTCAACCTTTGAATAATATTTTCTATATCCAATTTAAATGAACTCCAATGGTATTGGAAAATAGTTTACGGTGAAATCTATTCTTATATCTGGCTACTTGATAAGTTTATCCAAAGGATATCTAACAACCCATTTTATCTGGTGAATAATCTAGAATGGTGACGAATGAAGGGTGGCGAGATAATCTTAGAATTCAGGAGAATTTTGAAAGCGTGGAATGAAGGTTCTAAAAATTACGCGAACAATAGGACAGAAAGTCTGTAAAAAAATCCATGTAAAATAAATGATTATAATGTTATTTAACGAGACGATTACCCGGTGGTGCCTTGCTTTTTGTGCCGAGGCTCCCGGGTGCGAATCCTGGTTGGGACAAACTTTTTGGTTTGAACACAATTGTTTGTAGCTTAGTAATTGATGTTTAATATCTATTTAATATTGTTTACTGGGTTCAACCCCGGTCCATTGTACGGTACCCTTAAAACAAGAGTTTCTTAGTTTGGAATATTACATTTAGTGGTTTTGTCTGTCGATATTTATTGTTATTATTTATTTACTTTCTATCGAACCATAACACGTTACAGTTGCACTGCAGTCGGCGTGAAATTGAATTGATATCAATCAACGCGTTACAGAACTTTGGGTCAGTACGTGCCTTCATGAAGTATAATAGTATTTATGTTTGGGAATATCTTGTTGCAAATTCGTAACTATGACAACCGCTTTGCAAAATATAAACTTAACTCGGCATACTCATAATGTACGCGGCCACAGATAAAATAGGAAAGTATACTGATAGTAGCTTTTGCTACGAATTTGGTTATTATCTATTGTAATCTTATTTTCCCTTTGAGTAAAGTAATGTTTATTTTTAAATACCTACCTATATAATATCAGAAATATTATAGCAGGTGTTTAATGTTGTTTTCATGGAAAATTTCTAATCCAATATCCCTCTGATAAAATAGCTTGACCAAATTGAATCTAATTTAAAAAATGGACAATTTACTAGAAATGTGTCAGACGCACGCATTTCGTGCCAGCTATCTGCACGTCTCTGCGGCGATATTGAATAAATTGAATTCCGATGCCTCCCCGACTCGTTGCTCGAACCCAACGGTACCCACGCGGCTGCCCACCCTGAAAAAGCAATGCCCATAATAAATATATTAATTGTATAATATAAAGAACTTTAATTATATTATTATAAATACACAAAACATCAATGTAATAAAACAAGTGACGAGCGTTCTTTTGCGTATACGGTCCAGCAGTTTGTGTGGCGACAGCTGAAATTTATTTAATTCTACATAACTCAATGATAATGTCAAGTAATCATCGGTTTAAGATAACCAGTCAGGTCGACAGATGACAGCGCTTGCGCAACTTTGTGCGAGTGTTTGTCTCAGACGAGACACGTACTACTGACTAAACAAGCAGACTTAGCCTCTCGTGAGCCTGCTAAGTCAGTCAGTAACTTTTTCATTAAGTCATTAGTAAGATGACATGTGTATTATTTTGTACATGTGAAGATTAACAAAGTAATCACAGACCTAGTGTACCATACGACCAACAATTTTATTATTATTTGTTAGTTTCGCCAAGATTTTCGTAAAATCAAATCAATTTTAGCGAGACACTAAACCGCGTCTTTATAATCCTATCTGTAACCCATAAGCAAGGATATTGGTATATAGGGTTGAAATGGAATGAAAAGAACAAAAAGATCTCATCAAATAAAATTGGTGTAGAAATAGGGGCGACCGCGAATATAGCCCCGTACCTACTAGGGTCTTATATGACCCATCACGAGCAACGGAAAGGTTTTCTTTCACTAAAATTGTGACAATAACACGATTGCGAATTTTATTGACAGTTACATTTACTAAAAGGGATTGTATGTGATGTGACACACAAATGGAAAAAGCTATGAGCTAAAAACAACACTTTTGTAGGCATGATAAATTGGAGCTTTAAAAACACCCTGTTAGTAAAAATAAGACTGAGCCCACAAAGGTTCGCGGCGGATTTCTTGTCAAATTGAGATCGTGATCCGGTGGTAGACTAAAAATAAATAATTAAAAATGAACATTTGTAGGAAATAAAAAATCACAAAAACATACCAAAAATGTTATTCATGAATAATCTTTCACAATAACTGAGCGGCAAAGTTGAAAGGTTCCCGCCAGTTAAGAGTTTAAACCAACTATTAACATTGCTTATAATCGTCGCGTTCAGGGAACTCGAGTTTCGCAACAATTCTCGCAAAAGGTTAACCAAGCCGCAAAGCCGTTGGCGGGGTGACAATCGAGAAGTTTTTAATTCCACCATTTTAAGCCGCAGTTATTGGCTCAACTTGAACACTTTATAAAATAGTAAGTACTCGTATATGTGACTAATCAGAAACGATTAATCTTATTGTACCACTCGTAAATTGCTACCACTTGCCTACCTTCTAGGCAAGTATGCTCCATCGTAGATCTCATCGTCACTTACCATCAGGTGATATCGAGATCAAATACTTTCCTATAACGTAATAAAAAAATAATTGACATTCTACAGTGTGGTTTAGAAAGGGTAAACGTACTACCATTTGAACCTGCGCTTCTTTAATGCCCTAAAAATGTGCAAGCTAAAAAGGTAGTATACCTATTCTGAATCATGCTGTACAACCTTGGAGTAGTTCGTTGAGCACCTTGCGAGCGATATGAAAAAGTGCAGAGGGTGTAGGGATCATATCATGTTCGACAAGATTATAATAGATTTGGGGTGGCGCGGTGGCGGTCCAAGCAGCTGACGTCAGAAACCATTAGTCGGCCGATGACAGTAGAAAACCTCAAGGGTCACGAGTTCAGACGCGACACATGGTGAGAATAGTCCGGGTGCGGACGAAACTTTCACCGCCACCCTCCCCGCACATTTATCTCCTAACAGAGAAACTGCTTTGGATACCCTTCTATGCGTTTGCTGTGGTACCGCCTAAATATGCCGCAATTCAATCTATTACTGTTGTATATACAGAATTATTCAGAAACCTTTGAAGCTGCGCTTATTTAGAGCACTTTTAATCATTATTTCAATGTGTCAATTTAAAAAGAAATGCTCACAATATAATGCAATTTTGGTGAAAACAATTTTTTTTAAATCGACATATCCAGCTTCTTCCGAATCAGCCAGTAAATTAACCAAAATAAAAATAATGTTAGGCTAATTAGTATTGGTTCACTTGTATAATTGGAATGAAAAATATTAACGACTATTCTTTGAAATGAGAATTTGATAGCACTTAATGAAAATTTTCAATGAATAAAACAAATAATTGCAGTAATTAATTACATTGTTATCCAAAGTATAAATCAGACAGAGAAAAGGGCTTTTGGTACTAACACTTGCAAGAATAAAGTATCTGTTACTCTACTGCGCCCAATTAAAATATAGCTTAAGATTTGCAACAATTTTCTCCTACTTATCGAATTGAATTTACGAATGACACTGGTGATGAAATTACACATATGACTTTCATGAATATGTTTAAATTAATATTTTTTGGAATAGTAGTGATAACCAAGTTGGTAGAACGCTTGCCTCGGTAACGAGGATCGCAGGTTCAAACCCCGGCTCGCACCTCTGGGATTTTTGGATTTCATGTGTGAATCTCATTTTCAACCATGATTATCACTTGCTAAACGGTGAAGGAAAACATCGCGAGGAAATCATGTCTAAGAGAACCCCTCGAAAGACGTGTGGAGTCCGCCAACCTGCACTGGGCCTGCGTGGTGGACTATGGCCCCGTAGCCCCGTGCCCAACAGTGGGACATTAAGAGGGCTGCTATTATTATTATGTCTCTCTCCACACGGGATATACCCGGATCTTTGGAAGGCTTTTATATTTGGTGTATTGTGTATTTATTTAATAATATTTTTTGTGTTATATTATAACAAGTACTGTGAACAGATTGACCAGTTGTTATAATAACAACTAAATAAATTAGATGACGCATTCACAAAAGGAAAACCTTAACGAAAAAAGTCTATCGAATTTTCATCCGTTTCATTAGATAGATATATAGATATGTATACTTTTCTGGGCCCCCACTCACGCTGAGAAAAAGAGTTTTTATTTTTTGCCTCATCCAAGCGGGCTTTGTCCCTTTTTCGTTTCGCTTGCTTTATATGGGGCGTTTAATTCGATAAAGTTCGCGTGTACGTGAATTGGTTAGGACAGTTGGAAAATAAACCATCATAAATGATTCGACGTTGATATTTTAGACTAATTAATTATATTGTTTATGGCCTTGGAATACAAACAAAAAATTATAAATATAATAAATAAATAAATTTAGACTATGACGACGTATTTTTATTTCACAACACCTCACGTGTAGGGATCATAAATGTATCAGTATATGTTATCGACAGGATACAGACGAAGAGAAGAAATTTATTCGAAAATAAATAATTGTTTATTAACCTAGGGTCATTTGTTATTTACTGTTTGTATCGTTTTCTGTAAACGGAATGGAAACATACTGTATATACCTTTTATATACGTTTTAGTATAAAAAACAACTCTACACAAACTCCATGATAGTTCGTTAACTTCAAGATTATGATTTGCTACTTAATTTAAAAAGTAAACAAGTTATTAAAAACATTTAAATAAAAAGTAATCTGAATGGCTGCCAGCACGCGGTCGCCTCCTGCGTTGAAGTTTCTTCGGGTTTTTAGGATGGGATGTTTTTGTATAATAATATGATAAAAAAAAATCGTGTTGTTGCTGAGTCTTTGCTGTAATTGTTGTAATTTAATGTAATTGTGTATTGAATTAACTTTTTTATATCTCTCAGAACAATACAGTTTGTCTATGGTCTTACACAGAACTAATAGTCTATTGGTTTGACTTATGCATTAGTGACAGTGACAGAAGTGCTATTCGTTTTTGCTAGCGCCAACTAGTGTATGTTAAAGTAAGCGTTTTAAGAACACTAGATGGAGCTAACATAATCATTATATGACAAATGAAATTCTCGGCAGCACCTACAGAGTCCTTTTCATTCCGCAGGTTTACTCAGACTACAGCAACTGTACCAAACAATGCAACCGGGCCGGACTACGTTCCGGATTGCACTTGTGAAACGAATTAATAACGCTACAGACGCAATGGAATTTTTGTTGGCCTTGGAACAAAACGACCGCTGGGGTAACAAGCGCATAGTACTCGATTGCAACGCAAAAAACGCCAAAAGCATTTTGGTAGAACATGTCCGTAAAGTGCAGTTGGGACGAAGAACCTACCACTATATGCTTAGTGGACTGGTGAGTATTGATCACGTTTTCCCAGATTATAGATCTAGTTTCAATTTCACCGGTGCAACGAAGTGTACTCAGAAGTAAGAGAAGTCATTTATTTATAGTAGCAATAGTCCAACTAATACGCACGTTCCCTAGGTAAGAAAAGCAGTGACGTCGTTCGTTCTCGCTGACGATACGATTTAGATTGAGAAGAGAGAGAGAGATGTAAGATTTTTGTGTCCAATGCGAAGTTTTGTTACAGACTGCAAAATGGTAGGCGTTTTGAATTTACATTATAGAGAAAAGGACACATTTCTCTGAAGATCATTTGATCTATAACCGTTTGAAGGTAATAAAAACAAAAAAGTACTGAAGAAAAACTATAGTTTCAAATTAGTTATTCGAAACCGCCTTACAACCTTAATTAAATAAATAAAGACTGTTGTTCTTGGGCAATAGAACTAGACAATTTTGTTATTGCTGAGAGTTCACTTTGGTGTATTAAATATATAATTATATTGATGCAGCCGCTATAATTCAATGTCGAATTTTCTATGACTGCTGAACAGAGAAATTATTCTTACATTTAAATCTCGATTACGGTTCGCAGATTTCATGACGACTAGGTAGGTATGGTACTTATGTCTATTCAGTGTCAACAGTATAGTAAACTGTAAGTAAACGGAATTAGAAACCTAAACTCATACTGGTGATGATGCCTCAAAGCCGTATGCGGGGAAAGCAACAGCTTTTAAGCTCAAAAAAAGTAATTTTGAGGTTTTAAAACCAGGGCTCAACCTCGAAGTAGGGCACCCTGGTACGGAGAGGAAATACTAGCAAGTTTGAAAATACTTGCTAGTCGATCGCGACAGCCGATTTTTAGGGCTATATCGTCACGAAAAACATACATGGGAGTTCAAAGATGTTTTTGTGTATAGTATTGTACTCGTTATTTATATGAAAATAAGAATAAATTTCCAATGCAAGTATTTTCAGGCCTGGAAGTCGCGGCTTTGCTAAGGCAGCTGCCGAATACTTTATACCTACCTAGAACCTAGTATTTTACACACGGTATATAAACATACTCGTAGTTGGAAACCCTGGTATGGAATTTTGCAAGTATATCTTACCCCTAGAACTAGGATTCAGAGATATATCTAAATTTGCAGATAAGAAACCCATACAATGCTATGACATAGTTAACAAGTGTAAAGCAATTTATTGTATTTCAACGTACAAACGGAGGAGGTGGTTGACGTTCACCCTAATCCCAACTTAATGTGCTGCCATTAACAGGTTATGGATGATCATTGGGAGAACGAAGTAACAGAATACGGCGCAGTCAATATAACCGGGTTCCGCATCGTCGACCACTCGCGCAAGATTGTGCGCGATTTCATGGACGGTTTGCGACGAATGGACCCACGGTTCAAGGGGACCATATCGGTAAGTGTTGCCACATACCGCAAAATGTAACTAGATATTGTAAATAATGTTGGTACTTTGATAGGTGAAGACGATCAGTAATGTAGAATGTGTAGCGAGAATTTATATCGGTCGAAAATGATTGGCAGACCTATCCTCTAATAACGTATCCAGTGAAAACACGTGAACCATTTTCCATTGTAGCTGAAGAAAGCTAGACTAGAAGTTTTTTTATGTATTGCTATAATGAGTTGGAAAAATAACAATGTATTTGTTAAAGTTGACCTTGGAAGACTTACGCAGGTTGTACTGTGTTCAATCTTTATTGTGTGGAAAAGTGAAAAGAAAATATTTCGGGATTCCTAGATGGATGTTTATTCACTACTATACAAATAAATATATTTCTAAAAGCATATATTGATCAAAGAATATAATTTTAAGTGGCCTAAAAATAAATTATTATGTAGGCCAGACAAAATATTTTTATGATAACGAGGTGTAGAGCTTTATTACGCAAGTATAATCCGTCAAACTGTGTAGGATTGAATCGTGGGTTGTTTTTCATTGTAAATATAATTTATTAATATTTTCAAGCCTAGATATTCTTGCAAACTACGTGACGTAAAATGTTTGAGCCTCAAAAACGACCAAAAAATTTAACTCCAAACTTATTCTATAAACTTACGTTTAATAATCAGCTATCGCTAGACGGACACACCGACTATACACCCACACTAAACAGCGCTCGTATTATGGATGCTGTAAAATTGTCTGAGGCCGAACTTAGTATATAATACTTATATAGATATGAAAGATCCATAACTCGGCTACAAACATTCACGCTTATCAGACAAAGTTTGCCCTTACCAGATTTCGAACCCGGGACCCTCGGCACAGAAAGCAGGGTCACTACCAACTGCGCTAATCAGGTCGTCGAAAGTAGTAAATGCAGTAAGAAATGAAGAAATAAAACAATACTCTATGGTAATGAGCACTTGGGGCGTATTTTAATAGCATTTTGCGGCCCTATGCCTCTAATGGGTGGCGGGAAAAGAGCGAAAAGAAATAACATTCCACACCTTTATTTCTCACAGAGTCCTTTATTTTATAGCTTGTATTGTCATTGGATACACTGACGTGGGTATGATTATTACATGCAACTTAGGGATTCAGTGATCATCTAGGTAGGTAGGTACTATACGTCACGTGATTCGCGCACGAAGCGACGATGAATATTATTAATTCACCAACATTCATTGGTACCTGACAAGCCACTGAAAATTAAAGTAAAACTAATTAGTGGTTTTCGTCAAAGCGGAATTGTGGCTTTTTGTTCCCGAAATTGAAAATCATTTTACAACTTATTTTAGAATCACTTGCATGTTTTAAAATTGAAGTTACTGAATTTTACAATCCGATGTTATTATCTCTAGCGTTGGATTAAACTCCACAGCCTGATCAGCTCAGTTGGTAGGGACTCCATCTTATGCGTCGTGGGTTCCGTGTGCGAATCCTGGTGCGGTCAATCTTTGTGTGATGAGCATGAATGTTTGTAATCGAGTCATGGATGTTTAATGTCTATATAACTATTGATCTTATATTTACGCGAATATTACACAGCAAAGTAAAGTAGCCGAAACGTCGGGAACGTAAAATCGAAATAAAATCGCGATAAAATCCTTAAAATTAGTTTCATTTCAATGTCTATATATATAACTATTATATTCTGGGCTCGCACCCAATTCATTTTATAGTACCCATAATACAAGCTTGCTTAGTGTGGGACCGTATCGTCTGGCGATATTATCTTTTTTTTTAATATCTTTCACTCTCATTTATTGAACCGGAGGTAAATACAAAGGCCCGGGCCTGAGCTATATCATATATAAGAGCGCTTGAATATTTAGATCATTATTAAATATTTCCGAACAAATTCTACAGGTATAAAGTATGACTGCTTTATGAAAAAATGTGTATGTGAATGGATGTAAGTCATGTGTGTTGATAAAATTGCAGAACGAGACACACAACAAAATATTTTAGTCTGCAACGTATGCCACTAGTAATATGAACATTTTTGTGTTACAACGTAAACGGGAATTTTGCAATATTCAGATACAAACCATAAAGCACCAGCCAGATGGTAGTATCAAGAAGAAAATTTTGACGCGAAGTAATAACGCGTTTATGTAGATTTCACTAACTCACGTACACTCTAATGAAACGGTGGGCGGGGTGTGCATGCATAAATTATCATTCCATATGATCTCCCCTTTCTGTGTAAATACGCTTAGGCCTTTTTCGAGTCGACGCCGTATGCTCAGGAGGATTGTTTCGAAGTAAAGTTAACTCATCATGGTTGTGAACACGCCTGTATACGTATGTAACGCGCTGCCAACACGAACGCGCCGGGATATTATCTCAATCATTTTATCGTTGCGCTAGAAGCTGGGATTATTGCGGACTTATAAAGAAAATAAATGTATAAAATAATATTATAATAATACGAGTACCATCCCTTTCAATGTCCCAATGTTGGGCACGGGCCTCCTATCAGTGCGAGGGAGATTAAGCCATAGTCCACCACGCTGGCCCGGTGCGGGCTGGCGGACTTCACACGCCCTCTTGGGGTTCTCTTATATAGGTATGCAGGTTTCCTTACGATATTTTCCTTCACCGTTATGTACTTATGCACAAATATAGGTATAGGTACCTATTTTAAAATGGAACCTTCATAATACAATGTATTTATTAATATAACAATAGAGAGAATAGCCAGCAAACAGTTTCGATTACATGTTGGGTTATTTATTTATTAACCGACTTCAAAAAAAAGGAGGAGGTTCTCAATTCGGTTGTATGTTTTTTTTTTATTTTATTTTTTTATTTTTTTTTTTAATGTTTGTTACCTCAGGTCTCCGTCATTTATGAACCGATTTGGAAAATTATTTTTTGATATGAAAGGATATGCTTACAGATTGGTCCCATTTTTTTCAAAAAAATGTTCTGATCAAGGGATCCATGAGGAATTGAGAGGACTCCTCAAATTTTATAGGCAAACCTATAGCAATTTTGGTATTTTTATCAAGAAGTCAAGCATTTGCATTCAGAAAGTATCATTTGCTGAAGTGAAAGTGATGAAGAAGACCACAAATGGCCACCGGAACTGGTCAGTGATACGTATTTCACGGGTTGCGCCAATATAATCTCGTTTATGATCGTTATGCGACTATGACAAAGCAAATTTAAAGAAATGGTTCTGATGAATATGGCACCATCAAACTGATCTGATGATAAACCCAGGAGGAACCGGAACTCTGTAATAAAACAACGTATCCAAGCCCTGTTTGGGCTTATTGAAATTGTAATGGGATGCACTTTGGCTATAAATAAAACTTTTTCGTGGATGTTTCGATTTGGATTATTCTTTTTTTTACAGAATAAGGTAGACCCTTTTAAAATTCAGCGAGATTGATTCAATGGTTTTTGTTTTATCTTGATTTCTTTGAATCTATATTTATCTCGCGATGATGTTGTATTTGGTATACCTATTATCCATTAAAATTATTGAAATAAATGCCTTTTTAGTGACAAAGAATAGTAAATATATCCACTAAAAAGTGTAAAATAAAAAACTTTTTAACAAAATAAAAACCGTCTTCAAAAAACTAAAAAGCCAAAAATAATCTAATCTTGTAATCTACCTTGTTTAACTAAATCAAATATTTAACTAATCTGAAGTCGGTGCCAAATAAGCAACCGACGTAGAATAGCAAAAGTATACTCCAGTAACGAGATGCGCGGACCAATTTGTAGGTATAGTCTGTGGCGCAGACCTGCAATACTCGACTCAGTAGTTTTTTTGGCACCGACTTCAGATTAGTTAAATATTTGATTTAGTTAAACAAGGTAGATTACAAGATTAGATTATTTTTGGCTTTTTAGTTTTTTGAAGACGGTTTTTATTTTGTTAAAAAGTTTTTTATCTTTATAATTTACGAAAAGAAAACACCAACATGTGATGATGGAGTGTTGATGGACACATTATTAATATAGTTTGCTTTATTAATCCAGGTAAAATTTATATTACTTCAGACTAAGTCGTTATTTTCATGCTATGCCCTTAGGGCCACGGCATTATTAAAAAGTCTTTGTTATTTTGGGGTTATTATTCCTTCGGATATGTCAGCCCCATTGAACGGTGTCTCACACAAACTATAGTATGCACAAAAACATGAGTTTCATTAATACAATTTATCTTTTAACCTTTACAATTTGACGACCTGATTAGCGCAGTTGGTAGTGACCCTGCTTTCTGCGCCGAGGCTCCCGGGTTCGAATCCTGGTAGGGACCAGCTTTGTGTAATGAGCATGAATGTTTGTACCCGAGTCATGGATATTTAATATCTACATGAATATTATATACTGAGTCGCCCTCAGTCCATTGTATGGTACCCATAATACAAGCGTTGCTTAATATCGGACCGTATAGTTAGTGTGTTCGTCTGGTATTATAGAAAAAAACCTTTACAATTTCTACATCACTTATAACCAGATAAGCGATACGACACTTTCTATGAGCTAGGGCTCACGCGACGCTTTGTATGGACAGGCGCTATTGACAGCGTTGGGCGACGCTTATACACTGGAAATGCTGGCAGCGTGACATCTCGAAAATCTCATATTCTTCCGAGCACTTTTTAGATATTCCTTCTGGCTTTTAAAGTACCTACCTATACTGGTCGAATGTATTTAATATTTTTAGAACCGACGTCCTCTGTATAATAGCTGAAAATAGTGGTAAGTTGTTTTGGCACACATTTTTTTGGCAAGGAATCCATACCCTCAAGTTAGCCCGGGGAAATAAATGAAATTATTTGTATGATGCTTGAATATAGCTTAGAAATGTCAGGTCATACATACATATTGTAGTGGCGTAACATAGCCTGTATGAATTGTTGTCGGTAAATACATATTCTTAATTAAAAAGTGAGTTAATATCAGGATGTTTGCCGTCGATGTTTTTCGTAGGCCGAAACCGCTCTTATGTACGATGGCGTGCAAGTTCTAATAGATGCCTTGGGAAGGCTTTGGAGAAAAAAACCTGACGCCTTTCGGAACGCGTTGCGTCGTGCAGCAGGTCAAGCAAACTCCACGAAGGTCATCGACTGCAACCCTGGGAAAAGCTGGGTGGTACCTTTTGAACATGGTGACAAGATTTCCAGGTTAATTAAAAAGGTTAGTTCCAAGTCAAGCCGAAGGTCAGTCATCTTCTTCATCTTTCTATTTGCTATCTTCTTATTGTATCCAGCCTAAGAACTACTACTACCTACTAACTACTAGATACTTGGATGTATCTGATATTTACATGGAATAATTTCCTCCAAAATCCAGCTAGTATGAGTACCAGTACTAGTCCATTTGTCAGAATTTTTCAGACTGCTTAATGTCCAGAATGACAGTGAAATATGTTAGAATGACCAAGAACATGCCCTCTGAATCATGAAGGATGTCACATGCTATAATTCTCGGTCCATGAGCCATGCGCTGATCTATGGGAGACTTTTAACCAACCACGTTATTTCTCAATGAGCCTATTAATATGAAAATGTATCGCCTCCATTTTTATCTTTTGCTGTTAACTTTTAGACCGATATCGAAAGCCTGACGGGAAACATTTCGTTCAACGAGGAAGGGCATCGGCATAACTTTACGTTACATGTTGTTGAGATGACTACTCAGAGCGCAATGTTGAAGGTATGTGAATGTTATATAATAATAATTCCAGCCCTTTTTTTTTAATGTACACTGCTGGGCACGGGCCTCCCCTCAATGCGAGGGGGATTAGGCCATAGTCCACCACGCTGGCCCAGTGCGGATTGGCGGACTTCACACATCTTTAGAGGGGTTCTCTCAGACATGCAGGTTTCCTCACGATGTTTTCCTTCACCGTTTTTTAGCAAGTGATAATCATGGTTGAAAATGAGATTCGCACTTGAAAAATCCCAGAGGTGCGAGCCGGGGTTTGAACCTGCAATCCTCGTTACCGAGGCAAGCGTTCTACCAACTTGGCTATCACACAATGTTATATAAAACTAGCTATTTAATGTAGTTTACTCTGTATTATGATGATTTATATTATTTCCAAAATGTATAGATTGAGGCGACCCGTTATAATTACCTACTGAAGCACAGCTAACGGACTACAATTTAATAGTTTATCGCGTTACGTACATAAGTATTCCTTAATACCATCTTTTGCACGAATACTTTGTAACATCTTCAAAACATAAGTTGTAATGTATGGAATTCTGATATTATGTATGAAATTCAAAAATTGATTGTATTTTTCTTTCATTTCTGATCGAGCTCAAAGCCCGTTCCAGAAAACACGAAATGGCGACATGAACAGGGTGGATTAATATTATGAGCTTTATTGAGTTCGGGTTAACTTAGCACGTCCGTTAGCAGGTACTTTTGGCAAAGGTTAATTTAAACTTTATTGCACCCTACTTCTGTTCTACAACTTACTAATGATTTCTCGGCATTCATAAATCAATGCGTACAAACTTTGGGAGCCATTCTTCGAGTCGCCACTTGGAACTTTCAAAATTGGTTTTCATCATAGACCCCGGCTTTTAGGTAAATAGTCAGGCTTAGAAGACAACTGTTTTACGTCAGATTATTAAAATATTGGAGATGTTTTGATGGTAGAATATTTCAACACTTTATATTTTCGTCACACTACTTGCAACTTGTTGACAAATCGTATATTATTTTATAAAACAATATACCTGTTCTTACGAGTATTGTGTGTGAGTCATATATATTATTATATTTGTCACATGTGCAAAAGTAGGGAAACCTGGCATATTGAAATAATCCTACTCTTACGGATTTTATCGTGTTTATTCTACGTTTTTTACGTTCCCGACGTTTCGGCTGCTTTACACCAACATGGTCACGGGAGGACTGAGGTGGTTGACGTCCTAGTGTCATAGTTTAAGACGGGGTACCCTCATATTTATTTGTTGTAAAATCTATTAGAGTAGTTTTATTTCAATGTGTAGTATTCGCATAAATATAAAAAATCAATATTATTCACCATACATTTTTTTACAATCCTTTCTTTCTCGAGGTGGCGACTTGGAGCGACGGTCATGGCTTGCACCTAACTTCACCAAGATACGTCCAGCTGCGATCGCCCGCTGCATACGACACTAACAAGACATACATCGTATCGTCCATACTTCAAGAACCCTACCTGATGCAGAAACCGGAGTACGCGCAGAAGGATGAGCAGTACTTTGGGTTCTGCAAAGACCTGGTTGATTTGGTTGCCAAGAAAATAGGAATTAAATGTTAGTAACTATATAGTCTGGTTTTCATTGGTATCTTTAATCCTAAATTACGTTGTTTGTTTGAGTAAACTATAAAAATCTGTTGTTTTTTTAGATGAATTTAAGATGGCCAAGGAAACGAAATATAGTACAAAGGGCCCCTCAGAAGCCTATTCTAGTGTAATTGCTGAAATTTTACGAAAGGTAAGTTTATCAAAAAATCGTATCATAAAACAAAAATAAAATATTTAACCCGATCGAGCTAACTCCGCAACTCGGTGGAATGCAGTGCCTCAGTGCATTGTACCAGAGCGTTGATGTGACGTCACGACGCCAGGTGTGGTATTAACACTCGGGTTGTATATATTAGTGTAGTGTATATATATATATCTATTTAGGATTGCTTTTTTATCCAATACTAGCTTGTCTACATAATCTTGATGGAATAATAAAGTCATGATTTTGATGTGAGTAGGTATCATATTTTCATGGAACCAAATCTACTATACATACAAATAAATAATATTGGAGTGTCTGTTTGTAATATTAAAATAAACGCTTTTTACTAAGTGCATTTGGATGTATACACGGTACATATACCAAAACATTTTTTTCATTTTTTGTCTATCTGTTTGTTTGTCTGTCTGTCTGTTTATTTCGGCTAATATCTGAAATGGCTGCACTGATTTTGACGGGACTTTCATTGGCAGATAGCTGATGAAACAAGGAGTAACTTAGGCTACTGTTATTTTAGAAAAAAAATAGGAACTCACGAAAAAAAATTTAAACCAATGAAAATTTTTATCATTATTTACGCGAAATACATAATTACGCAGAGTTTACGATAATTATTAAGTTATCGTAAACTCTGCGAACTGAACAATAACTTTTTTGTTAAATACCACGCGGACGAAGACGCGGGTAACAGCTAGTTTACTTATAAGCATATTTCATAATATTTTAAAATAATTCATAATATTTCATGCACGTCAGTGAAATTTATAAATTGCTGAAGGGTTTCGGCCAGTCTGAAAATATTATCCGTCTGGTATTTTTAATTTTGAATCGAGCGAATAACGCAATATCTATGAAAATAATATGATGTTAGGAATATAACGTTTTTATAAGCATTATTTGCATAAAGGCTTTCTAGTTTACATTATTTCTCTTATTGCATCTCCTCTGCAATGAGGAAGTACCTACTTTATTGCTTAATAGTTCTTGACGTAAGAAAGTTGTCTCAATATATTTCACCAGTAATAATATTTCTAAGAAATCATATAGTAAACTAGCTGTTGCCCGCGACTTCGTCCGCGTGGTATTTAACAAAGACAACCGTTGACAACAGCAGGCTCGCGCGTTCTGAGCCCGCGGGACGCATTGCAGGTTGTTGCTATCAAACTTAATCAGGCGCTGCGCTGCAACATTGGTTTTAATTATTTTTCATGAGATCATATTTTTTTTTCTAAAATAAAAGTAGCCTAAGTTACTCCTTGTTACATCAGCTATCTGCCAGTGAAAGTCCCGTCAAAATCAGTCCAGCCATTTCAGAGATTAGCCGGAACAAACAGACAGACAGACAGACAGACAGACAGACAGACAGACAGACAGACGGACAGACAGACAGACAGACAGACAGACAGACAGACAGACAGACAGACAGACAGACAGACAGACAGACAGACAGACAGACAGACAGACAGACAGACAGACAGACAGACAGACAGACAGACAGACAGACAGACAGACAGACAGACAGACAGACAGACAGACAGACAGACAGACAGACAGACAGACAGACAGACAAAAATTGTAAAAAATGTGGTTTCGGTATAGGTAACGTGTATACATCCAAAAAAAAGCTTAGCGTAGCGTTAGTAAAAAGCGGTTATTTTAATATTACAAAGAGACACTCCAATTTTATTTATATGTATAGATGTTTATTGTGACTGATTACAGTTCTCGAGCGAGTTAGTCAAATGGTTTTGATATAATAAACGGGCTCTAAAGTTAAGGCACCCTTAGGCGGGCTCATTCAATAGACCGTAAGTAAGAGGCGGGGATTATCGTAGACATTTGAAACCGTGCGCCCGAGTCAACCCTGCGCCCCGCGTCGCTTTACATAATGCGGATGTATAAATTAATGCGTTTTTGAACGGAACTTAAGCTTACTATGATGAGATAATATAATACATTTATCTTTATAATGATTGAGACTTTGTGCTAAATTTACTTGTATAAAAATATGCGAGGAGTTTATTTGACAGGAGGCGTGACGCAATATAAATATTAACATACCTAGTTAAATCATAGTCCTAAATCTTACGAAGATTTATAATAACGCTTATGTAATTTTATATTGTAGGTATTTAAAAATATATAGTAAAGGAATATATTTGTAATTTAGTTATTTTATTTTACGCGCGGTATAGATTTGGTGTGCGATAAAAGATTGAAATAACATATGAGACAAAGAGATGGCACGATCTCTAAATACAAAATTACTTTTTTTTTCTTTGGCTACGCGATCTTAAAGGCAAATCATATTACCAAACACAGTAAACATAGGAGACGGTTGATGTCGGGCTAATAGAAATATTATAGCGCATATACCTCGGTAATATAATAATACAGTGGAACTCGCTAAGTTTACGACTGATGCCGGGAGGTATTATGTTATGGCCAGTATTTCGGAGTAAACAAGAAAAATAACACCAGCCGCCCTAACAGTAACATTGGATGAAATTTCGAATTTCTAAATGGAAACACGTACGGGAAAAGTTAATCTATGTTCCATTAGCTGGCAGTGTATAAAGACAGAAGCTTGCTTAAAGGGGATTGTTCTCGAAGATAAGATAATGCAGTTTATTGTGATTTCGATGTGAACACGTGACATGTCATCACAACGGGGGGAGGGGGGAGAGGGGGGTAATAATGCAGTTTGCGCAGAGCTACTCTTGTAATCACGACGCAACATTAATGACACTATACCTCTACACTAGTGTGATCTTTTTGGAACGAAGTTCCTTATCGCGCGTTACGAAAGGGGGCTAGACGGAAAAAATTAAGACGAAAAGTTGTAACGACACTTTTTGCTCTTTGTCGTTTGCTAAATGCATAATGGTCCGTATTTTCGAGACATTGCACAAGTGCCTCCGTGGCGCAATTGGCTAGCGCGTTCGGCTGTTAACCGAAAGGTTGGTGGTTCGAGCCCACCAGGGGGCGATATATTTTTGTTTCCCAAAATTATTGATTTTTTGTACATAATAAATAAAAAATAATAAAGGAACTTCGTTCCATCCGGGTGTCCCTTGACACCTCTCAAGTTTTTTTTTTGCTGTCGGGTTGGAGTAAATGGACTGGTGGTGGAAAAAAAACATCGCCAGTCACGACCCGGTGTTGCGCATTTATCCAAATCCACGGTTTTTATGCCGCGCGGCGGCGGCTTTCAAGTTGAATAACAACAGGAACGCACCGGGACAGCCGGTGAGTGACTAACGCCCGCGGAGCCGCCCCGGAATTACACTCTGCAACGCCGGAGACTATCTAAAGTTTGTTTATTTGACAGCATCATCCGATAGCAGTATTATATGAATATTTTACAAAAACGCGGTTTAGTCTACAGCGTGATTCAGAAAGCGTATAATTATAAAAACTTGCGCTTTTCTAATTATTATGGAATGTGCGAATACAAATAAAATTAAAATAGAAATTCCCATCAAAATTAGAATGACTGATTAATGGACTGATTGTAATGTTGACCTCACATGATTATTACAAATGTGCTTAAGAAACGCAGATGTGAAGGGTAGTATACCATTTCTGTATCACATTGTACAACAATTAGGTACTCTCATGGGCTGTGTATTGGCTCTGGGGTATCTAGATTAGACAAAACGGATAGGTATCCTTTTTAGTATATAGATAGGTATGAAAAAGACTCTTAAACGATAATATTCATCTTAGCTAGGTATATCTTTACTATATTTTCTTTTGTATAAACTAACATCTAATATATAGACAGTTATAATGGCTTTATAATCAATTGTAACTTATGTATGTTACTGAACTCAGTTTAATAATATCATATAAATTTCTTGTAACTTATTCGGAGCTTAGCCCTTATACTTAACAGTTCGTGTTGGCTCAGTCGCGGAAGCTATTTCCAACATCACCCTCGACGGCACTTGTTTATTGAATTTGAGACCTATTATTATCGTGAAAAAGGTTTCTTTTCTCTTCTCTTGAAGTCGTTTGCTCAAGTTCACGAAGAAATTTGACGGCAAATCTAATATCTAGTGAAGGTTCGCCCTTAATCTCTTTGTCCGTGTGAGAGCCACCCGTGTGTGCGGTTTATGTTATTTCATAGCTCGTCTCAATGTCTAATGAAATATTTGCCGGGGTTAGTTTCTCTTATCTCGCGTGTAGCTTTATGTACTTTGAGGAAAATGTAAACACGACTGGGTACATAAATAAGCTAGGTATTTAAGATACATATGAAAACAAATTATGCTATGTTAGCTTTGTTATTAATTTTAATTTAATTTACATAGGTACTCTAGATACTAGCTAGAAAATTTACTTAAGCTATTTCAGTTGTTTTCATTGTAAGTATTGCATAACATACTTACTTAAGTTCCTTTTATTTATAAATGACAGTTACTCATTGTAATGCCACAACATTGACACACAATTTTAATCCTTAAGTATAGTGACTAAAATCTACTTACCAGGTATTACAATATTAATTTTAAAATAAACTAAGGCAGAGTTACCATACGTAAGTTTACAAAAATACAACCGATTTGATAACCTCCTACTTATTGAAGTCGCTTAAAAATCAAGATTGTTTACAATAGTATATAGGTACAAATGCAATATTGATTTTTCATATTTACACAAATACTACACATTGAAATAAAACTAAATATTACGGATTTTATCGCCATGGCTATGACCATCGCTAAGACCATGGTTGCTGTAAAGCAGCCGAAACCTCGGGAACGTGAAAAACATAAAATGAACGCGATAAAATCCAATCCATCAATATAAATTCAACTTAACATGCCTACGCATATAAACCTTTTTTCTAGGATGCTGACCTCGCCGTGGCACCCTTGGCCGTAACACCTGAACGTGAGCGAATAATAGAATTTAGCGAGCCGTTTCTATCCCTGGAGACACCGGTCACCTACTCAAGGACGCCGAAACAGTTATCGGACACATTCAGCTTCCTCCGGCCGTTATCAAAAGAAATATGGGTAAGTACAAGTAGCTAGTATCGCAATTATGGCGCGCGGTCAGTCGGGAATTAGACGATTTTGGTGTTGCAAACTATCCTGGAATTAGAGTCTTAGATCTACTAAATGTCTTATTCATGTTATAAACTTTTTTATTCAAGTGTCTAACGCCAACCTTACACAGTAAACAGAATTATTCAGATAGGGTATACTAAATTTCCTGCGCTTCTATAGCGCTCTTGTAATCATTATGTCATGTCATAATTTCGAAATGTCGATTTTAAACAATTTTTTTTTTCGCAACTGAACAACAATTATGATGTGATTTTTTGTGAGCATGTCTTTTTTTAGCATAGATGGGTAATGTGAGACACTTATAATTAGTGAAAAGAGAGCGCAACCGTGCAACTTGTAGAATGACCAGTTGCGAAACAGGAACTAGGCAGCAAAAGTGATTCGCTCAACCACTTTTCTCGCCGACTGTACGTACAATTTCCATAGCGTACGCACAAATTTCACCAATAAAACCATATTCATTTATACGAGTGTTTATGGCTGTACTTCGGCTAAATTACACTCTCTGTCCAATGCGCTACATACATCGGCTCTTATTTCTTAAAATTTATCTCGTAATATAATACTACTTTACATTTGAATTTTCTGCACACTATATTTTGTGCAATACCTCAAAATTTACATGTTTCATTTTAAAGAATTGGTCTTCAAAATAAGAGCTCGCGCTACTATATTTAGGTTATGTTCCCTGAACATAACGCGATATTCCCTGAACAAAGCGCGCTTAGAACTTTGTTCGTGAATACTGAAGGGAACACAAACAACTGCTATTTGTAAAAAATATGAGACCGCAACTGAATGTGACGTCACGTTATATCAATTATTTTCAATTCCTCGCTAAATTATGGTTTATATTATATTCGTGTAATAAATAGCAGTGATAGCCAAGTTGGTAGAACGCTTGCCTCGGTAACGAGGATCGCAGGTTCAAACCCCGGCTTGAACCTCTGGGATTTCTGGATTTCATGTGCGAATCTCATTTTCAACCACGATTATCACTTGCTAAACAGTGAAGGAAAACATCGTGAGGAAACCTGCATGTCTGAGAGAACCCCTCGAAAGATGTGTGAAGTCCGCCAACTCGCACTGGGCCATCATGGTGGACTATGGCCTAATCCCTCTCCAATTGAAGGGAGGCCCGTGCCCAGCAGCGGTATAATAAAAAGGGCTGGTATTATTTATTATATATTTTAATTAATGTTGTTTGCAGCTCTGTGTACTGTTCAGCTTTTTTGCGGTGAGCATTGTATTGTTCCTGGTGTCGAGATTCTCCCCTCACGAATGGAGATCTGTCTCAATATCGGATACGCATTTGGATCACGCTATTAGCAGTACAAGCGAGGTAAGCAGTGTCATTGTAACGCAACCTGGGACTGATCGCTCAAATATCTAGATCAATTAAGATTTAAGATGTCAAAGTGTAGCGTGTGTGCGCCTCGTATGGCAACACATTGGAGCATTTTTTTGTAATAAACATGGTTGTTAAAAAAAGAGTTCATTAAAAAAAACCCGCTGAGTTACTCACCGGATCTTCTCAGTTGAGATCGCGTTCCGATCCGGGGATTAAGAAAAAGGAAATGTAAGTGGCAATTTGTAAGTGCCCCTGTAGGCCTAAACGAAATAAATGATTTGACTTTGACTTTGACACTAATTAAAATATTATACACAGTGATTCAAATAAGGTTTACTTATCATTTGTAATCATTATGTAAAGTCAGGATTTCGATCACTATGCCAATAAAAAAAATGCACACAAGCTTCGAAACGCAGATTCAATACTTAATATACCTATTCTGAATTTACCTGTATACTTACTTCTTTCATATTTTACGCTCAATTAATATTACATGAATATTTACAAACATTTTTCATTCCCTCAGATAATTCTGCACAACGAATTCAGCATTTTGAATTCGTTCTGGTTTTCGCTAGGATCTTTTATGCAACAAGGCAGCGACGTGGTGCCGAGGTATGAATAAACTCCTACTACATGGTAGCATCGTTTAAAAATATTCGTAATAAAAAAAAGAACAGGAATGGAAAACAACAGCGGCGGTTGCCAATGCTCGAGCAGTTTAAATAAATGCGGTCAATACCGGGACCGCGGTACTGGAATCCTAGATTAAATTCCAAGTCATGTGTTAAATCGCGCATACTTTGTATATACTCGTAAGATACTGCATAGTGTGTGTGAACGTCAGAGGAAAAGGAGGCTCGATGATCACCTTGTTATACCGATGCGAGATATCGCTCGTAATAAAATGATCTACTCCTCTTCCCTCCTCTTACAAGAGAGCGATTATGAAATACGACCGTAGGTAGATATTTGAAAAAAGAAACAACAAATTTTATAGATTTTCCATTGTTTCTTTTTCGTTTCGAACGCTAGTCTATCTATCTATATACAAATAAATATTAAAAGATGTTACTTGGGACGGGTATCATTTGAAAATCGAACGGCTGGAGAGATTTCGCATTTTTTTTAAATATTGTATTATGAAAAGAAAAAAAAATGCCCGGGTTATTGCGGAATTCCAATCATGATAACGTTTTTCGGGTCAGTTAATTCAATTATTTATAAATTCGTCGATGTTTTAAACTAAGTACCGCCATAATCTGCTTCAAATGTTATCGTATTACAACACGTTCTTTTTCCATTTAGGTCTCTATCAGGCAGAATAGTTGGCACAGTATGGTGGTTCTTTGCGCTCATCCTAGTGTGCTCGTACACGGCTAATCTCGCGGCTTATCTCATAGTGGAGCGAATAGCGGAGCCGGCTCGGTCCCTCAGCTATGCGCCGAGCTTTGCACATACCGAAGTAAGAACCACATCCACTTTTCCAAGATACAGGTAAACAGCACAGCATAAGTCCGCGGAATGCTGAAGCGAATTGACGTAAATGTTTGTATTTTGCGTAAGTTGATTATTCATTTTGGTTTTTGATGGGACGAACTTTGAGCTAGGATTTTTAAACATATTCTTAACTAAGGGGACTGTTGTGTTACTCATGTCCATTGATCTATTCAACTCGGTAATTTCTTTAGTAATAATGTTACCCTCAAAAATCACTCAAACTATAAGCACAATGTTAAGAACCGACCTTCACATTAAAAGTGAGCGATCCATTCGCACACATACCGATGACAAATTTGTCGTAGATTTTCTAAATACCGTACGTACCACAGTAATTTTTTAAGGCTGGCTGGCGCGACTATTGCTAGGTTTACACAAGGTATGCAAGTAACAAGTAGCAAGTGCCCTCTTTGTGTAACAAGCTCGGCATTTATATCATGGATCAAATTGTACCTATTTGCTTCTTTACTCGTAGGTACTATACGATCTACAAACGATAAAGAGAGTTACCTTGACAAAAAAATATTTGTTGACTTTTTAATTAAATTACATTCATATCTGTGGATACCGGTCAAGTATATTATTGTTCTATGTTTAAAATATTCAATTAGTTTTGTTTCATGTATCCACCAAATTGTGAAAGCCATGCTGCTGATTCATTTTTTTTATAAAATACTGGCCACACCACACTTCCAGCATGTAATTAATTCACGGCAACATTTCTTGCAGGCATTCAATTATGACACAAAGAACAATGTGTGGAAAGATACAACGGTAAACAGTGAAGAGGTAAACGCGCAGTTTATGGATGATACCGAAGCACCTTGCGGGAGCGTGTCACGCGTTTGCAGATATAAACACGTTAATTTTGCTATCGTCACGGCAAAAGGATCACCGTTAAGGTACCTATACAATTAAGTAAAATAAAAAATATTTGTAAGCTGAGCAAGAATAATAAAGAATTGAGTGTCAAAAAAGCAAGAGGCTTTTGTTGAAGGTATCTTCAAGATTTTGTGTCAGTTTATTGAAGACGGTAAAAAAATGTAGACGTAACTAACCTAAGTTGTAATGATTTACATTAGTATTAGTGAAACAAGAGGCAATCGACGTATACACATGATACCAATATATGATACGGCAGGTATTTACTTCCTGTGACAGCTAGGTCACGACGTGATTGGCCATAGACTACGTCATCGGCCATAGCGACCAATGACCGGTGCAAGTCCTATTCAAATAAATTAAAAAAAAAAACTTTCAAAATGTATCGCTGCAATTGATATAAAAGTACTCAGTGCTATAAAAAACAGAAGAATAGAACCGCGAATATGTGGGTGGCGTCGATTGGACGCGATGACAACACAAGCTTTGACCAGTCACCCGGTACTATCGGTGGCGCGATCTGCCCACACCAGCTGCCCTTTGAAATATAAATGCTTGCACTAGTGATACAATATGAAAACGATTTTTACCGGTCAAATAAATGTCACGTTAGAAGGTGTATTTGTTTACCGATTTTTCACGTACTTGACTAAATTAATTGACGCGACGATTTCTTTGTTTTCTTACATATTAAATAACTTTTAAAAAATCCTTCATAGTGTTAACTATTTTAAACTCATTTTTAATATTCAATCGATCAATATTATAAACCTGAAATTCATTCAACGTATACATTGCCTTACGAGCATCATTTTATGAGTTGGGTTTTGTTAAGTCGTGCGTCATACTAAGTTTCGACTAATTTGGCATCATTAAAACCGGACTTTTATGTGAAACCGAATGTAGCGTAGATTACATGACTCATATTGCGCGAATGATAAGCGCGAATGATGACGCTCGTTTGGCCTCTCAAATTGCTCATTACTATCGTCCAGATAGCAAAATATAATGGACGGTTCTCACATGCACCAGGAGAGGGAACAAACTGTAAATTTTCGCACAGACAAGAGCTGCTACTCTATCTGAAATCTCAGTTCTATACGGTAATTCCCTGCGGGATACTGAAAAGTCGTAAATTTACATGGGGCCCGTCATTTGTGGGGGCGGTGCACTCCGCGCCACGAATTTATACCTCCCATTTTTATGGCACACCGTTCGTCGGACGTGATTTTTGACAACAAGTTAAAATTTGCATTTTATATAATACGTCGGTTTTATGGCCCCCGCGATTGAGGTGATACGGGCCGCTTTTATTGAACAAAGGGGAGTTTGTTTTATAAACTGACTCGCACGCCCTATTACATTGGGACCAATTACCACCGCTGAAATGCGGGGGCACTGCAGTGCATCTCTGCCTATCCTTTCGGGGGTTGAGGCGTGATGGTGTAGCTGGCTCTGTTTCTACGATATAACGCACCTTGTTCTCGTGACATTTGTATTCTTGATCAAAACAAGAGACACTCCAACGCGAAATGGAATGTATCTTATTTTGTGACATTTTTGACGATCCATAGGAACTTTAATGGTATCTAATTAATGTTATAATTCTCATAATGTTTTGGATGTTTTAACAACTAACAGGAAACACAAACATTTTAAAAACACTTGTCTTCGATTCAAAGATGTCGAAATGCCCCACACAATTTTATTTTTAAAATATTGACACAGTCCAGTTGGCTCCTGGAAGCCCCGGAGATAAAAGCATCCCTGCGTGTAGTGGAAAAAAACTTAAATTCAAAGTCGCGGACAATGTTCCGTGAACTTATTTATTTTCGCTTTTTTACAGGGAAGCGATAAACTTGGCGATAGTAAATTTGAAAAAGGACGGAGTTATAACTACGCTTTGGCGCAAATGGATTACCTATAACAAAAAGGTAGATTGTGGCGCACTCAAAGACGAGGTGAGCCTTAAAATCGATAACTTTGCTCTTTTGTTATTGTTGTTTGTTAAAAATAAATGGCAATTTATAAGTGCCATTGTAGGCCTATATAAAATAAATTATTTGACTTTGACTACCACATTATAATAATTTGTTTTGAACAAAAGTTGTTACTGGTAAGTTTTGGGCAATAAAAGATTTGACTTTGACTACCACATTATAATAATTTGTCTGGAACAAAAGTTGTTACTGGTAAGTGTTGGGCAATAAATATGTCCTATGTCCACCATAATTTACACTGTCTTACAACACTCGCTTCCGCTAGCATCACGCGACGCGTATGCAGTCATCGTTCCACCTGACAATGTGGAGCTAACTACCAACTTCATTCCACTCCCTAACATTCCTCAGAGAGTGGAATGACTTTCGTAGTGATTACTCCATTATTCCATGTTTATAAAATTTTAGAGCTAACGGTTTACTCTCAATACTAAATTCAAACATAACTTATCTCCAGGAAACAACAATAACAGAGATGACATTAGGCCAAGTGGCGGGGATTTTTTACGTTCTGGTTGGCGGGCTGGTATTGGCGTTGGGCGTTGGATTGGTCGAGTTCTGCCAACATGGTCGTGCTGAAGCCGCACGCGCCAATGTGCCGCTGAGGGCTGCATTGCGTGCTAAAGCTAGGCTCGCGACTCGCACCGAGCGCAAGACCCCGCCACAACGGAGCCAGAATGACCACGATCGCCTTGGATGGAATGGGACTGCTTTTGCTGGGGTTCGTACTCGAAAAGATTAATCATTAAATTTAATTAATTAAATTAAACATTAAATTCGACTTTTTTCTTATTTTTAGCACAGGCATTGTAGTTCTTTATTTATTGAAAGGGTACAACTTTTTAATAGCTTAATATAGGTAGGTGCATAGTCAACCATGCTAATAATCAACGAAAATAACTGACCGTTAGATAATGAGCTAGCTATCGTGAATTTCAGAATTGCGAGAAGAATAAATACTTTGATGGGATTGGCGTAGAACCGCAAATATGGAGCTTTCCTATACAATTGACTAAAATAATTAATTATGCAACATTTCTGATATATATTCCGATAAAATTTGTTAGAATTTATTTTATTATTGCATTTAATTAATTTTTTATTCTATGTTCAGTACAATGACTACCTCCTAGGCAGAGATCTGTTCAGGAATGTTCACCGCAAGATGTATTAATTAATATGCTACTACGTAAGTGCTGACCCCATCGAAGTTGTCCATCGATCATGACTCATGAGTGACCCTAATCCGAGCACAATCTGTGGTTCAAAAATACACCAAGCCTACCTATTAACTATTGCCTGAAATTTTAAACCAAACTTACCTGATCGTGATTTGTGGTGCATATTCCCCTCATTCGTGTGACAGTGTGTTGTACTTACCCACACATAAGTATATTATATGTGTTACCAATAAGAACAATGAGTACCTTAGTGCCTTTTTAGGGTTACAAGTACCACATCTACAGGATTTCCGGGCGAATCAATTGTTGAACGTATACATTATAATGTAGCCAAATAATGTTGTCGTTTTCAAATAAAATATAGATGAGGAATGTAATTAATTACGTCATTTCAGAAAAAACTTATCAGACCCTATTACTATTTTAGCGCAAAAGGGAAGATCTTCCAGCCAGGCGGGTGGTATGCCCCGACGGTTATTATCGGGATCTTGTATATATTTTACTTGCTTCGAAAACTCTTATAGCGCGATTCAGGATTGTAATGAGAATTGTCTATTGTTCTGAAAGCGTCTGCGGCGCCATCTGTGTAGCTTGTGGTGCGGTTGAAGTGGTCGCTACACTATCTATAAGTAACTAAAAGCCCGACAAATTAATAAAATAGCTTAAAAGCAATATTGCGAGCCTGCAAGTATTAGGTCAATTGTGTTTTATGGGATATAAAATTAAGAGTCTAATAATTAAAAAAAAGCATGTTCGTCCCCTGTACGTTTGTAATAAAATTAAGGCCCAAGATGATCCTAACCTAATGAACGTTCGTGTCTCAGGATCGCAAGTGTACATTCACTGGCACTAGTGACTGTACTTAGTCTTATGTGTATCATTGTACTTGTTATAACATATTATACTAACATCATCTATAGCAATGCATCTGTTCGTTTTTCAGTATTTTACATCAGGCACCCAAGTGTCCCAGGAGGATGCGGTTCACGCCAGCTTCACGCACGTCTGATCCGCGGAGAAGACCGGCGCCAACGTGCGTCAGTCTTCAATCACCAAACAACCGAACAACGTTGATCTCTATCAATTGTAAGCGAATGTAAACCTAGAAAGCACTTGGAGCTTCATACAATTCAAACTACCTATTCAAAAGAGCTGCCATAAAGGAGTTCCTATTTTTAATGGACTTCACTAAGGAGGAGGTTCTTAATTCGGTTGTATTTTTTTTTATGTTTGTTACCTCAGATCTCCGTCATTTATGAACCGATTTAGAAAATTATTTTTTTATATGAAAGGCTATGCTTACAAATAAGTCCCATTTGACCCATTGATCCATGAGGAATTGAGAGGACTCCTCAAAATTTATAGGCATAGCAATTTTGGTATTTTTTTATTTTGACATTTGTAATCCTTAGAGTCATCTTCGCATGGCAATACTTAGCTCTAGCGTCGCGGCTCCTTAGCGCTTGTAACTATACAGTTCATACGAAATTGTTCTTAAGTGGTCATGTAGTTTAATCCCCAAAAGTAATTTTAACGTTTACCTTATTACGTTTATATACTATGTATTCGCTTCAAATATAAATTGTTCTGTTCCAATGTACCTAGATGATTATTAAAAAATATAATAATGGATTATGTACGCGTAGTAATATTAATCTCGAAAATAAGTAACAAAATTATAAGATTTGTTATTCATGTTATATCTGTAGGTGTAGTAGAAACATTGTATGACGTTCTATAAACTAAAATAAATATATCATCTACATAATATACAAAATATACAATTTGAATACATATAACTAGCATTCTTATCATATACAGCTATAAATGAAACTTGTACCGTATATTTGTGATTTGTTAAACATATGTAAATAGATAGGTACACACATGCGAAGTTCAACAAAACGGGTAAAAACTTAGGTAGATACATGTTTAAATCATAAGAAGACAGTGCAAACATTTTCGCAATATAGTACATGTAATAATTTGTCGTCAGTTTTGAGTCTACCCTGATATTTCAACCTACACAGAGCTACTGCTGTCTGTCTTCGAAGACCTAACTACTAAGGCTACGATCTGAGAATCGTCAGCTTATTTTTTTTAGCCTAGCGCCCGTAGCGACAATTTTGCTTACATGAGTTATTAAATATTAATTACCTAATGTAATAAAAAATGTATGTGAATATACCTACTAATATTTAGAGGTTTTACTCAATGTTACTGTAGGCATTCGCTAGTTAGTGCTGATCAAAGTACCTACTAAATAATAGGTACATGTTATTATTATACCGTAATCCGTGAGTCTTCCGTTGTCAACGCTTAACCACCTTGTTTGTTACGAGGTAAGGTAACATTTCAATTGTGAAATAATGTAATAGATCCATCGATCTTTAGGAAATTCAATTACAAAAAAAAATAATAACACCGTACCTACTAAGTGCATGTAAACGTTACTAATTCACCTTTTTTTTAAATTAAATTCTATTCACACATAATCGTTAGCACATTAAAACATTTAACATTCATATTGCACCTTATTTATATTCTTATAGGGTCTAACAAAAATTGTATAGATCATACCGATGACGTAGGAGATAAATTTAAAAAGTGAAAGGGTTTCAGTCCGAGAAGCTGCTCATACGATCACGATAGGCGACCTGATTAACGCAGTTGGTAGTGGCCTTGCTTTCTGCGCCGATGGTCCCGGGTTCGAATCCTAGTAGGGACAAACTTTGCATGATGAGCATGAGTGTTTGTACCCGAGTCATGGATGTTTAATATCTATATTAGTATTATATACCGAGTTCCCCCCTCAGTCCATTGTACGGTACCCATGGTCTTCTCAAATTTTCTGTGGGACAGAAAAGCTCAGAATTTTATCTATTTTATGGAACCTTGATAAGCTAGTGAAAATAAACTGCCAAATTAATCAAGTATAATTGTTAAATAATCTAACTATACGTACCTATAGGATATTAAATGGAAGTAGGTAGGTAGTTGGAATAGAGTCTTAAAGGTATAAAAAATGAATGAAGACCGGTAGTAAATATTTCTAGTCGCATTTCATTCAATAAGTTTGAATAGGTGTCATTGTAAGTTAACAATCGACCTCATTAGGGCAGTCGGTAGTGACCCTGCTTTCTGCGCTGAGGGTTCCGGGTTCGAATCCTGCTAGGGACAAACTTTGTGTGATGAGCAATGAATGTTTGTACCAGAGTCGTGGATGTTTAATATCTATATGAGTATTATATACTGAGTTCGCCCTCAGTCCATTTTACGGTACCCTTACTAAGTAAAGCGTCCCACACTAAGCAACGCTTGTAAGCGTTGCTTAGTGTGGGAGCGTATAGTTGGTGGGTTCGTCCATTAGCTATTAGTAATTTCTAATAGCAGTAAGACTTAATTTAAAATAACGTATTTATTTAATGGATCTCAGTATAATTTTTAAACATAATCATAACATTTTGTCTGCATAAGTATATAATTATTATAAGACTCTTAAGCAACTTATCAACGTCAAGCAATAAATGTACCTCATGAATGGCATTCCAGTAAGTTATGAAATACAAAAATAGGGTACCGTTTGGAACCTTTAGATACGGAACTCTAAAAATGGCACGATTCATTTAAATTCTTAAAATATCATAGTTACTAACAAACAAATTTAAGAAAAGTACGTTTTATTCCAATCAACAAGCACGTAATATTTACATACTCATATTTGTGGAGGCATGTATTTATTGGTTTTTTTACTTATAAAATTGTAGAATATCATTTAAAAGTGTATGCCACGCCTTATATACATACATTACAGTATATAGGATGTTATTTTCTTCGTAACGAAAACTGACACCATGGATTCAACACATGATTCTCGACCTCCCGAGTTGAATTATACGCAATTTTTCAGTATGTTTAAATTTATTTCAGCATGAAATCATAACAGAAGTCTATATCAATGTGATTTTGAATATAAAGAAACAATTACTAATTTAGTACTTAAACTGAAATGTTACTTAAAAATCGATACGCTCGAGCGCGCTCTTAAATCAGCAGTTTCACTCGCACGTCGGGTTTTGTGTGGAGCGTTGTGTTGTGATCGCGTTGTTTACGATACATTGCGGGCTCAAAAGTTACAACAACCTACAACCCATGACTTACGACATAAATAATTTGTATCTTTTTATTATAAGCATTAAGTGTAATCTTACCCAATGTTTTCGTTACCATGCCCTTACACTTTATATAATATACACATCAGAGAAGCAGGAAAAACCGGTTAGTAATTGAAAGTAGCTTTTGAAGAAGATGTAGAAATACACGAACTTATGAAATGTTTTAACAATATTTGGATATAACATGTACTTACCTATTATATTGTATAACTTATGTAGCTTTAATTAAATATTGTCCAGTTATAGCATTGTTTTATTTGTATAATATGATATACTTATTCTTAAAGAGAATAAGTATATCATAAGAAGGCTTAAGGTCGCTCAACGCGCAATGGAGAGAGCTATGCTCGGGGTTTCGATGCGCGATAGAATCAGAAATGAAGAGATCCGTAGACGAACTGGAGTAACCGACATAGCTCAAAGAATTGCCAAGTTGAAGTGGCAGTGGGCAGGGCACATAGCTCGCAGAACCGATGGCCGTTGGGGCAGAAAGGTTCTAGAATGGCGACCACGAATCGGAAGACGAAGTGTAGGACGGCCCCCCACAAGGTGGACTGATGACATCACACGCGTCGCAGGAAACCGGTGGATGAGAGTGGCGGAGGACCGTGATGTGTGGAAGTCGTTGGGGGAGGCCTATGTCCAGCAGTGGACGTGTATATCGGCTGATAGATAGATAGATGGATACTTAAAAAAATCAAAAGTGGTGCGTACACGTTCAGATATTGATACAATTTGTATGCTACCATGTGTAGTAACATAATGTACAATGGCTGAACTAAAACACTCAAGCAAACAAAGTTATTGAAAATCAATTTTACCAAATAGTTTTTTTTTAATTAAAAAAAAATATGAAATATCTGCCGTATTTTGTATTCAAATATATTAATTTTATATAGTAGATTTATACACAAAACATATTACCTATCGTTATATAGAATTAATTTATTATACATTCAAGACTACCTAGCGCTAGATTAGTACGAGTATCGTGTGAGAGAGATATACCTTTATACCTAGCAATGAGATAGGGGAGATAGAAAATATCGCAGATACTTAAGCATAACCTTTCAAGCGGCAGACTTTTTTTTCTATAAATTATGAGGCTTTTTCGAAACTCGTGATACAGAGACATCTATGTTACTGACTTGAAAACTCTGTCAATCTCGTTTGCCTTAACAAGCGATAGATTCAGCACGCGAACCTTTACTCAACATAATATCCAAATACACCTTCCACAGGTCTGACTGTTTTAAGTTGTATATTCAACTACTTACTCTACTAGATGGCTCTTTTTAGAATAGTTCGATCAAACCTTTTCATTCTCCATTCTCCTTTTTCAAATCGCTTTAAATTAATAAGTATTCGATAGCGTTGGGACGTTCAAGTTTTTGTTGACTAAAAAACATTAATAATCGGACTTTAAAATTGATGTCTCTGTATCACCTCATCTATAAAAAAAATACAACCGAATTGAGAACCTCCTCGTTTTTGTAGTCGTTTAAAAATCTGACTTTAACAAGTTCCACATCAACGCAAAGGTGGCTTAAGATATAGTATTAATTAATTATTAATCATAGTAGATGGTGACACTGGTGCTTCCAGAGTATTAAAATGTACTATAGACGACAAAACTGCTTGAACACCCTAAGGTCTATTTTCATAGGAATACTTTGATCAAGCCTACGAATAAAAGCTCAAGTATACTCACACTCACTATAGGATTTACGAAGATGGAGGACACTGACAACATGCAGGAGTTCCTGCTTATACAGCTAAGTCTCGTATCCAGGTCATTTTAAAACCGCGATTTTACAAAGAGCTATACGAATACGAACTAATAGTCTTTACGCGCGAAGCTACAGCCCCGGTGCCCCATCCAATAAATATCTTAATTTATTACACTGGAGATTTAAGTAGGGATTTAGCAGCGCTTGTGAACAGTGAACTAGGCCAGTGCAACTAGTGCTTTATTGCCATCGCAAGTTTAAAGAAAATTATGAACCGGGGAGAACCGCAAAAGTATACCTACGAGATATTGTGAGCATTTCTAAGATTTTTTTTTACACATCTAATCATTTCTAAATAGCCAAGCTATCGTGCCTACTGATTCTCATGCCTGTGTTTACTGTCTTAACATCTACTCCGTGGGTTATATACGAGTATTACGCGAGCGTGCTCTGCCGTTGAAATATTCATTTGGTAACTTTTACGAAAGGCTGAAAATCGAGAGATTTCGACTCGCTTCAGTGGAACTTGTTTTTTGTACTGTTTTATGTAGAGTGCTTATAGCATACAACGAAGGTACGTGTATACGTTCTGTCACGTGACTACGTGACATGACGTTACATAACTTGAAGACCGATCTATCATGACTTGGTTTTTATATACAACTTATTTAATTTCACTTAAACCTTCAACCTTATTGCGTTTCGTTTTCTTCGTTTTATTCTACGGTGTTATGATAACGAGTAGGTAAGTAGGTAGGTGGGTACTTGATCATGATAATGCTTTTATCGAGCGAAAGTCAACTTGATGTAAACAAGTTAGTTACTCCCCTAATGCGTTTGAATAATGTTGTTAGTTTTACGGAAACTCGGTTGTAATGCGAACATTTACCCAGTATAAGTTTTTACTAACCCTTATTAATAATATACGAGACAATATAGGTTCGATTTAACACTACATAAATTAAAGTAGTTTAGTTGTAAGCTTAGATAAACTTAAAAGGGGAAGGTTGTAAGTAAATTAAAGTATACTCGATCAATTCCTATCTCTGCCGCTCAGATAAAGAACCTGCAGAATTTAAATAAATAATCATGTGCTGTTAAATTCCTGGCAGGAATCGCTACACTAGAATATTCAAAGGCTTCGCAGCGACTTTAACATGCTAAAATGCACGAAACAACCTGGCAGCCGTCAATCTACCAGTAAATTGATTTGAGGAATACTTTCAGAATATATTGAAAAAAAAAAGGATTTTCAGTTAGGTAGGTTAACAGGATTAATACATGTATATTGCTCGACTTATAAACATTACTATTTGTTTACCACTAAGCTTTAGTGGCAGAGGTGCTAAAGATAAATAAGATTTAATGTCCATTGAAGTTTTGTATATAAAAGTGACACAAAAATGACGTTGTGACCGATGAATTCACATGGCAGCGCGAGCAAATTCAAATGGGTTACCATGAATTTCCACGTGTATAAACAGCGAATAAAGAATACTTAGTACTCATTATGTATAAATTCATCCTTCGTTCCTGACGGATACGGAGATCTAGAATTATACAGGGTGTAAAGGGCATAGGAACGAAAATATTGTGTAATGGAACATTTAATGCCTATTCTTATAGAATGATTGAGTTTTTGGTCAAAAGTCGTGGGTTACAAATGTTGTAATTTTTAAGTGTATAATGAATCGCAATCCACGCTATGACAGTATAATGCTTCGCGCGATACCCTTCTCGAGCGTTTCAGGTTTTAATTTACATTCAAGTTTGAGGCCTAAATAATTAATTATAGTTTTTTTATCATAAATTCAAGTTGAGATAGACTTATATTACAATTTCATGCTAACACAATTTAAAAATACTGGAAAAATTCGTGTAACCTATGAAAAGATCGACGGCAAATTCCAACTCAGGGGGGCCTAGAATCATGAGTAGAACCGATGGTATCAGTTTTTTTTACGAGGCCACTTACACCCTGTATATCACCAGAATGAGCATATACATACTTATAAGTAACAAAGTAGATTTGTGGGTAACAAAACTAACCAAATCACTCATAATATTGTTATAAAACTATCAGCTGTATTATTCACCTTCCGTTGGGCTGTGCCAAATATGTAACTAGGAGGCTGGGACTAGTTGGCAATGGCCCACCCACCTATACAAGACGCTATCAGTTGCTGGCAGAAGGCCCACAGAACTCTCTCATATACCTACAGATGTAGACAAAAAGAAACCATTTGTTAACGTTGTCTTATTTTGTTGACTAGTTGTGCCCGCGACTTCGTACTCGGTTGACTCGAGTTTTTTGGCTAACTCCTTCACTATCCGGAAAATAGTATTCTAGATGTTGATCTTGTTACAAGCTGTAGCTATGCAAATTTTAATTAAAATACTTCCGGTGGTTTTCAAAACAAACAAACGCAAACAAATATCAGAAATTGTGGATTCTCCGCTGTTCCCCCCAACAAACCTCCAGATTGCCACCGGCGCCCAAAGAAGGATGAAGAAAGCATATTGGGTGGAGGAAGGATGAGGAAAAGTTGACAGCATTTCCTCTTTAGTTGGCCAAACTGGTCCGATAAAATTGAATCCAATTTTGATATTTTCTGGTAAATAATGTTATCACCCGCTCCATGCTAGTTAAACATATTACTTTTCAGCATCGCTAATACTTAGGTCAAGACACTCTGTTAAGCCAACGACTACGAGCGTATTCGTTTTCATTCATCTAGTCACTAGCTAGATGAATGAAAACGAATACGAATAATATAATCACTAGATTCTAGTGAATAATCCATAGTAGGAGTCATTTCTTAAACCTGGGTTACATAATTATCATGATTTTCCTGACAATTTATGTTACTACATTGAATGTTGGATAAACATGTACCTGCGCCGGCTGTGCTTATTGCGCCAACCGAACTATGCATGGTGAAATTGCAGCAAGGTAGCAAACTTTAGCGCGTATTAGTGTCACCAGGCTTGTTGCCAACTTGAAATTTAACGTCATTTCTTATAACTCACGGCATTTGTGTACGTTTTTTAAATGCAAACAAATTAGTTCAGTGGAGCTCGGATACGACGGAACTGGAAATAGAAGCCGGGGATTAAATTGCTTTAGAGCGCGCCGGGAGCTTCATGAGCGAGTGGTTACGTAGTTGCTGACAACGAGTCGCGGTGCGAAGTCATAAGCTTGTGTATTGTGTGATGGAGCTTATTTTGGCATCCCCGGGTGGATTCCAATTTAATATATAACTGCGAAAATTTGCGGAAACCAAGTCTACTATCTACATTTAAGTGAGCTGACATAGCTTTTTGAAGCGCTAATGAGGTTGCTGCAGTATTTACGCTCAGTAAACAAGCTATCATTAAAATTGCATTTATGAGATTTGCATATTTGTTTGCAGTCAAATTAAAATCAGTTGGGTTTTTGGTTTCCTATTTTACTTGAATGATTTCTTTGCAAAGCTATTATTTATTGGTCGAAGCTTGCCTTCTGTTTAATTGAGACATCGGGTAATCGGGTCTTATTTATCTACCATAATCATTTCATAGGTAGGTATTTACGAAGAATAGAAGAAATTTTCTGATCCATTATCTACCGATATAGTTACAAATGTACCTCACCGTTCAAAAACTAGATATTTTGAAGCAAAGATAAACCTCGCGGATGTCTTGACAGCTTAGTCGATCCAGATCAAATTTGCTTACCGCTCCGAAGCAGGTAGTCGAGGCAGCTATTACAAATTGATGGGAATAAATCAGGTCGAGTTCAAATTGCACAGATATAGCCAATAATCAATTTTCTTGATGAGATTGAAATGAAGCTTTGCCGAATTTCGCGTTGATTCGTGTTTTTGTGTTGCTGACACTAGTGACACTAAGTAGTACTTACACCACATGTGGACGGCGCTTGGGCATCCGTAGGTGGATTTTATTCCGGTAGATGGTTTATATTGTCATAATTGATAAATTTTAATTACCTTTCTAACTGTGCCCACCTAATATTTATGTAAATATGAGAAAATCTAGGTTTGGTGCCGTGATTTTTGGTTGTTGGTGTGACATTCAACTATGTGGAGACGTTTGAGAAGTGAAGTAAAAGTTTTAAAAAATTATAAGGCTTTCTAAAATTATATCTATTCCAACTTTGCTCAGTTATACTACACAAAGTTTGCTAACCTGTAATATAGTGAACGAAAGTTGTTTCATACAAAAAAAAATACAACCAAATTGAGAACCTCCTCCTTTTTGAAGTCGGTTAAAAAAGCGATTTTCAAAATGCAACGTGCGGTGCGGTATCCTAATAAGCGTACGTACCTTAATCAAGCAAGCGTGCAACCTATTTCCACAGCTATGAGGTATAGGTTCGCGTGTTTTAAAGGAAATTGTGCATAAAACCGTTAGATCGCTGATACATTTCTAGGTCGCGGTTGCATGTCGCGTTTTCAATCTAATGGATGCAAGTTGCTTGGCTTTTTTAAGCATACCGTGTTATAAAGATGGTCGCACATTGGTCATTGAATGAGCTTTCTTATTTGTATGCAACCTCTCCGATGTAAGAGTCTTGCTTCTGTGGAAAATTGTCTACCAGATCTTTTTTGTCTCCCGCTTTGCAATGGAGGGAAGTGGATAATTTCCTCCCAACTCCTCCTATTTTTATCTTTCGATTAATTTCGTGCGGGTTCCAAGACAATTAACGTTATCCCGGGACTCGCCGAGGGTCAAACCTCGGTGTCTTCATTGGACACCACTGTAGATCCTGGCTTACAGGAGTAGCAGTGGTTGGAGTGTGTGGCGGGCGCAGTCCCATAAAAGAACCTCTCTGATATAATCGCACCGAATGTGGCTGTTTGAGGGACACAACCTGATGACGTCATCTGCTACAGTGACGGTGGTAGTGGCGGTAAGGAAAAACTTCAGCGAGTCCTGCGTGCATTTGGCTCATGCTTAAAGACCTCATTCTGATTTTTAACTATCCAGCTAATATTATATAATATAGTCTAAGCCAAAATGCGGCGATTATGGCGGGTGCCTTTTTCAGTTTTAGCACCCCTAAGTTCGTCCGATAGGATTTTTTACCTAAAAACAAACGATGCTTTGTCGTGTGAGGTTTGTGAGAAAGGTCTTATTGGACGTGTTGTCTTTATATTAAACTAGTTACTGCGGCCTCACTGGCAGTTTATATATGAAAAAGTTGCCGAGGTTTATGTTGTTCAAGTATCTGTATCTCTCTCATTTGTAGGTATCTTCTTTCGTTATATATATTCAGCGTTTTGCTTGATTATTTGGTTATTAGATCAGTTGGTAGTGACCCTGCCTTCTGCGCCGGGACCCGGATTCGAATCCTGGCAGGGACAAATATTGTGTGATGAACATGAATGTTTGTGCATGAGTCATGGATGTTAAGTATTATATACTGAATTCGCCCCCAGTCCATTGTGCGGTACCCAAAATACAAGCGTTGCTTAGTATGGGTCCGTATAGTTCGTGTGTTCGTCTGGCGATATTATTATTATTACTCACTGGAGCTTGAATTAATTAACTATGAAACTTTACACTCAAAATATAATTAAAGGAGCTCTTTCAGTGAATCTTGCCGAACTAGTTCAATAATGTGATCTGAAATGAATACTCAATTACAATCCGAATAGCTTTATTCAAATTCAAGCGCAGTCGCATTCGCCTATCCGACAAAGGTCATCGTCAGTTAATTAACTTAATTGGAAAATCTAAAATAGAAGGCGGATATCGCATAAGCTCTTTATTAATCAGACCTCCCTCTGAAAATTGGAAATGTGGATATGGTAGATGATTAAATTATGAATTAAATTATGCCCAAGGGGTGGGAATTTCTTTGCTCAGCGAGTAGCTTTGGCTATCCAGCGAGGAAATGTGGCTAGCGTCTTGGGCACGATACCGCATGAGCCAAATGTTTTACACTTTTTGTACGACGTTACTGGGAACTGCTCTCAGATATGACGATACAGAGATATATGACCTTACTAGCTGCGCCCTGTGGTGTTACCTGCGCAAAAAATCATGCCGATCCTTTGCGCTAAGAAAAATTAAAACAAATCTAGCCCACGGGAACCATACATTTTACCAGGATAAAAAGTAGCCTATGTGCTATTCCAGACTATAATCTATCTCTGTGCCAAATTTCATCCAGATCCGTTCAGCCGTTCTGGCGTGATTGAGTAACAAACATCCATCCATCCATCTATCCATCCAAACTTTCACATTTATAATATTAGTATAGATGCATTATAATGAAATTGAAAATATTAGGGAAATGGATATTAATGGTCACAGCCGTACCTCTGAAATGGTACCGTACATTTATTTTTTGCCCGACTTCCAGATTCCAAAACGAAATCAGTTTTGGTGCCCAATTTCGAATTGAATCTCGAAGCTTTGTCGGTAACATTTATTCCGTAGTCGCACTTTTCGATAAATAAAAGATAGTAACGATGTTTAAGAGTCGCAATGCGGCGCAATTTTTTTTTTAATCGTAGCGAGTAGCGAGCTTGCCAGCATCATTGTGCGCACCGGGAAATACCGTTTATGGAATCTGATTTATATTTTACATTTCGAAGTTTAATTGCCAATCCTGTAAACGTTACAATTATTAATATACTACATATTAAATAACGCGTATCTGTAGACTTTTCGGTGAAGTACTAATTCTAAGAAAATGTTGAGAAGCAGCATTAAAATGACATAATATTCATACGTAAAAGTTTAAAACATCGATTTTTAAAAAGGAATTTAAGGATACATATTAAACTCTAGTGATCCCTTATTTACGAGTACTACAACTATCAAACTCATCATCTATAAAATATAAGATTATATTCTATAAATCAAAAACAAAAGCCACCCGTCGCAGTTCCGACTACTTCAGCCACTTGAAACGTTATACAGGCTACAATTTTCCGCTGAAGCACCTACAATATTAAATGCCTCGAAAGCATCACTATTGAAGCTTTCTCCTAGCATTGAAGTAAAAACTTCATGGACGAACTATACTCATTTTCACTGCATTGTTTGTTTTTATTATTGTATCGGGTGTAGGAATATGATATAGGATATTAGATCAATGGTGCAAGTTAACAATTTCAAAGTGTACCGTATTATTTCCTGTCCCCAAATTCACAATTTTAAGATAAAATCTAATATTTACTGATTCGGTTCTTAAATTGAAACTTGCATACATTTTCGATTGAATCGTGGATCCAATATCGAACCGAATCGAAGATTAAACACAAAGACACACATACGCACACGAGACGAATAAATTACTAATTGAATCGCTTCGGTTAATCATCAAAATAAGGTTAAGTTCTGAACCAACTTACTGGTGGAGGGTACTTCAATATATAAAAAAAAAAACTACGACTTCACTATACAAAAAAAAGACTACTACACTATACAAAAAAAGGCATGAGTTTTACCATAGTTGTAAAACGTGAAATGAATCTTCAAAATAACCATCACAATTAAACTAGTTAAATCAACAACCATCATATTAACTAGCTACATTTTGAACGCAATCGACGCTAATTTCCGAGTTTCGTATCACCGCAGTGACCGCCGTGGTTAGTGCTTTGAAATTCCAAAGGAAATTTGGATACACGGAAATATAGTCGGAATTAATGACTATGCAGTTTCAGTATTTAACTTAATTCAGGTGTGGAGTGGTTTCAGAACCTAATTTAATTAATGTGTAGAGACGTTAATTAATGTATTATTCATATTTTATACTAAATTATTCGAAACTTGCTATGCAGTTCCTTATTCAATAAAGGTGTCGACCTGTATGTAGGTGCATATACTCGTACATTTGTTCAATATTTGAGCTCCTGATATGGGACAATAAAGTGAATTCTAATCTAATTTATTCTCAACTATCCAATTTATTCGTAACCCTCAGCAAAAGACAGCCACTTAATATGAATAACTCAATAATTTACCATCTACTGTTCAAACGCTACTCAGCGTTCCTACTTTAAATTCAACCTAATCATAATCGTAATCGTCTCAGTTTGGTGGGACTTAAATATTTGAGTAGCATGCCGGTTGGACGCTTAAGTAATTTACCAATTCAAAGAAGGTACTAAACCACAGAAAAAATCACCAAAGTCTGACTGCAATGGCTATGATCATGACAGATAGATAGATGGGCTTTGAAAAACTGTAAGGGTTCTTAGATTGATTAAACCAGAAAACTTCGTGGTTCAAAATATAGACCGCGGTAGAAAGGATATAGTGGGAACGACGTTCAATCATAATATTCTATATTTTTAGTCGACTAAATTCAAAAATATACGCATCACGACGCTGTAAAAATCGTTCGTTTTTCAAATAGAAGGCGCAACTGATCGTATTATAACTGCCAGTGGTCTCGTGTGCATGCTCTCTAATCGGCAAATAGAAATGGCTGACAACAAGAATCCTGGACTCGTGCACGTCATCCCTTTGTAGTTTTCAGCGCACACGCCTCAGAACCCTCATTCCACAGCGCAGACATGTCCAGCTTCGTGAGCGGTCAGTCGTGATCCCCAGCTGCCTTTGTGGTGCCGCTTTGGTGTTTAATAAATGCTGTGTTTTATTACCCTTCAAAAGCTGCCTTCACGACACGGCGATCGGAATGTGCACGATTCAACACGCGAAAGCTCGCGAACGCAATTGTTAGTGATGCGATAGTATGGTACATTTTGACTCCGTTTGAAAATACACAATAATTGTCGATAAGAAAAAATATAGGTTCATTTGTCGATCTACAAAGAACTTACTTTCATTCTTCTTCTTCTTTCTTTACGAAATGAAATGCAATGAAATAAAATGGATATGCAAACGGCCTCACCCACAACTTTGCGGGTGTTTGGCCAATGTCAAGTAATTAATAGCAATAAAACATTAAATAAATACACATTATAAATAAAATAGTGGATGCGACATGATGATATGAAAATGGCGTCCCGACAGAATCCTCAGTGATCTAACTTTCATTCAAACAGAACACTATTATTTTATACTATTACACTTTGACATTTGATTTGATAAGAATTAATTAAGAAATTACGTTATACTTGTACCTTAATTAGTGAACCGTTAATAAACTATTCTTATTCTCATTTCATATCGAAAAGTAATCGCTTCTATTGATGAGTATTTAAGAATTAAATGTTATTTTCCAAATTGTATAGCTTAGGGTCAAGATTAATTAAACTTTTTTTATATGTAATACTATGTTTTATTTATATTTAAACCAAAAATCTGACCAGTGTGGGTTTCAATAACAGCTTCTCAACCTACTACAGAAAATTGTATTATTGGACAAATATATTCTAAAGAATTGGAACAGAATAAGTACATTGTATTATTAGTATTACCCAAATTATAACTGATATTGAGCCTCCGTTTGGTGACCGCAGTGTTAAAATATTGTTTCAACTGAATGGGGTCGCGCCGAGTGATCGGCGGCGGGGGATGGCGGCCCGAGGGGCTCACGATTGCCTCTTCAGAATAGGAAGTGTTGACATCTTCGCAGCCACCTGACTGACCTTCCTCTCGACTCGAACAATTGAACATTGACCGATTTCTCTTGATACATATCCGTTTGAACTCCAATTTACCGGTAATACGTAGTATTGGAAATTTGGGACGTTCGTTGATCGAAAAATAAATTCAGTTTCGTGCTATTTTCATTTATATACACTCCGCGATATCAGATATCATTTTCTGTGTAGATATTGGACAAACACCAACACAATTTTTCAGCTCTGAAAAAGCATTTCATCAATAAACTCATTCATATCGTTTCACAATTTCCAGTATTCGTATTTACCAAACATGTCGACCGACCAAAAGTATTTTAAACGATTTCAATATTTTTCACATCCGTATATTGGCCTTTTTCAATTAACCCGCACAGTATCGACAGCCTTTTATAGACAAGAATAAAAATGCTAACAGAAAGAGATAGTAATACGTGGGGCATAAAATATGATGGCAGAGATGTGGGGAAGTGTTTTCACGAGATTTTGACGTCGTACACAAATAAGCCCATATTGCGTCAAGGGTGGGCCCAGCGAGATGTAGGCCAAACACTTGTGTATGTGCAGACATTAAATAAACACACTCACACTAATGCCTTATAATTCGCACGTGTTGGTATATCTATATGATGATATACAAGGTGTGACACAAACAGTGTAAAACATTTCAACAGATGAATCAGTAAGTTATATGGATCATGTTGATGTATAAAATAATCGTGTAAATGATATTGTGTTTTTTTAAACAAGGCAAACTCAGTACAGGTTGTAAGTTGAGCTAGAGGTTTCAGCTTTTGAGGTCAAAGGTTTGATTCCCATGCATATTTCGGAATAGGTTTTATGTACCTACTAATTCTGATTCCGTAACGAAAATTCGAGCTCAGTGCCTATTGTAATATTTCACGGCAAGTTTGGTCTAGTCCCGGTATAAGGGTTGTTAAATTGGAAGGCATATTATTGGTTATCATTGTTCTGAAACAATGTACTGTACATTTTGTGGTTGGTTCTAGCTTTGATTTATATCTGGTTGCAGACGATCGCACTAGTGGCAATGCAACTTAAGCATGAAAGAAAGAATGTATCTTATAAAAAAAAACAAGCAATCATGAGTTATTATACAACATGACTTTAAAAAAAATCAATTTTACTTCCCCAGTCTTAAATTTATCCTCACAGTGTACACACTGGAAAACATAGGTTATCATTTACTGGTCCTGGACACATTCATCCTTGGTAATTCATCCTAGTAAAAATATATAACAACTGATCCATAATTCGGGTACCCCGTCATCCCTCCTATAAAGTATAAAATATGTATAAAGTATAAAATATTATTCAGTAATTTAATAATTACCGAAATGTAAAATGTATTCTGCTGTGCCTGTATTTAATATCAACTCCAAAAATAGTGAAATCGAAAGTCCAGTGCTTGTGCTGAAAATATGATAGAGGAGATAATATGGGATTGCTAATGTGATTTGTGCTTACAGCTGTTTCTGTCTCACTATGTGCTGTTTAACTCTATCCAGGACTTATTTGATAGATAACACAAATAAATTATTTTTAAGGCAAATTTTGTGATATGTTACTTAACCATCTAAAAATTCTCATATCGCAGAAAAAGTATTTTATTTTAATATTTAAAATTAAAGTTAAAGTAAATAGGAAAACCAAAAAAAAATTACGAAAACAAAATATGTATCAAAGAGACCTTGTCCGGGTGGAATGGTGTGGTATGGTGTTCCTCGCTGTATTATCAAGCTAATTTTTTGAGCGAGGAAAGAGCCAGCCCTCCTGTCACCTGTGGAGGCAATCAACCTAGGTGACATTCTGTAGATAAACTATTTAGCGCTATGACTCCATGGGCCTAACGACTCTACGGCAAATGGGAGATACGTAGTTATTGTTTAATAGGGCGTAAAAATAAAATAAAAATTAAATTCTCTAAAATCAAGTGTTATTTATATTTGGCGGTGTCGAGCGCAGGTTTAAAGTTTTAATGCGAAGGAGTCCGGTTGTGTAGTAATTAGGAGGTGAGTGTACGTCGCACGAGCTGCGGCGGCGCGACGGTCGATAGCTGGAGCGACAGGCGGTGCCGGCCCGGGTCACGCCTGCAGCCGAGATCGATAGCGGCGCCGAGCTCGCACCGGGCCCGCCAGCCGCCAGTCCGCCGCGCGACACGGCGGTGAGCGGCGAACACAGCTCCGACCGCCGCGGCGCCCATGCGACTTCCGCGCGCGCCATGACCGGCGCCCGCCCCACCTGCGCGCCGCTGCTCCTGGCCCTCGCGGCTACCTTCCTACCGCAGGCCGACCATGTCGCGTGAGTACTACTATTTTAACGCCAACGTATAACTTTACTACACTTCCTCGATCGTAAATCTCGGCGGAGCAGTAAAACGGAATGCATTAGATTTATGATGTATGACGTGATTATTTTCCACGTTGATAACGCTGTAATTACCATTTTGTAAGGCGAAGTTTTAATCACTTTGGGAATGAGGTGTGAAAAATTCATGAACCGTCAACACTATTATAAGTTCAGTGACAATATTTTTCTCACTGCTTGGAGTGTACAACAGTTGATAGCGGCTGTTTAATAAATTCGTGACCTTGAAGCTGCGGTAATATCTAACTACATTTCATTAACAACCTTTACAACATTTATATGTAATTGTATTTGATTGGTTATTCCCTGTTAATTAATCAGTATTTCTTTTCATCAAACTCGTACGGAATCTAAGCTACCAAAAATCGCGCATTTTTTACATACACAGAGGGGAAAAGATATGTAGATATAAAAGGTGTTATATTCCCCCCACTATTTTTGCACAATGTGACGGAGACGAATAATATGTAAATGCCCAAAAGCTCAACGCTCCATGCGCCAACTCGCCGTTAAGCCTTGATACACGAGCCATTCCCGGATTCACTGCTACCGCAATGTTTGGATGATGTCATGCAATACTGTCAACCGGTGTACTATTTATTAAAATAAATATATGATCTTCACTTCCTATGTTACTGTTCTATTCCAATTACTATGTAATTAATATAATTTAATTACATTAATGAATAAAGTTCATTCTTGGATTGAGATGTCAATATTCATGAAATATTCATGAAACATGAAATAATTTACTTGTAAATGTTTATTAAAAACTAACCTAACTAACCTCAATCTCAAATCAAAATAAACAAATGGTAAGAATGCTTTTAATGCCTCAAACAAATAAACGAGGTCTCAAAGTGGTCCGAAAAGGAGATAACTCAATAATTATTATTAATAAAAAGATTAATTTCTACTTTTATACACTACTATTTATATTCATTTGGAATAAATTAATATACGTAATTAAATGCCTAGCCTATATGTTCACTATATCAGAAAATTAAAATTGAATATCGGAGAAAATCAAAACTCATACATTCCAGTGATGTCGTTATATATACTACCGAAAGAGGTCGTAGCTCTTCCTTAAAAACAAATGCCATGAAAATGCCATATTTTGAAACCTTATACACTATTCTATTCTAATTTATTTTAAGAATATTCTTAGCATATCAAAGATATAAATAAAACGATTATCTAAATATATTTCTAAAAAGCTCGTTTTGCTTCTAAGTAAACGAAATAACGTTAATCCTATAGAAACAATATTGTTATTTAAAATTCTTTGAACACATTTCACCAAAAGCTTCTAAGTAATTAAAAGCTGCGGGAGTTTGTTCAACTTTTTTTATTTTCTTTTGCAATTTGCGGGAATGTTTATCTGCTCGCCATCGTATAATCTATTTTGCGGTTGTGAGTTATAATGCCATAATGCCCATGCGGCATAATGCCCTCCTTTCCTGCAGCTGTGGTTTGTTCATTCAATATCGAAAATAAATGAGTCGCGTGCGGTCCTGCTAATTGCAACGGTATGCAGTTTTTTTTCATTATACATCTATTAAGATAAAAACATAGTGGCGGAAAATATTTACACATTATAACTTTATTTCATTGATTAACACTGCATATTACCAAATGAAGTATCTTGTTAAAAATACTATCATTTAAAAATCTACAAATAGTACATCAAACAATATTTATACATAAAGCCGACGATAAACATCAAAAGTAAAAAACCATTGTTTACCATTTTGAACCAAAAATATTTAATTACTGAGCATAAGTCCCTATGTATGTTTTTGTGTTTTTATTTTTTCCAAATCCAGGTCTTACCTGTCACTTTTAATAAATCCTTGGTCCATCTCGCTGCTGGCCTGTCCACGCTCCTGAGTCCAGTACTCCGTGCTCTACTCGTGTACTTTATTTCCCGACCGGTTCTCCATTCTAAAAAAAATTGAGTTGTGTGTAGTGTTAGTTACACCACTTAAACTCAAGAACGAGTGGGCCGATTTTTATGGTCTTTTATTTTTTTTATTTGTTTCCGCATAGCAGAATAACTATTAAAACATGGGAAACAAAATATTTTTCTCATTTGAGGTAATCAAACATCTGAGGTGGTACAACGTTTGTTGGGACAGCTAGTTAAATAAAAAAATAAACATAACATAATAAATCAAATCATGAATGAAGTTTTATCAAACCTGAAATTTATAAATTCAAGGAAACCTTCGGGCTTTGCTTACAGGAGCATTTCCATATACGATCTCGGCTCCCTCACGCGATGGGAGGCACGCGATCCCATATTTAACCCCACCAAAATCAGGTAACCAGTTCTTCAAGTCAGGCTCATGATACGCCGCGTTACAGCCTACCGATACTTTATCACTCTTCGTGACGAATTGGCCGCGGTCAAGCCACTTAAGAAATGAAAGGACATTTTGGGTCCTTGACCCGTTTGATTAGTTACAATAATTACGGCGAGTACCGTTCCCACTATGAACATGTTTTAACATAGATTATCGAAATTATGAAAGTGGATTTGGAGTATATAACAACAAAATATATATGTAAGACAATAAAATGTTGTTGGACAACAAGCGTACCAAGGGCTGGGCATTTCCTCGCTGAGCGAGTAGATTTGGCTATTCAGCGAGGTAACGCGGCCAGCATCTTGGGTGCGCTACCGTATGGGCCAAATATTTTACACTTTTTGGAAATATTAAGTAGGTAAGATTTTCTATTCTCTTTTTAATTTATATTCTTTTGTATAATAATGTAATTGTCTGTATATCTTTACAATAATAATAATAATACCATGCGTTTTTAATGGCCCACTGCTGGGCACGGGCCCCCCCTCAATGCGAGGGTATTAGGCCATAGTCCACCACGCTGGCCCAGTGCGGGTTGGCGGACTTCATACATCTTTAGAGGGGTTCTATCAGACATGCAGGTTTCCTCACGTTGTTTTCCTTCACCCTTTAGCAAGTGATGAAATGAATGATGAAAACCAGATCCGCACATGAAATTCAGAAATCCCAGAGGTGCGAGCCGGGGTGTGAACCAGCTATCCTGTCTCTGATCGCCATGTCAGAGGGTTCGCGGGCCGGGCAGAATAGCACCCGGATAAAAAAAAAACCATCTATCCTCGTTACCGAGGCAAGCGTTCTACCAACTTGGCTATCACTGCTTTTATTATATCTTTAATTTGTAAATATTTATGTTATTTTCTTTGTAATTAAAATAGACTTTGAACTATGAATGAATAAACGAGTTCTACCCTTATGCTGATACTATTAATAATTTATAATTACAGTCATGAATGTCCATGAATTTATGAACAGATACGCAACGGTTTTAAATGTATCATCGTTCGGGCACGTTAAAGGTAGCGGTAGTCCGTTTGGGGCTAATTGCGAGCCATAAATTGAACGCTTTTCGCCATTTGGCAGTCAGGTGGGTCTATTCGGGTAGTATACAGCACAGCTGTAGTTTTGACGTAGGATTTTATGGATTATTTGCCAGATATGGCGGTCGTTCAGCTGCTGCAAATATTTGAAAATGGTTTGCAATCATATCTTTGTTAGTGATAAAGAGTGGGCGATAATAGTGTTAACTTACATGCCATCGGATGATTTATTCACACAGATGAGTTTGCGTGATGGTGGAGTTGATTGTTAATTGATAATATGACGTTAGTTTTATGTACGAAAGTGCTTTTTGCCGTAAGTTGAAATCAAATGAAAATTGTTTAAGTAAAGTTTCGCTATATTTTGTGGCCATCAGACCTTCTGCTTATGCTGTTAAAATGTGAGCACATAACATTGGTTCTACAACCACATAAGCCTAGTGTTACTGTCATAGCTTTTATAGACGCATACAAGAGAGGTCACGGATAAACGCAATAAGTCCGTGTAGTGCTTAATATTCCTACGATCTATAACAAAGCATAGGTGATAGTTGTGGTCAATGTTTTTATAATACATCAACGCAATCCAGAAATCCCAGAGGTGCGAGCTGGGGTTTGAACCTGTGATTACGGGTGAGTTATGTTCCATAATCAGGTTTGGAATTATAAAATATCATTACCGAACCATTTCGATTTCCTTTCTCTTAAACTTTCCCTTGCGAAGCTTTCAACATAAAGTTAATAGAAATTTCGTCAACAGTTCTCCGTTCGATTTTTTGTCCCTAAATTATGACCAAAGTTTTGTGCGTCATCAAGGGTTTCTACCGCAAATTGACCGAAGTTGTCAATTTAATAAACATTTGTTATAAGTCGTGTGTAGACTTATAAGTGAGTTTGTACTAAAGCTGACGTTCTTTTTTAAAGCATTCCGATTACCATGTCCCAGCGTTTTTATAAGATTGTCATATTTTGTAACAAAGTTAGTACTTTAAATTTTAATTGAATTGAGGGCCGCTTCCCGTGACTCTCACCCTAAGCCAACTTCAAACCAGCCTGGACATGGCGTTCAGTTCTGATTCGATCGCAGTGTTTTGAATCGGTCTGAATTTTTTTTCTACTCATATAAATATCACATAAGAAACTCTACAACGATATATCTAGTCAACATTATCATATTAATGAGACGTATTCAATCGACGTTATAGATAATTTCATATCCCACATACACATCCTGTAGGTCATAGTATAAGTCTATAAAATTACTTCATACGATCCCAGTTAAGTACATTCAATTTTTCAAAACAAATATTGATCCATTACAAAGAACTCAAAATAAAATTATAAAGGTATTACATCGCTACCACTACCTTACTAGTACGAAACAATTATATGAAAAAACTGAAATCCTGAATCTCAAGCAACTTTACACATATAAAATTTGTATGTTAATTAGAAATATTACCACCAGCTCAATCCAGTCAAATATACAATTACATAGAAAAGTATATAAACATTATTTAAGAAAAAGAAATAAACTACATGTAACTAGTGCACGGACTAATTATGGAAAGACATCAATTTTGTTTGAGGGAGTTAATTTGTATAATAATCTACCAGCCGATATAAAAGAGTGTGATCAATTAAATACTTACAAAAACAAACTGAAGAAATATGTATGTACTTTGTAACTATTGCTATGTAAAGCTCCAGAGTGTAATGTAACTACTATTGTAACGAACCTTTGTATCTCATTTTAAGTGAACTGTAAGTTCTTATGAGAAAAAAAAATAAAGTCTTTAAACCTTAATTTGTTCACCTCGGGAGTTCTTGATATCGATCAATAAGTAGATAGCGCTCTGCTCGTATTCAAATTGTGAATGTTGATCTGAATATATCGCTAAAGCGTGTGCTCGCATCAAATATGCAGTATTTAAATTAAAAGTAAAAGGTTGTATACGTTCAATGTAATGTAAGGAATCGGTGTGAACAAAACGAGACTCTGTTCCACAAACTACAAGAGCTAAGATGTATCGGTCGTGGCTGTCCTGCGCGGTAGAGCCTCGCCCTCACGCCGGGAATCCATGTCTATTTTTAGACAGCTGAAAAAGGCGTCAAGTCCTTTAAAAATTTAGGTTCACTACGTGTGGGAGCGAGTGGTGAACATTTCTTATTTATAGCATCTGTTGCCAGTAAAGGTGGATGGAAAAATCGATGTTGGGCAGTTTATAAGGATGAAAACGCAGTGACTTTTATTTTTTTTGGAAATATCAAGGCTTATTTATTGCAAGGTTTAATTGCTGCCTGAAACTAGCAAGACGAATATCGAATCATTGAGAGTACTTAGTGGTTCAGATATTTGGATGCTTAGCACTGATATCGGTAAATCAAGATTCATTTACAAGAACTCATTCGCCCACTATGCGACGGCGGTTGCTCTTGAATTGTAACAGGTATACGCGTATAACTCCGAATATCAGGTTCTCACGCCCACCATATTTTTTTTTATGCGATAAAGGGAGCTTCCATTTCTATAGTAACTGCATTTACTGTTGTCTACAGATAAGTCATACTTCAACAGAATAGCGAAAATAAACGCAGGCGTCACGTGGCAAAAGTTATGCATAGTTTATGAACACTGTATGTATCAAAGCAAATGGAATAGTATGAAGTGAAACCTATATTTAAAGTAAATGCAGTAATGGTAGATAATTTGTAGTATCAGTAGTGCAAAGGTATAATAAATATATGCACTTATTAGCAGGTGTATTGAATATAGGTTTATCCCAGAATTTATAGACGTTTTAGTTGTATCAAACGTCGTATAGTACGCACAAAAGTTTTGCTTTGCGCAGTACTATATGACGTTTGATAAAGTTATAGAACGTCTATAAACTTAGAGGGTCATTTGCATTTGAAAGAAGACTTTTTCAACATATGAATTGTTCTTTTTGAAACAGTATAGATACATCAGGACAGAACATTCAAAATACTTCATGCACCAAAAATAAAAAGCACACGTCCGTCCTTTTGCACGTTGGCTGTATTTCGTTAATCTCTATATCTCTATATATTAATGCTCTACAACACAGGTGCGTTATACCGGTTGATAATAACGCATCGTGTACAACGATGCAACAATAATGTACCCTGCGTCCTTGCTATAAGTCTACATTTGTATCTGCCGATATTCCCAGCCCGTGTACTGGCCTCCTCCCCGCACCACACTGCGACCGGTAAGAGAGCGATTGTAATGCGCATGACGGCTCTACGTCTTACTAGCGACACATAGGCGTGTATTAGATCGCACGCGTCATAATACAAAAAGGTACGGATCTAAGAAATTATATTTAATCACGCATTGCGTTAATTTCGACCATTATAACGTACCTGGGTTGTATAGAGCCTTTATTTTGTATTCTCAAATGTTAACAAACCATATCACGTGTGGTTTGATTAATAGCTCGAGAATGTTGTTCGCGATCCATGTTTTTCTTGTTGCTTAAATAGGTATGAAATGCTAAAAGTCTAAAACTGAATACTGTTTAAAAACAACATTATAGTGTGAAATGTGCATTTAATTATAGAAACATTAAAAACGATACTTAGGGACTACATAGGACGATCTTGATAAAAACATACTTTCCCTAAATGTTTGCATATTGATCATATAAAGTGTAGCGTGCATCGCAACGCACTTACTAGATACACCTAAGGAAATTTCATCTGATGAAAAAATGATGAAATTAATTTCTAATTATATTTTATCGCGTTTATTTTATTTTTTTACGTTCCCGATGTTTCGGCTGCTTTACAGCAACCATGGTCAAGGGAGGACTGATGTGTTTGAAGTCCTAGTGTCATGATTTGAACTGGGGTGCCCTGATAATTATTTGTTGTTTGAGGTCCGATCTACGCAAAAAGTGCTCCTACGGTTAAATTTGTTTTTTCTTAATTTCTTTTTTTATTACATTATAGGCAAGTATTTGATCTGGATCTCACCTGATGGTAAGTGACGATGAGATCTACGATGGAGCATACTTGCCTAGGTAGGAAGGCGGCAGTAGATAGAGACGCTACATTCACTAGGCACATGCTGCGCAACTGATCTGACCCGCCATCCATCTTAATGCGTAGTAATCGCGTAAATATAATAAGTCAACTTCTAATAATTCAAAACACTAGTGGAAAAAGTAGAAAGAATTAACAGCTGCCGCAAACATACTTCGAAACAATAAAGTAATTGAACATATTGCATAGCCACTCAAAAAGATAAATATTGGAGAAAGGCTGAAGATTCTAATGGACCATTCCAGGCGACACGGTTGTGTTTCGAATTGCCCAAATGATCATTAAGCCGAGCGATGGGCTTGTCGCGATCGCTACACCACACGGCGCCCTAAAAGTGGGCGTGGGTCATTGTTAAATTATGTGACAAAATATTGATGATGCAGGTATTTTTTAACGCTAAAATGAAGAGGGCGTTGAGAAAAAATTCCTTAGGTAACCTTTACAACTTTAATTGGCAAGCCTAAGTATATGAATTAAACCAAGCCACCAAGAATGGATTCGAGTTCATCATTTAAACTGACATGGCTGTCTCTACTAATTCACCGAAACCGACTATTCCCTAATAACTTTGCAGTTAATGGGTCAAACCGATAAACTTTGAAGACAAAATTTTGTGCTGTTAAATTCATTTTGCAGCTGGTGCATATTTATCTTCAAATTTATAGAAAGTTAAAATGGATTATCATAGCATTACAAGGAACTTTTTGGAGAAAAAGGTGCGTTATGATAGCTTTATAATCCATTGTAACTTTCTATAAATTTGAGTATTAGTGTTGCTTGCAATCATAGCCTGTGTCTAAATCTAAGTTTTACTAATGATATTCAGTGATAAAAGATCTGTTAACCCATTAACATAATGATAAAATCCATAAAAGATTGGCTGAGTATTGCGCCAAGGCGATACTATCGCCAAATCCCTTTCAGCTCAAAGCTGTTTTCAGGAAGCTTGATCGAAAGCCAAGCGGCAACAAAAGGGTGATATATCGACGGTGACCAATTCCGACAAACAACGTCCGTTTTATCGACGGTCTCGTTCTATCAGCCTTCTGATTGAGCCATCGATCGGGAGAAAGATGATTCAAATGTACAGCAAATACCCTGCAGCCTTGAACCTGCTGTTCTTTAGCGCATAATCAAAATATCAATTTTAAAAAAATGATGTATAGATGTAATATTGATTAGATTCTGTCAAAAGTAATAAAAATATAAAATATATATTAGAAGATCCTATTAGAACCATCGGGCACTGAACCCAAACAATCTTGTCTACTTCACCGTACGTCTGTTGTTTTCATAAATATAATTAGAACAATATTGGTTCGATATCATATTATCATTCATTCAGGATATTGACATGGAAAGTATACTGATGATATAAATGGGGTCAACTTCATTGCGTTACAACTATTGTCTATCCAATATAGCAGGTTGTTGGCTTGAGTAAAAATACAGGTGATATTTTCCTGCGTGAGCAATGTACCTATTATTTATCGCGCTTTATAGAATATTTTCGTATTTTCATTGGCATACGAGGCTCTTATGAAAAATGCGTTTAACATGTTTTGTATATAATTACAATGGATTTTGAAAAAAAAAGACAATAATTGAAATAAAACTATTTTTAAGGATTCTATCGCGTTTATTTTTTGTTTTTACGTTCCCGACGATTCGACAATAATTTATTATATAAAAAAAATACAACCGAATTGAGAACCTCCTCCTTTTTGAAGTCGGTTAAAAATATCGCCAGACGGATAAACTAACTATATGGTCCCACACTAAGCAACGCTTATTATATGGGTACCGTACAATGGACTGGGGGTGAACCCAGTATATAATACGTATAATAGATATTAAACGTCGTCGTGCTCATCACACAAAGTTTGTGCCTACCAGGATTCGAACCCACGGCGCAGAAGACAGGGTTACTAACAACTGAGATAATCAGGTCGCACTAGAAATAGATCGATAGATCATTACGTAAAATGTTTTTTGCAATTTTGTTTTTCTTTTACAGGGGTGCCGGAGGGGGTGGCATGTATGGAGATGTTAATATATCCGCCATCTTGGATTCATTTGGCATTAGTTACGACAAAAGAGTAAGGCCGAATTATGGAGGTTAGTATAGAAAATTAACTGTTAACTTACTTCAACAAATTGAAGATACAAATAATGACGTTTTTTTTGGTTTGTTTTTTTTATAATACTGTTGCGTTAGCAGATTTTTTTTTATATCGTGGTGCAAGGATTACCCAATCGATAGATTGTCGGCTGTTCAGGGTGCGCCCGCGGCGGAAACTTACTCAAGCAATATCAAGAGGCTCTTATGTGCATTTAAATAAAGCCTTACAAAATTTCTAAAGTCCTACTAATCAAACTTGAATTAAGTAACATTTACAATATTTTAATATTAGGCATAAATATTTAATGTATCTACGAATAACTTCTTTAAGGCCTTTTACACATTCCTTTTTTTATTTTGCGGTCGGTCGGATTCCACTTTTTTTCTGAATTAGCTGATTACTGATCGTCACAGAGAGAGATTGCCATCTGCAATCTGAGGCACAACAATTGGGTCTACAGGTAACCTAAGAGATAAAAAATTGCCAGATTTTTTTAAGGTTTATGAATGCCGGTAGCTACCGCAAACGTTAGAATGGCAACTGAAACTGCTAGCTCAGCGTGCTCTTGGAAGCACGGAGGAGAACAGCTATTATAATAAGATCAACCTGCCAAAGTCTGATCAAGACACGTGCTAACCAAGCAGACGTTTTCACCTCCTACGACCTCTCCTCTTCTCAATTTCATATACCAGTAAGTACAATCGCGGGCTTTAATTTGGGACCCAGTTAAAGTTGAATATCGCACAACAAACGTATACCATAAGAGTTACTGTTTTGACTGTCGTTACTAGAAGCTCCTGCTGTCAGATATGACGATATACGGATGTAAACCTTATTGCATTATAAGTTTCATTGAAAATATGAAGGAAGTGGGTCCCATATTATGTTCGCGACTGTACAACGAATTATAATATTGTTAACACAACCTAGTTAAAAACCAAGCGAACTACCTATTCTTAATTGCTTGCCTTACAATGGAAAAATACCTATGTTTAGCTTTTTTTAAAAAATAATCGCTGTTGTTCGTGTTGATATGAGTCAGTAGAATGATTAGTGAACACGGTGATAATTTACATAACAGGGTAATATTATACGAGTATTGCCCACAGGTTACGGTGAAGGAAAACATCGTGAGGAAACCTGCATGTCTGAGAGAACCCCTCGAAAGATGTGTGAAGTCCGCCAACCCGCACTGGGCCAGCGTGGTGGACTATGGCCTAATCCCCCTCGTAATGAGGGGAGGCCCGTGCCCCGCAGTGGGGCATTTTAAAAAAAAGGCTGGAATTATTATATATTATATTATTGCCCACAGATTAAATTTCTGTAGTTCTGCAAAGGACTGGCATTACAGACCAATCAAACGATTAATTCAATAAATTGGTACTTAGTTCGTTTAAGCCAAAGAATAATTGACAATATGAATAAATCCTCCCATTATGACGCAACCTTTGTATCGTAAATATTTAGGTATTGATGAGACGAACAGATAAGGCTGGACCGCATGAAGAAACTTTCTCGCAATTGAACTAAAACATTCATCAACTGAAGCTTTCAAGTGCCATCCTCACCGACAGGTTCACTCTATATAAGGTTATACAGAAAGTATACATAACCTTTGCTTCTTATGGCATTTATAAACATGATGTATAGTCAGAATTTTGTTACTTACCGACGTATAATTAAAAAATAAAAATTTGCAAAGAAAGAAGAAATAACGTAGAAACGTAAGGTAGCGCACGTTCAAGGTTCTTAGTATGCCCTTTCTGAATCAACCTGTATAACATATTCAACATTCCTTAGAGAATACCTATACACAGCTGGAGCGCTCATTATGGTACCTCAGATACACATCTAAAGGACAGGACAATACTAACACTTGTCATGATACGTGTATTGTGTCGTTTTCAGGGCCACCCGTGGAAGTGGGGGTTACCATGTACGTGCTCTCCATCAGCTCTCTGTCTGAAGTGAAAATGGTATCTTGTTTTTAAGCAATATTAATGACACAGCGCATACATAGCCAGATTTTGTCCCTTAGCATTATCACCAGCATTATACCGTTCATCGTAGCACCCGTGTCCACGGTTCGATTGCACGGTAGGCGCTGCGATAGGGCCGCGGCAGGCGCGGGGTGAGCGGGTGTCGACGCCCGCGCACCGCGCCTCCCGCGCCCCTCCGCTCCGTACGCCTGGCGATGGGGCACGTCACCGTCCTCTGGTTTGGTTTTCACGGCGCGAGGCGCGCGCGCGACTCACGATTGGGCTTGATTGCAGGTCCGCCAGTGGAGGTGGGCGTCACCATGTATGTGCTCTCTATCAGCTCCGTCTCCGAAGTGCTCATGGTACTCGCCACTGTCAGCTCACGCTTGTCTCGGTCGCTCCGCCGCGCCTGCGCCCGCGCCGCCGCGACCGAGCAGCCCCAGACACGAGGCTGCGAGCATGTCCGCGTTTGGTGGAGCAGATCGCCCTTTGTCCGCCCACTTGCTTTCTTATTATGTTTCCTGGTAAACTCGATAAAAAATGATGAACCAAAATTGACAATGACATCATAATAAGAAAAGCAATCCGTTATTACCTTGAGATTATCCAGTTGTGTGTTCTGCAGTACTCGTAACTCCAAAGTTGCTGCTGTTTGAAGTGATGACATCTGTTTTCTCAATTCATCATGGTTTTCTTCTTTTGAATAGCTACTAAGGTCGTAATTACAATTTCAGCAGTACTAATATTCGTCCTACAATTTTTCACAATGTAACCAAGATATTTCTAAGCTATAATATGCATACTATTTTGCCAAATTCTATTTGTTGAATAGAAATCAAAACTATGCCATTGTTTATAGCTTACAAATACTGGAAGTTAAAACAACAAACAGATGTTCATCACTTATTGTTTAATGTTTGATGCAGACACAGAACATTGTCGATAATAAAATAACGAAACACGTTTGAAGTGATAACGGAGATGAATTAATTATGTAAACACGATAATTAAATTGAAAATCAATTTACATACTTTCCATGATAATTATTTTTAAATTGTCCACTCAAGTATTGTTCATGCTCTATGGACTTGCGACGACTGTATATTTCTTATCGTGACTCATTTCGTAGTTTGTTGTATATGTACGTATTATGTGTATTTACTGAAATACTGCCAATATAATTGTAATAATTATCTATTCTCTCCAGTGACTTGGAACATCGACGCTAACTAAACTTGTTTCGTTCAAATGGTGTTTGCTATTCATTTTTGTTGTATCATTATAAGATACGATCTTTTGACGACGGCATTCCGAAATTGATTTCGATTTTCCAACGTGTGACACTGGGCGAGCTTGCTAGGCGTATGTATGGGTGAAGGACCCTGAAGTGGAAACCAAATCAAGGTTGGGAAGGTCACACTGAGACGTGACCCATGGCCCAGGGTGGGGAGGTTGCCTACTATTCGCAAACTCTTGATTCGACCTGATTAAATGAACGTTAATTTGTTCCACAAGTCTGGTCCAAACATTATTGGTGGCAACTTGTATACGTGCCGGCTTGTTAGCTTCAATTGAGAGGGGATCACCTCTATCGAGCCGTGGCTGTGCGCCTGCGCCACCACCCACACACTCACCTCGCCCTGTCCTCTCACCTAGAGCACCCACCCGATCATTCTTAGACCTCACCTGTGTTTAGTAGGCTTCATATCACGATCACACACTCTGCACATTTTTATTTTATTATTCTCATAATATTTGTTTGAAGCTTATCGCTCAATTTGTCTATTCGATGTAGTGCAGTGTCTATTTATTCTGAAGTGTCATCTCTATCTGAAGTCATGAGAACCAAGCTTCGGACGTACTATGTTTAGGTTAAAAGAAATATAAATCGCAGTGTGTGCTCACTGCCAGCACATTGTGTAGGTCTCCAACATAGCATGCAGATGTTAGATGTTTATGTAGAGTTTCCCTAAATACTTTCAAACTGTCTCTACTATAGCACACTAAATCACGACTTTACTATTTAACTCTATCAGACATCGAGTAAATAATATTAAAGTTCCTACTAACATTTTCAACTGAAACAGCTTTACAACCTGAGTGAAACGGCTGGTAGGAACTCTCTTTTCTAGTCCAACTTCAAATATCCCAAATCTAACTAAGCTTTTCACTTAATACACTTAAATTGTCTGAGCTCGATTATTTCTAAGGTTATGAAGTGTCTGCTAAGTTGTTAATACCATTATTTGTGTTCTCCATAGGACTTCACGCTGGACTTTTACTTCAGACAGTTTTGGACGGATCCCAGACTTGCTTATAAGAAGAGAACAGGAGTGGAGACGCTATCAGTCGGATCTGAATTCATTAAGAACATATGGGTCCCTGATACGTTCTTTGTAAACGAAAAGCAGTCTTACTTTCACATAGCCACGACCAGCAATGAATTCATCCGTATACATTACTCGGGCTCTATAACGAGAAGTATCAGGTAATGTATCCTAATATTGAATTCGAGTGTATATAGAAAATAGAGATCCGTCGAACATTGGTAATGATATTTTTTATAAAATGTTTACTTTCATAAGAGTTGTCATCCGGTTGGGTTTCAGAGTTTTTAACTTTTTTGCGCTCGAAATTATATCACGTGAATGTAAAACATCTTTATAAAATTCGTATTTTTTCCTTATATGGTATGGCATAAATATTTCAGACTAACAATCACTGCATCCTGCCCTATGAACTTGCAATACTTCCCGATGGATCGACAGCTGTGTCACATAGAAATTGAAAGTTGTAAGTATCTTGAAAATAATTTGTAATTGATGTGTGCAATAAATATTTGTATAATGTGTTACAAGTCTGTAAATTGATCACCAGTCGCTAAACGTTTTTGAAAATATTTATCTCCATCACCAGAGTGTTGCTGAATAACCGCACGCCTTGTGTGTCAGTTTAAACCAAAAAGTACCCAAGTATAATACACCTAAACGAAAAAAATTGCCTCTAAAAACATATTATCTATATTTCAACTGAAAACTTTAATACCGGGCAAAAATAAGCAAAATATATTTATAATACGTGTGTATTCTGCTCACCTAAAGCAATCATTAAATATTATATTTTGCCACGACGCAAAATCACTAGGCTTACAGATATTGTGTTGTGACCACTTTCTTGTATCACAGATGCTACTCAGGGAAACCCTGTGGAGCACAAGCGTACAACTAAACCGTCGACACGTGCTGTGATTCCCCTCGTGTTTTCATAAGTTGGAACGTCTCCTTCTCGCATACAGCACCCGCAGAAGGCAGACTCGTAAAATAGTAAGCCTTTGTTCTCACGAGCATCAAGCGAACGAAATGATACTGAGACATCGACGCTGCGACATGCTGCGCGGGTCAAAGGAGGCGGGGGACGGTGGCGCCGGCGGGCTCTGCCACCGAGGGCTGGCCGCAGACGCCGCGCGCCCACACACACACCCTCGCACCACCGCCGCTTCCTCTCGTCACTTGCACTCTGACTGAATGCACTCGCATGAGGTTGTCGCTTATCCCTACTCTCTAACTAGACCCTGCCTCGCTTTTGTTATATTTTATCAATGTACTTACTTGTGTTATTTTCCATAGTCGTTGATTTAGTTTTGGCCATAATACTACTGTAGTTATATTGTTCTTTTATCTAATTTGAGCCAAGAACTGATCCGCTCCTTACCGTTCGATTTGGCTCTATTATCTCGCCGCTTGAGGCCACAAGTCACATCCTCGACAGAGCCACGGCCGCGTGCGGGAAACGCGATGCTTCGCAGCGTAAGTGATAGCGTTTTGTGTGTTTGGCATGTCTCCGGAGTCGGGTACACGATGAGAGACATTCGGTACCATTGGAAGGACGGGTTGGCGAGCGTCGGTATGAGCAACGAGGTCCAGCTGCCGCAGTTCCGCGTACTGGGGCACCGGCAGCGCGCCACCGTCATTACGCTGACGACAGGTAACCGTTCGCAATAGCCGCCCTCCAGCACTGTCCATCCATCGCTCCGCCACCGACCCCGTCTCCCCCAGCCCGTGTGCAGACGATCGATACCGCGCCACTAGCACACACGCTAACACGACACGACATTCGCACGACGAGACGCGCGAACTCGAGCTCGCGTTCCTTCGCTCTTACCCCAAACGAAAGACGACTCGTGTACTAAAACCCACTGTGATGGGCCTGGGGTTGTTTCATTTATAATGTCCGCTGCGCACAGTCGGCTACACCATGCGGGACATCCGATACAAATGGAACGAGGGGCCCAACTCTGTGGGTGTTTCCAGCGAGGTGTCGCTACCGCAGTTCAAGGTGCTCGGTCATCGCCAGCGAGCTATGGAGATCTCCCTTACCACAGGTACTTGGGTTCACGGGGAATCTATCGTTGGGGAACATTTGTGGAAATTAAATGAAACACCACTACGTGGAACACTGGACAGAAACAGCCACGATTCTTTTCACGTCCTGCTTTTGTATTTTTGCACAAAACACTGAGTGGTGTGAAAGTTCTATGTCATATCGTATTCACAAAAAATACAGTTTTTAAATAAATTCTATTACAATTTTATAGTTTCAATACGAACAAATGATTACTTACAGCAACAATTGTTGTGCATTTTGTAAAATAAATTAACGTATATGAATTGTTGATCTTTACAGTTTTATATTATAACATAATATATTATAGCTACCTATGAACTTTTTGTTGGATTATAATATATCAACTAATTGGAATTTACATTTTAAAAAAGTATATCAATCCCTTAAACTTTTTGCAGGAAATTACTCAAGACTGGCATGTGAAATACAATTTGTTCGATCTATGGGATATTACCTCATTCAAATTTACATTCCATCCGGGTTGATCGTCATTATATCGTGGGTTTCGTTTTGGTTGAACCGAAATGCGACTCCAGCTCGCGTGGCCCTGGGCGTGACCACTGTGCTGACTATGACCACGCTTATGTCATCCACAAACGCTGCTCTACCCAAGATCTCGTATGTCAAATCTATCGACGTGTATCTGGGAACTTGCTTCGTGATGGTATTCGCTAGCTTACTAGGTAATATGTTTTATTTAATCAATTGCAAAGCGAATTTTAATTACATAATAATCAAAGCGAAATATATTTCTTAAGCGAACGTGTAAATAAACCATAATGTACAACAAAAACTGGAGCAACAAGGATATGTTTTGAATGCCGTTCTCCTATCTTTACAGAGTATGCCACTGTGGGCTACATGGCAAAGAGAATACAAATGCGAAAACAGAGGTTTTTGGCTATACAAAAAATAGCTTCGGAAAAGAAAATCCCGGTTGATTGTCCTCCTGTAGGAGATCCTCACACGCTGTCCAAAATGAGTACACTCAGCAGGTGCCCGCCAGGAAGACCATCGGTAAGTGTTTCGAGGCGCTATTGCATTAATGACGATAAGATAATGATAACGATGAAATGGTTATAAAATAGGTATACGATACATTGATGCTACAATGACATAGGTAACAATAGTTAGGTAACGTCCCATTCCCGAGCTAGGAACTAACCTGTGTTACGGGTAATGGGACGTCAGCCTACGGTAGACTCTGAGCTGGGTCATGCAGTAATTGTTGCAGCATCATACCTCTGAAGTCCCAAACTAGGAAAATCCTGTTTATTGGGATTCAGTAAACCTTTTTTTTTTTTTTTTTTTTTTTTTTTTACAAGGGGAAATGCGTTACGCATCCCCTCTCGCCCGGGGGGACGAGAGGGGTATGTGGGACTCCCCGGCAGAGTGCCGGTATACCCACTAAAACCCCTTGGTCCGCCATCACCGCCTTTGAGTGGGGCGCCACAGGATCGCACTCGGCATACTACTGTGGCGCCCCGGCGGCCGGCCCGGGTGTTGGTCCCAGGCCGCAGACATCAGGAGGGGTGCCGGTTGGCACCCTCCGTCGGGGGGACTTTGTGTGGACAGGTGGTCCCCCGACCCCCTGCCCTAGTCCCCTTAGGGATTCAGTAAACCTAACTTAATACAAATGTTTACTTAAATAAATAGTGATGCCACAAGTGTGTGTACCAATGCATGTGTGTGTATATCGGTGCATGTGTAATGAGGTGGTGAGCGTTTAACGGAGTGTGTATAGGTGCATGGTGTGTGTCGTGTATGTGTAATATTAAGTGTAGATATGCGCGTGATTTTGTGTATGTGTGATAGTAAGTATGTTAGGAGTGTGTTTGGGTCGAACCTAGAAAGAATTTCATTGTGCCGCGTATAGGAGTTTTTCCGTTTCTGTGTAATCTAGACGATGTAGCCATGTTTTTAATTTATTTTTACACATGAATTTATTTAGCGGATAAATATGTAATGTTTTGTTAATTTTGTTGTATAAAAAGCTGCTGATGATATTAAAATGTCGTTTGGCTAAGATGGTTTTATGAGGTTGTATTGTGCACACTCTATCTGACCGTCTTTTGCGCTTGTATATAGTGGAGTCAAATGGTAGGGTTAGATGCTTTCTGATCACGGTATGTTGTATGAAGAGCTGTCTTACACACGACACACTACGATGTTTGTTTTATGTGTTGCAATTGTTTTTAATTCATATTTCCAGGAGGTGCGCTTCAAAGTTCACGATCCCAAAGCACACTCAAAGGGCGGAACCCTTGAGAACACCATCAACGGGGGTCGAAGTGGAGCAGAGGAAGAGAACCCCGGCCCACCCCCGCATATCCTGCATCCCGGCAAGGTGAATATCTAACTATCCGTACGAAGATGTTATTGTATACTGCTGAGCGATATTGCTTGCGCTAAATTCAAAGCTGTGCGATCTTGTGCGAATTCTTACGAACAAATTTTGATCTCTGAACAACCCACCAGTGTTCTGAAAAATAAATGTTTTAATTTTCAGGACATAAGCAAATTGCTCGGCATGACGCCCTCGGACATCGACAAATATTCTCGCATAGTGTTCCCCGTCTGCTTCGTTTGTTTTAACCTCATGTACTGGATCATTTACCTTCACGTGTCCGACGTCGTGGCTGACGATCTGGTTCTCCTGGAAGAGGATAAATAGAGGGGCGTGTACATAATCCACTTATTTTGCCACGACCATCTTTTTTTAAATAATAATTTGAAACAAGCACCACTAAATTTGATGGTAGGTACTAGGTTATGTTAAGTAATTATGAACACTTGGAAAAATTGCTCGTCTATTATAATAATTAAGGTAGAGCCCCCGGGGATATTTAATTTAATATTTATGTGTAGTTTATTCGAACGGATAATATTCATAAAAATACGAATCTATGCTAAATTTGTAAATATTTATGATTGTATTAGTATTAGACTTCGTTCTTTTTTGTCTTAGAGTTTTTGGTAGAATCCAAATTACTGAACGTTTCGTCATTGAGATATCTGGGGAAGAATTTGTTTGAATATTAAAAGGTGAATTAAAATATTGCACTTAGGGGGTATATTGATTCAATATGTACGTGATTACCTACTCATTATTTGAGTAAACAACCACTTTTCATTAAGATGCATTTAGTTAAACATCTAACTAATGCCCGGGTGTTAGGAAAGTAAATATACAGTTTGATTCAAAAAGGGCCTAAACCTTGAACCTGCGCTTTTTGAGCGCATTTGTAGTCATTATGTAATGACAGATTTTCGATATTTCATTTTTGTTTATTGGTCACAAAAAATCACACTTGTCATTTGTTGGGATTTTTTTTTTAATCGGCGTATTGAAATTTTAACTTAACATGATGATTGCAAATGCGCTAAAGAAGCGCGGTTCAAGGCTTAGTATACCCTGTCTGAATCACCCTGTATATTTGTCGCCTTACATTAAAACTTAAAGCAAATCCTAAAATGTTCCTAATTTCTAACCTAATGAAAGGTAGTACATTGATAGGTTAGAAAGTTTCAGATTATTATTAATCAGTGGTAAAATGAGTGGAACAGTACCTTAGTTAAAATCTGTAATAATACAAATCTGATGCTCAAATGTTTCTGCTTGAATCATTTAATTAGTTTTAGTAAACTTTTGTGATGTTATGTCATAAAATTAGTACGGTTTGTTTATTCTTTGCTGATATTGTTGTGATACTAACACTATGTATTTTATTTTAATTGTAGTTGCAAACCATTCCGAGAATCCTCAACTATTTTATTTCATATCGTAGTTTTATTTTCTAACTTGTACATGATTAATGAATGTTTTGAGCAGTTGGATTCGCTTGCTATTTAAGAACGCCATTGACTTTTGACGTTCAACTCTGTGTTCCTATTTACGAGGGCATGTTAAAAGTGTGTATATTATAATAAGAAAAATAATTGGATGTCAAAAATCAACTGGATTCAGTTATACAATATACATACATACCCTCAACACAATCAGGATCAGGTAAATATTCACCTTTTACCATAAATGTACTTTTATTTCCTTCACTATAGTGGAGCAGGTCGGTTCCACTTTAGGCATGCCATCGCCAAGTCGTAATATTAAAAAACCTAGCATGTATGTACCCACTTTTGCCCTTTGTACTTTTTTAAAACATTCATCTTCGCCAGTTAACGCCTCTGGTAATTATTATTTTCGTCATTTTTAAATACAGCATGATATTATTTACAATTGTATGACTGTACTTACATAATGATTGTAACCAACGGTCAATTCACACATTGATAGTATAACATCAGTATCATCATGTATATGGTAGTACCTAGTCCAGTGGATGTGTGTGAACGCAATCGACAATGCAACTATTCCAGAATATTAAACACCTTTTAAATTAAACAAATGGGGAAGTGGAACCCATCACTGCCCCTCGGCTCGTCAACTTTTCCAATTACAAACCAAACAAGTTTGACCGATAATTAAAGAAGCCAGCAACAGCGAACTCCCCTAAGATGTTAGTCGAGAAACTATCTAACACGAGTGACGGGACCCCAAATAAAATGCAATTCTCTGCAAGACGAAGCGAATCTAAAAAAGTATTCGATACGTCGTGTTTCGCCTCTAAACGGGGCATCCTCAGGACGGCTGGGCCACGAATGAGTTCTATCAATTATACCTTTGAAATTTATTACGACTCACAATCTTAAGCACTCAAGTCTAATAAACTATAAAGAAATTAGGATATGATATTGTATTATAGGGTTGACAAAGTAATGAATCATTAACTCCTCTCATAGAGCGAATAAGTACAGTCAGTTCTGTAAAAGATGAGATACTGTTGAAGTGTATTTAGATTCAGTAAAACTGAGATCACTTTCAAGTGCTAATAAAAGCTCAGCATTGCAAACAGTAGCAATTAAACAACGCCACAAATTATGCACATCCAATGAACGTCTAAACTCCAATAATAATCGGTAATGTGCCGCCAGCGGCACAGGATTTCACAGTGATTTAGAGCAGTCATTACACTGATGACGTCATATATTTCTGTGAATTCCTTATTCTACGACAGTATCTGGCTGGCCGCGAGCCAAGGGTCACGCCGCAAGCCTGTCTTTGAAAATTCTGCGATAACCAACAATTCCAGATCTAAATTAAGTACATTAATTTGCTATTGAAATATCGTCAATAATAAATACACTTGCCATGATAGGAACTGAATGTCGATTATTAACGCAATGTGTAACGATGGATATGTATTTCATTGTAGATCATTATGTATTTAGATAAGTTGAATTAGTTTATAATTGAATTGAAATAGTATTTTACCCTTGAAAATATTAGCTGTTCGTTTACTAACTGCACAATAGTCCATGCAACGCTTTCCTAAATTAGTTCAATTTAGATGGATTGCCTTTTTTTTGCTCGCTAGCTCTCTCCAATGCTCCCGTAGTTAAAATCCATAATTGAGCATTAGAAGAACGTTGTTACCGTGGGAATAGAATGTCACGGGCTACTCACATTTTGTGAGCTCTTCATAAATGAGATGTGCATTCTTTGTTCCCATGTTCACAACGACAAAACCCTTGTCCCACCCTCAAATATCTGACCAGCAGGGCTCCTGTCTTCAGCTACGACTTTTTTTCCGTAACGGGTTCCTTAAGGTGTAACATAGCTACTGTATAGGTAAATAAACAAAATCTAATCAATATATTAATCAGGAATCACACTGCAGAGTAGGGAAACACCAAACGCAAATAGCTAAGCATACAAATATGTAACTATTATTATGATGTATTAAAATAAATAAAGAATAATGAGTAGTGGTTGTTATTTGCGTTGGTTGTTAAAAGTTTCTCCATTGTACCTATCTGACGCCGACATAGGTCTTTTGTGGGCTTATGATAGTGAACTGGTCTGTGCGTCAAATGTGAAATTATAGTCTACTTATTTAGACATTTAATTTTGAGAATTGAACAGTGCCACTAGCGGGTGGTATTTAAAACTTTCAATTCTCCATACAAAATGTCAAAATACGTAGACGCTCTGGTGGCTTTATCTAATATTTTTATAATGAGGAAAACTGATGTGAGAACTATAAGTAACATTATCCAAGAGTACTGTCTGACACGTTTTGTGCGTGTATGCAGCCATAGGTTTAAAAAATAATGATCCTGGCATTCTACACGAACGTACGCGGTTAAGTCAGGCCTGTTCATCGGCTTAGATTCATTGGCAGACTTTTTGTGAGCGGTACGTCCATAATCCGCACACCTATGGAACCCATTATAAACAACAATGTAATAATTAACGAAAATATACCACACTGAATGCCAGCAATATTGAAAATAGAGTACTAAGAAGCGTAGTGTAAGAAAATGGGTCATTTGTCAAGTACTTACCTATGTATTTAACTGGAATAAAGCAAGCTAATTTTTAAATAATGAAAATATGTTTAATTCGACGCTTTATATGAATTTCGTATCAAATTATGAATAAAGTAGATAACTGTACATTTTAGACGTCTCAATATAGGTGTAACGTATTTTAATATATTATATTATGTAAGTACACTTTTGAATCGTAACTGTACATAATACAACAATACACTCAGCACTTTCCAATTCATCCCCTTAATTCATGGAAAGTAACAATCCATTTACAATTTCTTTACTAAATATGTTTTATGTAAACTGTGCTTAGTAAAACCGTTGTAGATGTGATTATGTTCTATGAATTTGGGAGTGTGTTTGCACTTTTGTTTTATTTCAATTGAACAAGTTAAATTATGAAGTATGTGTTATTGTAAGATTAAGGTATAAGATTTGCTGATAGAGAAAAATATAGAGTAGTAGATAATGTAGCTATGACTGGCGCTGGCCTTGTCTCTCCGAAACGATATTCTAAAATATTTGTCTAATAACTAGCGACTGAGTTTGAGACAGATAGGTGTAGGACATAATATAGCTGAATTTATTATTGCCTAAATTTATGTATAGCTATGCACGTCGACATGACCGTAGATTAATGAGAACATTCTAGGAATGTTAGTATCAGTTCAGTAGTTTTACAACTGTTTACTTCGACGGTTATATCTTTATAACAGTATATATAAAGGTATATTGAATAGTCCCCAAGTTTATAGAAAGCTTTTGTCTGCGCACAATTGCATTTTCAGGCACTTTCCGTTTGAAATGTTTTACAATGCCTCTGTAAATTGATAAAACTTTCACAATTTTGGGAGTAAAATTATTTAAATGGTACATAATTATGTTATGTTGACTGTATATAGTTCCATGTGTATTAGGTATCATAAAAATGATACGAAACATTCAACATTTTTTTTTTATATAGAACTATTTATATTTCAAACCGTCTTATTTATAGTTACTAGTTACTTATCGTATCTATAATAAGATTCAAACTCTTGTTTTTTAAATGCCTTTCGGCGATTAATATTTTCACTGAGTTAATAATTACTATATAGCATCGTATAGTAGATGGGCGCCGAAGCGTGAGGCCGAGGCCGAGGCGCGAGACCAAAGTTGTAGAGTTTGTAATGCGAACTCTATTGAATTTCCACAATAACATTTCCTGGACTTGTTTCTTTTTTAAGAGACTTCAAAAAGGAGGAGGTTCTCAATTCGGTTGTATTTTTTTTCTAGTATTTTTATTTGATAACCTCCTTAATTTTACCATTTTTAATATCATTGATTTGCTTTTAAAAATATCCATTTTTTTTTAAATTGGGATATTTTACCACTAGCCATCGACTTCTTTAGTTCCTAGAACTGAATTCATAATACTAATCCGATGATATTTTAACCTTACAAAATTGAAATCGAATACAATGCGCAGAATACCTGGCAGCACTGCTTGCAGCTACCTATTATAATATCACATTATACCGTAATTATGTAAAAGTAAAATAGTCTAATATCTATACCTGTCATAATTTTAGAAAAAAAGTTTTTAGAATATTTATGTTTTTTGATATTGATAAGTAAATTATAAGAACGGTTTTAACAAAAATGACTATTAAATTATTAATATATAAAATATAATATAGTATTAACATTATGTAGAGCACCGATAATGCCTACCAAGCTGTCAATCAAGATAAATTAGGGTAACGATGAGATATGCAGCATCACATATATTATCTATACATTCGCACTACATATTATTAAAGAAATTGTGTCACCTCAATGCAGTGTAACACTTATAATTAACATATTGATTTATTATATTTGCGCGCATACTATGCATTGAAATAAAACCAATTTTACAGCTGATAAGATGGTTGCTGTAAAGCAGCCGAAACGTCGGGAACGTAAAAATATAATATACACGTGATAAAATGTGTAAAATTAGTTTTATTTTACTGACAATTAAATTAAAACACCAGTTGAAGAGCATACGTCAGTAATAATTTGCTTTTACTTTTCAAATGTCGATGATTGAACGGATTTTATAGAGTTCTATTTTATTAGTCTAGCTAGATCCTTTTAGAACTTGGATGTGCAAGTATAAAATACATAAATATCTATAAAAAATATTGGAAGAAGTAACAGTGACTACAAGATACCAGTAGTTTTTATAGTAGACATAATAAAAAATAAACAGTAAATAAAGGTCCTAGACCAATAAACTACAAACTATTTTATGTTTGTCTTATTTTGAACGATGTACTCGATACTCTGGAAGTATTTACTAATAAATAGGTATGCAGAGTGGAAGCGAAACATTTCAATATTTCAATATTAAAACCAGAAGAAAAGATCTTAAAAAAATAATAAAACGATTTTAGTACTACGTTCCCTATTGAGTGAAAGGACGTAAACAGTTGAACAATGAAATTGAATACATACCAAAAATGTATTTCCTTATTTGGTACGCTTTTTATTTACAGGTAATTAAAAGATATCATTTGTTATAATCCAGTATACCTATAAAAAAACTTTAAAATAATATCGTTACTAGGCAACCTACTCAGTTAAATAATAGAAAAAAACACTAATCTTTTGCCATTCAGCCATTTTTTTCAATCTGTGTGTATTTCTTTTTCATGGCTGTACCCTAATTATCTGCAAACATATTTGCATATATAACAACAAAAACAATCTGGAATATTATTTATGTATGGCAAAGCAAGGAATTCACGTTATTAACCGACTTCAAAAATATTTTTTTTTTATGCTTGTTACCTCAGATCTCCGACATTTATGAACCGAATTGGTTTTTTTTATATAAATAAATCCCATCTTGATTATTTGGAAAATTTACAGCACTAAGTCGGTACATTGATCTAATTACTTACTTTCCTTTCAATACCATTCATATAATTTTACTTAGTTGCCTGCCTGACGGTTCCACTCTGTATATATTTTACATAAATGAATCACGTTTGTTAGTATAAACTTTCTTAAGATATTATTACACGCAACTAAATGAATGCACTATATTGTTTAGGCGTAATTTTATAAAACTAGACTGTAAAGATTCTTAAATAATCTCATTAAGATAAGTTCTTGTACAATATTCATTTAAATTTACTTTTTTTCTGTATTTATATAATACTAGCTGTCTCCGCAATCTTCTTACCGCCTCGGAATCAAATGTATGAGAAAATTAATTATCTTTTTTTTTATTTTTCCCATGTTTTAATTGTTATTTGGGGCGAAGACAGATAAAAAAAATCAAAGGTTACATAAATCGGCTCACTCATTATTGTGTTATAAATGCTGTAACTAGCACTACTTTGTTTTATATATACATAAACAAATTCGCACGTTTAAAATATTTTCCTATATGGATTCTAAAACATTAAAAACTAAATCATTTGCCCTTTTGTTGTTACCTATGTTTTTTTTTAATATAGGTATTTCTACTATAACACTTTCTATTGATAAAATCTCTCACACTAAACACCTATTGACTTTGATTGAAATAAACATAATTATATACATAAGCCTCGACTTAGTAATGTTGTAATTGCTCACACTAAAATAAGTATTTAATGGAAATCATGATTGTTTGAATTGCCTACACAAAAAAAACTTTCATACGTTAAAAATAAAAAAAAACTTTCGTTTAAAAAAATAAATAAAACAAAAGAAAAGGGAAAGGTACACATCCAAACACAGCAACCGATTTGTTACCTCAAATCGTAATTTTTAACACCAGTCTTCATAAATAACTAGTTATAAAAATATAGCGAGCATAGGTGATTTTACACGTAGGCAATAAAGGTCAATATGTAATCGTAGAGTTAAAATAGATAAAACTTAGTACCTATCTCTGATAACGAAGAAGCTGTGAAGAAGGAATGATAAAATTGCGAACATGATAAATGTTTATAGTTGTTTGTTTGGAATACTTGAGTTATCGTCGGGCTGCGTTTCTATTTTGGGAACGAACATGTAAACAATGAATATTAGTTACTGCGGTTTCGACTTAGTAGATGCAAATTAACTGGAGCAAAAATACTGTTTGTTAAAAATACAACAGAGTTACATGCTACGCAGTCACGTAGAGTCGATGTAGATGTTTAATTTCGTTTTCTCTATATAAGCTCGACGGGACTGTTCGAATTGACAAGATCTGTTTTTTGTTTTTACATTATTACTAGCAACACTGTAGTTATTTATGTACAACGATTACTAATATGTAAAAATTATAAAGAAAAATAAAAACATTTTTCAAATACTTAGTTACTTTTTTATTTTTGGAGAGCATTAGTTGATATAATAAGATGTCTTTCCAGTAGGATAACAAGGAAAAGTTGGTTAGTTTGGATGTGGGGGATAATCTTCGGATCTACTGAAGCGTCTCTGCAAAAATATTCACTGGTAGAAAAGTACCTTATCCCTGCGTTCTGTCGGCTATTTTCATTATTATTATCAGGCCTAGTTTACGGGTTAGGCATAGAATCTTCCATGTATGCTATTTAAAAAATATTCCACTTAACGTTGGCAAAATACCTACCTAAAGGTGGGTGAGGTCATTTTCTAAAAAAAAATCTATTACACCTAGTAATAGAGCATATATTTATTTATTTATCTCCTAGTAATTATTTAGTTAATAACATACACAGGCCACTAACGATCCAACGTTCGCAGTGAGTAATACAATCATTTCAAAACCAGGTAAGTTCTTACTTGATATTGAATTTACAAATATCAAGTTGTAAATAGGCATAATCCTTGGACCATTAGCTACAGTTGAACAACTAGCTTAAGAGCGCCTCAGGAGGAACCTCGGCTTAGGCTATTGTAGATATTCTCGGAGATAATTAGCTGTATTCAATCTACATTACCTTAGTTACGCCAACAAAATGAAATATCTCAAGAGAACTGTTCAAGAGTTTAATTCATAGCATAATAATTGTACATTTCGTAAATATAATATTTCTAATATAAATTACATATTGTAATAATCGTATAGAAGTGGTATTTGAAAGGACAGCAACTGGACGGACGACTGGCATGCTTTTCCACTCCGAGTTATTCATAAAAGTTGTACATTATAATGTATACCATTATTAATTGAACCTGGAAACACAAATGCTGCAATTAATAAAGATGTACTTTAATTTAATTTCTCTGTAAAATAAGATGAAAGAAAGAATACAAAAAAACAAGTTATATTCATTAATTATATATTGTCAGTTTAACATTTCCCAAATATGAAGTAGGTATAACTTGCATTTTTTTATTTTCTTGTAATACATCTTTATAAGGTATAATTTATTCTACAACAACTTTCTATCTGGCCGAACAATTATTATCGCATATGAAATGACAATAAGCATTCGCTATGCAAGTACATAAAAAAAGGTAAGGGCATTATTCTCTATAGAACATTTTCAATACGAAAGATTAATTCTGTACACCCTTAGGACGTACTAGGGGATTCGCACGAGTATTGGCAGCACCAAATATCGATCGAGTGATTACATCTTTTACCACATTTAATACCAAAAACCCAAGCCCCAACGTGCGGCTTCACTTCTTCATAAAACATTCGATCACTTAATCGTTCATTCAATACTTTTGAATCCCAGAATAAGTGGCCTAATGAGTCATCTTTTGATTCCACTTATAACAGGGTTGGGTAGCATCATCGCTATTTCGTCGTAAGACTTGCTGCTCGAAACAGTGAGATATATTTTTTGTCCAACCAGTCACAAACAAGGTGCTTAGGAAATAAAAAGAAAATACAATAGTCGCATAAAAGAACACATTTAAATTAATTAAAACTAAAATATTGGTAAACACAGAGCGAGCAATAAATAAATATTATTATGTTAAGTAATTACCTTTATTAAAGGATATCTAACTACTAGATATTCATCCTGTAGCTTTTATGTGATCTGGTCTATCTCCGTTTTCATATTTCGCCCACATTTTATAATACAGCGACTCTAATCCTCGTGTATAGTGTTGGCAATCAAACAACGTGCTGTCTAGACGAGCATTCGACACTTTGGCCCGGATGTATCTTCGGCTTAAAAAAAGAATGAATCCAACATTAGTTTCCTGCCAAGGTACATGAAACTGTAATTAATTACGCGTCGAGTTCAATTAAGATAATCCGGTGACCTCAGATACGTGGTTTTTGATGGTAGTTGATTTTAGAATGTCAGATATGTCGCGAGAAGTGGCAAATTGTGTATAAGTGAGTATTTCCTGTACTAAACGATGTCACTAAAGAATGTACATAGGTGCTGCAAAAAAATAATATTTGCCTAAAATTTCTAAATTAGGTACCTACAAATATTGAAATATTTACCTTCTTTTATTATAAGTATCAGTATAGAAGATTAGACCATTAATGACAATTGTAAATGAACGAAGAGCACGGAAATGCAAGGGTAATCTTATAATTATAGAATTTTGGTAGGTACCTAAGTATGTATTAATCTTCCTCGATTTAAGATTATCTTAATAAGGTAATTGGATCTTTGCCTGCCTTTACTACGGATTCAGGCAAAAAAATATGTTAGTTACTGGTGAAACCCTTTGGAATCGAAGGGTTGCCACCAGTCCAAGGAATCTTATATATTAACTAAAGCACCTTTTCTTTCTCTTTTGTTTGCAATGTGCACTGAGTGTCAAATTTCAACAACTTCGTTTAATGCCACTATGGACCGTAACGCTAAGGAGTTAGAGTGCCTAGTTACTTATGAATGTCTACTTACTATTCTATATCTGTTCCCAGTTTGACAGCAATATCTTCATACTGTATTCTATCCTTCGCTATTAGCTCCGTACAGCCGAGAGCATTCAATTGTGACGCAGCAACTCTGGAAAATAGAAGTTAAACAATAAACGTCTGTTAAAACAAGTGATTCGTTGTAAACACAATCAAAGTTACAAATCAATAAAACTCAGTGCCAATCGTTAACGCTGGATTACCAATGATGTTGTGTCTAAAAATAAAAAGTTATTGCCGATCATTCGGAGCGTTTCTATTGTATAATATTCTGTAAAATAAAGTTGTCAAGATCACGGTTGCGACAAAGATTAATGTTATCAATATTTCTGATTTTACAAAAGGTCTTATTATAAAGGTCTTAAGGTTGTATCTACCGCGAAGCCAAAGTCTCTCCTGGCAATGTGACTACTGGCGTCCCAGCCCATAGGACGTCCATTGCTGTGGTGTGACCGTTACATAGTGGTGTGTCTAAACATATATCTGCCAGTTGACCACGTCTGACATGTTCTTCTTTACACGCAATTTTCGAAAACAGAACGCGCCCTGCTTCTAAGCCTGCAAAAATTAATTAAGTGAATTAAGATTATTATAAACACCTACAATAATTCACGCAAATGAGATCAGTACCTAAACTCTGGACATATTTGTGAATATTAGGTTCACCAGCAGCCGGAAAACATAACAGCCAAAGAACGCTATTGGGTACCCTTTTCAATATGTTTACCCACATTTCCAAGATTTTAGGGTCCATTTTATACAACTGGTTAAAATTACAATAAACAATGGCGTCGTCTGGTAGGCCGTACTGCATCCTCGATGTTATCACTATGTTATCAAATGTTTCCTCAGCCGATGCAATTTTTTTATTATAATTTAATATTGATAAACCATTGTGTATAGTCACGCCATCAATAGTAACCTATGAACAAATAATAAATTCATAAGCAGGGTTATACGAGTCCAAGGGAAATAACAAAATCAGCGATTCTGCGATATTTCTATCGGTTTACGAAATAACGGTTACCGTCGAAAACTCAATATATTAGTTTAGTAATGTTATATCACTACAAGTATTCCAGTAAGATGTCCGTATGTAAGAGTTCTAGCAATTGATTACCCCAAGATAACGCTCGCATTTTCGCAAATCTCCGATTTTGTGATTTCACTGCGACATTCATACAGAATAGTTAATTAACCGAATCAAAATCTATCAACTACCTGCGTTTGTTCCGGGTCGGTAGTCCTTTCAATTACGTATTTTGGAATGTCTATTTCTCTTACTATTAATTCTATTGTGCTGAGGTCATCAAATCCAATATTATCGACTTTTTCAATCACCTCAAACATATCACATAAATTTATATTTTTAGCTGAATTTATGATGGCCACATTTTGGTCTAATATGTTTTCATTTGGACTTTTCATCTTATAATGCTTCTTTAAATGTGGAAACATTTGCTTATGATCACCGATAAAATATGTATATGGCATGTAGGCAAACTTTTCACTGAAATCTACTGTCGTTGTCATAGGTGAAGATATTTCATCAGTTATGACGTAATCCATATATCCAGCACCACTCGTGCCCGGATATCCCAGCCACATAACTTGAATAGGAGCCGGTTTCAGTGCAAATATTTCGTTTCTAGCGCCTTTTGTGTATCCATTCATGTTTATTAATATATTTATACCATCACTGTTTATTCTCTTGGCCGCCTCCACGTAACAAGTTACTGTTGATAAATCAATGAAATGTTCAGAATCTTCAACTATTTTACTGCGGAATGTAGTTCTATCATCGGCATTTAGAGCGTAACAAAAAACTTCAATCTTGGAGTGATCATGCAGGCCTGGTATAGATTGCATTAAATGGGACGTCGGGTGATTACCGAAATCACTGCTTACATACCCGACTCGTAATCGTCCCGTTAATTTCGTATCATGTTCAAATGTTATTTTGTTTAGGATGTTCACTTTTTCTATGTATGTGTTGGCGTGTCGCATGGCTATCTCTCTTCTTACTTCGTTCGATAATGGATATAAAATGGAATGATGTGGATGTATTGAAGTAAACTTTTCGGTTTTTAATTGATCTTCTACAATAGATACAATGTTATGCATCCGCTCGTCGTAATCATCCCAGTTACACACTATTTGTAAACAGTGCACTAAATTACAGTAAGCATCAGGGAACTCAGGTTTGAACTTTAATGCGTTCTTATATGACTCAATTGCCTCAGTTATACTGCCCATATCTTTATAAATACTTGCTAAATTGCAGTGAGCATCGGCGAATGTGGGGTTTATCTCGATTGCCTTTTTGAAGCAGACAAGTGCGCCTCTTACATCCTGCAATTCCCGTAACGTATTACCCATATTGCTGTAGGCGTCAGCAAACTTTGGTTGAATATTTATAGCCTGTTTGTAGTGCATCAAAGCTTCATGGAGTTTGCCTGTAATTATGATGTTATATAACGACTGTAAATGTGAAATTGCCGTATTGTGTTTCTTTGGGCACGCTAATACGCTGAATTGCATGACCTATGCTTGTTACTATGATCAGTGATAGCTAATTTGTATCGTACATTTTTATGACCCCTAACTGAATTGATACTAAATACTCGCTAAATGGTTTGTTTTGTTTACCTTCAAATGATGTACGGTAATTATCCAAGAATATGTTATATCAATGAATTTTATAAAAAATAAAGATACACCTACATATATTTTTCCTACAATCTTAGTAGTAGCCGATAAAAGCCTGATACAACGGGAAAATGTTGAAACAAATACGGACCTTGGTGTTGTAAAAGCGACGCTAAGTTACTGTGAGTCGCTGCAAAATTAGGGAACACTTCTAATGCTCTCATGTACAGCTTAGTAGCCTCTTCAATGTTCCCTTGTTCCCGTTTAACGTTTCCGAGATTGTTAAGCGTATCAACGTGTAATGGACATAGACGTAAAGCATTGTTATAACACTCCTCTGCCTCAGAGACGAGGCCTTTTTCTTTGAGTGCATTAGCAAGATTGCAGTAGGCGTCGGGGAAATTGGGCTGGAGCTCTATGGCCCTTCTGTATGTATCTATAGCTAGGTCTATGAAGCCCTGCTTGTAGTATAAACAAGCCAAGTTTCCGTGTATGGCCCCGCTGTTTGGAGTTAACTTTAAAGACTGCAGATATACTGCTACCGCTCTGAAACAAACATATGATATTGTTTTATTCAGTCGGACATTCTCGGAATATTTTGTGTGAACTCGTGCACGTGATGGAATAAACGACGATTTTAAACCGCTGGCGACAGTCTGGAGAATATATGTTGAGACGATTGACAGACATCAGTATACGTACTGCTTTAATAAAATTGTTATTTTTTTAATAGATTGAATGGACGCGCTGTCACTTTTACACGTTTTTTAATGAATAACTAGCAATATTTTAATGGTTATTAACCTATATTTACCTATTTTACAAAGTTTTAATACATTCTACAGTTCGAGAACTTTGTCAAAGTTTTGGTCTTCGTGAACAATATTTTTTCTCTAAAGGGCTCTTGAAACATTGGAATAAACTTTTTAATTATTTGCTTATTTGTAAAACTTGGATGAACCCCTTGTACGTTTATCGTAAGTCAATTTTCATTATAGATTTCATTTAGGTAATAAGAAATTGAGAATACATCCTTTCCACATCCTTACGTGGGGCTCCTTTATTTTTGTATTTATATACACTAAACGAAAACTACTTAAAATAATTGATAGATCATTAATTTTATATCCACTAACCTTTTGATTTTATTTTTGAACCAGGTGACACAGCCTTCAGATAATTCTGTCGCCTGGCCGGTGAGCCGGGGCGGTGCGATGTTGATAACAGTATACACGACGATGCATTGGTAATCCATAACACGGACATGTCCTCAGCGCGAGCAAGGTTGTACTGACGGGGCAGACGCTGCAGAGTCAGGGCCCGCGGCGCGTCACGCCGGCCGACGCGCGGCGCCCGCGCACCGTGCCAACTTCCCCGCGACGACGACGCCGCGTCCACGCAGCGCGCGGCCTTCGCTCACCCGCACCGCGATACACTCCGCCAGCGAGCGTATATCACAACATCTATTAACGACCCGAACACCATGCGCGCACGCCATTTAGTCGCCTCGTCGTTTTATTTACGGCATCGTCCGTCTCACTATTAAACACTACCGGCCACCCTGGAAAAAATATCTTAACTTTATATATATAATTCTACATACCTATTTATATTCAAACCGCTCGCAAACTAAAATAAAAATACAAGGTGCGGTTCAGCCGCGTTATTCATAAAAACGATCAGCTGCTCTCACAAATATCAGCTGTTACGTGTGACCGTTTATTTTCGCGTCTATTGTTTACATCGCGCGGTAGGCTGTCGCGGCGAACTATTCGGAAAAGTGAGGACGCGATGTATTAGTGGTATCGAGGGAGCACACAATAAAAGTTTTTAAACGGCAGTAAAATGTTTACGTGTGGTAATGAAATGGTGTGTGTACGAATGTACAGTAAACAGAAATACTATCGATTTGCGAGGAGGCAAGCGACGGCGACAGCGTGCTGACGCGACGGAATCTCAACGCGACTGCGGCCACTCTGCCAAACGCTGGAGTCTGCCACTACTCTGCATATCTGACGACTGGCTATTTAACTTGAACATAATATTGACACTTTTAAAATTCTGCTCTATTGATTCTAATATGAGTTAGGCTTAAAACTAAGGCAATAGACAAGTTTCACTCCGACCCCGGCGACTGCCGGGCCGTTCCACTGACCTATTTCCATGTAGAAAGTTATTATTTTGTAGTTATAATTTGAAATGTATAACATGTAGAGCGTACGTGTACATACATGTCTTAAAAAAATGGTAAGCATTATATTACTTGTTCCAAGAGTCTGATTTAAGAGTTAAGAGGCTAAAAGCTGTGCGATAAATTTTATAAGACTTTAATGTAGCTACTGACTAGTGCTATAAAACTTAGTAACTCCTTCTCCAGAGATAGATAAAAAAGACATTAGGCTTATTCGATTTCAACTACAAATTTGCTCGTGGGCAGACGTTGAATGACGTTTTATCCAGCATCTGATTTAAAAAGTTTACTTATAGTTTGAGGTATTTTAGGTTATTTCAAGGTACGAGTAGGTACGTATGTAGATATGGGGATAAAAAATATATTTATGTTAATTTGGGCTTGATCAGACTGTAACTTAGAAGTCGAAACAATTATGTAGACTCTAAATAATTTAGACTAGACAGATGCAATGCTGTTTTTTAGAGAATTACCTCATCCATGGGTAGGTATTTTGTCAACGTCACATATAATCTTTTTTAATGTTAACATGGGAGATTCTATGCAGGCCTAATCCTTAGACTAGGCCTAATAAAACCTCCTTAACCTATCCATAAAGTGGAAGATACTCAATTTACAAATCTCCAAACTTCTTGGGATTATTTGTAAAGTCAAGATTCACCATTTAATTTTCCAATTCCGTTGGTACCTAAACTAAACGTAACTAATTTCTGTTGGTTACAATTACAACCGAACTAAATCTGACAGAACTAAAATATTGGTGCATTGCAAATCATAAATAAATCATTGCATTTTGGTAAATCATAACATGACAAGGAAATCCAGAATTAGGACCATTGTTACGAAAAAAAACAACTTCCCTTAGCTTGTAGTACCTGTATTCCGACTTTCTTATTCTTAACATAACAAGAAGTCGCAAAAATGTAACCACAAACTTTTTCAAACTTATGAAATATATTCTGCAAAAAAACCTTGTTAAAAATACCATTTCTATTTACAATATCATTTATAGCAGGATAAAATGCCTGGCGAAAATATTATCCGCCGTGTTCCCTCGGGGGTTGTGACGCAGGCTTCCTTTACCAACTACGGAATCTGGAGAAATTCATAACATATACGTCAGATTTATATTAAACATATCTCGTTTACTTTTACTAGGGTAGCTAAACACAAAAAAGAATTTTGTTTTCGTCTGAATGTCTATAAAAATACGATGCGACCTGATTTGCAGTTTGCCTTAAAATATGCGGTTTATTTCCGCATTTTGTTACGCAGCTCAGATGAATACATTTGAAAATTAGATCGCCCGAATCTAAATCGTGTCTGGCTTAAACGGGGCGAAAGCAGAAATAACCAAACATGTGACATCCAACATTTCAATGTTAAAAGCTAATTTTAACACTACTCTTGCTCTTGTCGCTCACTTGCCAACTTTCATACGATTTTGACAGATACCTACGTAAGTTGTTATAATTAAATTCATGAAGCATTGCCAAGGACTACGGTTTAATAGTTAGATACTGCGGACGATACCGTGTTCCGCGTTCAGTTTCATGTAACAAATAACTAGACTAGTCAATAAATTTAACTCGCAATAAAGCTTTTAACCCTATTGATACGGCATGAAATCATGGCACGCCGTATTCGCGCAACATGCCGTGAATCTACCTAATGCATTAATAATTAATATACATCGTCTTAGCTTCAATGTTTATCATGTTTTAAGCTGTCTGAAATCGTTCCGTGCCCGACCTCAATTTTACCGTGTTGCATCATTTTGTTTTAAAAATTAATGGTTTTTATATTTGGCATTCTGCCCACCGATGCCCAACCCGTCCGCGTATGTACATCCGTTGACTGATAATTTTTTTCGCCTAATATTGATCCAACCCATCGCAGCTTGTGATATACCTTACCTATCGATAAATCATTTTTTTTTGGTTGGATGTGTTCCAATTTACAGATATATTTGAATACCATTAATTTATTTTTGACAGTCACTAAATTTCTACTGCGCTGTGAAAACATTTCTATTTTGGATGCGGTAGTAACTAATGTTTACTGTGAATACCGGCGGTTTGCTTATAGCATCTTGGTTTGATTTTAATAGTATGGTCGGAATATTGTGAATGGTATGTCGGTAATATGGTATGGTGTGGGTGTAATATGGTAGGTACAAGGTGAACTCAATGGTCGTTTACACGGAACATAACTATTATTATTGTTTGTAACTGATCTGAAAGTGGGTCTTCGGAAACTGGGTTATCAAATCACAAAAAGAAAATCCGAAGTTGTTCCGGGAAATCGTGAAACAACATACGTGGTGGTTCAATAAGAATTAAGATTGGTAGATTCTATAATATTAATCAAGCTTTTTTGTGATTTCAGAGTTATCACCGATCATGAATCAACAAGCCGATATAGTACGTTGTTATCTCAGTGTGTTATTGTAAAACTTTATTTTAGAATGATCCTTTATGTATGATAATGTAGAGGCATTTTTATGTATATATAATTTTATTTTTTATAATATAATGTCTGTATTTTATTTCCTTTGTTTATTTTTCCTATTAATACATATATTTTAGTAGTTTCAGTTCATCGTTGTGTATACCAATTGTAAATAAAACTAATTCTAAATAAAAAAGATAATAATGTGAAAATATATTTCATAAAAAGGATTAACATATATTATAAATTTTCTGCGAGACATATTTTCATGACCCCATAAATCTTGGGTGATCCCCGAGGCATACTTCTATTTTTTTGCCAGGAACCAGTCCAGTCTACATAGCGTTCACCCACACCCTTAAAGATCTACACAATAAATGATAGTCGTATAAAAACTATTTGTCATAATGCAACGTGCAAAAAGGGTAGCGTATTGTTATACAATTAATATTATATTATGAATCGGTAGTTACGTGTCATAATTTTGGGACTAAGTTATAGATATATATTACTGTACAAACACCTAAAGCTATAATTTAAACAAGGGTTACAGGGGAGTTAACGACTACATAGTTATGTAAGGAAATACTAATGTATTGAATAAATACAACAAAGACGACACCTACCCACTCATACTACGTTTAATGCGATATTGACTGCTACACAAATGCGATAATGGTTTGAACCTTCAGGCCAGACGGGTGTACTTAATACGTTTTTCAATCATGGCTCATTATATTGAGACTAAAATGCTTACCAGACTCTTTAGAATCTAGGTTTTGTCCCCGACTTCTCCAAGTTCTCCAACGCAACCATTTATTTCGCTGATTGAACCCCAATCATCATAATAGTGTGATATCAACCCTATCTTTTGAAAGAGTCTAAATAAAAAGTATCCAATTGTGAACATTTCGTTCGAAATTCCTCCGGATAATTTCCGTGATGCTCGAATAAACAGCAAGGCTGAAAAGCATTGTAAGAAAAACTTGTTTGGATTCTCAAACGTCCAAAGAGCTTATAACTTACTAAATAATTCCAGCCCTTTTTTTAATGTCCCACTGCTGGGCACGGGCCTCCCCTCAATGCGAGGGGGGATTAGGCCATAGTCCACCACGCTGGCCCAGTGCGGATTGGCGGACTTCACACATCTTTCGAGGGGTTCTCTCAGACATGCAGGTTTCCTCACGATGTTTTCCTTCACCGTTTTAGAAAGTGATAATCATGATTGAAAGTGAGATTCGCACTTGAAAAATCCCAGAGGTGCGAGCCGGGGTTTGAACCTGCAATCCTCGTCACCGAGGCAAGCGTTTTACCAACTTGGCTATCACTGCTTGGCATGTGCTTGGCTTAACTTACTAACTAACAGTTTTAGTTATATATATATATATATGTACATATATATATATAACTAAAACTGTTAGTTAGTAAGTTATGCCAAGCACATGCCAAGCAGTGATAGCCAATATACATATATATATGTGTATATGTGTGTATATGTACGTAGATTCAATTATTTTTTGTAGGTGTTTGCGACTTTGACTACTGTAATGATTGAAATAATCTCCTTTATCGTGCGTCGGAAAAAAATACCAGTAAAGATCAGTGGTGCCAATTAGTTTTCCGCTTGTTTATTTTATTACACTTGACATACTCCAATTAAATTGGTGTATGGATTATTACGACGTGTTATAAAGTTTTTGTATTAGTGAACATTGGTAAAAGCTCTTGGTATTGTAATGTGACAATGAAAGCCCCCATACACTTTGCAAACATTTATTAAAATTTTGATACACTAGTTTATTGATAAGATTACAATGCACACATATTTAACATTAACAATAAGAATTTTACGGTTCAACAAACAAATACTAACACATTAAGCTATATAAACTTTGAATTTAGGACAATAGAATATCTTTTAACGTAGATTCGTCATTACATGATATATTGTATACAACAAAAGGGAACACGATTATATTATTTGTCAATACAGTCGATATTATATGATTTTCAATCTAAAAATTACATTAATAGTATTATCCAATTGCAAAATTATACTTTATATACATATTGAAATAAACTAAATACATATGAACTTATTCGTAATAGTTATTCTATGAAATGTTCAACTCTAACTAAAATAGTTATGATTTGTGTAGTTAACAAGAATTTAATAATCATACTCACACAAAAGTAAGTTACTTGTAAACTTACGAGTAAATATGCCAGTTTAATTTTAAAACATAATAATATTCAGTTATTTATAAGGTGTAACAGTGAGTTAACAAATAAGTTACAGCGATCTCGTTTATGTATAAAATAAATGTGTTATTGGTTTGCCATACGAGTATAATAAGAACTTCTCACCGCGCCCTATGTACGCCCTACTATTTATAAATTAATAAGAGTATGATTAAGTTATTCTTATGGGAATGTGATCTCTATACGCTTCTGATAAGCGTCTCAGCACTTTATCCACTATCATTGTTACATCCTATACTAGGATTTTATATGATTGATAACGATTGGCATTTTTGCATGGAGCTTTTATAACCAAGAGACTAAATAAATAAATAAAATTATGTACATAACTATTGTATATAATTTATTAAATAATTAATCTTTAGGTCGAAAAAAAAAAGAGACTAAAGATTACAAATAAAATTGTACGTACGCCTTTTATGAGAAATGTCTCAAAATATAGGTAAACTTACATGAAAGTTTGTGAAAAGAAAAATTTATCATTACATTATTTTTAACGTACGCTTCAATAATATGTCCTTAGAATAATCTGAATGTTATGTAGCAGCTTAGCTTTCAATACTTGAACAAAATTTTGATTAATATATTTATATTAATAATATTAGTATCATGAATTTCGCAGTAGGGTTATTCGAACAATTCACTTGGAAACTTCGGGCCTCGGCGACGCACCTCTCTCCGAATTTGGTGTGCTTCCTCCCGATGTACTCTGTGGACTACGCTCGTTAACCTGATGAAATAATGTTCCTATATCATTGTCCAATGTACACCCGCTAAAAAAAGTTTGGGTTACTACATCAAATGAAAAAGCAGAAACTGTTTTGTTTGGGTGTACAATACAACTATAAACTAGTTGATTTTATAATCAAACGCCCCTTCCCTTCAAGGTTTGAGAGTAAGCAATCTCTATAAATTAAAATTAGAAACAGATAATTGAAAATAATGGCAAAAGTAAATAGTTTTATTATCAATAGTGCTACATCTTTCAACACTAGATGTGATTTTAACCGTGACGCTGTCAGCTAAAATCTTTCAGCCTCACGAAAAATGAAGGTTTTTTTTGGAATAGATGTCAGATGGCAGCCGGCCACGGCAGCCGAATCATTAATTAAATGTCTCTAAATAAACATCTTACCCGTGGCCCCGTTATTCAAGATTAATAGTCACTGTCCTGTGTTTTCCCTAATACTGAGTGAATATTAGGTGTAATTTAAATTCCAACAACAGCTCTGGTGTAACGCTTTAGATAAAACAATATACATGTTAGGTAAAAAACATAATGTTTGTCATTAAAATATTCTGATTTTCAGTTGTAAAATATTTCAACTATTTCAGTAATGAGCCATGACAACGCCTTTTTTGCGTGGGGAAATCCTCATGGATACCCGCAAGCCTGAGGAGGCAAGCGGGTTATTAATGGCCCACTGCTGGGCACGGGGCTCACCTCAATGCGAGGGGGATTAGGCCATAGTCCAACACGCTGGCCCAGTGCGGGTTGGCGGACTTCACACATCTTTCAAGAGGTTCTCTCAGACATGCAGCTTTCCTCAAGATGTTTTCCTTTACCGTTTAGCTAGAGATAATTATGGTTGAAAATGAGATTCGCACATGAAATCCAGAAATCCCAGAGGTGCGAGCCGGGTTTGAACCTGCGTTCCTCGTTACCGAGACAAGCGTCCAACCGACTTGTCTATCACTGCTCACCCATAAATAATATTATTTGTATGGGATCTATGAAAATGTACCAACATAAATCGTAAATCGTTTCAGCCGTATAAATAAAGGTTATTGGAATCAAATCTGCGCCGTGATTTGAATTCGTTAAGGCGACCCCTTCCGTTCACAACTCAAAGAATAAATATTGTCAATCTGGGAAAATATATCCAGATTGACTTTTTTATACCTATTTGTCTTGATCGATTACTTTGTTAACTCGTTTAGTTTGTAAAATCGATTCAGTAAGTCATTCGTTTTGTTTTAATATATTCCAATTTGGGGCAAGATAATGTTATTGATTGTAACACGACTAATTTTGATGTGGTTTTTATGATTAAATAAATACGTCAAAATCTGTGATATATGTTGTACTAGCTGCGCCCCGCGGTTACCCGCGATTAAAAAGTATATCCTTTTCCTCTGTGCCCTTCTGCAAATGCATGGTTCCTGTATGCTATCCCATAGGAACCGTGCATTTTTCCGGGATAAAAATTAGCCTACGTGCTATTCCAGACTATAATCCATATCTGTGCCAAATTTCATCCAGATTCGTTCAGCCGTTCTGGCGTGCGTGAGTAACAAACATCCATCCATCCATCCATCCAAACTTTCACATTTATAATATTAGTGGCATTCAAAGCTAATTTCGTGGGAACAAACACAAATCTATACCTACTAAAATAAATAATAATCTTAAAATAAACAGCAAAACGAACCCTTTGATCTGATGATCAAAGATTACTAACAAATCTTCAGATAAAAGCCTCTCTGTACTCTCGTCATGGATTGTAATGAACATTATAATGATTTTAACTGAACTAACAATCCCACGTCTCTTTCTCAAACAATTATTCAAGCAAAATTATACTCAACCACGTACAAGATAACTATGAAAATGATGACGGACGAAAAAAAATAACCTGAATATTTTAACAATCTTCATTTAGGTACTTATGCCAAATCTCGGTGTTTATCAAAGAGCTACCGTGTGTCGAATGATAAGACAAACATGAATCGTTTCAGAAATCTCACAAGTCGTATATTCTTTTTTTCTATTCAATAACGTTATACAACATGGAGAAGATTGTAATAAAATTAATAGATACTATTTATAACTCTCAAATCATATCAAACAGAGTAAGTTACCAAATAATTCAATTAACGTCTGGAGAGCTTCGAGATGAAATCGTGAAAATATAATTTCGACATCGAATTTCACATATCTATACCTACATGTGTATGACGTCAAAGGCATAAATTATTAGAATGTCTTTTGTGCCACCCAGATCAGCTGGGTTATTTTAAATCGTTCGGAATCGACATCGGAAACGGATTTAAAACTTTCCGATATTGGTGTAGCTCCCGGCAAGCTTTCCGACGAAAACTTTTTTTAAAAAACCTTGTGGTATTGCCATCAAGATACACCGAAGATAATTAAATTCGGAATTTTTAATATCGATTGCGGTTATCCAGTTCAGAAGTTTTCGATTTCGTTTCCGATATCGATTTCGAATGGTTTAAAATAACAGTGCATGTGGGCGTCGATAAGCCAATCAAAGATATTATTGTGTCTGCAATATGTATAAATAGCCTTAGAATTAATTTCAAGCTTATGGATCGATGCATGGTATAGTATATTGGTATTGGTTAACAAGTCAATGGTATGTCAGAAAGGGACTTTACCTGCAATCCACTATGTAACATGTTCGCAATTGTCTCGACGTCTAGTGTAGAATCTTGGGCGGATATCTTCTTGATGGCAGAGGAGACAATACAGAGGTCGCCTCTTAGTTCACGAACCAGAGCAGTGATTTTCTGAGCATTGCTGAGTATCTCCACACTCTGTGTGTACGGGTTGTATCGAACGCCGAAGGGACGTTGTATGCTATCAGCGAAAGCTCTAGATTTAAAAGAATCAATTATTAATTCAAAAGAAACTAGTTGCTTATAGTTTAAAATAAAATATCTAGAACTGCGTAGATACAAAATAAGGTTTTTGTATATTCATGCAATCTATTGGACATTTTTTTATCTAAAATGGCCCCCATAATATGTGACAATTTAATCTCGCCCTATTTGAGAGCTACTTTACTAGTTTTTTTTTATATTGTCTATCTAGAAATTTTTTGTCGTTTTCTTTGGTGAATAACTTTATGCATTTGTTCATGAAATTTATTAAACTGTAGCTTTATGATCGAATGAAAAGATACAACGTAATTTCGATCATAAATATAACAAACCTCATTTTCTCCTTAGCCTCTTCGAATGAATCTGTGTAGTAGTACGCATTTTGATATGAGGTGATGATGCACTCTTCATTGACCGTGACGTCAGGGTCGAAGCGTTTGATTTTATCGGGCGTGGTCAGAGCGTGTTGCAACTCAGCAACAGAAGACAGAAGACCTGCACCATAGACTCGGAAAGACCCGTCGGATTGGCGGCACAACCCAAATTCCACCGTAAAGAAGTATAGCTGAAATACAAATTATTCAGGTTTTATGCAAGGTCTTGACGGCCTGATTAGCGCTGTTGGTAGTGACCCTGCTTTCTGTGCCGAGGGTCCCGAGTTCGAATCGTGGTAGGGACAAACTTTGTGTGATGAGCACGAATGTTTGTATCCAAGTCATGGATGTTTAATATTTATATAAGTAATATATATTGGGTTTGCCCCCAGTCCATTGTACGATATCCATAATACAAGTGTTGCTATCGCGATATTTATTTATCATTATTTATAACTTACAAATATTCATTAGTGAGAAGTGTTAACGAAAATGTTGGTTTCATATTTTTTTTCCCTGACTTTATAACCGGATCGGAAAATGATATCAAATGAGACGACTTGGAAAAAAACTCAACAGGCTTTGTTTTTGTTTCTCAGTATATTTTTATACTCTACATCCCAATCTGAAGTATAGCTACGTCAGTGCAATACTCATTGGCATGTTAAAAGTCTTTTATTCTTTTAGGATTTTTTTTTTGATGTTACACTAATACCTATCTCCGTCATTCTATCGTACGTTGTGACATATATTTATTTGTCACAACATAAGTAAGGTGAAGCATAGTTACCGTTGCCAATTTGTCAATGTCCTCGTCAGACGCGCCGAGGGAAGCCAGTCCAAGCTCTTGGGAGAACTGCGCGAAGCTAGGGTTCGCGAGCAGAGGCATGTGTCCAAGGAGTTCATGACAGCAATCACTATGAGACCAGACGAAATAGACAAGTTGTTTAGATTCAAGAAAATATTGATCATTCAGGTACTTATAAGAAAATACTATGTTTCATTCTTGCCGATCTGACATTGATAACACTAACATGACATTATGTATATAGATCGAAAATCAATGCTGTGCGTTGGTAAGCGCATTACTTGAGAACGACTAGACATATTTGGCAATGTTTTTTTAAATGTTCGTAAGGCAAGATAAGACAACGTCTTTTTTTTATGGGGCTAGTGCCCGCCACACACTCACACCACTGCTACTGCAGTAAGCTAGGACCTACAGTGGTGTCCAATGATGACACCGAGGTTTGACCCTCAGCGAGTCCCGGGATATAGTTAATTGTCTTGGAACCCGCACGAATTTAACCGAAAGATAAAAATAGGAGGAGTTGGAAGAAAATTATCCACTTCCCTCCATTGCAAAGCGGGAGACAAAAAAGATCTGGTAGACAAATTTCCACAGAAGCAAGACTTACAGCTGGACTAAGTCTAGGTTTAAGGCACCACGGAGAGTTTAAAGACAACGTCTGTCGGATTAGCTAGTACTTAATAAATCATTATTGCATAAATGAATTGCACTCACGGCTCAGGAGTATAGAATGGATCTGAAGAATGACGGATATACTGGGTGCAGTGAAACAATCTAAATGCCAGGCCAGATAGGAAATCCCGCGGTGAAAGATATCCAGCGACCGGGCGCAGTTGGAACCCAGTCTTGCGCTTCAGGAAAGCGTTCACATCTTCCAGCTGAAAACAATTCAGTTATTCATATATAACAGTATATAACAGCATTTTTTGTATGGCACCCATTATTTATAATAAGCTACCCATGAAAGGGAGGGAGCTGAATGCTATGCCACTTAAAAATAAATGAAAAACACTTTTAATAAACAGAGCATACTATACTATATCTGATTTTTTAATAGATGCAATTTAGTATTTGTAATTAATGTAATAAATAATTATAGTGATAAATACTTAATTCAAATTAATATATTTGTATGATGTAAGGGCTAAACATGTATGCACATAATTCGAACTGTCCATCTTGCATACTATATGTATGCATATTCATGTTTTTACAAATAAATATCTTTATCTTTATCTTTATCATTCAAAGATCTTACGCGTCGAAAACTCCCAAAAGAAATTGGCAAAATGCCAAAAGGTTAAGTTTATTATATTCATGAGATTAGATTAGTAAGTATTCCGAGCTTTTATCAAGTTTTTACTCTTTTATCCATAATGGAAAATAACAGAGAATTCGGGAACAAGACACTTAATTAAGAAGTTATTTGAGAATAGTGAAGAAACTTTTACAGCCCGTGTTGTAAAATTCGAAATCTTGAAATCCTCAATTTGAACGGAATTTAGGTTCTTAGAGGCAGTATACAAGATGTAAGAGTCATGGTAACGAAAACTTTGGGTAAAGGTTACACTTTGTGCCTAAGATAGAAATATTGAATTAATTTACGTTGAAATTCATGAGTTTCAAATGTTATAATTTTTGAGCGAACTATGTATCGTAACGTTGTCTACCATATGTCATCGTCGTATACTGAGCTATTTTGGTCACATCGCCAGACGTGGCGAGAGCAGCTTAGAAAAGCTCATTGTGGTGGGAAACGTGGAAGGGAAACGTTCACGAGGCCGGTCCCCGACCAGGTGGTCTGACCAACTTAAAGAAACACCAACGTCCCGCTTCTACGCCGCGGTGAAGATGGCCACAGACCGGAGCCGATGGAGACAGTTCGTCCGATCCAAAAAACTGCCGTGGTGATCACGATCCTCAGTCATGAGGGAACGACCGAAGAGAGATGTATGGTAAACAATGCACAACCACCGCCACCACAACTATGCGCGATACCCATCGCATTCGGTTTCATTTTATGTCAAATCAATTTGAGATAGAATTCAGTTATGATTTTATGCTAAAATCAATTATGTTATGTTTATGTTATTATGCTTATGTTTTATGAAAAGATCATAGGAGAACTCCAACTTTTGGAGATCTAGAAAACGAGTTAAACCCACGGTTTTTGTTACGAAGCCACTTACACCGTGTATATTATCATCTTTCAGTGTCAGTCCACTGCTGAGCATGGATCTCTCCTCTTTCACTCCTTTCGTTCCACTCCTGTGCCACTTTTATCCAACATATACCAGCCACCTTCCTGATATCATCGGACGATCTGGCCGGTGGTCTGCCACTATCTCTATGTTGTCCTTAATATTATCATGGGTTACATTATTTCACAGTATATTAAAGAGTGTATTACCTGTGGTAAGTTGTCCTCCCTGTATCCGCAGTATTTTACGAGCTGTGGCCAGTTTTCGAGATACTCCTCGCAAGCGTATTTCTGATAGAGTTTATGTAATTCACGGAACACGATGCCCCTGAACCCAAAACAGAGGTCAAACAACACACGAAGTAATAATGTAGCTGGAAACCCTGAGATATGATCACAAAACTTCCTTGGTGACACTGTAATTAGCTTACATAGATGAATGTATTATCTAAATAAGTTGAACTAGTGGGAATATTCAATTTTAGTGTATTTCTAGATGGAGCAATCTTTAAAGAATAAACTTAAATTAAATTTCAATCAATAGTCCCAAAAGTATTTCAATAAACCTACCTACAAAAGTTACTTCACCTGCTGAGGTGAGTTCACTGTTAATATCCATTACTCTTCAGCATTAGACCTCAGTAGGAGGCTCAGCAACATAACATTTAGATTCTCACAGAGAGCCTCTACATGTTGGACCTGTGTGCCTACACAAGCCTCCCAAACGTCCAAATATAACTAATGTAGAAAGTTACATAATATAATAATAATATCGCCAAACGAAGACACCAACTGTACGGTCTCAAACTAAGCACTAACTTGTATTAGGTAAAGGTACAGTACTTGTACAATAGACTGGGAGCGAACTTGAACCGAAACCAATATATAGTTATAATAATTCTAACACAAATATTAATGTTCGAATTTTAATTTTAAAACATCCATGTTTAATAGATATACAACTTATTGTTTTAAACTGAGAGAGTGGGGAAATCCGAATCCATAGCAGATACGGGGAAACTGTTGCAGAAACCATTAGGCTTTTTTTTATCAATTTTGTCACAGTATTTTTTTGCCTGTATATGTTTAAATTAAATTAGCGGTTATTTTAATGTGGATCAACTCAATTACATATAAGAATAATGTCTTTGTATGGTAACCAAAATAAATGAGAGTGGAGCAGTTGGTGAAATAGCACATAAAGTTAGCGACTACCGGGATTCATAACCGGAACCGTCGGAACAGAAAGCGGGGTAACTACAAAATATCCCATTCGGATGATCTAAACACAACACTTACCAGGTCTTAATCTCTACATCAGTGTATTGTACTTTTGGAATGGGCTGACCGCTGTAAAGAGAATGTTTTATTATAAACTATTAAGTAGCGCTCTTTATCTACTCACGATGAAGGCAATCTATGAGGAAACTTCCATGTATATCAAACGTCGTCTAAGCTCGCCAACTCGCATTGTGGCAACACGGTGGACTACGGCCCTTATCCCTATCTCACCACCAGGACCTCGAGGTCCAGTATAATGGTAGTAGCCCCCTAATAAATTTAGAACAAAATACCATGTTGATGCAGTGCAGTGTATCTCTGCCTATCTTTTTCAAAAATACAAGCGCGATGGCGTTTTGTCTGCCTCTTTTTTTTATAAATACACGAATTAGGGCTAGTATTTTTTTCTGGTTTTCATACTTACTATTTATAATTGTTCGCTATAGCGGCAAATTGTTCTCGCCGCTTGCGGTAAATGGGATCCTTGAAGCCTGGATGGTCAGCATCCAACTCAGAACCGTACATCAACACGTTCTGTGCTCGATCCAGGTCGGAGATCTTGCGGGGGAACCAGTGCATCTCACCAAAATCTAAGCAGACAAACCGTAATGTATAGTTCGATTCTCGTTCTAACAAAACTAATTCGATTTTGCGTTCGGTACTCTTAGTTAGGCTACAGTTTAGGTACTGTTTTGAACTAAAAATTACAATACACATACTTAATAGAGTACGTACGTAACAGTACTTTTAAATTTATTTAGATAAATATTCAGCGTTTTTTTTGTTGCACAAATTATAATAATACTTTACTTTATTCTGACGATTTGTACGATACGTGCAAAGATGAATTAGTCACGACAAGTACAATAGGAATGGACCACCGACCGCTATCCAAGGGTCTAATTACTAAAGCCTATCAAATGAGCTGAGTTTTGGTTTAATTAACGAATCGATAACGTTAATAAACGATATTCTTATCGGCAGAATGCAACGCACGCACGCAAATACACATTGTTTAAAGATTCGACACAATTTCATGTGTATCAATGCAAATCTATATAATTATAAGTTAGCTTATCAAAATATAATTAAAAATGTTATAAAATTTTAGGTGATATTTACATATTAAAACATTATTTGCTTTAAAAAAATCCCCAAATTAATAAAACACGTCTTTTACATATTCCTATTTATACCGCTAAGCAATAAGCCTATAAATATCACAAAATATAACGAAATGTGACCCAAAATCTACATACCTACTTCAACAATGTTATAATAAATATTAAATGATGTGCGTTGGTAAGCATATCACTCGAGGTTCGATTTGGTGGTATTTAATGATCTTAATAGGCCGAGTATGGTTTTAGAGACGGCAAAATTGAAAAAGTTATCGGAAAATTAGAAAAATGGTGGACAGGTCAGGGACAGGACAGGAATGGTTCGTCTGTTAGGTCAGCTAGTGGGGAATAAATATTAGGCAGTATCACAGTAGTTGCATGTTCATTCTAAATCTTCTTAATTCCATTCAGAAATAAACACCTGTTGCTTCAATTTTGTATCAATGTGACGAGCGAGTACTCACCGAAGCTTGCCGCGGCGGATAGGGGTGTTGGCGGCGGGAATACTTCTCCAGTTTGCGATGACACGACCTCAAAATCTTGGACCTCACGTTTCAACATCCTCTTTAGTTGTTCCATGCGATGAGGGTCACATTCCACGTCCACGAGGATGTCCGACTAAACATAAGTAACATTTGGTTAACATAAACGGACATTTAAAAACGATGACCCCTCTATAAGGCAATTTTTTATTAGGGTATCATACCAAAATGTCCGAAGACTCAAAATTGGTAATCTGTGAAACTTACGGAACACAATTCTGATACTGATTTTCTGGATTCAATATGCAGCACATTGATTCCAAGATCTTGGAAGACGGTCAGGGCGCGGACTAGCCCACCGACTTGGTTCTTCAAACTGAACATCACAGAGATCCTTTCGCTCTCTGAATGCTCACTTTGCTGCTGCGCTGCCATGTGCAGTTCACCAAGTTTGGGATGATGAGGTGCCTCATTCTTCACTTGCCAATCCGATCCGTTCCTGTACAGCCAAAGTCCAAGAAGTCCTTTGCCGGAACCACTCATATTTGTCTGAAATTAAATTTATAACTGGTTTGGATATCTTGGAGCAAAGAAAACCATTTTCAATTGAAAACATTTAACATTACCGATGAATATATACAACTTAGTTAAGTTTACTAATTCAATGTTTCAGGCTTAATTTTATGGGGGATGTGCCGATGCAACGACGGGGGCATACTGCGCCCTTCTACAGGCTCTGGTCGCTTATAAAGAGAAGAGGCGCGGGAGATGCGAGGAGGGTGGGTATATTCGATTGGCTGAATCAAGTGTTCGGAGTAACTTGGAAAGCGTTCTCTTTTCACACCATAAAGTCACGGACACACTTCGGAAACATTTTATTTATATTTAATCTTTTGCAAACACGATGGGAACGAATTGTACAGAAATCAATCAGGTCTCAACGTGCCTGTCTATGTATTCAAGGAGTTTTTTTTTTATTGTTTTTAGTAATTTACTTACAAATAAATGGCAGAATATTTGAATATTGCTCACGTGTTGTTATATATAATTTAATTTATACATTTCTAATTTACCAATTTTTTTTTCAAACTTGTATACATTTTATATTGGATCCCCATATTTTGTAATGGCTGCAAACTAATTTAATTAACGTAGGCATTGATTTATTGAAAAGGAGGTGACTAATCTAATTAATAAATATATTAATAAATTTTGAAATGATTGAGATCTCAATACCACTATTTAATAATATTTCCGTAAAATATTTATACTAGTTTGTATCTATTGAGATCACATAGACAGATGTCGCTAGTGTGGACAAGCGCTCTTAGGGTTGCCACCTCCTAGAAGCCGGAGTTAAGCGAACCAGTCACTGTATTTATTACCATTGTTTAGTGAAAGGAGCATCCCCTATCATTCATTACCTAGAGGAGCTCTGCTATCTATACCCCATGTAGGTACGTTCGTATCTTTAGCAGGAAAAGAGAAAGAAAGCTGGGTGGAAATTTCGTGCGAATTTATTTCTAGGATTATAGTCCTTGTTTGTTTGAAAAGCTGAAGATATGAACATAAAATTATAATTAGTACTTATAATTTCCGATAAAATATTAATAAGTCCGAAGAAAAAAGTTTTAAGTTAATTATTCGTATTCTATGTTTATATAAATTAATGTCCGGCAGAAGAGTTTTACATGAATGTGTCTATTATACAATTGTGTGACCTAAATATACAAGTAGGTACCTCATCCTTCGGTCACTTGAGAATCAGATACGACCCCCATGTCGGCTTTGCATAGCCATGACAAAAGCCCATTCTGTCTTGACTGTCATGGCTCGTTACACATTAAAATTATTATCGCAATTCGTACAAATCTAGTCACTATTTCTCACTAGCTTTGTATCCGAGGATTTGTTAAGACTAGTTTATTAATGCAGCCTTTTGGAGTTATAAGAAACATAATTTCGATGATGTTGTACCAATGTAGATATAGAGTAATACCTCTGTAGCAAATTAAGTAACCATTCCGCCGTTGTAACATAATCTCTTTCAAGTTTAAAAGAGTATTATCTTATTTTATAATGGTAACATGCTAGTTTATATTAGTGGCTTAACCTGAAAATGATTCACACTTATTGTCTTGAATATTACTGAATTTATATAAATTACGGTTTGACCCATATAAGTCTGAATATATTTTCAAATCACAAGCCAAAAAAATATTATGTCACAATACCTCATTTCTAACTGATAATAATTATCGTATAATAAAACTAAATGTCCCTCAACCCGACCAAGATTTTGTTAAATGTTAATTGAACATTCTATTCTAATCTAATCTAAGGTTCTAGAATGGCGACCACGAATCGGAAGACGAAGTGTAGGACGGCCCCCCACAAGGTGGACTGATGATATCACACGCGTTGCAGGAAGCCGGTGGATGCGAGTGGCGGAGGACCGTGATGTGTGGAAGTCGTTGGGGAGGCCTATGTCCAGCAGTGTATGTCTATCAGCTGATAGATTAGATTCTATTCTAATTATTATATAAAAATACCTTTTGCAAGTGATTATAAAACGCTTATATAATGTGGGCCTTGTTAAACATGAATTGAAAAGCTTGCTTAAATATAAAAAAAATATTGATAGTAATAATAACAAAGACACAATAGCGAATATTCGAGACAAATAACGTTGAATACAAGTAAATCCTGAGTCTGAGCGCTTTTAACTCAATTTCCTTAGAGACTCCAACCAGCTTCTGATTTGCTTTGATTATTATGTTTATTTATTATTTGTGATAGAAGTTAGCCTTGTTTTCAAATGGTTTACATCCATTTATTTTAATTACAAACAAAGGAGTAATCTATGGAGTATATAATGTCATGTCAGACTGTGACAGTGCATACGAGGTGTTATTTAATGTTTGTACCCAATCAATAGATGTTTTACATCTTTATTAGTATTATATACTGAGTTCGCCCTCAGTCCATTGTACGGTACCCATAATACAAGCGTTGCTTAGTTTGTGTGTTCGTCTGCCGACAGAAATTCACTCTTACAGGCTGAAAAAGAAGGAAAGAGAATTTAATAATGAAACTTGGCCTTCCTCACACTCTCGCCACTGATACTTCTGTATCTATATCTATTTATAAACTGTGAGGACCGTGGACATAAAACTACTTCACAGGATCTATGGATATAACCAAATGTAACTCATATTAAATAATAGGTCGTTTGTAAGCATCGTTTACTGGAGATTCAATCGATGGTCTCACGGGCGTAGCAGCGCAGAAGCTTGATCTGTGAATGTCATAATAACGTGATTGCGAAGCCAAGCCTTACTGTTTGCCCCATCAAAGGTGTTTGCCACCGAGACCATGGACTTTGTTTTACTGCCACCATAACAGTATGGCAATAAATGAAATCGACCATGCTCAAGAATTTTTCTTTATTCTGATTGAACAAATACAAATGTATCTACTTAACTATTTAATATAAGACATTCGGCAGGACCTTTTTTTGTTTTTTTTTCTATTATAATAGTGGTAATATAGTAGTTATCCAGTGATAGTTCATTAGACAGATCTAGGCCAATCTAGCTTTACGAGTTATAAAGTGTGAGCTAGCCCAAGCTACCCGACACTGTAATTTAAGTAAGTATTTTTAGATATTTAGAAGCCAAACATGAATACTTTGTAGACCACTACGATCGAACTCCAAAATGACGTCATAGTGGACCTCGTTGCGAACAATGAATGAACATTGAATGCCGACTTCACCACCATATGGGTTGAGTCAATGCAATTCCTCGACAACACGAACAAGAGGGCAAACACATTTGAGTTAGTGCAATCTAATGTCAGTACTCAAAGTGCTTAAAGAACACAAAAACTGTGTTGCTTCGCCATAAGATACACAAAAAACAAAAATGATAAAAGACACATTCTTAGTTTAGTCACTTGATCAGTTTAGGCCAAATATACATTACCTATTAGTCGTAAGGAATAGTCTACTAGATAGTCATTTCTATGATGGTCCTTTTTTAGTACTTACATCATTATAAAGAAAAAAAAAACAATTAGAGGCAACAAACCACTCAAATGGTTCTAAAGGATTTTCAAGGGTATAAGGTCGATGCAGCATCTATTATGGCGGGCGAATGAGAGGCTTAGTATGTTTACACAAGTCTTCGAACGTGCCCAGTCGGAGTCCGACAGGATGAGGGATCGTCGACCATCGCAAACAATGAATATGGATTCTTATTCACTGGGCTTTACTGGCTATTTCTGGAGAACACGTCATCGAGGATTCTTTTCTCATTGCATATTGTAATCAAATAATGTACCTACCGCGAAAATAATTTTATTTTTATAGAATTATTTATTTTAAGTATTAGATTTTTTGAGTTCATTGGTTCATTTGAGACAAACAGAGACCTGTTGCTATGCAAACCTTGTCATTCGTCTATAATACCACGCATATATTTATAATCAATTATTTTCCACAATTTTCCAAATACTTACTTCAGACAATTTTCAGACAGACCACAATAATATAATATTAACAAATAAATAAATATCCTAATTTTTTTTATAAGTATCCGTAGTTTTGTCCTCACTGTCATATTATTATTTAATCTACAGAGGATAAAAGTGTTGCAGGTCAAACCATGGGTTGTGTACTACAGATTGTGAATCGGAATACTATAAAACATGGTAAGACGTATACCGTTATTTATTCCGTGGTCCTCGATAGTGCGGTGCGGCTAAGGTTTCATTAATCAAAACCAATTTTCGACAAGACCATATACAACGGGACCAAATCTTTATTCGCTATCTACTCCAACAAAATTAATAGGTGATATATATATATATACCATTCCAAGTAAATAGTACCTATTTGACTACATGAGTAGCAAGCATAAATTATTATATTTATACTTTTTAGGCCATATTACAAAGTAGCTTCTTGGATTTATTTGTGTATATTGTACAGACAGACGTCATTATATTCGCTTAGAATAGACACAGAAGTTTATTTTGGACCTGTCACGTGACTCTATATCAATACAATACGGGCATTTGAATGGTTTTCCCGCTGATGCATCGAATTCGCACCCAATGTATAATGTAGAGTGACACATGGAAGCCTGCGCGTTGGGGAGGGCTGGTGCGCGCGCGGAGGGTGCGACATGCGCAATGGAGGGCGCGTCGGCGACATCCCTCAACCCCGGTCGATATAGTCTCCGGGGACGCCAGTCGCGCATGCGGGATTCTCTCAACCCAACGATCAGGTGGAAGCCGACATGGCCGATAGCGAGTTTGAAGAATTTCGGCGAGTTTTCGACAGATTACCGCAGCACATTAAGGCTCCAACGCCTTTTTATTCGTAAGTACATTTTTTGCGTATCACCCTTAAACCTCACTGCAGTCGGTGACCTAAAAAATCTTGAATCTAATTTATTACGTGAGCTGCTCTGATGAAAAAAGTGTAAGCGCTTTGCGATCGATCAGAAACCTTTAGTGATAAGATACCTTGTACGTGATATTCTAATTGAATTTAATATTTCATACAGGTTAGTACCAAATGTTGGTTTTGATGATGTATCGCCAACGTCGAAGAGTGAGGGTACCCCGGAGGAAGATAGAGGATGCGTTAGCGATGCTGACGTGGCGCATACCACAGGCATAGAAGACATGGGATCTCCGACGCCCCAGCCTGAAGTGACAGAAATGCCGAGGAGCCCACACCACCATCAGGCCTTTACGAATGGGGAACGGAGAAGAAGAAAGCTTCCAGAAATACCTAAGAATAAAAAATGTAAGTAGCCTAACTCCTTTCTGATGTGTTGTTACTCTATGTCTTTATAGAAACTTAAACTTGTCGGTCGATATTCATATGCTAGTGTCTACATACTACAAACTCATATATTTATTGCAACTGCGCTCTAGCGACTGTGATTTACCATTTAACGCGTGTTCTTTATATATTAATATGCATGTGTATGGCGAGTGATATTTTTACCTGGCTTCATATAGAGTTACTTTAAAAGTTAATCCTAATAACTGTGCCGGTGTACTTATTTATACCTACTCTGTATATAGTGTATTGGTGATAATGTCATAAAGAAGTCTGATCGTGCTCATTTGTTTTAAGATGGCGACAAACCATAGCCCGTCATTTTCATAGAAAGTTACAATATAGATTTCTATCACCAATGAAATCGATGTTAAATCATTATCACCCATTATAGGCTATCATTACTTACTGCCCTATGCTAGTCTCTCAAGTAGGTCTCTTTTTAGAATTCTGTTTTCTAACTAGGAATTCTAATATGTTGTAGTTCCGTAGTTTTGCTAATTCCGTCCGTCCGGGTGACAACCATATATTTAATGCATACTACAGTAATACAATTATACTGGCCGAATGTCGACAATAATTAATTTGACGTTTTTTTTTAAATAATATCTTCTGTTTTTTTTATTATAATTCTTCATTCTTTATGAAATGGAATAAGAAGTGATTCGGCTCGATATATACAAGTATTTAGCCGGCGTCTATTATTGTAATAGCGACAAATTTAATAAATACTCATTATAAATAAAAAATGGATATTGACCTCTTATTATGGTATGTGTAATAGATTTTTTGAAAGAATATTTCATGTTTACAGCAAGCATTTTGGCATGCAGTCAGCCTGCGTCGCTGGCGGACGAGCTCGGGGCTCTCACTGGAATGCTCATCAGACCAGGATGCCAGGGCCGGCCGCTGCTTGTACTCAAATGCGGCTATTTGTTAGACGAAGACTCCAGCCCGGACTCCGAGCGACTACAGAGCCTAGGCGATGTGGACAGTGGACACAGCACCGCGCACTCGCCTATTGATATTGGTCCGAAGAGTATATCCCCGACGCCATTACAACAAAATGGTTAGTGTCCTATTTTTATAAGTACTGTAATACTAGACTCATTGCATCATACAACTCAGAGCGCTTTCCAAACTTTATACAGAATCATTCAGAAAGGATATACTAAGCTTGAACTTTTTAAATTGAAATTTTGACTTGACATAATGATTGAAAATGCGCAAAAGAAGCGAAGATTCAACTGATTCAAGGCTTGGCATACCCTTTCTGAATGCCGCTATATAATTTCAGCGTGTTTGAAAAACAGGTGCAAGAACGTCATAAGTCGTTTATATGAATGACTAGCTGCGCCCCGCGGTGTTACCCGCAATTAAAAAGTATGTCCTTTTGCTTGGTTCCTGTATGCTATCCCATAGGAACCGTGCACTTTTTCGGGATAAAAATTAGCCTATGTCATATTCTGACCCCTAAACTACCACTGCCTATGCAAAATCATGTCGATCCTTTGCTCTATGAAAAATTAAAACAAGTATATCCCATGAGAATCATACATTTTAGCGAGATAAAAGGTAGCCTATGTGCTATTCCAGATTATAATCTATCTCTGTGCCAAATTTCATCCCGATCCATTCAGCCGTATTTGCGCGATTGAGTAACAAACATCCATCCATCAAAACTTTCACATTTATAATATTAGTGGGATTATCTTCTGCTTTTCAGTGTCACCTTCATCAAGTTGCAGTATCACCGGCCTCAACTTCGCAGGTAACATGACAACGGTCCCTCACAGTCAGCTGGAGATGCTCGAGGCGACGCACAGAGGGCTCCACAAATTCAACCCCAGGCATCATGACGAAATCGAAGTTGAAATTGGCGACCCCATATACGTGCAAAAGGAAGCCGAGGATTTATGGTGTGAAGGTAAATGTTTATATCTATATACTGATAATTAAAGGAATATTTCATACACGGAATACAATTTATTTTGCAATAATTATTATATCTCATACATTTAAAATAAAATTCTTACAATTAACGCACACCCTAAACTGGTGGACTTAGATATTTAAAATTTGGAGAATATATTCCTCAAATACCATAGATCTGCACTGAGATAAAATAATTGGACATTCGATCCCTAAGGATGTAATTTTTTTTTTTAGAAAATGGCCTCGCCCACCTTTGGGTAGGTATTTTTCCAACGTCAAGTGGAATGATTATTTTTCATAACAAATAATATTATGAGAGATTCTATGCAGGCCTAATCCGTAGACTAGGCCTAATAAACCCCCCCTAACCCTATCAGTAACGTTGTGGATACTTTACTGACTAATTACCGAACTTTTTGGGAAAACTGGAAAAGTCGTGTTTTACTATTTAGTTTTATTTTCCTACACTCGTACACGTTTATGAACACATAATGGTTAATATTCCACCAAAATAACACATTATATTTCAAAGAAACATTATTTTCACAAAATAAAACAAAGTTGATAACCTTTCTCTTCGACTACCCCCAAAAAGTCCATGTCAAATGTTGTGTAAAGAAACATGTTCTTTAAAGTTACAACCTATTAAATTACCTACCATTAGAAAATAATATATTTACATTACGGTAATCATAATAATATATATTACTGACGTCACTGATGTTCCTCACTCAGGAGTAAACCTAAGGACCGGGCAGCAAGGAATCTTCCCTTCAGCGTATGCAGTTGATTTGGACTACAACGATTTCGATCCAGCAAATACCAAAGTCAAAAGGGAAAGATATCTATTAGGGTAATTATTTTACCTTTTACCTTTAAAATTGTAATGGTTTAAGGACTACCTACCTACTACCTACTAGTTGATCAAAAGGGCTATTAATTATATATTTCAGGCAATATTAATGAAACTGTCATCAAAATTATTCAATTTTGTTCAATTTGTTGTTCAATTTTGTCCCGAAAATCAATATCGCCAGATATACATATAAACTGCAGTTCCAAACTAAACAACGTTTGTATAATGGGTACCGTACTATTGACTGAGACGCTCCCAATATATAATTAAGTATATATTGTCCATGACTCGGGTAAGGTTCTGCTTATCACATAGTGTGCCCCTAACGGGAGAGATTTGAACCTGTAAACCTCGTAACAGAAATCAGGGTTACTAACAACTGTGTTAATTAAAAGTTTCCTGGGTTCTAAACCACCATGATTTAATTAACCTACAGAAATGAAGCAGTGATGGCCTAGTTGGTAGAACGCTCGCCTTGGTAACAAAGGTCGTAGGTTCAAATCCCAGCTCGCAACTTTGAGATTTCTGGATTTCATAAGCGAATCTCGTTTTTAACCATGATTACCATTTGCTAATCGGTGGAGTAAACCTGCATGTCTGAGAGAATCCCTTGAAAGACGTGTGAAGTCTGTCAACCCACACTGAGCCAGCGTAGTGGGCTATGGCTTAATGCCGCTCGCATTGAGGGGAGAATAGTACGCAACAGTGAGACATTAAAAGTGCTACAAAAATATATGTGTATTCCAGGTACATGGGTTCGGTGGAGACGCTAGCTCACAAAGGCACTGGGGTCGTGTGTCAAGCTGTGAAGAAGATTGTGGGTGAAAGCAATGGCGAGCCAACTATGCAGCCCTGCATACTAGAAGTCTCAGACCAGGGTCTCCGCATGGTAGACCGATCAAAACCAGACGTAAGTTACTAAATATATCACTAATCAGATTATACAATTTTTTTTTCTCTTTCAAGTTTTATCAAAATATATTTGTTTTTAAAATCTCACTAAATATTTACAAACAGAAATATAAAAAATAAACTTAAAAATAATATGAAACAAACTATGTATCAAAAAGATTGGACTACACTTTATACATGAACAAAAAAAATAATCTAACAAAAATGTTCATACTGGTAGTTTACATGAATTGTCTAACATTTTACCGAGAATAGAAAAGAATCCAGATGGTCAGTTTATCTAACCGTCAATAATCAATCAAATGGTTCATACATGTTTGTATAATGCATAACACACCAGACTAGTAGATGATTTGCGATGAGTAGAGTAGAGACTAACATTGATGGGAGATACAATATACTGCGAACTGACTTTACGATTATACAAAGCGCAATTATAATTCATCGCTTTGTAAATATAATAAACTATTGCAGTAACCTTACGATAGTCAATATATACTGACTATTGTAAGGTTCCTGTAATAGTTTATTATAATAGTATATGGAAAAATAGTTATGTAACATACTTAAAATATCCATTATTAGACAAAAACTACAAACCTGCGGCTTGGTGTAACATTTAAGATTGATATATATATATATATAGGCATTTTGTAAAACAATAGTTTATAAATACATGAAATATATTAACATACTTATAATATTAAAAAAACACATTACTTTTCTTTACTTATTCAGCTTGTAATAAACAATCTAAAACATGACTGATTTACTCTTTAGCAGAGCAATCGAAATGGGCCCTGCATTGACTACTTCTACTCCTTGAAGAATGTATCCTTCTGCGCGTTCCATCCTCGTGACCATCGATACTTGGGCTTTATCACGAAACACCCGACCTTGCAGAGGTTTGCTTGCCATGTGTTTCGAGGATCAGAGTCGACTAGACCTGTCGCTGAAGCCGTAGGGTAAGTATTGATCATTACATGCTACATAACTTCTATTGATTTTGACTGGTTTGGTAAGGTAAAACGCTTTTAAAGAAAATCCTTTTATGTAATTTTTATTTTAACATATCTTTTTTGTGAAAGATTTTGATGTGCTGACATTGTAATATATAAAATTAACTTTACCGAGTCTTATTTATGTGATGGCTAATAATACTAATATAAGCGTTAGGTACACGACCTTTTTAATAAGGTTTAGTTTTAATCTATTTTTTTATGATTCCAGAAGAGCATTCCAGAGGTTTTATCAGAAATTCATTGAGACGGCATACCCAATTGAAGATATTTACATAGAATAAGTCTTTAGACATAATAATGATTGTCAGTAAAGTAAGCTTAATGCTTGATGAACTTAGAAACTATACAAAATTTAAGCGTCAACTTTTGTAAATCCTTACAATTTATTTCAGAAATTATTTAAATATAAAACCAATCTTCACACATTAATATAAGGTTTTCGTTCAATAGCGTTTGAGTTCAAAGTTCAAAACACAACACTCTAAGTTCAAAACCAATTGTATTGAATATGTTTCTACATACAGAAAGTGGAACTAAGACCAAGTGGCAATGGACATCTATAAAGGAATCAATGTATTCTTTAGTAGGTAATTAATAAATGTATTATAATTTAAATTTCGATTTCATCAATCAATATGTATTGTGCTACAAAATCAGTACTGTACTTCGACACACGAATCGATTATTCGTTTTCATCGGTTCGATCAATCGGAATTCGATTCTACCTCTGTAACGCCTTAATCCATACACATAGCAATAACATTTAGATAATAATGAATCGAGCGCTGCATTTAATGTCTGCTACAGACGACTGTCTTTAATACTCGTCGCTGATCGCTATATAGCCTTGTCGGCTTCCCAATATATTAAGAGCTATTGAGGTAATTAGTATGTATGAAGACTATAGTAAAAATACCCATTGAATGATACTGGTTCTTTAATCGACGCGAACAACGATTTACTTGGACCGCGTTTCTAAACGACCGTTTAATTTATGGTAATTTATTTTTCCGTTATTTGAAAACCTTAGCACGAAAATATATGCAGTACCTTTTATTTCATAATTACAATAAAACCCAAGTATTGCAACACTATATCTTACATCTAGGTATATATTTTCTAAACATTCAGTTTAGGTCCCCATCAATTAGCGATGTATAATGTCATATTTCAATAGTGATTCTGCTATTCGAGGCAGAGACGAATTAAATAAATCAAAAATCATAAAATCGGCCCACCCGGTCCTTGAGTTATAAATGATGTTGCCAGCACGACTTTGTTTTATATAGATAGATGCTGTAGTAGCTGTCCTAGCAAATTTCGTACCGCCTCAGATTCAAATGTATGATAAAATCAATTATCTTTATTGTAATTTCTGTCATCATAGTGTTTATGCGAAGATGTCGGTTTTGTAAGCCTGGTATATTATCAATAAGTAAGTACCTTACAATGAGAGAGATTATAATCACCTTCTTTTATCATAAAAAATGGAAACGGCAATAGTAAATTGAAATAAACATTTTTTTACAGATTTTATCGCGCTATTTTATGTTTTTACGTTCCAACGTTTCGTCTGCTTTACACCATGAAAACGTAAAAAAGACCGCGGTAAAATCTGTAAAATAAGTTTTATTTCAGTGTGTAGTATTCGCGTAAATATAAGAAATCAATAGGTTATTGTACAGCTATAATCAAAGGTCTGTGAATAATGTTCAGTTATGATATTTCAAATCAATTTATAGTCGAGACATTTATTTTAAATGTTGATTTTTCCTGAATAAAGTCATTATGTTCGTTCTCAGACTAATTAGAGCGGAAATGGCTTTCCAAGACTCCTCCGACAAAGGCCTATGAGTATTGGCTATATCTACTTGTGTTTACGTGCCCACATTCTCTCCCTTAAGAATTAGTAGAATAAATTCAGTACAGAAACTGAATCTTAACGATCCCATTGATAGATACACAGAGTTTTTGGTAATTTCGGTCTAACATAACTGACCGAACTGACATAACTGACCTTAATTTTGGTCTGACCGGAGACTCGGAGACTACGATATCGCTACCACAAGTCATATATCCATTGGGGCAGTATTGTGATAAAATGTTGTTTTAAACATGTTAATCATTCATATTACATTATTTTGACACAGATGATCGTTCTTTTGTAAAAGCTCGGAGGTTTTATTACTAAAGTGTTAATTGAGAATAGAGCCTAATTTCTCTCAGATATTTGTAATTATACGAAAAGTGCGTTTTATAATTAATTATATGAAGGTCGATGGCGTTTGTTCACGGCCAAGGGCTGGCAGAAAACCTACGAATATTTTAAAAAAAGAAGCTTCTAGAAGGATATAAACTAATCACACATTTGAAAGTTACAAGCCAGTCAACATAATATATGTACATATTTTTATGTAATCAATTGCTATATACATTTACGTAATAACATATACATACATGTATAATAATATCATCTGCAATCTCACCCACTGTGATACCAACAGTTGATTTCACGTGTAGCTATAAAATATAATACATTGAACTCATATAATACAAATCATAATAACGTCGTATAACGTCTACCAGTTAAGTATTATATTTATCAATATGCTTAATCGATTGTAACTATAATGTAGCTATTTGTATTGCTAATTAAGGAGCGTTCAAGTATTACGTACCGCAATTTTTGACCCCCCCCTTCCCCCCCCCCCCCCCCCGTAACGCACCGTAACATTTTTCTTTACCCCCTCCCCTAGTAAAACGTAAAGTCTCTACGCGACCGTTCGCGTGACGCGTAGTTCAAACCCCCATCCCACCCCTGTAACGCATCGTAACGTTTCAGAAGACCCCCCCCCCCCCAAATTCGTTACGTAATACTTGAACGCTCCCTTAGGTAAATGTACAGAGCATGTTTTGAAGCATTTAAGTAAATCCGTTGGGTACAGAGATCATTGCTAACAGATTTATTTTTTTGCTAAACAAACATGCACCTACACAATCATAATCATTTAGCGCTATTCTATTTTTAAAATGTAAATATTTTTAATAAGGATGATTTTATATTGCACACGAACCTTATAGTCTTCGATGTTATAAATATTTTATATTGCACACGAACCTTATAGTCTTCGATGTTATAAATATTTTATATTGCACACGAACCTTATAGTCTTCGATGTTATAAATATTTTGAGCGAGATTTATGGTACTTACATGCAAGTTCTGAAGTGTTTGCTAGTATTGTTTAATTAAATCAAAGTTTAAGTTTGTACCTTTAACTTGTTTTTGTAAGTTACTTACTGTGTTAAAAAAGATGATTGGTTAAACCAGTCATCGCGAGCCAACACGTAATTTATTACATGTAACGAAAAAACTATTTATAAAATAGTGGTTTGGCAACACTATCAACCAAAATACATTGCGAGCATCAGCGGTCATGTTTATAAATTCAAACAGAATTCCGCAACGTATAAAATTGTAACTAATTACACATCACACCATCATACCTAACTCGATAGACATCTCATACAAAGATTTGTATGAGAAGTTGATCGAAAAAAAAAATACAACCGAATTGAGAACCTCCTCCTTTTTTTTGAAGTCGGTTAAAATTAAAATATGGTCTCCATCAGATGATACAGACAATATTTTTGTGATTTTATATATATCATTTTTTTCATAGTCAAATAATTTATTTCGTGTAGGCGTTCAGTATTTTAGGATGCTTAAGTATTAACAAGATTATATAATTGATCGTAGAATAGTATACCTATAGCAAACACGAATTAAACACGTGCCGTGAAGCTCGTTACGTTCAATGCCAATTGCTCAGACATAGCTCAGACAAAAATTGTGAACTGTACCACACCGCGTCGACCTCGGAGTGTATAAATATCGAGATATCTTTCACCAAGGATCGCTATGTAGTCGTAATTGCGCTCAATTTATCTTCAATAATTTTGAAATGTGAACGTGCTATTGGATTTTTATTAGGCACAATTTCGTTTAGTTTATTTTTAGGCTCTATCTAAAGCACTACGATAACGGACTATAATATATTAGTGAAGATTCGAAAAGTATTTCGGATTTCAAATTGGTATTGCTATTATGTGCAGCTTATAATTGGATAAATAGTCGAGAAACTAGAAAACAGACTCGTTTTTTTTGCTTAACTTAGGTAATAGGGAAGAAGTCGGGATAGGTACTTCATTTTGCGTTTCATATAGGATGCGAGACAGTCAGGGCGCATATTAGGAACTTATATTTGTTGGTCAATATACAACTACCCACTGAGACAATGCACTATCTAGCGGGAACTTCGATCGTTATCATTTTACTGATGACAAATGTAAGGCCAGGAAATGCATTGCCTGTAAACAAGAGCTCATAATACGCCTCTTGGACACTATGCTTTTGCCTCTTAGCCCGTTATTATTTCACACGGAATATATGGGATGTACAACAAAATGTTTTAACACAGCAACTAACGGTCTCTTGTTCTTGTGCAATGTAACCTCATCCACCTGTAAATATGAAATCGTTAGCAGGAGGCAAAGTATTCAACAAAGCTGAATAAAGCTGTGAGTCATACGAATCGTATAAAAATATTATTTATTTTTCCAGTAAATGTCATAGCATTAACAACATAGTATTGCATAAGTCATTAATGTAATATTAATGTATTAATTGGACTGATATGCGATTGTTTTATTTCATTATTTATAATACCCCCTACTTAAAGTATGTATCTACGAGGTACATGATAATATCTTAAGATCCTGCCGCTCCCGCGCCGCCGCCGCCCCGCTGCCCGCTAAATTAGAGGCTGAGGCCTAAGTGTCAGTACCTACCTATACATATATATACCGGGTGTAAGGGGCATAGTAACGAAAACTTTAGGTAAATATTGTAATTAGATAGTTGTAACTTTTGAGCGCGCAATGTATCGTAAGAAACACCATCAGAACACAGAGCTCCGTGCGGTACCCGATGCGTGCGAGTGACGAACGCGCTCAAGTGTATCTAGTTTTAATTTACATTGCAGTTTTAGGCCGAAATTAGTAATGATGTTTTTTTTATTTTAATTATAATCATGTTGATAAGATTTGATGCCAAAATCAATTCAAAAATAATGAAAAAAATGCGTATTTTTCATGGTATGATCGACGGAAAATTCCAACTCTGGGCGTCGGGATCCATGAGATGAATCCATGGTATCACTTTTCGTTGCGAATCAACTTTCACCCTGTATAGAAAATAAGAATAAAACAAACATACAGATCATTATAATTTATTGGATCACAGAACTAAATTTCGTACAATGTAACTACTTGTTTTAAAGTTATTCAGTTTGAGCAACATCATTAACCACACCAATACCATAAAATATATAGTTCTGCATCAAGGAAGATTGCCAGTTAACTTGCTATAAACACTTGCATTGGCAACACACCACAGGTGCCATACACCAACCCACAATAAGATCATAATGTAAATTCGTCAAAATATCCTCCCTAAAAGTGCAACCAGCAACGTTCAACATTGCGCTACAAATTTGATCAACATAAATTAGATCGGTAGGTGTATGACACGCTTACCATATAAGTACATATTGTACAACCAAAATGATATACAACTTTCAGTCTCAAAATATAACAAATAATTCGGAATTATTTATGAATAACGTAGCTATGAATCAAAATTTTATAACCCACACATTTGCTGTGATATTTTTATATTGCTAACACAACTCTACGCAATATCAATTAATACAATACCATCAGATTATAGAATAAAGATAAGTTGATAAAAAGATTAATTTTAACGGAATGTCATCATCAATACTGCATTGTTAAATAATTTTATTTATTTACAATAAATTAAAATATTTACAATAACTCTTTTAAAATGAGCTGTAATTAACAAGTGATTATATATTTAAGGCTGGTAGGTACTGTACTCGATTCAGGTTGTTATACATCACAGTGTTATGTGAGCCTTTTATAGAACGGTACTTATTGTGAAACAATTATATTGTTATTTTGGATTCAACGGTTGGTTTCAACGTTTCAAAAATGGAATCAAAAGCTGAGATTGAGTAACGAAATAATTCGATTAAATTAGCTAACAACATTTTACAATTATAAGATTAATTTGTCTTTTTACAATGACATTACAAAGCTCTGTATTTTGAAAGACGTTCAGAAATAACATTATAAAATATCTTTGAATGTAACCTGTAAATGAACGCCATAAAATAAACATAAAAAAGCGTTACATATTATAGAATTGTTTAAAAACGAAGGTTACATAATATCATAATACGGCTATAATATGACTAGATTTAGTGAGACTGAAGTTAAAAAAAAACTCAATAACTAGAACAATATTTAACATTAATATTTTGATCACACAATCATATATACTGTAGAAATACATATGCGAAAACAGTTTTAAAGCCTCACATTTGGCACTGTGTAAGTCAACATTTCTTACTCTGTATAGTCAATCTCTTATGTAGGTATACTTACTTTCTCCTTTTTATGCTCAAGGTATTTTAAAACAATGCGGTAAGTAACTTATGAAATCAAGTCTACAAGAGAAACCATCTAGGTATATACAACACTTTAAAAAGCGTATACATTGCAACGGTTATCGTTTGAGAACGTTTTAGCTATCTGCAGGCCAAAAAATAACATCAATCATATTGTGTTAAAGTAATGTATAGGTGGAGGCGCTACAACGTATTACAATAGTGCATTCTCATTCTCAAGTGACGGTGAGAGATCGTATATAACATTGCTATAAAATTGTACCTACAGTATAGTATTTTAAGGTTACTTTTTAGTTGAAATTTGAGCCACCACTTTCTCTATGACTTCTGTCAATTGAGTATCTTGAGAATACTAATATGTTTTGTTGTAAGTGCAACACAAACATTTCATCGTGTTATATATTATACGAGCAGTACTAAACGTGTGAAACATTAAATGTTATCCATCCAACATCTATCATAAATTATAATCTTATTTTTTTTCTAAATCGATTTTATTTCCACAATATAATTTGTTTAATCATTATGCTAGTTTTTATTTAAACGTGATTTAGAATTTGGTTTCGCGAATGAGGTTTGCGGGCCATGCGCGCGATTGTACACGTTTGATGTACGCTATGGTGAGTACAGGCCCTTAGCGTGCATTCAGAAGTTGTAAGTACTACGGCCATACGAGCTGCTGGAGTACATTCAGCTTGCCCTCGACTACGGACCTCGGAGACTTACTACTTGTCTATAGCGCGAGTCGCCCGCTCCCCCGTACGCTAAGCTACGCTACATCCTTACTAACTAGGTGCAATATAATGCGAATTTCATATCTTATGTCATTTATTTATCCTTTCATATTCATTTACATTTAAACCATAGTTCATTTGAATTTCGTCTAATAGTTAAACATTAAAGTTACACTTATTATTTGGCTGATTGTAACTACTAATCGTAAATTAACTTTCTTAGCATACATTTTTTTTATTTGAATTTAATTATTGATTTGAATTGTTGTGATTTTTTCAATGATTGTTATTACAGGATCATAAAACTTTACACAACCGAAGAAGATCTTAGATGAGATATTTTCAATTTTATCTATTGCTTTTATTGTGGAACACGTACAGAAATTGGTAAATCCAGACTCAGTCTTCATTAGAATTTAGGACCTCTATTCAAAAGCAATTGGATTTAAACATTACCATTTACAACATTACTAGTAGTCTTAATAGTACAGTCTAAGTATGATGGTATATAATGCAATACAAATAATAATTATGTAGATACTCCCTTCAAACAATACAAGTATTGCGTTACCTATTTACCTATAACAATTCCTAATAAATATTCTGTAATTATGACAAGTGTATTTGAATTATGTTGAGCAAATTCAGAAATTAATAATTTATGATATTCTTTAAAAGTGGCTCGTTACACATGATTAATTAACGAATCATCTAAACGCAATATTTGGGATGGGATACACTAATTAATGAATCGCCATCAAGATTTTAGAATAGCAAAGGTATGTAACAATATAAATATATAATTATTTAATTTACCTTAGATTTATATTTTAAATTAATGTGTTATTAAAACTTAGAATAGTCACAGCTCTATAACGGTACGCTACGAACTTGCTTCACTTCAAGTTTTATCAAATATTTTTCTTCACTTAATCACTTAGGATTATTGTACTTACAATTTTACATCGTATATTTAAGTACACGTAGTTTTTATATTTATTATTGAACTTGTCAATATTACGGCTAATTTATAAAAAGGTATATGTCGGTGTTCTTATCCGCCCAAGCTTCCCTAGACCACAATGAATTTGTCACCCAAACCATAGATTTTTTTTTTGTTAACAATAATAACTTATTAATACATTGCTCGATCGAAAATATTGGGCGGGTAACTTTGCATTGATTGATAGTTGCATGCAAACTACATGGAAAATGTGTTGTGTGCACTAAATTTAATACTGAAGTGGACTGGTGTATATTGTTAGATTGAACCGAACCTTTTATTAAACTAGGGCATTGTATGTGTATCCTAATCGTATAAATATAATTTACGTACGTATAAATTATTTACACTTGCCTAATCTAAACTTTGCCTACACCGTGACCGTCTTAGCAGTTTCAAGTCCTCTTCAAATTCCATCGTTGTTTGTCACAAATAATCTTTTATTTATTTAGCGATTGTTCGATATTCTGTTAACATTTTGATTTATATGAAAGTTACACGTTGTTTACACGGACTATCAATATAACACTGTACATGGTAATCACTAATAACTGCGTCTATACAAATTATCTAGTCATACTATTCAATGATCTTGAGTATTAACCGGATCCAAACTAAAGTAGGTGTGCTTGAAATGAGTAATGTGATTTTGTTGCTCTCATTAGCAACCTTGCTTTGGAGCATTTTTTATATTGAATTGTATTTGGATAGCTGTTTTTTTTTTAAATTAAAAAAAAAAAAAATTTCGAAATATACAGTCGGCTAGGTTTTACGTACACGCCTGGCTCATTGAATGTAAATAATATGACTCTGGATTTTATTGGTGACAAAAAAAAAAAAAATTAGCTATTTTATGATTAAGATAATCAGCCATACAGTCAATTTGTAAGTGCCCCGTAGGTCTATTAGAAATAAATTATTTGACTTTGACATTGCCTGTGAGTGATTTAGTTGAAATTGCTTCATTTGAGTCATCGAACAAAATTTACTGCGGTACAAACTTCTTTATTTTAAAACTATATTCATATATTTCATACACGAAATACTGGTTTTAATTAAATTTTCGAGTTAATGCACTACCATACCCACATAGTCACATTAGAACAACATATTGACTATATTTGAACTTTACATTGTAAATCTATTTCCTAAAATAGTCCAAGATTATCAGTGCTAATGTACTGTATCTATTATGAAAGTGATCAGGTACTGTAATGTTTAGTTTATATTTTTTATTTTGAACGCTATAACAGATTACTGAGCATCGCTACGATTAGAAGGAACACTATCGAAATATTGTGGATGTGTGACGATGACCACAAGACGTGCTGGTACAGTTATTGAAGAGAACCTAATTATCTTCACCAAGTAGTACCAAGTCATCGGCCACGACGTCGGAGACGTGGAGGTAGATGATCCAGTACATTAGGTTAAAGCACACGAAGCACACTGGGAACACGATGCGGGAATATTTATCGATGTCCGATGGTGTGGTGCCGAGGAGTTTGTTGATGCCCTGTGAACACCGTTTTACTTGACATTTACGACTAATTCAGTTACAGTCAACTTAAACACTCGCTGTATCTGTTAACAATCGCATCGGAACATTTCGAAAGCAAGTCGCATTAGCGTTATGAAGCAACACAATCGCATGGGATTTTATTTTGTTGGTGATATGTTGTAGGTACCTTAGAAGCGTGGATCAGGTGTGGCGGTGGTCCTGCTTCCTCGTCAGGCTGTGGCGGAGGCGCAGGCGCAGGGCCTCGAGCACCGTTTATAGTGTTCTCCAGCGTGCCCCCTTTTGAATATGCTTTCGGATCGTGTACTTTATACCGAACCTCCTGTCAAAAAACTCACTACAGCATCTTCATATTTTGAAATACACTGAGTACCTATTGTTATTTTTATAAGTTTTACATGTATTCTCTAAGCGATTCCGATGGGGCGGTACCGCTCTTAATGGGCGCTAAATCCTTTCATGGGACGATCGCGGGCCCAGAGATTAATAAGGGCATACTGAAGTACTCAGGGGTATGTAAAACACTAACTTTTGCCTGCGGCTCCACCCGTGGTGCCTCGAGAAAACAAAGCCTATTACACCCATGGATAATGTAACATTCTAATAGTAACATATTGATTTCTTATATTTACGCGAATTATACACGTTGAAATAATTGTCGCGTTTATTTTTTGTTTTTTACATTCCCGAGGGTTCGGCTGCTTTACAGCATACATGGTCATGGGAGGACGGGATGGTTGCTGGAATGCAGCCGAAACGCCGGGAACGTAAAAAACATGAACTCGATAAAAATCTCCTAAAATTAGGTTTATTTCATTAGTAAAAGAATTTTCTGATGTGGACCAATATATTTGGAGATTATCCCCTACATCCAAACTAACATACTTTACCTTTTTTTACTATTACTATAGAAGTATGGATATAGATTGAAATTACTCTTACCGAAGATCTGCTGGGGGGTAGTGGTCTGTTCAGGGTGCTGGTCCTCGGCGGCGGCACAGGTTCTGATGGCCCCGGCGGACCATCTATCTGTATTTTCTTCTCGACAGCCATCTTTTGTACCGCAGTAAATCTCTGCTTTCTCATCTGAATCCTCTTTGCCATGTAACCCACCGTGGCGTACTCTGCAATGAATTTGTTTTTTATTGAAAATATCTCGTCAATTGCATTGTTCCAATCGCTGAGCCAAATAACAAGTCAGTATAGAACTTTAACATTTCCTGTAAAAGGTTCATTTTATAACACTGCAACTTTATCGAGTATATTATAGGTTTTAAAGCCCACAATCAAAAAATTGTGATAAAGAATACATGAATTCATTTTTAATTTAATATCTCCTTGTTACCTAATAGACTAGCGAAGACCATCACGAAGCAAGTGCCGAGATACACATCTATAGACTTCACGTACGAGATCTTGGGTAAGGCGGCGTTCGTGGACGACATCAGTGTGGTCATCGTTAGCACGGTGGTGACGCCGAGTGATACCCTGGCGGGAGTCGCGTTCCGGTTCAACCAAAACGACACCCACGATATTATAACGATCAGACCAGATGGAATGTAGATCTGAATCAGGTAGTAGCCCATCGAACGCACAAATTGAATTTCACACGCGAGACGTGAGTAGTTTCCTGGAAAACAAAACGTTAAGTATTATAAACATCACAATTTAATAACTTTACAAGTTGATTTATTATCGGAATGAAAACTCAGCGTTCAAAGGATCAGGGTCATCCGAGAAAGTCGTCGATGGACATGTAAGGGTCGAAGCAAATGCATGCGGGCTTCTATTATTCCAATAGATGTAAGTAATAAAAAATAGCTTTATCAGTCAGTCCGGTATGATGTTACGATGCAACGGTGCTCTGTACCTGTGGTGAGTGAAATCTCCATTGCTCGCTGCCGATAGCCCAGGACCTTGAATTGCGGCAGTGACACCTCGCTGGAAACGCCCACAGAATTGGGCCCCTCGTTCCACTTGTATCTGATGTCCCGCATGGTGTAGCCGACTGTACCATGCAGAGATATGGAACGATAAAAACAAGCACCCATCGCACTGGGCTTTTAAAACAATCGTAGAGGTGAATGAGCTTAAGGCAGCCGATCTACCAATGCTGAGTATTACAATATCTGCTGCGTTGGATATGACGTAATTAAGATTATAAAAGCGTTTTCAAATCAGAGTTAATTTTTATCTACAGAACATGAAAGCTCATTGGTCTGCAGCTCAAGTGATGGTTTTTTGTTTTTATATTAGAAACGTCATATTTGTTTCATATCAAAATAATATTATATTATCAGTGGTTGGAACTAATGTAAGCCAAATGAGGTTAGTCAATCGTGTCAACTCACAACTTTCAATTTCAATGTTGCATAATTGACGATCCATTGGAAAATATTGCAAATCCATCGGACAAGAAGCGGTGATAGTCAGTCTGTAACAAACAGTTGAACAATATTTAGACTTCACAATAACACGAAAACAAAAAATATAATTAATACTAGCTGCGCCCCGCGGTGTTAGCCGTGATTAAAAAGTATATCCCTATGTCATTTTCTGACCCCTACACTACCACTACCTATGCAAAAAATCATGTCGTCCTTTTCTCTATGAAAAATTAAATCAAATCTATTCCACGGAAACCATAAATGTTACCGGAATAAAAAGTAGTCTTTGTGCTATTTCAGCCTATAATCTATATCTGTGCCAAATTTCATCTAGATCAGTTCAGCCGTTCTGGCGTGATTGAGTAACAAACATCCATCCATCCATCCATCCAAACTTTCACATTTATAATATTAGTGGGAATGTCGCTTGCCTTATACTTCGTGTAATAGATCCGGAGTGATGTATTCGTATGAATTCGTTGCTTGTTGTAGCTATATGAAAATAAGACTGTTTTTCGTTAACAAAAAACGTGTCTGGTACCCATATGTTCCTAATAAATTCTGATCCAACGGACAGTGTCTCCACACCTGTCCTCTTTTTGTAAGCAAGTCTTGGGTCCGTCCAAAATTGTCTGAAGTAGAAATCCAGTGTGAAATCCTAAAATACACATAGTTATTTAGATACTTAATAACCAAAACGTGTTGTCGACTTAGAAGTTACAGCAGAGCAACAATGGATGTCCGGTGATCGAGTCTCAAGCGTGCTAACATAATCAAAAGGCGTTGTATTCGGAATTGTAACTTTAAACATTTCCCTCATATACATTTAATTATATATAATACTAGCTGCGCCCCGCGGTGTTACCCGCGATTAAAAAGTATGTCCTTTTTACCGGGATAAAAAGTAGCCTATGTGCTATTCCAGACTATAATCTATCTCTGTGCCAAATTTAATCCAGATCTGTTCAGCCGTTCTGGCGTGATTGAGTAACAAACATCCATCCATCCAAACTGTCACATTTATAATATTAGTGTGATTAATTTACTATGCAATTCGAGTTTCATCATGAGTTGATAGTGTATAAAGAACTGAGCACATGATTATTGTTAAAATATTCCGTTGCCGGATTACGCCGCATAAGACTTTATCACTCAGTCACATTCATTGTCTCCGCGTTAAATCCTCAAATATCAGCCAACAAACTTGACGGAATCGTGTATTACATGATGAACAATTTAAATGAATCAAAATTGAAATACTTTTGCAGTCAATTGAAATTGTATGTTCAAAACCGCGAGAACAACACTTCAATACCATCTTTGGCTCAAGTTACATCTCTGAATGTGATCATCGATTATATTTGGTTAGCTGTAGCTAAGTAAATAGCGGTGAGTCCCGTCGCGAGGTAAATCGATGATAGCAGATATCTCACGTTGTTCACTCAAGTATGTTGCTGAGGGGAATTATGTAAATAATATGCTTAGTGTATCACCAGTCCAAGTTTCCGATATTAACCTTGCAGATTTTGGCTAATAAATAATAACAATAATGCTAATGTGGACTGTTTTAGTTATAACTTCGGATATAAACGAGGAATTCTGAAAATTTGAACTAACGATATGACTAACTAAAAACTAATTTTTTTGGACATGGTTATCTATAATTATTGATCATTAAATCCAAACTGGAGACAGTGTCCCAAAATATAAATTTATTCTAAGTAACAATATCCCAAATTAATAAACTCCTATACTAATAATACCAGCCCTTTTTTTGTCTACTGCCCACTTTGAGAATGAATTATATTTTAGCGCCCCCATTTTTTCACCTACTTAAAAACCACTATAACATCAAATTAAATTAATTATTGTAAGCCTCTACACAACGCCCCCCTTTTTTTCTGGGCTTCTTACCACCCCCCTTTAGGCCTGCAGCGCCCACAAGGAGGCGTTATCGCCCACTTTGGGAAAGGCTGCGATAGAGTTTTAACTCTGACCTCAGCAGTGAAATGAAAGAACAAGACACTCAAGTCACTGTTAATGTTGACCGTTAATGTAAAGCATATTTCACGACTTCATCATAATTACAAGAAGAACACATAAATGTAAGTCGAAAATGTTCACGAGTCGATAACTTCAATTTTTAAAGTAATTTAAAATCATTATACACCGAAATACATTTTTGTGGACTCCCTTACTATATCACTTATCTTATTTTAACTATATTCTATATCTAACTGTTCAGATAGGGTCACGTCCTGAAGTGACTTTCAGAGTCCCCTTGATTTGGTTTCCACTAGGGGTCATACACCCTGGTCTCAGTTTGACATCTGCACTTTGGAACCGTTATCAAGGGTGTGTCGGCAAATCGTTTGATAAACAATGATCTAACGTTCCGGCAGCATCCGGCATTTTATCGTTGCACGACAGTTGGGTTAGAGCCGAATAGTACGTGCTCAATATCAGCTGTTTGTTTGTATAACGTTGATTTACAACAATATGCCGTAAATTTAAAATAAATAAATTTTGGATAAGTATCGCAACAGCCAATAAAAGTTTTTACGTCCATACGGTACTCACCGGACAACAGTACAAACATGACATACATTAATAGCAAGACTACTTATAGTATGATATTTTTAGGCGACTGGCGAACCTGAAGTTTTTGACGCCATAATGAGACACTATATTACCAGAACTGACAGACACAACAAATACCTACTCAAGAACATAAAAAGCTTAAAACAAAAAACGACAACGGAGCAAATTTACGACAGTGTCTTGCTTGGAGGGGTGCTTAATGGCAAGTACATTTTAGTATGTCTTTTTATGGACGCACCCGGAGGGACGGAGCACGGGCCGATTCAAATTCGCACCACGAAAAAGTGGTTGAACGTGATTAGTTAAGGAATTCACTAGATACATACGACACTCTTATTTTTTTCAGTACCTGTTTTGGCATAAAAATAAATATGTCTGACAGCTAAAGATTAATAATCTCTATAAGAATGACTGACGCGTTCAATAAAAATGTGCTAAGCACATGTCGGATCACGCATGGCTGTTGGGTTCTGTAGTTATTTAAAACTATTTTAACGATTAATATATATTAACGATATTTATAAATGACCGCGACATATTGTTACGCGCTACGATATATTGCCGAATGAGTAAACAATTATTGCATATAAATAATGGTATAACTTAGTTTAAGCAGCCTTTTTTATTCAATATACGAAGACACGAGAATAAACATGTGTTTAACTTAACCACCACCAAGCAACAAGTAACCACAAAAGCTAGGTTTTTCACCACTCTCGCCCAAAATCAAGTTCTAGAATTTATTTTTTACCGAAATGTTCTGATTTTGTACTTGCGATCATCATGGGTAAATATCTTGCATTTCCATAAAAAATGCTAGAGTATAAAATTCGTCATGTGGCACCACCAAAGGGCCTCGCAAAAAAAATCTTGCTCACATCAAATTCAGATTTTGTTCCGCCACAGATTTAAAGTATTTACAAAAATAGTTAATGCATTGCGATTTAAACTATAGAAGCTATGGGCCAGTATTACTATGGTGGGTGAACCGACAAGTGGACCATCTTGATAGGGTTCTTTGTATGGACATCGGAATCCTAAATTTTAATGATTATTGACTATCTTGTTGATGTGCTTTGGCTTAGCACTAATTTTCAGGTAAGTGTGACGTATGTATATCTAGTGTATTTAGCTGAAGCGAGTGGTGCGGGCCGTCCGGGTGGTCGGCTCCATAACGCCGGCATGCTCGCAGCCTCGTGTCTGGGGCTGCTCGGTCGCGGCGGCGCGGGCGCAGGCGCGGCGGAGCGACCGAGACAAGCGTGAGCTGACAGTGGCGAGTACCATGAGCACTTCGGAGACCGAGCCGATAGAGAGCACATACATGGTGACGCCCACCTCCACTGGCGGACCTGCAATCAAGCCCAATCGTGAGTTGCGCACGCGTCTCGCGCCGTGAAAACCAAACCAGAGGACGGTGACGTGACTTGGCGTGACGCCTCGACGCCCTCGATCGAACGCGAACGCCACTATTCAATTACTATTGCTCATGTATCCGTCGTTCGACCGAGAGCTCCTATCTTAAAGCTGTATAGTCATTTCGTGATCTAAATGACCTTCTACGTAATAGTAGGTTTTGCAGCATAAAATACCATTTTCACTTCAGATAAGGAGCTGATGGAGAGCACGTACATGGTGACTCCTACGTCCACCGGCGGTCCTGAAATGTTACATCAGTTACATTACCTGATGCGAACCATTAAACATTCGGCTTTCCATAATAGATTATGAAATAAAACGTGGCATTCGTAGCGATGTTGTAGCAGCTTGTTTTCTTGTCGTGCGCTAGTAGTAGGTACATGATTAGATTTGGTGTTCAACATGCCTTCGGCAGCGTCCTCAATTATGCATTGTTAGCGCTCCAGCCCAGTTTTATTTACATATTGTTGGCCTTTCAAAATGTTCCCTGGTAAAATGGTTAGAATGGTTAGTTCAATCAAATATATACCAATCTGCTTCTATGATATTTATCATCTAAATCAAATTAGTATAATGGATGTATCATCATGTCCTATTAAATTGTTATACAGGAACGATACTGAGTTAGAAACTTAATAAAGTTTCGCAATCTGTTAATAATCCAAATCTTCACTATACCGATATTTTCTAAAAATTTTGGTCTAAACTATTGCTGCCTCCACAGGACTCTGGTTGAAAACACAATAAACTGAAATTGCAATGCATTAAGTACCTACTTCTCAAATTCTATTTTGATTAGTATTTAGATAATTAGAATATTAAAAAAATGAAGAAGATGACCTCTTCAGGTACAGGGATCACTCCAGTTATAGACTGCAGTGATCCTGTTTTGAAAATTAATATAAATAAAAAATGTAATACTTTAAAAAATAAATAAATGTGTTTTATTTATTAACACAATATGTACAACGAAAATAGCAATAAAATTGAGAATAGAAAACTTACTACCTATTTAATATTTACAAAAAGTAAAAGTAAACGAATGTTGTAGGTATATGATCATTTGATACCGAATATCCAGTTACAATAATATGTTTAATGAGAGTATTCAGATGACGCTATATACTTTCTATATGAAATATTACTGTGTATTATTTGTCGCGATATTTATAATATTTACTTAATAATTGTATTTGGCAAACAAAGTCCTATTACAAACCGCAAAGCTGAGCACAAGAATGAACACTTGCTAAAAAAACCTTTTTTAAAAAATTGTTTTCAATCAACGGTATTAAAAAATAATACAAAAACTAACCTCCATAATTGGGCCTCACTCTCTTGTCGTAGCTTACACTTAGAGAATCCAAAATGGCTGAGATATTGACGTCACCAAACATTCCTCCTCCGCCCGCTCCCCTGAAACACAAATTGAGAAATGTATTCCTAGTTGTTACTTTGCAGACTTCCCATCATTGGAATTTAACAGTAATTTTGAACAATCATACCCCTCATGATCTCGTAATCATATATTTAAATCAAGAAAAAAAAACAATGCATATTTTCGTGTTATTTTTTTGGATAACAAACATCACTTTTAAGTTACTGGATAACATTAAGTTATAGTTAGATACGTTCTTAAAGTGTATATAATTAGCCTCGCTGACCATGATTCGTCTATGTTTTAACAATAGGGGCAGTGTGCAGTTGGTAAATAGGTATATTTTTGTTTGCATCTAATTATACTATAATTATGAGTTTACGGTGGATTTGTTTTGTTATATAAATACCTCAATAAGAACCTGCTTTTTCTAAATTAAATAAATAAAGCATTAATTTAACCAAATCTTTAATGTTTCACTGTTGGGGACGGGCCTCCCATCATCGCGAGGGGGATTAAGTCCCCCGTCCGTAAGTAAGAGCATTTAACCCAAAAAAAGTAGGTAGGTACCTAATTCGATTCAGATTTCATATACCTGGGCAGATTGTACCTACATTCTCGTTCCACAGTCTTTTGTGAAAGAAGTAGCATTGCAACAAAAGATTTCTGTTCGGGTAAATATCAAAGAAACGAACTCGAGTATGCACTAGCATGATGACGTCCACAGCGTCAGGTTCAATGGCGGAGAACGTAAGAAACATACATTAAAAGCTTTGTAATGTACCTTTGCAGTGATAGCCAAGTTGGTAGAACGCTTGCTTCGGTAACGAGGATTGCATGTTCAAACCCCGGCTCGCACCTCTGGGATTTTTCATGTGCGAATCTCATTTTCAACCATGATTATCACTTGCTAAACGGTGAAGGAAAACATCGTGAGGAAACCTGCATGTCTGAGAGAACCCCTCGAAAGATGTGTGAAGTCCGCCAACCCGCTCTGGGCCAGCGTGGTGGACTATGGCCTAATCCCCCCTCGCATTGAGGGGAGGCCCGTGCCCAGCAGTGGGACATTAAAAAGGGCTGGTATTATATAATTATATTATAATGTACCTTTAAAAGAGCCGGCTTAATATATTCTTTTCTTACAGGCCAGGTGTAAATTAAAAAGATTCCATATTTGAATTTGAATACGATACTTTTTTATATGTCTGTGATTTTAATTAAGAATATTAAGAAGATCAAATAAGTATTTTTTCGATAAAACGACAGATTTATACTACGAATCAAAGGTATGAGCTTACTTTTAATAAAGTCCAGTGAACTATGTTGCATTTAAATTTGCAGCATTTTTCAATGTGAATATATCTATAACATGATGTTCTTGGAGTCTGTGCACTCAAATACTAAGCGCAACTTATGAAACTTATTACAGATATATGTAGATTTGTATCTGAAAAATGTTTTTGTTAATGCTAACTTCATTATACAAAAAATAATTTTAATAAACCCACTCCTAGCTTGACGAGTTTTTTTATCCGAACGGGTGGGTGCAACTATTTACAGGCAATCACGTCGGTAGGTAGGTACGCTATATCGGGGACAATACTGTCTAGACACCTTGAGGTCATTTTCGCATGACAATACTTGCCGCAACAGCTACAGCTTTCTATGGCACGTAGGCGTCTTTGTACCGTTGAAAGGTGGTAGGCGGAGATCACACTCAATAGATATTCAGTTGTATATGCTTATTCCTGCTTATGGTTCATCGGACGGCACATCACGGATAGACAGGTAAAAAAAAGTTGACGCCCAAACTCGTTTCTATTTAGCTAATAAATTTCCAAGTTTTGGAGACAAAAATTAATCATTAACTCAAAACTCATCATCTCCATGTTCTGACCAGTGATGTTATTAGTCGCTACCTTAAATAAACCAAAATAGAAATCACCTTCTACATTGTAGCGTACTTCATAATATAATATAACGGCTCCGGCATATAAAAACAGCTTAGATTAGTCTATTTTATGATCTAGGCTACATTAAAATATAATCCTACTATCGATTTAATTATATAGGCCCTGCAGACCCACTGACACAATTAAGGAGTACCTACTGACGCATACACCACGTATTACACCCATTTATAGCGTCACAAAGCTGGTTGAAGCAAACTCGAATGAGAGAATCTCAAATACAGCTTCATCTCTCGGAGGTAGCTCTACACAGGCTCGGCAGTATGTAAGGGTATTTCTATGCATGTGGTAGTCTCGTTGTTGTCGGTGTTGCTGATTGCTAGTGCGCGATCGCTATCTTCTAAGTCTTTAGGCCTTAGGTATATTTTTACTAGACCGAAAAGTCCAAGCGAAACCGACTTGAACTTGTTTCAACATTAACAAATTAAATTAATATATTAACAACAAACAACGATATAAGTCAATATTTCCTTTATCTTAAAAGAATAACCTCCCTTATAAGACTTAATCACTAGTAGCCCTACTCAGCATTACAAGTACCGTTCAACTGAGGGGCACTTGGCAAGTGGCTTTTCAACTCTCTCAACTCGATGCGACTTTCATCATCCTCTTCACAATCGTTTGTGTCATTTTCTTGAAAAACTTTTAGAACCTTCGTAAAGCAATATTGGCAGAACAAACATATATCAAACAGTACTGTATACGGTTACAACTTGAAACTGCAATTATACAGAATTATTCTGAAAGGGTAGGTATATTAACTCCGGAACCTGTGCTTCATTAGCGCTATTGTACTCATTAAGTGCACTCAGTATTTCGATATGTCGATTTTAATAAATAAATGTTGTTACCGACGAAATTAAAATTGTGAATTTGGCGAGCATTTATTTTTAAATTGTCATCGCAATTCTGACTTCAAATAAATATTATAAATGCGTTAATGAAACACAGTATCAAGGGTTAATATACCTACCATTCTGAATATAACTTTAATAATATCTAAAGCTATGCGATTTAAAGGCATTACTGAACGGTACGAAAAGCCACTTCGCAGTTGTATGAAACAAAATATGAAATACGTTATGCATTCTGTAAAGGTTGTCAAATCGGGTCACATGATGTCAAGACGTTTGCAGACGCCGTGTTATAAATATACATAGAAAATACTTTTAATATGAAAATGTAATTTATTGAGCGCTAGTGACGGAAGCGTAGAAAAGGAAGAGAAAAAACCGTTCATATTATTCATACATCATAAATTAAAATGGTTCCTATTATGTTAAATTGAACACGCGGAGGCAGACCGAGGTAAAGATGTAGAGAGACGTTAGGTTCCATGTAGGCAAATGTGGCACCTATAATTTATCGTATCATAAGCTTATAATACTCGTATCTTAAGTTAGATAGGTAGGTAGGCACTTTAGACAATAGTAGTTACAAAACTTCCGACCCATTGTTTTCAATATTATGTACCTATTAAATGTGATCTCACAAAATCAGAATATAAATTAATATTCTAAGAACAGGCAACTATTATAAAAATGTAATATTACTGAGGAGAATTGCTCGGATCCACAATAATGTAACCACATAAAATGCTTCAATATACGGAGATGGCGGGTTCCAGAATATTTTATTAAAAATATAGAGAGATGGTTTATTGTCAGAATAGTGTGGAGAAATCGTATAAATCATATGAGACGCGTTTTTTAAAATCTAACTCACAATAATACTTTTTAAGAAGACTTGAGAGTATATAACCTTATTACGATTAATTTTATATTTAAAAATATGGCTAAAATACAACATTCAGTACGTCAAGTGCGAGATTATTCGTAAGCTAACTATATACTTTATAGTCTACCGTATTTAGACACTTTGTATGGAGAATTGAACAGCGCCTCTAGCGGACGGTATTTAAAACTGCCACTATGGCGGAGTCCTCCCGTGACCTCCCGTGATAATGATGGTTGAAAATGAGATTCGCACATGAAATCCAGAAATCCCAGAGGTGCGAGCCGGGGTTTGAAACTGCGATCCTCGTTACCGAGGCAAACGTTCTACCACTTTGGCTATCACTGCTATATAACAACAAGTATAATAAACGAATCCATGCGTTTATAATTTCAACGGCCGGCCTGATTAGCGCAGTTGGTACTACCAACTGCAAATCCTAAATAGATTTTCCAAAATGATTACTGATACGAAACAATTCGGCCATTAACTAAGTAAAAGCAGTATTACGATAAGTTCAGCGTACGCTTCCTTGGCGTTTGTTGATTAAAGGGGTCGTAGCTAGGTAGCCAGATTCTAGGCAACTAATCAAGAAAGTGCATCTTCGCAGTGCATCTTCGCGCACAACCGAAGTACGGTACGGTTTCCACTTAATAGAATTTCCGGAACTGTACATACTAATGTCCATCGTATTTGACTTGAGCGAGGTCACATCTCTATAAGTTATACATTTTGACCTACTTACCTACTTGTATGGTAGGTACCCATAATAAATACAAGCGTTGCTTAGTTTGGGGCCGTACAGTTGGTGTGTTCGTCTGGCAATATTAATATAGCTTTTTAGTTGGTGCAGTACTTGAAAATATCTTGGCGGTCTGCATCTCGACGTTCAAACGAGGTAACTATCTCTGGCACCAAAAAAGTTTTAAAATTGATTGAAATTTCGGGATTGCTGCATTTTGAGTCAACGTATACAGCGTGAGTCAGAAAACTTTAACTAACATTTGAACCTGGTCATCTCTAGCGCATTTATAATAATTAAATGAAGTTAAAATTGCGAAACGAAACGAAATATGATTAAAAATCGAGTGATCTATTAAAATTCTGATTTCACTTAATTATTAAATATGCGCTAAAGACGCAGATCAAATTCAAATGGTAGTATGGCTTTTCTGAATCGCGTTGTAGATTGTCATGGATGTAAATCAAAGGCAATAAACAACGCAGTTCTGTAAGGATCTCTAAACTGTGATTAGATTCTACTATCCTGATATCGTCACCTTAGTCATCTATTTGAATAAGAGCATTTTAACATAATATCAGAATCAATCCAGTTGATATCCCTTGCCTCATATGAATCAACAAACGTAACTATCTTCTCATAATGATTAATATTAGCAGTAGAATAATTTGTCATAATACTACAAAATTGGTAATTTAAGCTAGGCAGAATTAACTGTAGGAATATCCAATGGTACGTACTGTATTCTCGATTAGTATCTATTTGAAGTGTACCCTGGCTATCCCAACTTCAACGTTCAACTTTGTTGGGCTGAGATATCGCAGAACGCGGAATCCGGAGGAGAATTTTGGCGCGGAATTCTTGAATTTAATGTAATTAAGTTCTAATTAAGATAGATTGTTATAATATATCATTATGTATCCGCGGATAGACGGTGACATTTTGTTATGTTATGTTGATACGATGGATTATATCACCTGCCATATTTAGTGAATCATGAAAAAGGTTCCAAAATGAATGGGCCACTTTAATTTTGAAAAAACAAATATATGTTAGGTTTTATATATATATATATTATATTTAGTTTTAGTTAGTTAGTTACACCATTTATAAGTCATGAATGGGTGAGCCGATTTTTATGATCTTTGATGTACAGCAGAATAGCTTATTTAAACATTGACAACCACTTGACAACCATACAGACTATTAGTTTTCTAATACATTTGAATTTGTGGCGGTACGAAGTTTGTCGCGATAGTTAGTTTTACATAAAAATAAGCATTGAAAATAACATTAAATTTATACGTCTCATCATAAACAAATATTAATCATTTGGATGTTAAAACACTTTTGTGTGAAAAAATAATTTTAGTTATCTTAAAGTATAAACGATTCTGAAGCTCCAAAAAAATATTTCCTGCTGTCATAATTATACGATCATGTTTTCCGCTAGGATACCATTAGGCTGAAGGTATTCTGAATACATCATTTACATTTTGCATTCATGTGAAGTAGTCTCGCTGCAGCTAATGAAAATATCATCAGCGGCTCATTCATAGGAGTCGGGGAGCGTGTAACGCGAGCTAAAGTGTCGAGACGTCATCGCGTCATCTCGAATGGAAATCTTTTGTTTGGGGGCAAGGCATCGTAAAATAGAGTACATCTCGGCAAACACTCGCTTGTACTTTGAATAACAACTGTATTAACATGTTAATTGGGTTTTGATTTAATAGACCAGCATAGCAAGCAACAACTAAATGTGAGGGTACCCCAGTTCAAACTATGACACTACGACGTCAAACACCTCAGTCCTCCCGCGACCATGGTTGCTGTAAAACAGCCGAAACGTCGAGAACGTGAAAACATAAAATAAACGCGATAAAATCCGAAAAAATAGTTTTATTTCAATTAATTGACAGAGTTTCGGTTTAGTGGCTCAACTGCAATCAATCTAGGTACCGTAATTTTATATAGGAAACCCCTAGTATGTGCATCATCGTTACTAAAAGCCGCCTATACAACTTCTAATGCGATTTCATCAAATGCGAGAGACTTAGTATTTTTTTATAATAAAAAATATAGGTTGCCGCAGAATAGCCCGTGTATGTATGTAGTTAAGGAGTGTGATGTAAAAGGCCCGCATGATTTTGCACGAATATTCGCTGATGCATTAAAATCCACTATCTCAACCGTACTATAGAACTCTATGTAGCGAGGCGGTAGGGCTGCCAAGAGGCTACTATCTTTGGACCGCTATTATTTTTTATCGGAGCGCATCAAAATATCCCTGGTAATTTATAAATGCAGAAAATTTCTAGACAAAGTTTAGTTTATCTTTCTTTTTGTCGCAGTTTCCATTAAAATTATAAGTTCTAAGTTTCAAGGAAACCAAAGCTACCTATATTATTAAATTACAGACTACAATATTACCTTGCAAGAACGTAGTTTATAAAAGCCATAAGTAGATACATTTCTTGCTTTGTCACTGATCAAAACTTAAAAAGCTGTTTATATAATTATATCTAACTTTATCACTAATTAAAGCTCCAATGACACAAACTAGGAATGATATTAGTCAATACGAAATACTATGATGAAAACGAAATTGAATTCAAAAATCAACTGAAAATATTGTAATAAAAACATCACCTTGTACGTATTGAATGGTTTCACATTGATTCAATTGAAAAAAAAAACAAAACATTCTTCGACCTTTATATCCCGCGTCGTAAACATCAAACGTGGTAACCCTGTCATAGAGGAGGGGTGTCCGGAGCGCACATGCGCAGAACATGACGATCGCCATCAACATGCTAAAAAGGTGAGGCTATAAAGTGAGCTGTGTTTCTGCGTTAGTCAATTTTCTTGCAGAATTAGGTCACATTAAGCTTTGGTAGTTATCGCTCGACTATAATACATAATTTATGATTAACTCAGTCCAAATCGTAACCAATCACGATGCATTTACACTTGAGCTACAGCATGGCAGGCGGAGTGGAATAGGGAGAATTCACTACCGTTGAGTTGTGTGGCCTCACCCTTATAGGACCGCCAATTGCCCTGAAAAAGCGACGAGTATCGAGAGATATGTCGAAGCGAGACACATGTATATTGGGGTTATGTAGGGAATTAGCATTCGGACTTATGTTGCAAACAATGCAAATCTGATTTTCACCTCTATTGACAGAATCGTTTAAAGTCGTCCAGATTAAATTAAATTTGCGAGTATAACATGTTAAGAATCAGAATCTAAGAATAATAATCAGATTACATTTCAGAATACATTATGGAAATAAATTTAAAAATTCATCCCCCTATACCCATCGGGTTTGGGTACGTTTCATCAGTCTTAAACAGCACCTTACACATTATAGCCAGGGGCTCATGTTAATCCATGAATGTGATGGTCGAAATTAGATGAGGTCATGGAGTAGGCAGGTATAATTTGTTTCTTTTTATCACTGGCGTCTGGTAGTTAGTGATCTCGTTCTCACATTTCAAACTACATACATACGTAACAAATCCATGTAATATGATGGATCCATCATTTTTAATTGAAATTACCTAACCCCACCTCCCCGCGCTGTCTTTCGTCTATGAATTACTATTAAATAAAAGCAAGTAGTGGGGAGAGAGTAGGGACGTGTCCTTTCTTTGTCGCACCTGAGCTTACTTGTTGGTGACGTCACTTGACACCGACACATTGTGCTCTTGCATTTTTTTTAGTATGTTCTAATTTGACCATATTTAGGTTTTCTATCCTTTTAATATTTTTGAAATGTATTTTTATTTTGTTTTGTTTTCATATTTTGGTTCTGTCCGTATCTCAAATCGTCTTCAGTTCTTCCCTGTTCCCCTTTTCTTCACCTCCATTGAGCCATCGAGCTATCATTAACATTTTTTTTAAAACAACTCTCTTACTATATTTCCACTCTATTTTCTAACAAACAAAAAAGTTTAGCTAAAATATTTAATAGGTTCTATTAAGTACGTATTAGTATAGGGGTTCTAATTTTCTTGAGTACTTACCTATATGTCTTGTCTATATAAGTTTATCTTATCCGTATCTATAGGCAAAACATAACATAAATTACAAATAGATTTGTTGGTGGCATTAAAACTTCATCTCTTTTTATGCCGTAGAAAGTTACAGCTCCTTCATATCTACTCTCGTTTCAATGTCTTGGTTAATCAATCATATCAGTGGTAAGATCGCATGGTAGCCCGTACAACTATACTGTTAATTATAGCACCTAATTGCTTGCGGCGGCGGTACCTGTCGATCATGTTTCGCAAACCACTAATTATTAAACTGTGCATAATATGTATAATACACTCAACCGCACACAAAGCGATATTAGCAGTAGGTGTGTCGTTTTACCGCGTCGATACCATTCACCGTGGATCTACGAAATTCTGTTCTCGGTAAATAAAACAGTTCACGTTTTGTTGGAGCACTATTATTAATGCCCATATATAACGTGACAAAGGATTCCGTATTGTGACCTTAGTAAGATTCGATTACGTTAGACGATTTTATAACATGTATACGCCAAGAGCGAGATTATTCGTAAGCTAACCGTTTACTTTATAGTCTACCGTATTTAGACATTTTGTATGGAGAATTGAAAGTTTTAAATACCGTCCGCTAGAGGCGCTTTTCAATTTTCCATACAAAATGTCTAAATACGGTAGACTATAAAGTATTATAATTTGTTTGTACTTTGTTAATTTAATTTAATGTTACTCGTTTTATTTTTTCAGTGTGTTGTAAATATGTTATTGGTTTTTAATTTGCGTTACATTACATTTTAAGTTTTATATTAGTCTATAGTTTTAGTTATATATTTAGCATATTGGTGTTTTGGCGTATTCTGTTAGCCAATTGTGTTATGAATAAATAAATAAATAAATAGATACGGTTAGCTCGCACTTGACGTGCTGGTCGTATAATTATTGAGAAAGCATACCGTCATGTATTCAAGAAGTATTTTTATCCATAATCGTCATCCATTTTTCTACAATGTGTTTTATTATTTAATTACTTGTACATGTTATGATTAGTATTTAATTGCGCGACCTTGGCGTAATACCCACCGCTGGGTCGGTGACACCAAGATGACGTTATTTATGTTGCAAAAAAGTATTTATTTTGCTTTTGTTTTAAATAGAGATTATTGCAATAACATGCATATTCATGTGCGTTTCCACTGGTTTCATGAATTTAATGGTAAATTTTTACAAGTTGAAGTACCTCTTCAAGGTAACACATACAATTATTTAAACATAAAACTCAGTCTTAAAATACCCATTTTAATCTGCACACTTATATGCAATTTAATAATCAAATCAAGATACATCATCTTGTATAATTATCTTAATTATCTCCTCCATTCTTGCATTTAGCAGATGTATCCTTTAAAAGCTAATTAATGTAAATACGCAAACATTGTTATTTAATATCCTATTATTTCAATGATACTAAGATACCTTAATTGTAATGCCAAGGCTACAGGAAAACATATTTTCGGGCTCATTTAAGAATGGGCGAGTTAATGACCCTTGTAGTACGTACTTTGAAATGAGACATTACATTATATTATTATAGTAAGCGTTTACTGGTATCCCTTTGGGTAATAACTTACAGAGTTATTGCTTAGGTATAACTTTATTAAGGCGGCACTTCCGGTGTGTATTTGAGTAAATGTCGTAACAAACTATTTTATTTGATGTTTTAGATATCGATACGAGAATAGGGGGTAGAAATCTTTTCGCTTAGGTAGATAGACTTTTATGTAGCTTTTAAAGTTGTTTTTTTTTCTGTTAGTCAGTCAGTCAGTATCAGCACTTGCTAGATTGGGCTGCTATCGCCCTCGTTGTACTAAAAATATTTGCACTAAACACGTTTTCATGAATAGTGTAACCACTCGACCGTGATACGAAGCCCAGCAAGGAAGTAACAAACTGACAGAGCAGCTACTAAAGTAAAACTACAAACTCTTATAAAAAAAATCTCTATGTCAAGTCTATATACTCTTAAACATTTTTGTAGCAAGTCCCGACAATTGTGAAGTTTATTTCTGGAGAACCACAGGGGAATACTTTGGAAAGTTATGGTTGCCGCTTGCGAAGGGATCGCGCGGACATTTCTCGATCGGACTATTGTTTGGAGTGTGTTTCGCTATTATTACACGGTATATTATGTTACATTAACAGTCGCGATGATATACTTAGTCATTAGATTTATAAAACAAGACTTTACTATATATATATATATATATATATATATAAGATAATTTATAACATATACATATATAAAGTCGCGTTAGTTACCATCTCTATAACGGTGGGCCGACATTCATGGTTTTTGAGTTTGTGAACAAAAAAAATCATCATTTTTTTATAAATTCTGAGGCGTTACGAAGTTCGGCGGGACAACGGGTGTTATATACATTTATAATAATCAAAGCGCTTAAAATCAAGTATTGAAAAGGGCCTATTCAAACAATATTATCATTGTAAAACAAACTATAACCACATACAGTACCACCGGTCATAAATGCAGTTTACATTTTTGTTTGGTAGCGGTTTCACTTTTAGTCCGTAAAGGGAAACCCTTTGACGTAGATAAAATGATTATGTGAAAGTGACTGGCCAGCGGGGAGGGCCATTCATGGTTGCACAAAATGCACTGCGATGTAATGTCAATGTCAAAGCTGATAGCCGACACGAGCGTGCACGAGCAACGCTAATAGAGAAAATAAAATTCTTGTTTTTACTCTTTGATGTTGATTCAAGGTTGTTCACTATTCGTCGAATATGAATTTTGTTTTATGCACGTTGGAAATTGTTTTCATGGTCGGGACCTTGACATAGGTTTATGTACAGGGTGATTCAGCGAGGTACCTATACTAAGACGGGACACTATGGGCTTCTCTGACGCATTTGTAAAGACTTTGTGAGGAGATAATTTCGATACTACAATTTTATAAAATAAATGTTGTTAGCGGGAAAATTACAATTGTAATTACTTGCGAACAATCTTTTTTTATAAATGACGTATGCAAATTTTGACTTCAAATAATGATTACAAATTGGCTAAAGAAGCGCAGGTTCAAGGTTAGTTCATTCTTTCTGAATCAGCCTGTATACAGGGTATAAGGAGCTTGGTAACGAAAGCTTTGGGTAAAGGTTACACATAATGCATATAATAAAATTATAGAAATCATTTATGTCGAAAGTCATGGATTAAAAATATTGTTATTTTTGAGCGCGCAATGTATCGTAAACAACGCGATGTCAACACAATGCTCCGTACAATACTCAACGCGTGCGAGTGAAGAGGGCGCTCTATCGAATCGAGTTTTAATTTACATTGCAGATTTAGGTTTAAATTAATAACTATAATATTGTTATTAGTTTAGAAGCCACTTACATCCTGTATATCATATATCATGATCATGCTGGTAATAGCAGCATAATTGAGTATAAAAATATGTTTGCTATCGGTACGACGAAGATGTATTATAACGCTTTCGTTTTAAGCTAGATAAGTAGGTAGTTCAAACTGATCTCCTAGGACGTTAACTTATTGGCAAACTTTGAAACGTGATGAAACAAAATCAGAATGCCCCGGAATCCAAACTTATATTCGAATCTGATTGTACCTATTTAGGAACGGTCCGCTGGTAATGTTATTTAACTTAATTATTTGATGATTTATATTTAATCATCAATTTCGTGAATTCAATTAACGGCGACAAAACTTTAAAACGCCTGTATCAATTATATTAACTAAAATACATGTCATTAACTAATTTTAAGTGAACGCGACATTTGCAGTTTGCTTATTTTTTTTTTTTTGTAAAATGTTTTCCATAAAATATCTGTCAATGTTAAGGGTTGACTTAGAAAAGCGTAAGTAACCCATTTTTTTATAATAAACCACCGCTTTTGTACAGTATAATGTTTTCTCAGACGCCAAAAGGTCAGATCTGTCTATCTCGCTTCTGCTTTTGGCCTCCCTGTCATTTGCTTCAATTGCGTTCAATAAGACGTTTTTATGGAATAAGTACCAGTGGATGTATTATCAAAATATATCGTTAAGTACAAGGTACAAAAGGTTCTAGGTAATAATTGTGACACTTCACGACAGGGTAACAAGACGACAGGAGAAATCAGCGCAAGCAACGCGAAATCGTTCCCAATGGACCTAATGGCGGTACAACGCTCTCACAATCTACAAAAGTCCACCCCAAATATACCTTCACTATTAACAGATAAAATATCAGACCATAATCATTTTTAATAAAAAAAAACAAATTAATAACATTATGTTTTATACATAAACTTCTTACACAGAAAAAAATGATAGCACCAAATACAACGAGTAGATTACGGGAAGCGAGCAAAGTGATTATTTTTTCGCCAAATTGTTTTAATAAGCAAGCAAGCCAACTTGGGTAGCCTTGAGCCTCCACCCCTTTCCTTATTAGCTTATTTGCAACGTAGTCTTGTTATAAACGAATCAGCGCGCGTCGAGCGATGTGAACTCTCGGCTTTGAAGATTTACACGCACGATATGGCTTCGGGAATGCGTGTACATTGCGCGGGCCTGTGACGGTGGCAGGCGGCGGCAGGCGAAGGCGGTGGATACTCACGCGGCGTGGTCGGCGTGGGGCAGCCAGGCGACCGCGAGCGACAGCACGAGCGCGATGCTGTGCACGCCGCGGGGACGGCTCGTATGCATGTCGTGCGCGTCCGCGTCGCGCGGCCGGACGCTGCTGGCCGCTGCCGCGGTTGAGCCAGCCGGCGGACTGGAGCGCGCTCTCAGCCCCTCCGGCGGCAAGAGCCCGCGCCTGCGCCTCGACGCCTATCGACCGCAGCCCGGCTGCCTCCTTCCGCTCCCGACGACTACGTTCAGATCCTCACAGAGAGCCTTATTGAGCGACAAATGCTCTAAACGCTATCTCGATGCCGCCACGCTGCGACTTCACGCCACCGCTCATGTTTTATTAACACCTCGATATTTTCAATTTCACTTCTTAATTTACAATTCCGCAGAAATTGTATAAAGATTCGCTAAGCTGGGGAAACGTTTGCCACAGATCGGTGATTTAATTATAATATTGATGTAATTGCTATATTCTCAGTACATACATTACTCTAATTACTTCCTATTATTTGATATCATTCCGAATGTGTGCGTATGACAATGTCATATGCACACATTCGATGATTCAAATTAGTAAACGGCCAAAAAACCCATATCTTACTGGTTAAAAAAGAGCTTTTTTATACCGGTTTTTAAGACAAGTAAGGAAAAACAGACTTTACCTATAATATCGTTCCAAGATTATATATACATAGTAGATGTAGCGTACCTATAGTACGTGACAAAAATACCTATAACAAAAAGCGATTGTGCAAATGTTGAAAGGTAAAAGATCACAAGCCGTTACTGTCGAGTCTATTGTGTGAAGTACTTTTATGCTCGGGGAGGCGGCCGCAAGCTGTGGTGTGCATTCATTCAAAAGTGCAGGTAATTTAGCGAGCTCATTGTGATTATACGTCAGCGTTGTGACAACATCCACCGGAGTGGAACCGGGGCGGCGCGCGGCGGCGGCGGGCGGCGCGGCGCGGCGCGGGCGCATCGATCACTCAGCAAAAATTGTATTTTTGCATTAGCTTGTTCAATTTTAGAGGAAATCATACTACAATGATTCAGAAAAGGGTTAGTAAGCTTTTAATGTATACTATTCTGCAGATTTGTAATCATTGTATGGAGTCAATATATCGAATTGTCGATTAAAAAAAAAGTTTGCCAATAAAATTACCATTGAACATGAGCATTTTTTTTAATTGGCCTATATATACTTATCGAAATTCGGACTTAACATAATGATTACAGTACGTCAAGTACGAGATTATTAGTAAGCTAACTGTATAGTTTATAGTCTATCGTATTTAGACATTTTGTATGGAGAACTAGCTGTTGCCCGCGACTTCGTCCGCGTGGTATTTAACAAAGACAACCGTTGACAACAGCCTGCTTGCCCATTCTGAGCCCGCGGGACGCATTGCAAACGCGGGTTGTTGCTATCAAACTTAATCAGGCGCTGCGCTGCAACATTGGTTTTAATTTTTTTTCGTGAGATCCGATTTTTTTTTCTAAAATAAAAGTAAGCCTAAGTTACTCCTTGTTACATCAGCTATCTGCCAGTGAAAGTCCCGTCAAAATCGGTCCAGCCATTTCAGAGATTAGCCGGAACAAACAGACAGACAGACAGACAGACATACAGACAGACAGACAGACAGACAGACAGACAGACGGACAGACAGACAGACAAAAATTGTAAAATATGTTGTTTCGGTATAGGTAACGTGTATACATCCAAATGCACTTAGTAAAAAGCGGTTATTTTAATATTACAAACAGACACTCTAATTTTATTTATATGTATAGATAGAACAGCGACTCAAGCGGACGGTATTTAAAACTTTCAGTTCTCCACACAAAAATGTCTAAATACGGTAGACTATAATGTGCTCGTATACGGTTAGCTTACAAATAATCCTGCATTTGACGCACTGAAGTAATACAAATAACTTAAAGTAAATGTAATAAAATAAAAAGCTTTTTCTATGGTGTTTTACAAGGCGTAAATATGTTAGTCCTAGACGAAGTAAACACTTTTATGCACTAACTAAAGCATAAAAAGCTATTTTAGTCCGCTCACACCCAGCATAAACAAGAACTTTACGAGCACGAGAAGTGAAAGAGGAATTTGGATTTCGAATAGGTAATCAAATAATTTATGCTAAGTAGGTATAAAAGATGTTTAATTAATCCCGCTCCTTATTTATACAAATGAATTCGTTAGTATTCCTAAATCATTAAAATGTTTATGATTTGCTTTTTGTGTTACGAAATATTGCTCGCGGGTAAATGGCGCAACTTGTAGCTCGGGATGTTTTTCGTAGCAGTAATAGATGTTTTTAGCAACATTTTTTTGACTTTGACTTTGACTTTGACATAAGGTTTTTTTTATTTATTTATTCGTCTGAGGAAACATGATTGATTTTGATCAAAGAATTTAAAATAATCTTGAGATAATTGGCAATACATGATCACCTTAGTAAACGGATGGCTTTATTGTTGGATTATAGTTTGGCCTCCTAATTTTAAATAACCTGAGCCAGTTCTTATATAACTTACAATTGCCGCTTGAGCATTTTCACTTTGTATCCTGGCTATGGTGCTTGCTGGCCGATTTACGTTAATTTGAATACTGTGAATGTACCCACAATAACCTCTTTTTTATAAGAGTAGACAACTACTGTGTCTCTTGCTATCTCTTCTCAGTGTAACTAACATTCCAAACCAATAGTATCTTCGATGTATTCATAAATGCTTTTATGACGTACATGAAATAAAAAGATTTTGATTTTGGTACGGCGTCCATAGTTCCGTGGCCATTGATATTTAAATATTTTCAGTAATTAAAGTTGTAATGTAGTAATTATTTTTATTAATCCAAGATGGCGGACACAATATTTTCCTACCTACTGAGTAAATAGTAATCACAGTATTCAATGCGGGTGGAACCACGGGTGAAACGAGCGTAAATTAAAAATAGGTACTACAGTAATTATTATTCTATACAGCAATTCTTTTTCAACGTTCAATATTTTTAAATGGAATATTATACATTAAGAGGCTTCATTAATGACAAGCTCCTTTTTTTTCTTTTTCGATCCAGTGATATGCCAAGCGATGATATTATGTCAGTAATAAAGATACATTCCAAAAATAAATTGTTTAAGTTCAATGTTAAACTGGTATGTAGGGAGATGGCTGTGAGTAGCTGGCAGACGCGCGAGTTGGTTCAGAATATTCCTTTTGAAGCACAGAGCGCAAAAAAAAACGACGTAAACATCTCTTATTTACGCACAGTGCGCAAAAAATAGTGGCGTAAACAACAACTATTTCTCTTTGTAATTAAAAAACGTCAACATGCTTTTTATATGCTCTATGCCGCGTACAGACTGGGCAAAATGATACTAAAACGAATGTAGCATTAGGTAGTTACATTAATTTTATCCTATGTTTCAACAGTCTAGACGCAATGCGCGCACGAAGCCAGTATTTACAACATACTTCCCTCGTGCACCCGTTTTCCGCTAGTCTACCGAGAACAGCGGGGTTATTTTAAACCATACGAAATCGATATCGGAAACGGAAACGAAAACTTTCGAATTGGATTACCGAAATCGCTATTAAAATTTCCGAATTTGATTATCTTCGATGTTTCTCGGTGGCAATACAAATCGCAAATCGTTTTTTCAAAAAGTTTCCATCGGAAAGCTCGTCGGGGGCGACACCAAAATCGGAAAGTTTCAAATCCGTTTCTGATATCAATTCCGAATCAATTAAAATAACCCACAAGGTAGTAACTTTTCCTTATGAACGGGTTACCCAAGGTTTTCTTGAGTTTTGATTCGAAATAACGAACTTTGTCAATGAAAACATAGGTGTGTGTTATATGAGAAATGTGTTATACGGGAATGTGTCTTTTATCAGATTTTGTGTTTAAATTAGCCGAATTCAAGCTTACATCGTGTAATAGTAAAGCCATTTCAAAAGGAAATCAAAGTGAATGGATAACCGTAAGTCAAATTTGACTGCAGTTAAGTTGTTGAAAAACCCAATCAAATTTCGTTCATAGGCCCACCGGGTTCCATGCCCTACCTTACACGTTACGTTGCAGTAATAGTCACGGCAAACATTCCACAATACTACATGTAACATTACACCAGTTTGTACGTGGCATAAGAATGCAGGTGCAATTAGGAATAAAAATATAAGAGCCTGATTCACAATACGCCGATGAACCTTACCCAGAACTTATTTCACAGATTTTTTATTGGCCACCTGTCAAATGAATTTTGGATAGGCTATCAGCACATTGTGTAGGGCCTCAAACTACTAGAGGGCCTTAAACAAAATTAAATATGGATGATAGCGCATTTGAGTTTTAATTTTCACAAGGACAACTGCCTGATTCCAGCATTTATCTACTAGAGGGCCTGTAACGAAATTAAATATGGATGATAGCGCATTTGAGTTTTAATTTTCACAAGGACAACTGCCTGATTCCAGCATTTATCTACTAGAGGGCCTGTAACGAAATTAAATATGGATGATAGCGCATTTTTGTTTTAATTTTCTTAAGGACAGCTGCCTGATTCCGGCATTTATCTACTAGAGGGCCTGTAACAAAAATAAATATGGATGATAGCACATTCGTGTTTTTTATTTTCTTAAGCTGCCTTATTCTGTCATATTTTTATTTTATAAGCCGTTTTATGGTGAAAAGCGCCATCTATTAGAAACTGTACCAAATTGGATGACAACCGGACTTACCAAAGGTTTACCTACTTATCTTATCGTGTCGTAAAATGTTAAATTCTGAGCACAGGAGAGACTTTATACTAAACGCTGTAAACATGTTAGAGGAATAAATCATATGGGGTGCTGGATAGCCAATCAATACTAAAATAACTGTAGGCGAAGATGTTCAATTAGGGTTCCCGTTTATAATTGAGTTGCAATGCAAGTGCTATTGTATGGATCAAGAAGTATTTTATATATTTGCCTTGGTTCGGGATTCGTTTATTATTTTGGCAGGGTTGCTAAAATGTTAAAACCTTTGTTGAGTTATCCGTCGAATGGCGCTGGAGTAGACACAACTGTGTCCACCATTTCGCAATTGTATTAGAATGATACTATTGAAAACGGGAATAAATCCGGATTGTAGAGCTGAAAACCTACGGATGTGACTATTCTTTTGTTCTAAAATATATTGTTATTATAAGCCGTTCTGAAATTCTAATATATATGAACTATGGAGTCGTCCAGAAAACGGTGAGTGAATAAAGTTGGTTTTCAAAGGATAAGTGTGCATACCCAAATGGCTAAGAGCTATCTTTACATTATCAATATTGTTTATGAATTTTATTGCATTTGACGACAGCTTTGTTTAGTGGTTTGACCGTAGGGCCTTTCCGATCAGTACGAGGGTTGGTAGCTGGTCAAATTTCGTTCTTTGGAAATTTTCCAAAATTGTCTGATTATATTTTTTCCAGGCCTGAGTGTGCGTGTTCTGGAGTCATCCCCTTTGCAATATATGCTCATTATCATAATACAAGCGTTACTTAGTTCGTGATTCATTAAACTCTAAAAAGAAACCATTAAAATCGATAAAAATAATTATATTTATAAGAAACTTGATTGACCTACAACAAAATGCTTACAGCAACATACATTATAATGATAAGTATAGGATGTGTCAGAAATATGAAATAATATTACATAAAATAATGTCGCTGATAATAGCTCAGCGAAGACAGACTGCATGGAATCATCACAGTTAAGGTTACAGATAATTAAATATTTGTTACAGCTTTTCTGTTGCGAACCATAGAGCACATACAATGGACTATAACATACCAATGAATAGAAGACTCTGAATATTTCGCGTAAGAATACTTAATATTATACTAGTTCAGGATATTTAAATTAAAATATAATAAAAGTACTAATTCAATCAGGTTTTGTTTACTTTGCAGTTCTTTACTTATGAAAATCCGTAGGTAAATGTTATTTATTATTTCGCATTTTTTATACAACCTGTGTAGTGTATTATGAAAGATAGTTCGCGCTGACGTGCGTTTTCTTATTGGCATCAGCAGCATCGTATATATTTATTAGAGAGGGTTCGGAGCTGGATGACGACAAACTAGATTTGCTCCTAATGTTTAAAGCAACGTGATGACAGTCGAACATTTCCTGAAATGGAAAAACGTCTTTAATACATCTACAAATTATTATTATTTTTGAACGTTTTTTATTTTATTTTTGACTCCTTTTTCTTGACTCTTTTTGACTCCCGATCGCTTTAGCCATTGAGTATCTAAGAATGTGGCTCTTAAGAGCTAGTTTCTGTACAGTTTTTTTATGCTTAGGAAAAACCTACACACAATCAGAAGTTTTATATAACGCTTATGCCCAATGCCCATAAAGCTATGGCAGAGGGATATGACCTATCGATAAGCCAAGTCCAGGCTAAATTGTCTAAGGCCGACAGGTATTTGTATGGCCACCTCACAAATACATACATAACTAATACTTATACTTACATCTAATAACATGCAATTATGTTTACATTTTCTGAGTCGCAGTATTTCGTTGTACATCTGCCGTTTTTTCCTCACCTCGGGGTCGGGCGCTCCATACTTGCTATTGGCGGTGAATGCACCCGCCAAATTCTGAAAATATACTAAATATTTATTTAAAACTAGCCGTTGTCACGTGCATATCCCATAGTAAAGCACATTCAGTTTTCCGAATTTTCCGGACAAACTTTTATAATTATATCATAATTTATAGACAATAATTTCCGCAACGATTATAAACGTCATACAATATCCAATGAACGAACACGACTTAGTTACAGCCTTATTATGTAGGTACCTATAGCTGAAAATAAAAATATGATTCAACTGCATTTTGCACGTTACTCTTCTTTAAAAATAGGGGTCAATTTACCAACTCATGTAACTAAATATCTTAAATTCTAAAACATAAGATTCACTATCACTCAAAGTTTTATGCTATCATTCGTATTACTCACATTTTGCGCTATATATCGTGTTATAGTTTTGATTTGAAAAAAAATAACAACTAAGATCGTTAGCCCTATCCAGCAGTATGCTGTCATGGAGCTCGACACGGACATTGCCACCAGCTCAGCGATCTTGTTCCCCATAAAGATCTGAAACGAAGAAAAAAACTCCCTTCATAAACACCATCAAGGGTACAGTTAAAATATGATTATTGTGCTAGGCTAACTCAACAACTCCTTTGGTGCCGATGTTAAAATCGGAAAAAGAGTATAATTAAAAAGGTCCATCATATAATTATGGTTGAACCATAAATGTAACCTTTTAAAGCTCTTTTTATATAGATATTATTTCAATATGATGCTCGATTGTCTATTTTTTGGGAAAGCAATGGAATACATAGAAAACAATTTAATGTTGCCTCAGCTGAAAATTGCTCTACACCTGTTTTATAATAATAAATAATAATAATTCCAGCCCTTTTTAATGTCCCACTGCTGGGCACGGGCCTCCCCTCAATGCGAGGGGGGTTTAGGCCATAGTCCACTACGCTGGCCCAGTGCGGGTTGGCAGACTTCACACATCTTTCGAGGGGTTCTCTCAGACATGCAGGTTTCCTCACGATGTTTTCCTTCACCGTTTAGCAAGTGATAATCTTGGTTGAAAATGAGATTCGCACATGAAAAATCCGAGAGGTGCGAGCCGGGGTTTGAGCCTGCAATCCTCGTTACCGAGGCAAGCGTTCTACCAACTTGGCTATCACTACACCTGTTTTGTATTATACAATTCGATATTATTAGTTACTATGTTTGTTAGTTGCTATAGTAACGTTACCCATTTTATTACATATTCCTTTATTTCCAAAGTTTTTGGTAGGTACCCATGTAATCTAACTCCGTAGATACTTATTGATTTCTTATATTTACGCGAATACTACACTTTGAAATAAAACTAATTTTACGGATTTTATCCCACCGACTTGGAATCCAGTAATTCATATAATTAAATCCAAAACCAAGCGCAGAATTTCAAGAATCTCAAGACACTGAGAGCACTTTCTGAGTAGATCGGACTGCAAACAACAACTAAATATGAGGGTACCTCAGTTCAAACTGACACTAGGACGTCTAACACCTCAGTCCTCTCGCGATCATGGTTGAGTAAAACAGCCGAAACGTCGGGAACGTAAAAATATAAAATAACGGGGAATATCCTTAAAATTAGTTTTATTTCAATCTGTAGGTACTTTATATCACAGCTTGCATTGGCAACCCCGTTGGTAGAGATAACATTTCTGTATCAAGCATAAAAAAATCAGGCTTTAAAGTTTTAATCTCACTCACCATAAGTACTAAAGGCATCAGTACCCAGCATGTTATCCAAAACTTCGTTGGCTTAAAACCCAGCCAGAAAAGTATATCGGTCGAGAACGTCTGAACTCCATACACCCACATTACAACGGCGACTTTAAAACCACCAAGATATAATGCTATTGAATTCAGCCCCAATATAAGTCCAGCAACCCGATTGCTTGTTGCCATCGACTGCAAAAAACAGGATAGATCTACAATGCATGCAACTTCGAAACATGGCGTCGCCGCACAGTCCGGTACTCGTATTTAGATATATTTTTTGTAAATTTATAAATTTGGATTGATCCGTACCAATTGTACGGATCGAGTATCGCTACAATGTAGTCATATACTATAGAACGAATTATTTTTTTATAATGTAGTCATTAAAGATACTATTATGTACATGCAGAAAATTACTGTATTGATAAATTAATTGGACGCTATTGATTGTTTATCGACGTTAGCAGTCTATTTGCAGATCAAAACACATATATACGCCAAGATAAAGAAATAAAGATAAAGCTCATTTATTTGTGAAAACATGAGTATAACATGCAAAGGGATAGAATAGGTATGGAGTAGGTATTCGAACGATGTAACCTTGTCAAGACGCCCGTTGCGTCGGATATTCGATCTCGTCTCGAGCGGGCGTTGGATGAATTTTTTGTACGACCTGTGAATGTTTTATGCCAGTCGAGTTGCTTAAAGGATTTTTTTTACCCCAAAGACTTACGTGTGTGTCAATTAAAGTGTGTAAGTATGTTTAAATACCATAGTGGCTATATATGATTTTCAAAACATATTATTTCTTACTGTTCTATACAATCCATGAGATTGTGTGTTTCATTAAAACATCAAATGTAATTAATTTTATTTGTATGTATATTCAGTACCATCCGTTAAAGTGTCAACTATGAGCGTGACAGAGATACCAGTGCGTGGGCGCGCGAATATTTTAATGGAAAGATTTTTTTAAATATTGCAATGATTTTAATTGCTAACGATTTTCGACAATATTTGTACAATTAGTAGTGCTTCTGCAGATTTAATAGTTGAATGCCGCTAGGGGCAATCTTTGTGTGATGAGTAAGCACAAATGTGCTCTGTAGTAGAACTATCAGTAGTAGTAGTACTATCAGTAGTAGTAGTAGAACGATCAACCCCACTCTTTTGTACGGTACCCACAGAAAACTGTTTGCGCAGTACCAAACATAAATAGGCGATAAGTACCGCTAAGGTACTCATTAAAATGTATGCACTTACCACAGTGATGGGCACAGACAATCCGAAACCGATACTGCACAGCATGCCAACAATATAAACGTGCTTTATCTTACGAAACTCGCTTTGTAAAAACTTCGACATATTGATTGTCATCATCGACTGGAACAAGAACAAACTTTACCACAGAATATTAAACACTGTTAATTTGTGTTGTTGTACTCCCTAAAAAGATGATGCTACTAGACAAATATTCCATATATAAACGCAAACGCATTCCTAACACCACCATTTACACGTTTTGGATTCAAAGGATTTTTGTACTATCAACCATCAAGCACACAGTTAAAGTGTGTGAATATGTATCTATAAGCACGGCTGGATCAATTTAATTGCAATGCAGTGTTTCAAGTATTTTTTACCACTATTTCCTCTTCGTAGAGTCTTCTACAATAATAAGAGCTACCGAGGTTGACTTGGAAATTTTTAAAGAAACTTCAAACCAATGAGACTGATCGAAGTAGAGAGAGAGAGATCTAGGTAGGATAGGATAAGGATCCATAGGCAGGGACCTCGAGTACGATTATCTTTCAATCTTGTTCCTCACGTCCTAGGACTAGGGTACCATTTTATCCCATGCTTCAAGACCAAAATAATGATATACTCTGTTGATTTTTTCACATCTATTCGCAAATGGAATATGGGTTTCCAATAGGTAGGTCTCATTTAAGCTATAAAAAGTACCTACCCGGAACGACAATATAGTCCCGTACGTACTAGTCACGATATAATAACTAAGTTATTGGCATAAAAGCAAATCAACTTTAATGATATAGTTAAGCGAGATCAAACGTAACGAAGAAGCGGGATTTATTAATAAAAGTTGTATTTTTTTTATATCCTCATATCCGGATTAAAACAAAACGCCCGAGGAGGTGACAAAATACTCGTACTTAGTAAAGAGCTAGGAGTCCATAATTGCGTGAGCACTTTCCTTTTGCCTTTGAAATGACAGAACAAGAAGTAGAATCATCCTTCTCATTAAAGCCACAACATAGATATGATAGATAAAGTAGGCATAGAGTGTTTGTAAACCACATAGACACTATACAAATATACTTACAACATAAGCCGAAGTTGCGATCACTATGTTCAAGTAAATATAATACACGTACAACTTATGTACATTAAAGAATTCGGTGCTTAATGGCAACAATGCGAAAAGCATCAAATGAGTTGTCAATGTTATTTCCACTGCAACACATTTAGTCAACACCAAATACATTATCCTCACAATCAGCGACCGGAGGAATGATGTTAATGTAAAGATAACCATGAAGATGACGACTGCGTTATCAATCATTGTGTATGGTGATATCGTTTCGAAGTCGAAGAGACCCAGGAAGCCGATACCGTACGTATAACACACGTGGGCCATTGCTAATGTCTGAAACAAAAGAAACCTTCAATATAAGGTTTAACAAAAATAGTGAAACAACAGTTTAAATTCGTGAGCTATAACTACAGTATCCGCTACTAAATATTGCACATCACCAATACAAAAACTTTCGGCTATGTATAGCGTTGTCTCTTACACTCTTGCCTGAGTGAAAGAGACACACGTCGAGCCTTGGAAAGAGCCGATGATCTCTTTTTAAAACTGGACGAGCAATATTTACAGCCGGGTGCTGTACATTGTATGAATTTTGAGCTTAGTTTGATCAAAACATACTTTATAAGGCATGGAGTTAAATACATTAGGTACCTACCTATATTATAGTTTGTACAATGATGTTTGGTGGCCGTTGCAGTTGAATTTCTAAATTACCTTATACAAACAAGGTTAACTGCATCATTGATTATGTGATAAATTCCCACTAATTATAAGATTTGTAATATAGTACTCACATAAGAATGAGGCGAAGTTATATCCAACATTTGTGAAATAGCAAGTACCGTATCGTAGTTCGTCGCTATTACTATGAATAATATAGTGATAATTGTTGAAATAGTTCTACATACAACAGCTAGCTTAAAAATCTGAAAAAGAGAATTGTTATATGTCACAGTGAGTAAAGTTGACTTCAAACGTTATTGAATTAGCCGCTTCGCCGCTACTCCGTTGCTGTGCGCTGGCCGAAAATCACCATTATTATCGCAAATTTTTATTTTTGCTTCACTCCATTTGTGATGACCTTTGATGTGGAATCCTGAACCTTAAACTGTCGCGCCATTCGTTTGTCAAATTGGTCATAGAACAATTGTTACCTAAGTTATTACACAAAATAAACATTGAAATAAAACATGGTTTTTTGGATTTCATCGCGTTTATTTTATGTTTTTACGCTCCCGACGTAAATATGAGAGAACCCAGTTCAAACTATGACACTAGGACGTCAACCGCCTAAGTCCTCCCGTGACCATGGTTGCTGTAAAGCAGCCGAAACGTCGGGAACGTAAAAACTTAAAATAAACGCGTTCAAATCCGACAAAATTGTTTTATTTCAATCGTTGGCTACCTTTAAAACCATTTCTTCGGTCACGGACGCAAAAAAAAAGTTGCTTATCCACACTAGAGACAACGCAAAAAACCTTGACGTCATGATATTCCTGTCTCCCACTGAGAATGCTTTGCTGAAAAACAACGTTTGTTAATTCATCTGATTAGAAGCGATAACTAGTTGGTAAAACCGATCGAAAGATGGCGCAGGGCGCAGTTGGGCCTTAGTTTATTGACCGAATTATAACATCTGACCTCATCCATGCTTTACAGCGTGCGTTAAACTTGTGGTATCATACTACCTACATTGCTGCATTTTACAGTCTTTACGAGCAGTCAGAAACCTGAAAAATTCTGACCAATTGTTATAGTCTTAAGTCACCAGTACTCCCACTATTTGAGACTCAGACGGCAGATACCCGAGTGTAAATATCTGTAATCAAACCAAAGCAGAGGCAAACTGAAAGCCGCCCCCTAATACGAAACAGAAACGTAAATCTATAAAAAGCTAGGAAAGAAGGAGCAAGGTAATACTATAATAAATATTCAAAGGTCAGCTTGGCTTTATGCATAGCTCACACTAAGTCAATAGTGTTTCTAATTGTTAAGATATATTGATTTCTCTTATTCACGCGAATACTACACATTGAAATAAAACTAATTTAGAAACACTCCGAAGCATTGAATCTAGACGTCAAATCTAGATTTCGAAGAATCGCCAATTGGTAAGATATTTCAAATCTGTAAAGTAGTTTGCATCGAACCGGGTGCTAAAGGCATGACATATGTATTCTAAAAATAAATTAAATATACGAAACAGCACTAAAGAAACTCACAAATAATTAAAGTAAGCAGATGTTTCTGTAAAGTTCGTCTTGCTATTCGCCTGGCAGCGAATCATCAGATCCTTAATCGGTATGCACGAACTATTGAAGTCTGGCTGGCACCGAGACCACGAGGGTAATTCATTCAGACTCGCCACAAAAAACCTTAGGGAGTCGGCAAGTACTGTTGCATGCTGCAATAATTAAAACATCTTTAAATCACGCCAAGGGGCATGACATTTATACCTAATTAATTATGACAACAATTCCAATATAATTCTGTCTTTTGTTTGTCATCATATTACATAGTACATAGAGAAGCGTTGTAAAATTGCAGCAGCATTGAGCATTGTTCATCATTTTGGTGCGTTTAAAAACATTTATGAATTAAGTACTAACTTTTGCTCGCGATTCAACCCGCGCAGATATACAGCATGATCTACGATAGTTGGCGATTCATCAGTGAGATTGTAGATAGCCAAGTAAGTAGATCGCTCGCCTTGCTAACCAAGGTCGCAGATTTATGCCTCGGCTCGCACCTCTGGGATTTCTGTCATTCACGTGCGCAATTCCTAATAAGGTATCCAAGATACAGGCTACCGCCTAGTTTGGATCCGCTACTTAACTGCCATGTGTAATACTTAAACTGACATTTTCTAAAACGTCGAAGGAAAATCAACGCGCGTTGTGAAGTCACTAACCAGCACTATGCCAGCGTGGTGGACTGTGGCCTCCACCCCCTCGCATTGAAGGGAGGCCCGTGGTGAACAGGAGGATATTAAATGGTGCTAATTAAAAAAAAATACTTACTATAACTGTCCATAGTGCCGTTTGTAAAAACATTCCAAAACTAACCCCTCTGAGGAGTGGGTTTAAATATCTATTACAATCTAATCTTCTAGTGTATTGCTTAATGAAACAGTCCATGCACATATACGCAACGCCAATAGTTGCTTCGCACAGCACAAAGTCAAATATGCTTACTAAAACAAGAAGGAAGGCTTAGATAATTAGATTCTTTGTTTTAAGGTAGGCCACGCAAAATGGCCAGACAAATGTCGCCTTTATATCCTTTAAATTATATCCTTTATGATATAGGTCTTGGCTCTATTACATACTATAAATTATATTTAAACGTAAGGGATATTAAATGTATGAAAGTTAGCTAAACATGATTTATTTAGAATCTTAATTTGTGTGTCAGTGTTTCAATTTTCTTGTCCTTAATACAGGTTGCTGAGCATGCTGTGCACGGTACGCATTTTTGAGGCACACAAATAGATACGAACTCCTGCAACTGATAATAATAGGCAAGATTTACTGAAAGAGACGTAGGTCGTAGATTAAAGAGAGAGCGAGTAAAGATATTCTGGTGCGCAACATCAGGGAATGGACGCGCATCGCGAGTAACAGAATCTGACAGCCTATACTTGTTGAAGAAGCACACACAGAAAAATACACAGATAATAAACAGCTATATACTACAGCATAGCCGCTAAATCACGTTAGTTCTAGTGCATCAAAGCCCCAACAAAATTGCATAGGTTCACCGTTCCCGTCCCACATTTCGCTAACGCTATAAAACTACGCCTCGGTGCCACTTCTATTCTATATAACTTGCACGGCGTTGAGCTACATAAGCAATATATCCGAGCAGGCCACTTGTGTTTCAATGACGTCACTGACTACGTAATCTTGCGAAGCATGTTCGTGGGTTACATTATCAAACAAAGCTAAGCTTGCCTGTGCGCAATAATGGGACAACTTCGTCAGTTGAAATCTAAATGGCTCTACCGATCTAAGCGTGCATCTAACATTATTGTCACGATAGCTGTCAAACCATCAGTCAAATAGAACTGTCAGTTATTCTACAGGGATAAGTGTAAGGCAGATAGACACGCCATTTTCATATTATCTCCATGTCATTTCCATTATTTTATTTATAATGTGTATTTATTTTTAAATTGCTCATCGGATATAATATGCGTTTTCCTTTTTCACCTTGACTCTGGCAAAATAACCGAAGATCGGTGGAGCCATTTAACCAAAAAATTTAATTGTGTATTTATAATGTGTTATTGCTATTAATTACTTGACATTGGCAAAACACCCACTAAGTTACAGGTGAGGCCATATTAATATCTATTTTATTTCATTGCATTTCATTTCGTAAAGAAAGAAGTGTAAGGCAATTGGGGAAATAAATCACTCGTGAAGTACGAGAATCAAAATGGTATAGTGTGTATCATAAACAAAATCTAGGTACCGTTTGCGCACACCTTTGAATATATATCAAAATTGAACACCGACGAAGAAAACGTACAGGCCAGGTATACAAATCTTTTTATGCTGTGCCACCGAAAGTGAGTGTCGACGTTGAGATCCTAAAAAAAAAACAATACATACATTCATCGCTATAAAATTAGAGCCCTATGTCTGTTAAAACGATTGACTCGCAATGGAATAAAGTTAGCATTGTAATAGTAACTTTTTTTCGTTTTAATAAAAGTCGCGTTGCCTCCAAGAGCACTTGGGCAAAGTGCAATTCGATGATTAGTGGACGCTACTTTCATCGTGACACCAGTGATCAAAGTTGACTTGGTTTCAGAATCAAATCAAAATTGACTTGTAACGGGTCCAACTTTTCAAAGTCCACTTTAAGTTGTCAATTAACAAAACAAAATGGCAACAAGTGCAAAAATAATTGGATCTCGCAACAAAAGAAAGTAAAGACAGATTTGATCCTCTCAAGTGATATTGTCAAGCGACATTCTAGTATTTTTTTATCACTTTCCACTGACTACTTTACCCAAGTGGACTTTGATTGTGTCAACGCAGCTTATATATAGAATAAATCTTAAAAGCACTAACTACGATTCTATTGCTATCCGAATATGAATAGACTTAAGAATCGGTATTTCATTCATTCACATTTTTAAACCAGTGGTGTGGGCGGGACGGAAGATTCTTAACGTTACCGTGATGCTACCGAAAATAATGCTATTTAAGCCACTGATTCTTTACCATTTTACTGCACTTGGATTTCTCCTACCACTTATAACAATCAACCAACAGGGGATACAAACATTTAGGGACGAGGACGCATGCAGGCACAGCAACGATGCATATCCTTGACGTCCTTGGTACGTATAATAATCTACTCACAGAGCGCATACTCGCAAATATGCGAATTCAAGGAAACTCAGCCCCATTTCTGACTCGTTTGCCTTAAGCCCACGAGGACAGTACGCAAGTAAATAAAATAAATAAATAAATATCGCCATACGAACACACCAACTATACAGTCCCACTTTAAGCAACGCTTGTGTTATGGGTACCGTACAATGGACTGAGGGCGAACTCAGTATATAATACTTATATACATATTAAACATCCATGACTCGGGTACAAACATTCGTGATCATCACACAAAGCTTGTGTCCCTACCAAGATTCGGACCCGGGACCCTCGGCGCAGAAAGCAGAGTTACTACCACTGCGCTAATCAGGCCGTCAAGTAAGCAAGTTACCAAGTACCCAGTAACAAATATAATAGTATAATAGTAATCTTGTCGAGCTGTTTACTCAGGGGCACTTGTTGTTCGTTACTTGCGTACTCTTCTTGTTGACTCAATTTACTTATTGATTGATAAGGTAATGATTGTATTATACAGCATTTAATTTGACGTAATAATGGTTCAACTTACTCTTCGATCACCAAATATAGATACACTAGAGGACAGGTCGATCAATGCGTGCGATTTCGGCATCAGTATATATTACACTTATTTAATTTAATTCTGTTAATGAAATTTAATGCTTATGATGGCTGAAATAAAGATAAAAGTTAATTTCAATATTTGCACAACTTGTATGATTGAAACAATACAGGTGCATACAGGTATATTTCTAACACATACAGGTATATTTTTGTAGTTTAACTCAGTTTTGCCCTAGACTTTGGATATGCAGGGTCACATACAATGTTCCATCCACTTTTCAAACCTATTGTCACTGCCCTTAATATCATCGTTCCGACGGAAAATTCTAACTCACACCCTTATATAACGATATTATTCATCAGTAAAAGTATAAAAAACACATTTATTTCAAAATAAAAGGTATTTTAACTCCATTGCAAATTTTGAATTAACAAAAATTTATTGATGTATGTTAGTAGGCTTAATAGATTTGAGGAATATAATGCATTCTATGGTCCCCATTGTATATGTTTGGCCTATATCAATAATTGTATATGTTCCAGGTAAAACTTCCCACTAGGTACTATATTCTGTCAACAAGCAATACCTTAACGGTAATGACTCGAAATTGAATTATGTGTGCGTCACTGCAGCCGCTCGCTTCGCAAATGCACTCATAATGCACTTAAGTGAGACATTTTGTGAAAACAAACGGTTATGAAAAATATGGAGTATCAGTTTATACATGTATGTGGTCCTGTTTTACTCGTAGAATAGAGAACAATCGCAATACGATCAACGAAATCGTATTGACTCAAACGTAATGAGTACTACAGGCACTATCAATCTATTCGATGTCGAGAGATATTTATAGGTAAGCACCGAACTGCATGAGTCAAGACCGTTATCATACTCTACGATTAATCGGCACAGCCACTGGACCCTCGATATTAATAATAGGCACATTTTCGACAACATTTAATTTATAAAAAAATAACTTTACTTACGTATAATAACACCGTGCTATTCGTTATTTCCTATGACTAAGTAACTTTAGATTTCGTCTTTTTACAGCAAAGAGTTTGTCCGACTACATTTGATAAACACAATAATTCTCGCTCAGTTTGCAATGTAAATTGATTAAAATCTATAAAAGGTATTTTGTAGCAATATGTTTCTGTCATGACCAATGACACGAAGAGTCATGTCCAGGCATAGAGCTATCTTCTTCTTCTTTCTTTATCAAATGAAATGCGATAAATTAAAATCCACAAATTAGTGGGTATTTTGCCAATGTCAAGTAATAAATAGATAAAACACATCTATACAAATAAATATAATTGTAGTGTCTGTTTGTAATATTAAAATAACCGCTTTTTACTAAGGACATTTGGATATATAGTACACGGTACATATACCAAACAACATTTTATAAAATTGTTGTCTGTCAATTTGTTCCGGCTAATCTCTAAAATGGCTGGACCGATTTTGACGGGACTTTCACTGGCAGATAGCTGATGTAACAAGGCGTAAGCGGGCTATTGCTAACGGTTCTGTCTTTGTTAAATACCACGCGGACGAAGTCGCGGGTAACAGCTAGTTATAAATAAAATAATGGATGTGACATGCAGATATGAAAATGCTGTCTCTTATAGGAACCTAATTTGGGCCTTCTTTCGCATAGAGCTATATAAATGTGTTTCGTCTTTTTTTATCTAATTGACTTTTTTCCATGTGTCTCGATAATTTGACACATTAACAGATGGTGGCAGTGACCATAAAGTAACAGCGGTATGCATATGATATGCACACATAGACCTACATAAAACCTTTTGTCGAAATCCACAAGATACAACGCCGAGGGATGATTTGTAAAACGCAATACATCAACCATCATCATCTTAATTAATTTAAAAACAGTGAGACCAATAACTAATAAGGCTCGCGCATATTTTAGCAAGTTCTACATCGCATTTGTTTCCAAAACTGCGACAACAGACCATAACAAATAGAAATAAAATATAAATTCGCTCGTAGCGACGCGTTAGCGTGTTGCTGTGTGACTCGCCTAAAAATGCAATGGTTCTCGGATTTTTGGCCAAAGCGACACTTCGAAATATACGTGAACTTGAGCTCCAACTATGGCAGTAATAAATACAAATAAATAGCTAATATTAGGGTCATGTCGGGTAAGGCGGTGATAGCTTTAATTACTTATTATGTCTATAGGTTGAAATACATGGGTAGAGACGAGTGGAGTACCAACATATTATATTATAGTTTTTGGGTAGAGGGAGACAAAGAAAATGAAATAGGAGAAGGTAACATCATCAGCTGCACCAATCGGGAGCATTTCTTACTTGTAGATTAGATTAAATATTCTCAATTCAACTAATTCCTTCTCCCTTATCAATTATATTATTAAATAAAATAATTTAATTTCAATTATAAGATTCAGCTCGCAACCATGTAACTCGCAGACTATTCGTCGCTTTACAAGGAATTAGCATAGATTCTATTACGATAAGTAATACTTGATAAAACCTATTAACAGTACATTATTATGCAATTAAATCTGTGTAATACAGGATTCTTACAATCGAAAAATATTACAGTTATATTCACCTAAAGTAACGTTAGATACTTATGTATTAATATAATTTCTAAACTTATTTACAAAATACTATTTTATATTACCACCAGTTACAAAAATATTCCCTAATTTCTTAGTAAGTAGGTGCCTACGTTATAATATATTATGTTCCCAAAATACTTAAATGAAATCTAGTATACTTACTATAATTATTATTACTAAGAGATTTTCATATTTAGCTACATGTAATATAAAAGGCACCAGACCACGTGGAAAGTCGCCCATGCGATGGACCGACCAGATTAAGTCTGCCACTGGTGGCCCCCTGCATAAATACACCAGGATGGCATCCAATAGGGAGAGATGGCGAGACTTCGTGAGGCAAGCAACACCAGTCCCAAAACCAAAACATGACGACCACGACCGCTCTGACAAGAGCGTCACGACTTAGAAGAAGAAGAATATAAAAGATAGGAATATCTCAGTAATTTGTAATTGTATAAGTCAAAAAACAATTGATGTTTCTATTAAGTATACTTAAATAAAATAAATTATATTAGGTATATCGATAAACATAATGCATAGCTTATAACGTTTTACAAACAAATAGAAAATAAAATATATAAAACTGACTTTCATTTAAGTTACTTGCATTTGCATTTTATTTTGCCTACCTTTTTTAATTTGCTAGAAATTCAACTAATAACATTATAATACTTCTATAATTAGAACTATTCGCGAAAAAATGTCTTCGTTATCATCAAGAGCTCGCAACATACGAAATCTTTTGGTCCCCACTTACTAGACACAGTTTATGGTTAACTAAAACCCACCTTATTACAATAAAATACTCAGTAAATTCAATTTAAATTATTACCCTGCTCATAAAAGCAACCGTGGAGACATCATTTCAAGTGACGAACTTCCAACTTACAATCTCATAACACATGATTCATACTTAATGAATATCTTGGCAACAGGGATAAGACAATTCTCATGCCAATACTAATAATTAAAACACAATATATTAAATATATTAAAATACGCTCAGGGGATTTTGAGATATAAAAGTACCCTTTTAACTATCCCGAGGAACCCAGTTGCCGGTAAAAAAATACATAAGCGATGAATTGATGTCCTCCTTCTTTTTGAAGTCGTTAAAAAAAGTAGCCTCAGTGTTGACACATTAATAAAATCATTGGAGCCGTAAATAGTACGACTGATAAAAGATTGATGACACTATTTAACTTGGAAAGATCTATTGAATGGTCTACCAGCTTGGTGGACTATGGCCTAATCTTACTCGCATTGAAGGGAGGCCTGTGCCCAATAGTGAGCATTAAAAAGGGCTAGTATTATTATTTTTATTATATCCTAAACGAGGCCAAAAATAACTATTTCATGGAGTCTTCAACTGACCTAAAGGATCGGACGGACTGGACTATCTTAGGAATAACAAACAACAGAACTATAAGATTTTTGATCGTTAATAGGTTTGATGCACTTCGTGTAACTTGGTGATGGTGCTAACCTGACTGACGCGGTGGAACTTCAGTGACTCTTGCAGCATCTTTTTACGTAGCGTTATGAAAGTCATAGCGTCTTCCGTCTCGCTCACACTAATTGTTCTATTTATGAGTATGAGAGTGCCGGCAGGCTTTTTGGTTGAAGTTACAATTACATTAGAGGTTGCCGCTTACCCTACAGCTCACTGCATGCCTGCGCTTAAATTAAATTGGTCCTCTACCGAACGAAGCTACAAAACAGGTAATAATACTGCTAGAGCCACTGCAACCGCATTATATTAGCTATACACAAATCTAAATAGAGCTTACTTCCTTAACTTAAATTGGGCGTAGAAAGGCGGTGGAGAGGCCAGTATGCCTGTGATTGGCTCATCGGAAGGTACAGATCCACTAACGCATATCTCGTACTTCTGTAGTATACCGACGAAGTTGATGAATATGAAGGATCTAGCCAGCGAATCGCCCGGGCAGCGTCTGCGACCTGTTAACGAAAATACTAAGAAATATTCTAGCTTCTACAGGACGTAAATGTTAAAATATATTTAGTTACACATTTTTTATGAATATCGGATTCATACAAAATAAAAGGCAGTAAAATAACGAAAAAAAAACGTTAAGCCGCGGCCCTAAAATTAATAACGATTGACGAAAGTGAAAAAATAAATATTTAATTTAAAATGGCATCGGCATGTTAGAAACCTGTTTATAGCAGTCTCCAAGCCATTTTTAAACTAAGTAGGTACTTATTTTTATACTTTTTTTTAAGATTTTTTAGGCCAAGGGTTTTATTTGATACGTTTTTAGCACATTTCTATTTTTCACATTTATTTCATGATAATTAACTAAAACACATTTTTATGTATGTAATGAAGTCTTGATAAGAGTTGGGTTTTACAACATACCTGATCCAAAAGGATGCATGTTCTCTGAATATTTCAGCTTTCCGTCTTCATCAATAAATCTTTCAGGCCTGAACGCATACGGGTCGCCCCACAATTCCTGATCAAAATGCAAATTTTGGGTGGACATGAGAATAGTTGTTCTTTTGGGTATGGTAAAGCCATCAATAATGGTGTCCTTTAGTACCATCCGAGGTCCAATTACGGGAGCTATCGTATAATATCTTTGGCACTCTTGTAGAAATGCAGATGTATAGATAAGCCTGAAAAAGAAGTATACAGTTCTTATTTAGGTATTAATCGAAATCTTTTTACTTTTGTGTACCAATAAATCACTTATAAATTGTCAGATCAGAAGCTGCCACCGGTTTAGAATGTGGGTTCTACTGATAAGTGCAGGTAAGAAACTCAGTGGTTACTCTTTTAAAAAAGAGGTGGTCAACACCATGTGAGAAGGCAACCCATCGATGTCTATTAAGAAAGACGTAGATAGGTTTCTCGCGCTTGGAAATGGCACCACAAAACTGAGCTACGTAACGCACCTGCTACTCAGTCTAATTAGTCTAGCTATACACCTGCTACTCAGTCTAAATAGTATAATTAGTCTAGCATCGAAACAATGCAGCGCAACATATATCAGTTTTCCTTTGGCTCTTGCTAATTGTCATGCAAACCCATTTACACTGCACGTGTATTGTTTAGTGTGTGCAACAAAAATACGTTATTTATATACGTGTTCTTGTTCATATACGTTTTATTTTGATTTTATTTACGGCAGCTGGGATATTCAAGACAATGTGTTAGTACTAGCGTCACATACTCGTATCTACGTAATTGTTGATTAATTACTGTACTATACAATAACAGGATTTTTATTTCTCACCTATAATTATCATTCCAGCAAGGTATGTTACCTCCTAATTCTAAATCGATTTCTCTCTGAATCTTCTCTTGCATATCGCGAGACTTCAAAGCTCTAAGTAAAGCGAACTCAGTCGCATTGGAAGTTGTTTGAGAGCCCGCAATCAGTAAATCCAGGCACACCATTTTCAATTGTTCCTCTGTAAAAAATAGCTTAGTGAAATTTAGGACTTTTCAGCTCATAAGAACTATACATAAATACGAAGAACTAACATAACAACTATTGACACAAAAGCAAATTAAAATTAACTTTAATGCATTAGGAATAAAAGTTTAACAAATTAAATTTGGTCAATTTCGTAGCTAAAACTGAATTCACTGTTCAAAAGATCAAACTAGAATAAATAACTAAGTATATTATTTTGGTTTTGAAGCATCATACCATGTATGGAGTTTGTTATTTTCTTATTATATTATAGCCGCGCCCCGCGGTGTTACCCGCGATTAAAAAATTAAGTTTAAAAAAACACGGTTCCTGTATGCGATCCCATCTTGATATAATTTGCATATCAATATATAATTATGTATATGTATTTTTTACTGTATTACAATGCAGACTACCATGTATAATGTGATATCAGGGGTATTATATAGACGTCTAATTACGTCAATGTTAATAATAACTATTATATTATTACCCGTAAACGAAGCATCTCCTCGGTCGACTTCGTTCAAAAACGAATAGATAAAATCGTTTCCATCGACCTTCTTGTTTTTATGGTTTATTATGGCTTCCTGAAATTGTGACATAATGTTTTTTTAATAATTACACATAATGCTATAAAACTTTACCCTCAACTTTATAGAAAGTGATAATTGATTATAACGCCCTTTTTTCTCCGAAAAGTTCGTTATGATGCCATTATAATCTATTATAACTGTCTATAAATTTGGGGGTTAAGGAGTGTGTCTGTATTAAAAATAATTTAAAAAAATAAATTATACACAACACAATAGATCTTTTAAGTCTGACCGTCTGACCAGAGTTCAGATGCATATTCACGCAAACGTGTATATGATGTAACAAAATTATTGTAATTTTTAAGAGGTTGACTGGGAGCTCATCACGCTCAAGCTCATCAGCTGATCACGTTTTTGTATCAAATAAATGTTTGATTAACTGTAATTAAGCTGCTAACTATTATAACGATTCACAGGTGTTATGTTTGAAATGTATCATTACTTGTTTTTTTTTGGAATGTGATCTTTAAAACCTACCCATGGACCCGTTAAAATAATTTACACTTTAACATATTCTATATCTTTCCCATTCTTATTCATAGGAATTAATTTCAAATGGTTGATAGAGTCGGTCCATATAGTACTGTTACGGCTTACGTGAATAAAAAAAATCTTATTCTTTCTCCATGGCATTTGGGATAGAGTTGAAGAACATAAAAACTGCTTGCCACAGGCAACGTTACGAGCAAGAACCAGTCACAGTACTTACCTCAATAATACTAGATATTTCTTGATTTATCTTATTTATAAGGGAATACCCGCTCATCTTCGGTATTATAAACCTGCACCAAGGAATCTGATTGAGCAATCCTCCAGCCATAGAGAAAGCTTTACTTCGCTCTCTGAATAGGTCCAACAAATGCGATAATTTGTTTTCGTTGATACGTTCTCCTAGAATATAAAAAAAAACTAATGGAAAATTGTACTTAAGTAGGAACTTTTTGTATTTTTAAATTAATTTCAAAATGAAATCGTAATAGGATTCTATCTCAAGGTGAATAAATAATAATACTCATTTTAACCTAAAACTGCAATGTGAATTAAAACTCGATACGTTCGAGCGCGCTCGTAAATCTCACGAGTCGAGTATCGCGCGGAGCGTTGTGCTGTGATCGCGAAGTTTATAATACATTGCGCGCTCAAACATTTGAACATTGATATTAACTCATGACATTTGACAATATAATTTATATCATTTAATTATAGGCATTAACCTTCACGCAGACTTATCATCACCATGACACTTTCACCCTCCCTGCATAGTTATTTTTATACCCGAGTTCAGTCGGACAGCAGTCGGTGTGCTGCATACTTAATAATCCTAGGGAATTCGCATGAAGAACAGAGAGACGAACAGCTTAGAGAGCTTCAGATAACTTTCATGCAAGAATCAACATAAAAATGTTCTTATGCCCTGCTTACATAATTTACTTTTAGCAATAGTCGTTAGTGAATAGCACTAGCTTACTTTTTTGGCGCGTTCAGGGTACATTTTCTCTAAACTTATGTTTAAAAGAACCTGTCTACACTGTAACGCGTGCTACCAATATTGGCTTGATTACATTAAATCATGAATATTACCATCTAATTAACTACAGATCATTTAAATTATCATCTCGTACCTAACATACACGATAACAAAACGGGTAACTACATAAAAAACTTTTTAACAAAATAAAAACCGTCTTCAAAAAACTAAAAAGCCAAAAATAATCTAATCTTGAAATCTACGTTGTCTAACTAAATCAAATATTTAACTAATCTGAAGTCGGTGCCAAACAAACAGCTGAGTCGAATATTGCCGGTCTGCGCCAAAGACTATACCTACAAATTGGTCCGCGCATCTCGTTACTGAGTATACTTTTGTTATTCTTCATCGTTAGTTTATTTGGCACCGACTTCAGATTAGTTAAATATTTGATATAGTTAGACAAGGTAGATTTCAAGATTAGATTATTTTTGGCTTTTTAGTTTTTTGAAGACGGTTTTTATTTTGTTAAAAAGTTTTTTATTTTACACTTTTTAGTGGATATATTTACTATTATTTGTCACTAAAAAGAATGTAATATCAATCTTTTTTACTGGATAATAGGTATACCAATTATAACATCATCGCGAGAAAAACATAGATTCAAAGAAATCAAGATAAAACAAAAACCACTGAATCAATCTCGCTGAATTTTAAAAGGGTATACCTTATTCTGTAAAAAAGAATAATCCAAATCGGAACATCCACGAAAAAGGTTTATTTATAGCCAAAGTGCATCCCGTAACAATTTCAATAAGCCCAAACACGGCTTGGATACATTGTTTTATTACAATGTTCCGGTTCCTCCTGGGTTTATCACCAGATCAGTTCGATGGTACCATATTTATCAGAACCATTTCATTAAATTTGCTTTTTCATTGTCGCTTAACGATCATAATCGAGATTATCTTGGCGCAACCCGTGAAATACGTATCACTGACAAGTTCCGGTGGCCATTTGTGGTCTTCTTCATCACTTTCACTTCAGCAAATGATACTTTCTGAATGCAAATGCTTGACTTCTTGATGAAAATACCAAAATTGCTGAGGTAACAAACATAAAAAAAAAAAATTAAAAATAAAAATAAAAAACTTTTTAACAAAATAAAAACCGTCTTCAAAAAACTAAAAAGCAAAAAATAATCTAATCTTAAAATCTACCTTGTCTAACCACATCAAATATTTAACTAATCTGAAGTCGGTGCCAAACAAACAACTGAGTCGAGTATTGCCGGTCTGCGCCAAAGACTATACCTACAAATTGGTCCGCGCATCTCGTTACTGAGTATACTTTTGTTATTCTTCGTCGGTTGTTTATTTGGCACCGACTTCAGATTAGTTAAATTATTTTTATTTTGTTAAAAAGTTTTTTATTTTAAACTTTTTAGTGGATATATTTACTATTCTTTGTCACTAAAAAAGATTTGTATATCAATCTTTTTACTGGATAATAGGTATACCAATAATCGAGATTATCTTGGCGCAACCCGTGAAATACGTTACACTGACAAGTTCCGCTGGCCATTTGTGGCCTTCTTCGTCACTTCCACTTCAGCAAATGATACTTTCTGAATGCAAATGCTTGACTTCTTGATGAAAATACCAAAATTGCTATCGGTATGCCTATAAAATTTGAGGAGTCCTCTCAATTCCTCATGGATCCCATGATCAGAACATTTTTTTGAAAAAAATGGGACCAATCTGTAAACATATCCTTTCATATAAAAAAATAATTTTCCAAATCGGTTAATAAATGACGGAGATATGAGGTAACAAACATAAAAAAAAAAAAAAAAAAAAAAATACAACCGAATTGAGAACCTCCTCCTTTTTGAAGTCGGTTAAAAATACAACCGAATTGAGAACCTCCTCCTTTTTTTTGAAGTCGGTTCAAAAAAGATGTATACTGTTACAAATCTTTTTTGTGGTACTGTTGTACTGTTATAAATGTGGTACTGTTATAAATATTTTTTGTCGTATTCAATCAATGTATAGTTGGTATCGTTAGTATAAAAAATATTTTAATTATATTCACCTGCAACATATTTCCACAGTACATTCATTACTGATTCAGCGAGAATGGTCTTGAGAGTGATCGGCTTATAGTCGCTGCTCTTTAGGCGATACAGCATAAGGCCTAGTTCGTTTTGAATCTCTCTCTCCATAACAGTCTTGCCAAAGCCGACATTTTTCAGATTTTTCAGGGCAAACTGTCTATGCACTCGCCAGACGGAGCCGTTCGCGAATGTGATACCTGAAATTTGAGAATATAGTTCTTATGTTTATTCAGGTAAATAAGTGAATACAAAATATTAAAACATTATGGATTTTCTGTCCTATAAAATTTCATGAATAGCCAGAGCAGGCTATTCGTGAAATTTTATCTTTTGGTTGCCCAATCTAGTTTGGAAAACTGGGACGTTCAGCGAAACAATAGGTCAATAAATAAATTGACCATTAGAACCAATATTTTCCAAATTCTTGATTTGGGATATTTAGGAACTTACCTCTAAATTTATGAAGTAAGATATTTTTGGAACCCATCCACCTTTCAAGTGAGATATTAAATAAATACTTATTAGTTTTAATCGTCTTTGGACCATCCCATGGGAATCCTTCCGTTTCCCCGAATGTAATGGTTATTATGATCTATTGATTTCCGCGTAGGACAGACGGTTAAAAAAGCTGCTTAAGGACTAGCGCAAGTTGGACTTGCACATAAACGATTCGAACTTTCCCATATTGAAATAAAATATTTAAAAGTATAACTCCCCTTTTGCATATTGTATGTCAACCTTTTTTTTTACTTGTATATCTTTAGACCTCATGCGTATGTACTACTGACCTATGTACTATATACCTATTGCGCTTAAGGATTTAGATCGCAATTTCGATTAGAAGCTAGAAGGTTAACTTTACGGACAGACTACTTTACGGTCTATCTAAGACAGACAAGCAGAAGGACGACGTCTGCACAAAAATTGGGACAAACAGAACTAAGTATTAAAGTTTCATTACTTGAATGAACGACCTGAATGGCTCTTTTGGTGTGACCCTGATTTCTGTACCGAGAGTCCCGGGTTCGAATGGTAGGGGCAAACTTTATGTGATGAGCACGAATGTTTATACTAAAGTCAAGAATGTTTCATATCTATATACATTTTATATTTTTGAATCACCCTTAGTCAATTGTACGGTACCCATAATACAAGCGTTGCTTAGTTTGGGACCGCACAGTTGGTGTGTTTGACTGGTGAAACTATATTTCTTTCTTTACGAAAAGAGATGCGATGAAATAAAATGGATATGAAAATGGCCGCACCCACAACTTAGCGGGTATTTTGCCAATGTCAAGTAATTAATAGCAATAACACATTATAAATAAAATAATGGATGTGACATGATGAAATGAAAATAGCGTGTCCGAAACTATATTTACTACGGCTTATTTTATCACGGTGACATATACAAGGTGTATGTCGTAGAGACATAAATGAGGACCAGGCTGGATACGTCTACGACAAAGTGGCTTTAAAATTATTATTTTTTTTTAAATCAGCTCACCCATATTTTCTTTTCCAAGACATCGTAGTTTAGCAAAGAAATTCATCGGTCTTGCGTCAAAGTCTTTTTCCATGAATACATGCTGAAGGTTCTCTTTCCCAAACACGACAACTATCAATTCTCCACTGTCATTGAGGCCTAAAACATTAGTGGAATGTTGTCTCGCCAATTCTATGAAAGCCTTGCTTTGGGAACCATACTTCTTTGACATGTTAGTCAAAGTTCTGCTACTGCCGATGAAAGGGTACCATTTTGGACCTGAAAAAAAAGATCTCTATAATGTAGATACTTCCTTTTACACAGCTTTTTTTTTATTAAACAGTCATAGCCAAGTTCGTAGAACGCTCGCCTCGGTAACAAGGGCCGCAGGTTCAGACCCCGAATTTCATGTGCGAATCTCAGTCGCAACCATGATTATCACTCGCTCGTGCTTATTAGCCAGAGGTAATCAGAAAGAAAACTATTTTGTAGGTATATACCAAATATAATTCGATTTGATAGGCCTTACAGCAATTCATTTAAAATACAACCATATAGAGTCGGTATAGAGTGCTTCATGATCGGCTCCCAATTCATAACTTTACTATGAGTCTTGTTTCGACTGATTCCGTTTACGCACTAAGTATACAGTAATTAAGTACGCAAGTAACAATAGCGAAGTAGATAAGTAACGAACATGGAAATGTATGGAATACTATTCCTTGTTACTTAGTACCTTCTTGCCGAGCTGTTAACACAAGGACACTTGCTAATTGTGAGTTGCTTATATAACCCCCAAATTTATAGGCGATTAATAACTTTATAAAACTTCATATAGTACTGCGCAAAGTAAGTCTCATGCGCAGTATTATATGAATTTTGATAAAGTTATAAAAGGTCTATAAATGCGGCGATAAGTCCTTATCAACTTTAAAAGTGACGTATAGCACTTTTTAAAAGTTTAGGGCTTGCATTGTGTTTAATCGATGATTTTGCCAACAGCAGAGTTTAATACCACACTTGGCAGGTTCAATATAACGACATATAAAACATCAATGACACAAAAAAAATATGCATTGCACGATTTAATTAACAGATAGGATAAATTATATGGGGCTTGTAAAAAAAGAAATAGAATTTGACACCGTTTTGTTTGTTCGTTTTAAATTCTGACGCACTGGAAGGACATGAATGAAATAAACAGAAGTTTGTGTTTTTTTGTTGTTAATTTAATGTATTTTAAATAATTATTACATGCAACAAAAATATTGTAAATATTTTAGAGGTAGGATGTAAATAATAATATAAATTCTCAGATTATTTATTGATACATGAATGTACATGTGTTCGGTACGACCTACTCGTTGAGCCCTTAAAATATATCTTCATTTACTATTTTTTTTATTACTTATTTGTCTCTTTGTTTGGAGTTTAAATTCACAAATGTTTGAAATTTTGCTAATTTTGTTTGATGGATTGTAATTTGAGGCCTGGTATGACATTACCCGGTATTTGATACGGGTTAAATATTAGCTACTTATTGTGTTAACAATGGGAAGTTAAAGACACCAAGTCAAACCATCTGATTTGTAGGAGTGAACCAAGAGTACCTGATCTTTATGCGGGTCTGACAAACAATCTCAACCACAAAGGGCCACGGTCAATAATCTGTCAATTAACGCATGAAACCTGTTACCTACTGCATAAAAACATTAGGTCTGTACCCATGAAATTGCTGATTTTACCAATTTTTTTTTCATAATTTTCCTGCCGTTGCTCCCGCGGCAGAACTATTTTTTAAATAAGGACTCGTCATTGTCCATGCTGACGAAAACGATCTCAATGTGATGGAAACAAAACACTAATCAACAAACAAATGACAGTATTCCAAATTTGAAACCATGCTATTAAAATGAATTCTCAGTGAAACCATAGATATAGAAAATTGAATTTCGAATCAGCCAGTACTAGAAAATGTCAATTTCATAGGTATCGAAAGTGCTAGGTATTACTTATAGTTAACAAATATCAGCAATGCATACCTATTTATCGATAAAAAACGCAACTTTTTTTGTTTTTGTTAAATATAAACAATAATCAAAAATTTCTAGATTGCATTATATTTTTTCTATACCTGGCAGCCTTACTTTCGCGCTTTTATAAAAACGTGCTGCTATTAGCTTAAATATTATATACTATAGTAGGCACTCAGGGATAACATAGCTTTGTATTATTGAAAGTATTTTTAGAATCTGATCAGTAGTTCCGGAGATTACCCCCTATATCCACACTCCAAGCTAGTTAAATTCAGATCAAACTTGCTTAATTCCTCATCTCTAGTTCTGTCATCAGTTAGGGTAGCTATATATCGTTTTACTATTCTATAACTATAAAGTAGGTAAGACAAATCTTGTATCATACTAATATAATAAGGCTAAGCATATATATAAATATTACACAACACAGAATATCAATATTATTAAGTAAATAAGTAATTAATAAAAATAATCGCCTTAATCATTTCGCAAAGCAACATATCTGACATAACTCACCTGGCGGGAAGTTCTTCGGTTTTAACATAGACCTGACCGCGTACAATGAAATAGCGATGATTATCAACAGTAGGCAAGCCGGGATCATTTTGCCTAATCGATTATAATCGAAACGCAAGCTACTCGATGTATTTATAACCACTGGCCTACTCGGCAGCCGAAAGGCGACTGTACAATGCGAACAACGGACGATCACTTGTGTTATAACGTTTATCATCCCACTTATATAAGTACCAACCTACGACAGAATCCTTATCGTGCTTCTAACGTTTTACGTAGTACGTTCCTACCATTAGTTTCTAAGAATATGAATATTACCCTGAAAATATTTTCATTATGCCAAAATTATTCAAACAACTAGGTCCCTACTTAACATAAAAAAATCACGTTGGAGTTTTATTTTAAGTTATTATGACAAATGAATTGTCTAATTATCATTTTATAATTTACCAACTGACCCGACATACTTGTCCAAATTTAAATAAATTTGTTTGTGATAATTCGAGTCCTGAGTTATCGTATTTAGTTCATACAAAAAATCCCATAGATAAAAAGCAATTCTTTTTTTTTAGATTGGCAATTAGATACAAAATAGTGCATTTTTTGCCAGTGTCGAGTAATTCTTGATCATTGTTAGCGAATTAAACGTATTCCTGATGATAAAGATTATGTTGATGACAATGATGATGATGAAACGAATCCCCTACACCTATCAGTAAAGCTGTGGATATTTTACTGAAAATGTAAAGGATATCTTGGGAGAACTTGAAAAGTCAAGTTATCCTATTTTATTTCAATTTCCTGCACTCGTCCACGTTTATGAACATACAATTGTTAATATCCCACTAATATTTATGAACAACAACTATTATTTATCAAAGAAACGCAAAAAATGCTTTTCTTTTTGACAACTTCACAGTTCAACTTCCCGCCAAAAGTATTCCCTGATTTTATTTTTTTTGTCTTTTTCAGCTTTTGACATGGACAACTGTTTTAATATTTTTTTCGTTAGAACCACAGATCATGATATCTGTGGTTAGAACGAATTAGGATTATTTACGAACATAGCAAACCAGGCATCGTTCTCAAGTGATAACGCTTACCATCGACAAGATTTTATTTTATTTACATACAAGATACAAGAAATAAGCAGTGATCTAGCTAAGAACGGTTCCCTCGGAAACGAGGATCGCGGGTTCAAACCCCGGCTCGCACCTCTGGGATTTCTGGACCATGGATCATGTGCGAATCTCAATCATGTTTATCACTTGCTGAACGGTGAATGAAATCATCGTGAGGAAACCTATATATCTGAGAGAACCCCTCTATAGACGTGTGATGACGGCCAACCCGCACTGGGCCAGCGTGGTGGACCCTGGCCTAATCGCCCTCGCATTGATAGGAGGCCCGTGCCCAACAGTGGGACATTAAAATATTTATTTGTGCATAATTATTATTAAATAGATACCGGCATTTTATTGCTAAATACCTACATAGTATCTTCTTCATATAAATGTAACATTGCTATCAATGGTTGGTCATCAAATTGAAAAAAAAAATACCACCCATATTGGTTTCTTATATTTACGCGAATCCTGCACATTAAAATTTAAAAAAAAACGAATTTTAGGATTTTATCGCGTTTATGACCTCCCTCCGCCGTCCGTCTTCCCGTGACCATGGTTGCTGTAAAGCAGCCGAAACCTTGGGAACGTAAAAATCATAATATAAACGCGTGAAAATCCTTAATATTCGTTTTTTTTTCAGTCCAGCTACAAAACTACCGAAATGAAACTTGCATTGTTTTCAACGAGATATGTAGGTACCTACTTAGTGCAAGCTGTGGGAGCTTGCACTAAGTAGGTACCTAATAAAAATATTCATTACGAATTAATCTTAGAGATATTTTAATTTGGGTTTTCAATAAAAAATATCTAATTATAGAATCCGCCTTCCCATCCATGTCATTGTTGCTATGAAGTTATGTGCATGAAAACAATCACTAAAGGTTGATCCATCCATCTCGTAACTTCATTAAAATGTATGAAATAGGATAACTAAATAAATAAACATCACACAAACACACCCACTATCGGTCCCACACTAAGCAACGCTTGTATTATGGGTACCCTACAATGGACTGAGGGCGAACTCAGTATATAATACTTTTATAGACAATCAACATCCATGACTCGGGTACAAACATTCGTGCTCATCACACAAAGATAGTTCCTAACCAGGATTCGAACCCCGGAACCCTGGCACAGAAAGCAGGGTCACTACCAACTATGCTAATCAGGTCGTCAAACTGTTAACCATGATCTATTGATACCTACCTAATAGTGTAATTGTACGTTGAACGTATTAGATTCCCACATTCGTTTACGTGAATACTAAGTTATGTTTATCGATGCAGCTAGGTACCTACATATTTATTAGGCCAATTACACCGGGCACATCTGCATTTTTTTAAAAACTTTGTTTAGTAAAATACTAGCTGTCCCGGCGAACATCGTACCGCCTCCGACTTAAATGTATAAGATTTTTTGTCTTTCTTATTAATTTTAGTGTTTTTTTCCCATGTATTTAATAGGTATTCAAGGCGGAAAATAAATCAAAGATAATAAAAAATCGGCTCACCCGTTCTTGAGTTTCTAAATGGTGTAACTACCTAACACGACTTTGTTTTATATCCTAGATCATATGTATGGCAGTAAAATCACATGACGTCATACAATTAGATGTATGACAATACTATAATTAACGTTTTCTGGAAAACAAAAACGACCTGAGAAAATGACGCGCGCCATTTTGTATGGTTGTTTATGTTGTCGTGAAAACGGATAACAATATCACGGGGTCCCAGTAGTTGTTTGTTATACAACTACAACTACTGGGACCCCGTGACATCATAATAAAGTCGACTATCGCCCGATTTGATTTGTAGGTACTTAGTGGAAATGCAGTCCATTACTTTGATTTTATAAAACCTTTTACACCAGCGGTACTATAAAATGTTTCACAGAACAAAACCCTATATAAGTTCACAGTGTGCGTATACGGGCAGCCATTGATATGTATTGCTCATTGTTATTTCAAAATGTTTACTTTCTTACCATATTTCCTGACAAGCGAGTCTTGAGCAGTGTTCATCACACGTCTACAATTTTAATAATCTTCACCTAAGGTTGTGTTAGTCCGTATGTTTCTCACAGGCTGGATATTTTTCTGTGATTATTAGTCTGTTTTAAGTCAAAACTATCAAATAATGTAGCGGAAACCTTATTGAAATCGGATCATTCGTTTCTGCGTTAAGGTCAAATAAAGAGTCCATTCGGCACACGAGCTAAAATTTGAAAACAATTATTTTGGATTCAGAGAAGTCAAAGTAGCCCTCTACATAACTCCTGTAAACAAGGCTCTAGTCTACTCTACAATGTATAAGGAAATATCTACTTACGTATATAGGGCCCTACCTACGTCATAATATTTCACACGTACCTCATCATTAATCTTCAATAAGCAACATGGCGTCTTTTAGATTTCAAATATTTTTTTTATTATTAAAAAAACCTAAATATTTACCTATGAATATATTACCTGCTTCTTGAGAGAAGTTGAAAGATTCACAAATTTTAACACCCTACAAAAACATTTTAAGGTTCCAGCCAATTGGTGCGTGTGTCTGTCCTCGGCATCGTAACTCCCAAACGGGTTATCCGATTTCAATGCGATTTTATATTTGCATTTTAGCGGAAAAGAGAACTTTAGTGGAAAAGGGAAGATCTTCCAGCCCGGCGGGCGGTGTGCCTGGCGGGACGGCCGTTATGCCCCGACGTTTATTGTCGGGGTTTCCTATATTATGTTGAATTCTGTGACATGGAGAATCGTCATTTATTTTTGAGTGTCGTCTGCAGTGCTATCTCTGTATCTTGTGGCGAGGTTGAAGAGGTCGCTACAGCTTTAAAGCTGTTTTAATCGGTTCTTAGCAGAGCCGACCACTTTCTTTGGAATCGAACAACACCATTTAACTTTGCCTAATCACCCAAAGTAAAAGAGACATCTAGCGGCAATTTAACATAAATGAATAAAATTTGTGCTTGTAGTGTCATCTACTGATGATAGGTTGAACTATTATATATACATTACATTTCAAAGAGTAAAATAATATGACTAATTGGTTCCAAAATTAACGATAACATTTGGATTTTGGGATTTCAAGGTAGGTAGCAATTTGTATCGTATAATTATGTGGCGTCGAGAGCGACCACCTATATGTTATATTGATAGTAGCTTTAGTTGGTTAGAAGTTTTTATGTTTCAATTTATGATGATAGAAACAGCGGTTGTTGTGCAACGGCTGCCGCCAGGTCATTTCCCAAAATTAATTTACTTCGTAAATCACAGTAATCATGATATTATTGTACCTAACGATATACTTGTATGATTTTTCGCCGAATCAACTTGGCTTGCTGTACACAGTACACCAACTAAACATATCTACTGGCGTTTAGTTTAGTAGCCGCGGAGCTTCGAGACATGAGCGAGTAGCTATTGCTGTCCCGTTTTAATACAATGTGACATGACCTTAGTGAGACGAGTTACAGTATATAGATAAACGTACGACTTTTCTATTGGATCGCTCCAGTGAACCCAAAGAGCTAATAACTTATCTGTGCTATACTGATAATAGCTTTATGGTTTAGATGCTCGCTCTATGAGTTTGGGTTCAAAAGGTTCAATCATCACAGCTACAAATTAAATGGCAATTAATTTATTTATAACTTGCTGATTTTGCACAGAGACAAAAGGCACTACTTCCGATTGATGTGTAATTTTATTTGTGTACAAAAGTTATTTTAATAATGTCGAAATATGGTAAATTTGGACCGCTGGTCGGTGCCATTGACGAGGGTACCTCAAGTGCGCGGTTCATTATTTTCAAAGCGAATTCAGCCGAAGTTGTAGCTTATCATCAGAAGGAACTGGAACAGATCTTCCCACAAGAAGGCTGGGTGGAACAAGACCCCGAGGCGATTTTAGAAGTAGTTACATCATGCATACAGAATGCTGTCGAGAAATTAGTGGCTTTAGGTGGTTCGCCGAAGGTTTGTTCGTAAAATTCATTCAGTCTTTCCTTTTCTCCTTCGCATGTGCATGATATTTAAGAGCTTCAACTGACGGAACACGATATGCTTTCCACATTCTGCATGTATGGGTTTTTTAGTGTTGTGGTAAACAATAGGCAATCTGCAGCCCATATCCTGGCATGTGTGTACAGAGAACTTTTCTATTGGGGCTATTAACATGAAGAAAATTCGAGATTAAAAGGTCATGTAAGAGGACAAACAGAGGGCAATAATGTTATACATACAAATTATTCTTACTTATTGGTAAACATGTTTACGATATACCTACTTAATTACTACAAATATGCTGATTCGAACTCACATTTAATTAAGTACATTCTTATTATATTTTCACACAGTAGCAATTGTACCTCTCGGTAGATTCATATCTATCTAATTTGTTTGTTTATAACATTTCAGGATATAATTGCTGTAGGTGTGACAAACCAACGGGAGACGACCATAGTGTGGGATAGGAGTACCGGCAAGCCATTGCACAATGCTATAGTCTGGTTGGACATGAGAACTTCTTCCACTATTGACAAGCTGTTGGACACAGTGCCTAATAAGACCAGAAACAAGAATTATTTAAAGGTAATTCCATCTTATGTTAATGGTATTGAAGCTATTTGCATATATTAAATAATACTTATATATAGACAGACTCTTGTGTATGGGTACCATACAATGGACTAAGGGTGAATACTGATACAGATATATATAAACAATCATGACTTGGGTACAAACATTCATGCTCATCACAACAATTGTTCCAATCAGGATTTGAACCTGGGGCCCTCGGCATAGAAAGCATGGTCACTACCAACCAACTGCGATAATCAGGTCATTAAATTTGTAATATACATTTTAGACTAGAATTGGCTTTTGGAAGCACATTGTTATGTGCATACAGTGTATGTGTTGTCACACAGATATAAATAGTTATTTATAGGTACCTTAATCCTAAGCTAACTTATCCTTATCAATATAATCTAATGACTTCATTTGTTTTACTGATTAGTGTAATTAGGTTTTAAAGTAGAACATTTATTCTCTAAAAGATATTATACTATTAAGGCCAATACTGTCTGATCACTCACATTTGCCTTGTCACTAGCAGTGCTAGTGACAAGGCAAATGCGAGATAAATTGATTTTTTCTCTTTCCTCCTTATGAATTATTATGGGAGAGAGAGCATGACTTGGTTTGACATAATCCGAGCCTTCTACTGCTCTGTATCTATATAATTCAAAAATTGACTGAATTGGTAGTACATATTAAAAGTATTATTACACGCTAACACATTGATAAAGACTCAATACATAGACCGAATTCCCCATTTTTATTTTTTTATCTATCTGTCTAATACTGCATCAAAAGAAAACTACTAGACAGATTTTAATAAGAAACTTTGCATGATGATAGCTTATAACAAGATCTGCATCTAGAACAATGTTTGTCCCATTCTCCAAAAAGATGAATTCCTACTACATAAAAACTATCTAGACACAAATTAATTGTGAATATTCTCTTTATAATTTATACAAACCGTAAATATTACAGCCACTATGTGGGCTTCCACTCTCCCCCTACTTCAGCGCCGTTAAATTGAGATGGCTCAGTGACAATGTTGATGCTGTCAAGAAAGCAATGAAGAAAGATTCTTGCTGCTTTGGTACTGTCGACACTTGGATTATGTGGAATTTGACAGGTAAATAACTGATCGTGAATTAACTATATTGTGAACTTTATAACATAGTTGGGATTAACTAAGAATATTTAGAACAGTTTAAAACGCTACCTATGCATCTCAGTGTGAGCAAATCTTGCGCACTTATATTGTAGATCTGGCCAATAAACTGTGTATTGGGTGACGAATGTTATGCGCTATTTTACACCAACTATGGTCCCACATTAAGCAAGGCTTGTAATATGGGTACCATGCAATGGACTGGGGAAGATCCCAATATAAATAATCTGACCTTATACTTATAAAAATGAAACTGATCACTGTCGGTACATGGAAGATATATGAGAAAAACTATTATTGGCGGCGTTTAGCTACGCAATAGAACCCAAAACAAAGATTATTTTAGTGATTTCGTCTATTTGTCTGTGCGTTTGTTTGTGCTAATCTGCGAACCGATTTGGGTTCAGTTTCACCTAATGTATTTTGGTAAGCTTCACTTTAAATTTTGTATATGTTTTTGTTTATGTTTGTTGTAAATGTTATATTCCAGGTGGTCCCAACGGTGGGAAGCACGTGACGGATGTGTCTAACGCATCACGAACAATGTTAATGAACATTGAGAATCTGAAATGGGATCCTCTGCTGCTCAAGTTTTTCGAAGTCCCAAAATCTGTGCTACCAGAAATTAAATCTAGTTCAGAGGTAAGAATAACAACAGTATCAGACATATTCATTTTATTCAATCATTATTATTTACTATAAATAATGATTTTATATAAAAAGATAAGTTTATCAATTCGTCGGCTTTGTTTTTTTTGGTGTTACCATATAAATTCCATAATTGTAAATCGATATTTTTTTTAGTAGGCGGCTACACCAGTGTGGTTCCCTTGGAATAGATTTTAAATAATTAACACCTATGGGGACATAAACATTTTATGATCAAACGATCAATACCAACTCCAAACAATGGAAAATAACATAGTTCCCCACAGTTTTTTGGTGTTTTACTATTTTTCAGGTTTATGGTTTTATAGCGGATGGACCTCTAAAGGGGGTCCCTCTGGCGGGTTGTCTTGGGGATCAACAAGCCGCGTTGGTGGGTCAAATGTGCCTCCAGAAAGGTCAGGCGAAGGCTACGTACGGCACTGGCTGCTTTGTTCTGTACAACACGGGGGACATCCAAGTGAACTCCAGCCGGGGTCTTCTGACAACAGTCGCTTATCAGCTGGGTAGCAACAACCAGGCCTGCTACGCTTTGGAGGGATCTGTGAGTGATTCACACGAACACTTTTGCATATACAGGGTGAATCAGAAAGGGTATACTATACCTTCTTCTTCTTTCTTTATTAAATAGATATGAATATGGCCTCCAACCCACACCCACAACTCACTGGGTATTTTGCCAGTGTCAAGTAATTAATAGTAATAACACATTCAATAAATACACATTATAAATAAAATAATGGTTGTAACATGATGATATGAAAATATATACCATACTAAACCTTAAACCTGTGCGTTTTTAGCGCATTTGTTGTCTTTATCTTAAGTCAGAATTTGGAGGTGTCAATTTAAAAAAAAATATATAATTACTAGCTGACCCGGCCACGCGTTGCTGTGGCTAAAGTTTTTGTTATATTACATTATAGTAAACAATCTAAGAGGAACAATAAGAGAACATCAGTCACGGAGTCCACTATTTATAAAAAAATATGGTGTAAATGTGTAAATTATGTATTTGTAAAAAAATATGGTGATCTCCTTATTTGACTTTCTACTACTATAACCCTTTAGTACAATGAAATTATTTACGAACAAAGACGAAAATGTTGATGTTGGTATACAAATTCACTGGATTGAGATTTGAAGGGGAAGTATGTTGAACACAATTAATTAAAATGTTCTTACACTTGATATTAAGCAGAAATCAATAGGTACAAAATAAAAATTTATCAGATTTATTATTTCCATTTAATTTTATAACAAATATAAGTATATTACAGTATAATACAGTAAATAACATGTGACGCTTAAACTCATGAATGAGGTAGGCAAGGCAGACAGTCTTAAACTTTTAAACATTAATATCTATTTTTTTGAATTATAAATACTTTCAATTTCAATTTAATTTAACACCAATCGGTGCACAATGTTTTTGGTTAACCTGTCTTTAGCTAACACAAATAGATTCGACGGTTTCCCAACACGTGAACACGCAACATATAGTTGCCCATGAGAAAAACATGGATTTTCCAAATCTAAACCACAAATGGACATTGTTTGACCTTGAGATTTATTTATAGACATGGCGAAAGCTAAACGAATTGGAAACTGTAGCCTTTTGAAGGGTATGGTAGAATCTGATGGTATCATCGGAATACGTGGCAGCAGGACCACTTTTCCTTTAAACTTCCCAGCCAAAATGGTTGCTTCAAGAATGTTTCCGGTGATCTTTTTGATGACCAAACGCGTACCGTTACATAATTGAGGTGGATTCAAATTACGGAGGAGAATAATAGGGGAACCAATCTTTAATCGAAGATTATGTGGTGGCATTCCAGGGATATCTAATGAATTTAAAAATTCAATCGGAAAATTTACACTTTCATTTTCATCAACAACAGTATCGATTGATTTAAAAGACATCAGATCGCCCGGTAACAACTGTTGTATCTGGAAGTTAATTTCGTCAACATCAACGTTTTTGGCTGCCAAAATCGCCCGTTGACTAAGCCATTCATGATTCAAATAATTGTTCTGTATATCCGGGAAAATACTCTGAATCAATTCATTTTTATCCTGAACAACAGTGCAAAAATTGTCTGGTAGTTTAATGCATTGCGTATTTGGTTGCAGTTCTATTTTACCGTTCCCAATATCTAGTAGTTAATAATAAGTGCTAAATATTTTTTAATAGAGGTTAAATAAAAACAATAAAAAAAAATATTTGTACAACTATTAAAAAAGTGTAGGAAATTGTGTATCATTTTTGCATTGACATTTTAATTAAATTTTATAATTATGTGATAATACTTACATACATATATTCAAATTAAATTATAAAGTTTTGATCAATGAAGCACAAATAAGTAAAAAACAGGATTAATTTCACTGTATTATCTTCATTATAATATGAATTCAATTTACACTTCAGTCTAAGTAACACGTGGCCGGCTATGCTAACACCAAAAATTTAAAAAGTGGAAATAATTGAATTATACGGTATTTCGTTCACTACAAAATAAATTTAATTAATTTTATAGCGTCAACAACACGTGGTAATTATGCTGTTAAAATGTAGCTTATATGACACGTTCGTAGATTTACCATAGCAGCGCCATCTATTGATTACTTACTCAACCCAGTCGAAAGGTATCGACATCTGTTAGAATCATTTGGAGTTAACAGATAATTGTGACTGTAAAATAATAACAGACAAATAATTAGCAATAAATCAAAATTGCGACTATAATTTGAGATTTAAACTATCCTATCTCTCAAGTTGGATCGAACTGCACATGGTGTGCGAATTTTATTATAATCGGTTAAGTGGTTTAGGAGTCCATTGAGGACAAACATTGTGACACGAGATTTATATATATTAAGATTAAGAAGAAGATATTTGCTCTAAGAAAATCACAATTATCACTTTGTTGGTTTTTTTTAATTGTCCTATCAATATTCTGGCTTTACATAATGATTGCTAATGCGCTATCAATGCAATTTATCATACATTTTATTTTGTCACAGCCGGCTGTGTTACTTGTGCTGTTATAATGAAATTTGACTAAGAGCCTGTTTCATAATGGGCTGATGAACCCTATCCACAACTTATTTGCCAGAACTTGTATGGGCCATCTGTCAAATGAGTTTATACGAACATTATGGAACAGGCTCTAAGTATTGAAGTCACTCAAGTAAAGTTATGTCGTTATGTCAAAAATAAAGTTATGTCTAACATTTAGGGAAGCAAGAGCCGACAAATTATCATCTATAACCAGGGTTTTTAATATAAATAAATAATAATAAATATCGCCATACGAACACACCAACTATACGGTCCCACTTTAAGCTTAACGCTTGTGTTATGGGTACCGTACAATGGACTGAGGGCGAACTCAGTATATAATACTTATATACATATTAAACATCCATGACTCGGGTACAAACATTCGTGCTCATCACACAAAGCTGGTGTCCCTACCAGGATTCGAACCCGGGACCCTCGGCGCAGAAAGCAGAGTCACTACCACTGCGCTAATCAGGTCGTCAAATATAATATGCAGGTTCTAGTTCATAGCTTGTTATTAACTTAGGTCGAAATGTTATATTCATTAATCGGTTAATGAATGATCGATGTATTAACAGATATAAAACCGTTAATCGATTATTAGAAAATATTAACCGATTCATAATCCCGGTAATAACTCCCAAGATCAGAACAAAAATATACAATAATTTATTGCAGGTGGCCGTAGCTGGCGCAGCGTTAGGCTGGCTGCGAGACAACATAGGTCTTCTAGAAAGTGCTAAGGACTCGCAGGGGTTAGCAGAAAAGGCGACAGACAATGGCAGTGTGGTATTCGTGCCGGCTTTTAGTGGATTGTATGCGCCGTACTGGCGGCAGGATGCGAGAGGGTTAGTATTAATATATCATGGCTTTTTCATGCGAAATTGTATGGTTCCCCACCCGCTTCGGGGTATGCGGGAGTCTTTGTTAAAGCCGTATACCCTCTAAAAAAGGTACCATTATCGGAATGAATCGTTTAGAATGGCCAAGTGTACATCGCTAAAATACGATTATTGATCAGTTTCTGTTTTGATTGTCTATGGTGCTCCGGACCCACTATATGTAACCTAACTCTTTTCTCTCTTTATCTATTAAACAAAAGGTTAACTACAACACAAAACATTGAGGAATGGTTTCTAATTGATATATTTTATTGTAGTGTAATCTGCGGTATAACTGAAGATACAAACTCGAATCATATCGTGAAGGCGGCTCTGGAGGCTGTATGTTACCAAGTGAGAGATATCCTGGATGCTATGAACGAAGACTGTGGCATACCACTTCAATTGTTGAAGGTAACACATCTTCTATCTTTACGAAATGAAATGTGATAAATAAGCTGAAATATAATCTCACCCAGAAATGTATATTTTGACACCGTCAAGTAATTAATGTCGATAAAAAAGTAATAAATAAAAAATGACATGAAAATATGTAAAAAAAATCACACGAAACTTTGATTTTCCATAAATTTTGTCATGGTAACACTGCTTCTTTCTTTACGAAATGAAATGCGATGAAATAAGATGGAATATGGCCTCACCAAAAAAATTGTGGGTTCTTAAGTTACCACCTATTGTCTATGTTTGTAGGTAACACTTTAATTTCTGCATAATAAAAATACTCCGTATTTTTTAACAACGCCATCTACAATATCACTTAGATAACATAAAGAAACATATCTGGCACTAGCATTCACAAGTTTTACACGAGAAACCACTAGATGTCGCAATTAATAATGTCGGAGTAAACAAAATAAAACCACTTTTTATTCCATTTCAGGTCGACGGCGGGATGACCTCCAACGCCCTAGTAATGCAAATGCAAGCTGACTTGATTGGTATCAACGTGATTCGGGCTGGTTTTACAGAGAGCACCGCGTTAGGGGCCGCCCTGGTCGCCTATTGGGGCGTAGAGCCTTCGGAACAGGGTACTGCGATACCCATGACCTCAGGTACCACTTACTCTCCTCAAATAACCGACGACGAACGGGACATGAGGTACAAACAGTGGAAAATGGCCGTTGACAGGTCCTTGGGTTGGGAGCAAAATTGAAGTGCACATATGTTATTGTTTGTAGAGTTTGGGTTTTGTGCAATATCATTGCGTTAGTTTATAATGCTATTAATTAGTAGATATGTACGTATTATTGCAAGCCAACAGGTGCAGAGGCTATGTAATATTGCAAAAATATAGTGTGTCTCAGAAAAGGTATACTAACCCTGTAAATACTAACCCTGTAACCTACGCTTATTTGGCGCATTTTTAATCATTATGTGTAGTCACAATTTCGATTAGTCAATTTAAAAAATATCTTACCCCAACAAAAGGACGATTGTGATTTTATGTGAACAAATTTAAAAAAAAATGGGGATCACGAAATGACTTCACTTAATGATTAAAAATGCGCTAAAACGCAGGTTTTAATTAGAATACCTTTTCTGTATCGCCCTATATATATGATTGTAAAGGAAAAACAAGAAGCCGCGGATTCATTGATCAACACGAGTGAACTTCTAGTAAATATCTTTGTCGAGACTGACCGTCCTGGCGTGCGCGGGCTGATAACGAGGCAAATTACACGACAGCGCTCACTAGAGGCAAGTCCTAGCGCTGCCTCGCGAACCAAGTCAGCATTCCGATCCGTACAGCACCACTGCGGGGTTATTTCAAATCGATCGCCCGATCTGTCGCCTATAAACATTAATATATAATGGATACGCAACCATGGAGTTTCTTGCCCGTTCTTCTCCATAGGAACGGTATTCCGAACGGGCGGTAAAATTGACGATTCATTAGTACTGCACTCTGATTCTTATGGCCTCACCTACAAATTTTTGGGTATAATCCCATCGTCAAGTAATTAATAGCGATGACGAATTCACGTGTCACGGTTAGCGGTTCTTTCGAACTGTCATCCATTTAAAATAACCCCTCTGGTCTTTGGCTTTCATGGATCAATAGCAGAGCTAGTAGCATGCCTCCACTTCCTGCCTCCACCTCCTGGGTTGATTCAACACTTTATACTATATCTTCAAACCTGTCTGTCCCATTATCCCTTCATGTCCTCTGTCATGTGCTACTGCCATCGTGTAAACCGGGCATAATAACGTCTACTGCCGGCCATTTTCTATTAAAAATAACGACCTAAATCAATATACGTAATCAAAAGTGTTATATCTTTGTGATTTAAAATTATTACGCTTAAGTAACTTTATGGCATATAATGTAAACATACATTCCATGCTATAAAATAGCGTACCTATTATTGTTAAAAACAATACTACCTATACTATAGATCGCATAACGAACGAACAAACGAAACAATACTATGTTAATATATGACGAATAAATTTGTAAATATTTGTAATGAAATATAAATATTATGTTAGTTTTATAGAATTTTTATGCTTCACTTGTTATCAAGTTCCTACGTAGTAACTTTTTAAATTTTATATGTAGTTGTATTAGACCTGGCTGAAAACGGCAATTGAGAAAAAAAAACGGCCACAGCATGTTTTGGCTTCCAAAAATTAAAATTATTATATAATACTATTATCACTTCATTATGAGTCAATTATGTAAGCATACTTGGGCCCTGGAACGCGTTCAGGTCAATAGTTGATGCAGCAATGATGCGATGTGTTTTATCAGAGTTATATAAGGTTTGTGACGAGATCGTTATCACCTACTCCGTTAACCTTAAATATTTTACACTATTATTGTTAAACCTTATATAATTAAGTCCACTACCACAATCGATTCATAATCGAACAGCAAAGGCATAGTAACTGTCACTTTTGACAGTTACTATGCGGTTGCTGTTCGATTATGTTGACAGACTTGGGACCCTGATCACTGCGATGTCACCTTGTGTATACCTATTGTTTAATCTGTATTTACACTCAAAAACAAAGTTATATCGGAGCACATTGTAACTATACAGTTATTTTCCTGAAAAAAGTAAAAATCAGTCTGAGACGTAACTACCTAAACTGTCTCTTTGTAGTTGGTTCTACAAAGCAACTGAAATGTAATTAAAGTAAGTCATTAGTTATAAGCTCATTTGTTGACATTAATACTGGACTGTTAAAATAATAAAAAAAAAACATTCGGTTGATTTTTTTGAAACTATGGTTAGTACTTATGAGTATATTGTATACCCAGTAAAATGCCGTGCTTCATCTATAATCCTTAATTTCATTATAATTTCTACAATAAGTTGATTAGATACTATCGGGGACATAACTCCTTGACCCTTTTCAGGTCATTTCCGATGGCAATACTATATACTAATACCCATACCGTTAAAAATATATTTTTTTTAAGAAGGCAGCCAGTAGTGATGTAACGAATGTCGATTTTCACGCATTCGCGAATGCGTATACTCATCCGTCACTTACATTCGTACCCTCAAATTTATTAAAAGTTACGATGAACTATAAAGCCATTATAACGCACACTTCACAGAAAAGTTCGTTCTAATGCCATTATAATCTATTATAACTGTCTATAAATTTAGGGAGGAAAGTGTAAATGTTCCTAATTAATGTAAAAAATATTGAAACCGATTTATTTGATACCTAAAGGATTTATACTAATGTCATTATTGATCCGAGTGTACAAGAATAACTATTATGACAAACATTTTCTTTTTTTTATAATTCCCCAACCAAAATATCGATTACAAAGCAGATTCTTTCTTTTGGCAAAGTAAATTATGAAACTGTTGCTTTTGTCCTAACAACATTCGCAAAACATTCATATGAATTTTTGCGAATGCGAATATTCGTTACATCACTAGCAGGCGGGAAATTCTCCAATAGTGCCTACTTGAACGCACAACGATTAGTCTTTATGAATATAGAGATTCGGCTTTCTAAGAATTTCAAATAATAATAGGTAGGTACTATTATAACTGCCGATTTCGGCCACAGCGCCGATGGCAGCTAGAGCTACCAACCGGATTAAATTATTCAACGTCAGCCAATCCTGTTTTTTTCTCTGGATTGAATGAACAACGGATTTTCCAATTGCTGTGAACCAAATCGCCACAAGGTTACATAATCAATATTATAATTATTATTAGAGACAACATTTGGGGCAACTAGAGCAACGAAACAGCATATGAGCAGTAGATGCCTGTTACGTTGCTCTTGTGCAGGCTACCGATCCGGAGGTTTAGATTCCCGCGTGTCGTACAGTATTGTCTTCTGTTCTGAAATTCAACAGCCAACAGAAGTGGGCTTCGTAAAGGGGAATAGCAGACTTGACCTATTTTCTATTGGAACTTAACACTATCGCTAAAATGTTCGTTTACGACACACCTTCGGGGGAGTTTTTATTGTTATCATCACACGAACACACCAATTGTCTGCTTCTAAACTTAGCGGTTTTATTATGGATACAGGCCCAGAGCAAACCAAATTATGAAAATATCATTTTTGAAATTTGTCCACGCGGGAATCGGCTTACGCTCAAAGCACTTTTAGACAAAGTTGGTTCGTACGTGTTTTTTACAACGTATTTGTGAAACAACATAAGAATTATTTTTATTTTTTTAAGAGTAAAAAAAATTTTCCCTATTTGTCTTGATTATTGGGGTTTTTGCCGAAGTCACATTCACCATAGATTTATTAAATTGATAAGAATATTTAGGGAATAAATAACTGAAAATTATCATTCACATCAATAAGTAATTACTAGGTTCTAAATTTCTTATAATTAAAACCAGTTTAGTTTACGTCTTAGGTTTTGCGTTATTTCACTAACACATTGTACAGGCAGTATGTTGTTTATAATACCATAGCTGTACTGACCATAGCGTTTAGCCTAATTAGATCAGATAGATCGAATGGATAGTACCGATTTGGTGTTAAATAAAAAAAAGGATTTAGTAAAATAAGTATTTTTACCATGTTATGAATATTATTGTAAAACATAATAAAGAGTTTAAACTTTGATTCATTCGTTTAATTAAATAATTGTGTAAAGTATTCTTCAGTGTTTAAAGATAGTACTGACTTTACCTTGCACAAATATTTTTTTTGTAAATGCCATCAAGTTGATGTGCTGCATATGAACACGAATATCTCATTTCCATTTCTTATATTTACGCGAATATTACACACTAGCTGCGCCCGGCGGTGTTACCCGCGATAAAAAGTATGAAAAATTAAAACATCTATCCCACGGGAACCATACATTTTACCGGGATAAAAATTAGCATATGTGCTATTCCAGACTATAATCTATCTCTGTGCCAAATTTCATCCAGATCCGTTCAGCCGTTCGGGCGTGAAAGAGTAACAAACATCCATCCATCTATCCATCCATCCAAACTTTCACATTTATAATATTAGTATAGATTAGTATAGATTGAAATAAAACTAATTTTGCGTTCAAACTATGCCAATAGGACGTCACAAACCTCAGTTCTCCCGTGAGAGAAACATAAAATAAACGCGATAAGATCCGCAAAGTTAGTATTATTTCAATTTATTTTTGACTATATCAGTATTAGAACCATTTCCTAAACAATATTTTAAGCAACAAACTAATTCGTGGCCCACAAATTTTACTAATGGACGGATTTACACTTTTATTTGTTGTAATTAATTGTTTTCCCAAGGAACAATGATTATCCTAAAGCTATTTATGTAATTGCAGCTTCACATTTATATTAGTTGCCGCATTTTTTTAGTATTTATCGTTCATTTCAGTATTTGGGGCTATTAAGAATGGAAAATTACTTCGTGCAAGTATGGCCATTGACCTTACTTGCCATTTCTACATGGATAGGTCATCATCAATCCATTTATTTAGATTTTCTTTTTCGGAAAATTATATATTGATAAAAAAGTTTTGTTAGTATCAGCTACTGCATTGCATATGCAGGTACCTACTTAAGTACTCTTTAAGTAGGCAAGTACTTTGTTTCACAATTTATTTAAAAATTAGGTATCAATGTTATTTTATATTATCTAAATAGGTATAAGTAACATATCCACTAACACTGACTAATTTATTCAACACATAACCTCCCAACTAATGCATCGTTTATCAGACTAATACTAATACACCAAGTAAAACCACTATCTGTCACGGTGGCAGTCATAATTGGGTACTGCGGGATGACCGCTCGGGCCCTTCATAACTATTAACAAGTAGCTAGTCGGGCCCTCGTCGTAGACACATGTATGTTGGCGTGAAGTTAAGTGCAGAGCCGTGTAGCGAGCCTGCCGCGACAGCCTGACGGATGGCGGAATGGGGCTCCGACGCATCTTGCGGCCCAAGCGAGGCCCTCCAAGGGATCCACGAAATTTATATGCGACTCGTAATCAAGTATGATAATTTTTCCCATTAGTTTTTCTAGTCGACGGTACCAGAAGGTATTCTATAATACTGAAATCGTTTCGGTAAGTAGATCAGATTATTTATACGGATTGATTATTCGGTAGATCTATCAGATTGTTATCTAACCAAATTCAACTTATTGGAAGACACGAGGAAGGTATACTATTAAGTAAGTATATGAATAGATAACTATAAAATTTATTAGATTAAGCCACAGAATACCCTAGTACTTACGTATTTCGTAAGAATTTAGGTCTTACCTTTACTTTTATAATTCGATATTCATAATTTGTTACGCACACATCATAATGGAATTTTAAAATGAAGGGGGTGTAGCGACCTCTTCAACCTAGCCACAAGCTACACAGATGGCGCTGCAGACGCATTCAGCACTTCTCCATACAATCCTGAAACGCGGTATGAGAGTTTTCGGAGCACGTAACATTATATATACAAGATCCCGACAATAACCGTCGGGGCATAGCGGCCGCCACGCCAGGCATACCACCCGCCTGGCTGGAATCTTCCCTTATCCGTTATAGGGGCAAACTCACAGTCTGTTGTAGATTTTCGTCACAGTAAAGAGAGACGCTTGGAGCTCTCGTCCAGCTAAGTTAGTAGGTAACGTCCATTGTATAAAAATATGCTACGCCAGGCCTTCTCTTTCGTGACAGGCCCAAGGCTATTCATGGGCCATAATCTTAAGCGGTGATAATTCTTTTATTGATGTCCGTCAATGGCAACCCTGATCGTGACGTAGTCGTAGGTCATCATCGGAAGAGAGTACCTGTCGAAGCATATTTTTATCACTTGTCATATCCAAATTGCTTTTCGTTTCGCAAATCCTTGCTCACATTCGTAACGTCCTGCTAGATCCGGCTCTCTTGCTTACCGGAGTGGCGCGTGACAGCCTCAGTGTCGCTGATGCCCGCACTGCATCATCTCAGACTTGTTTTGCTCTAAGCTAGTGCATTGTTTTTGATATATGGATGTAGTCTATGGTAAGATAAACGACTGGTTCTGGGGTTCTTGAAATAATGCCGCTCATATTTTTAATTGATGCCTGCCTATTTTGAGATTAACTATTTTTTTTGACCGTGATTCTGAAATTGTAAATTGAAGAAAAATTTAAACATCGCTTGAAGAAATGGGTAGCAGCCTCATCTTAGCTTGACTACGCTCAGCGAAGTCAAGTTCGCTGTGACATTAGCGGGCTTCGATGATGCGGCGGATTCTTTTAGTTTTACCATTTTTATTTATATATATTTATATATATTTAGACCATTTTCGCTTAACGTTTGTTTTGTATGAATCATATTTTATTTTTATTCAACGTTTTCTTTTACAGGCCGAACCAAATTTAAGCATTATACCGCTAAAAATAAATCTCCAACGTGTTTATCGAGCAATCAGTCAGGGTTGTCGCGAGCCCGACGTATTGATGGCTCTATCTCCCGGCCGGAGTGACGATGCAAGGTCCGCAAACACCTATCTCCCCATCCCGCCAAACAAACGCGTGGCAGAATTTGATAAAGTCCTCGGTTCATGTTTAATCATACAAAATTAAAGGCGAATATACACAGTGTGTCGGGAGCGAGATCACAGCGAATTATCATTTTCCATCAAACGGCGAGGGAGAACGTTGCCTATGAATTGTGTTTATTGCGTTGTTTGTTGCTAATTTCGTATGGCATTGATTTCCAATTACAGACCTTAATATCAACTAACTTAAAACATTATAGAATACAGGTCTAAGTATATCAAACCCCAGCGTCCACTATTTCCATGTGCAGTTATACATGGCATATTGCATATTATAGAGCTATATTTGGTGCTAGCCTAAATTGTTGCATAATACCTAAAAAATCCCTGTGTTATCTCATATCAGTAACGTACCTGTTGGAGTATGTAAACCACATCCCAATAGCAAAAAGGATGTAGTATCAAAGAGAAGAAAGTCGCATCCGTCAACTTTCTCGACACCTCTTTTTTGACATCGTATATTTTACACTCCTTATATTTTACATCTAAATATATCTCATTTACTATATTCAATCCTGGTCTTCTTTGCCCATAGCCCATCAGTACCTAGGTACCGCAATGGCTGGTTGACTGACGTTAGCCATAAACAGATATCAAACCATCACAAACACCGCGCCAATTGTATTGTCCGCCTCTCCCTACCATAAACATATTGAGGGGTTCTTTCCTTCAACATCACATGACACCAAAGGCTTGAGTTATTTTTTAATTTAAATTATATCAGCAATTAGAAACAGACTAAATATTAAAAGTTCCCCTCGCCGTCGTTCGTTACGCGCTGCGCTCTGAGGCGCACGCTCCGAATACACTTTGAATAAAGCTTAATGCATTGTTACATCACATGTAATTGACATTTAAAACACATTTTCTGTTAATTATTACGTCTATACACTGACGCGATAGGGGCTATAATGCAGTTTGCGTTTTCATAAACGCCTTACTTCTAACATTCAAATATTTTATACACTTATATATTATAGTAAGTAGATATCTATTAGATGACTTTGGTATCTCTCTATACTTATGTATATGAAATTTTTACCTGAATACACCGTCAAAGATTTACTTACAAAATAATTTCTAGAAGAAAGGGTTATTCTTCGACAATGCGACTATTTTAATAAGGCTAAGTGCCCATACAGGTATTGTATGAAAGATGACAGTTGAATATCTACCTTCCATTGAAAGCCACTGATGTGATTGTCGTTCTATTCAAAACGCGAATGCCAACTTTCAGCAAATGAATTTCTAATGACACCATTGCTAATAAATTTTGACAGCTCTGACAGTTTGATTAGTTTCAATTAGACGGGGCTTGGGTATTGCCTACACATAATGGCTCCAACATACACTCATATACACACATACCTACTGTGAAATATATTTTTAGTAGTGTTGCTAACAGATGTAAAAGTTGGGTAAAAATTAAAATTTTAAACCAACTCACTCCGCGAATTTATTTCTTCTAATGTGATTATCTATAGGACAAACTCATTAATCACGAAATACCTAGTACGTAGGTACCTATCCAATACCAGAATGTTGTAATTTACTACTAAAGTGAAGCTCCCTTGCCTAAACATAAACTTCTAATTCATAGAACAAAAAACAAATAAAATCGCAGGTAACAACACTACCGATTCGATTTTGAGCTGCAACCTCCCGATTTAAGTCTGGGCATATTTTAATGAAACGGCCGGGTTAAACGAAGTTCATTAGCGGCCCGGCGCTAAGCAACACTCGTAAAAATGAAAAAGGGAGAAAAGGGATTCCACAAAGCCGAGCCCAATTTGGATTCAATGAGCCGCGAATTGGTAATGCTAAACGCCCCGAGAGGGCTTAGATATCCCTGCTAAACATAGTTAGTTATATAATATATACGCTTGAAGGCACGTTGGTCCGTCTGATGTTTACCGATAACAATTAATTTTTTTGTTTTTTTTTTCTGCGATTTATACCTACTTGCTGATAGGAATAGAGACGATGGAATGTATGAGTAGCTACATATATACTCATTAAATCTTTCCATTGCTTATGTACTTAAGCAGTAAGTAATATGCATGAAAACATCTAAGTAGATGTGTCCATGCATATTAGTGGTTAAATTCAAGTAAGTAATAAAAAGCAGTGATAGCCAAGTTGGTAGAACGCTTGCCTCGGTAACGAGGATTGCAGGTTCAAACCCCGGCTCGCACCTCTGGGATTTTTCAAGTGCGAATCTCATTTTCAACCATGATTATCACTTGCTAAAACGGTGAAGGAAAACATCGTGAGGAAACCTGCATATCTGAGAGAACCCCTCGAAAGATGTGTGAAGTCCGCCAATCCGCACTAGGCCAGCGTGGTGGACTATGGCCTAATCCCCCCTCGCATTGAGGGGAGGCCCGTGCCCAGCAGTGGGACATTAAAAAAAGGGCTGGAATTATTATTATAAGTAATAAAAATGATCAGTCTACGTTAGATTGTAAGTAGACATTAGATTTTTTAAGTTTCGCATTAATTCTAATTAGATATAATCAACTCCTTATGTAGGTACGTTGGATTCGTGAAACATTTTCAAATGGTAATCTATATGAAAAATATAATAAAAATGTAACTGATCAATGTCTGTACATGGAAGATATATGATAAAACTATTATTGGAGGAGTGTATCAACTCAATAGAATCCAAAACAATGATTGTTAAAATTTTTGTATGTTACCTGTTTGTCTGCGCGTTTGCGCGCGTTTATCTCAGAAACGGCGTAACTGATTTGGGTGCAGTTTTCACTGACGTATTGTCGTAAGCTTCATTTAAAATACAAATTTAGTGTTTGTTTTATTTTTTACAGTTCATAAATAAAAAAGTTAAGGTAGAAGACGCGGGCAACAGCTATTAGTAATACATAGTTAAGTACCTATAGCTAGTCTAGTACTTACTTATGTGGTCTGGACCGTATGTAATCGTATATAAATGTCAATATTTAATGAGATTGTAACGCTCATTATTGTTTATGAATATTTTTTATACAAAGTATCTGATTGACAAATCGGGACTATGGCTTAGTGGTGTTTACAGAATGTCTGGGGCTGGAGTGGTAGCAATATAAAGATGATAGGTCGACATGTCGGCTCATGTATAATGTGCATACAAATTTAAGTGGGTGCTAGGAGGTGGCGGGTAGTCTGACAAGCCGGGTAGCACGGGTAGCCTTATGATAAGAGGAGGAGGAGGCACGACACATGTCCGCCCCGCGTCGCGTCGTCCCCGCCCCGCGCCCCGACACGTGTAACTGAGTGAATCTTGCTCGCCGCGCTCTCTACGAATTCGGAGTCGTTCGGAGTTTGTTCCGCTCTATATTTACATGAAACAAGATTTTTGTATTCGATGTAGACACACCAAGTTTCCTCGAGGAAATTCTTATGGATACTGTTGGATCCAAGTATCCAGGTTTGACTTGTTGTTTCGTGAACTCTACTTTTGGTTCGAGTCGGTTTAGGTGACTGGATACATTGTTTAGTTATCTGGCTAATATAAAAAAGGGAACAGAGTTCTCTAAGTGGTTCCGATCCTTGTAACGGTAACCGAGGTAGGTTTCCATCATCCTGATCCTGAGGTAGAATAACACAACAGTGCTGATGGATAGGCATTTGTTTTTAGTAGGTAATACACACACATACTGCTTTATTATAGAGCCGTTTGAATATAAAGGCACTATGCTATAGTCACGCAGATAATGTGTTTATGTGTTACGCTCTGCGAGGAGTAGGTATTCATCAGGCAATTGCCAGGTTCACCAAGTTGGCCCACTCAAGAGTGGCGGAATTTACTCTTCTTTCAAGAACTAGTTAGGTTTAACAGCTATGCAGCGTCCCTTACGATGTTTTCCTTCATGATTGTGATTTGCACCTTAAACCCAAAAACATAAGTGGTTCATCTCGGTTTTAAACCTGCTTCCGTGTGGAGTGTTCCACTAACTTAGTGGTCAATGTTTAGTATAGAAACGTTATAAAAAGTCCAGTTTAAAGCTATACCCATCGCTCTATTCTCAAGTGCCAACAAAACTCATAAGCGAAGATGTAATAAACTCGTTTTCCAAACGCATTTACATGCCCTCACGAAGTAATTCCCTGTGTGGGGTCGCTTATGTAATAATATCGCTTTTACTACATTGAATGTTCGCGACGAAGCCTACACGGCTGTTTATATTAACATACAAAGTTTGGATGCTCCCTATTCGAAGGAACCACCCTACGGGGTGGTGTTATTAGTATAAGCAAAAGACATAAAGTCCCCCTCATGCAGACGTGGTGTGCATACAATGGTGACGGCATTGATTTCGAGTTAAATAGGTATCACCCCTTTGAAGTAAGATGCATTGTTGCGCGCATCGTGTACAAATATACCGACATGAATTATTGTTGCCAGTTCTTTTATCTGTCTCATTGCAGTCATTAATCAGATACAGAATGTGTGCGGATGATTCTGCATGTGATTGTAATGTAGCGGAGTTTTGTGTGACTCTGTATAGCCTAACCAAGACCGACCGCGTCCTTACGAGTTTAGTTTGGAGTCGCACTATGGTCATACTTGAATGCAATCATTATAATAGCTATAACTAACCTTTCGGCACCGATTATACTTTTACCGATGGATGATAAATATGTTAGACCTCCTGATGCGCGCTCTATAATACTTCTCAATATAAAAAAACTTACCTAGTATAGTATATTTTTCATTAAAAACATACTCCTAAAACAATATTTGGAGTTCAGATATAATAATACCAGCCCTTTTAATGTCCCACTGTTGGGCACGGGCCACCCCTCAATGCGAGGGGGATTATGCCATAGTCCACCACGCTGGCTTAGTGCGGGTTGGCGGACTTCACACATCTTTCGAGGGGTTCTCTCAGACATGCAGGTTTCCTCGCGATGTTTTCCTTCACCGTTTAGCAAGTGATAATCATGGTTGAAAATGAGATATTTGCACATGAAATCCAGAAATCCCAGGGGTGCGAGCCGGGGTTTGAACCTGCGATCCTCGTTACCGAGGCAAGCGTTCTACCAACGTGGCTATCACTGCTAAGAGTTTAGATAGCTAGAACTTAAATTTTGTTGGATTTAGTTTGAGTGTAAATATTAGGCGGTGTGGGTACTTTCTGAATAATTACCCGAATTCTCCGATAAATATGGAATACATATACAAGTGCAAATAATATAAAATCACTCACCGCGAATAACTGATCGTCAACTCTCAATACGTCAATGGCGAATGGGAAGAGTTGCGGTTAATTCTTTGTAACAGCCGGCGGAATTTTGTGTAGTATTAATATGCCGTGAAAGATTACCTGCTTTCGACTGTTTGTCCATACTAATCTGTAAACACCAACTGTCAAAATCCGCTCTTTGACGGCGCCCGAGTTTGCTCAGGTGCGGGACTTCAATGCAGCTTGCTCATAAGCCTCTTGAATGTCATACCCGGATCCATTCTGTCACACAGGTACGACAGTTTCCAAATGGATGGAAATTTGTTGATGTACCAACCTAATCAGTGATGACGTATTCCTCATAGTATATTTTTTGCGTTAGCATTGAGATCAGTGGTCGCAAGTATTAAACTTTTAATAATAATACGGTCCTACACTAAGCAACGCTTGTATTATGGGTACCGTACAATAGACTGAGGGCGAACTTAGTATATAATACATATATGGATATTAAAAATCCATGACTCAGGTACAAACATTGATGCTCATGACACAAAGTTTGTCCCTACCAGGATCCGAACCCGGGACCTGCGGCGCAGTAAGCAGGGTCACTACCAACTGCGCTAATCAGGTCGTCCCAATGGTGTGTTTTATGGCCGACAAAATATAAAAGGTTATTACGAATAGCTGTGCTATCTTGATATCTTAAACATTGCTAGGCAATCGTAGTTTTTATTTATAAAATGGACCTACCTACTTGCTTGTAGATATAGTCATTCATAACGGAGTATAGAAAGTATGCATAGGTAGCTATACATACTTTCTTGGTACATTGGTATTGTTTGATTATTTTAAAATATTATGTACCTAAGTATTATGTTTTTTTAACTCTTTGTACTTATAGGTACCTAGGTATATCTGACACACTAATTGGGTAACCATTACTATTAACATACTTACTGGTACTTACAAATGTTACGTAGAAAACATTAAATTAACCTTTATTAAAATTCCCACACGTTATAAGTAGGTACTTAACGAAGCATGAAGCGGGGCGCTGTGCCAGAATCCCACAGGCTTACTAAGTCAACTTCGCTGAAAAAAAAATACAATATGTTCACGCCGCTTTGTCCTTTTATTCATATTTAATCTCCGGAGAGTCTACAAAAAACAATGATTTCACGGTGCCGCATTAACGCATGTAGGCATAACAGAGAGGAGACCAACCCAATACAAACACAAGACCATATATTAAAATGTTGTCAATCCTGTTTACAGACATTTTACTCTGTGTTTATCTTATAAATCTATTGTGTGCATGGCGGTCGAAATTATGGGATTTTGTGTCAATATTGACGCGAGGCGGTTTTTGTCGGCCGTTGCATTTAGCACGTCCCACTGTACGGATAAAGGCACCCAAGCTGTATTTCACTCCAGCGCGCATAGATGGCGCTACTCGTCGCTCACCCAGCTACATGAGACATTTGTTTAATCATTGCCCAGCTAGATTAGTAGAGTTGTCGAAGCATTTAATTTGTCACAGGCCACTCACGAAATTGAGATATCAAACCGAAATCCCGACTCTCGACTCTACATTTTTGATAATTGTATATCTACTAATATTGATTTCTTATATTTACGCGAAAATAAAACTATATTTTCGGATTTTATCGCGTTTATTTTACGTTTTTACGTTCCCGACGTTTGTCGGGTTCGGGTCTGCTTTACAGCAACCATGGTCACGGGAGGAAAAAATCATTTTATTTCAATGTATATCTATTACTAATTACCTGCTAAAGGAAAATAAAGAAATATGATTAGCTGATACCACCAGGCTTACTATTAAAAATACAAAAAAAAAACTTATTCAACATCATTGCCAATAAATAAAACAAACAATTCCGCCAACAGCAATCTCTAGCTATTATTCGTTTACCTACCTTTAAAAATCACTACTATGTATTGTCCAATAGTTTCATACGTCTACAAAGAACGCTCCATCAAATAATGCACAGCGAAACATTTAAAAAGGTAAATTAAAAGTAGAGTTCACGAACAAAGAGGTATTCGGTAAAATGCGCAGTGTCGGCGTGGGTAAGGCCCGCCTGGATGTCATTAGCGACGCTCGGCTTTCTAATGCCTAACTGCGGCCCGCCCCCCATTGTCAGAGATATAATGAGCAACTAACGATTTGAGTCCCTGCATTTATTTTACAAGGAATGCAAAATTGTTCGATGGAAGATCGACATATCTGGAGATGAGCTATCGGGAGAGGGTCGGTGTTTGAGGCAGAATAACCCAGAAAGCGTATATGTAGTCTTGAAATTGCGCTTCTTTAGCGCAATTGTAATCATTGTGAAGAAGTTTGATACCTATATCGAATCAAAAAATAAAAATGTTCGCAAAAATCATAATACTCGTTTACACTTTACTCACACTTTAGGGTGCCCCGAGGTGACGGGGAGTCTCGCACTTTAAGATACTTTGGATTGAGGTGGAGTCTCACCCGTTAAAATCCGTCAGAATGAGGACACTAGGATGCCCCGAGGTGACAGGGAGTCTCGTACTCTAAGATACGACGGATTGAGGTGAGTCTTACACTTTAAGATACCTCGGAAAGTAGATAAGCCTCACACTTTAGGGTGCCCCGAGGTGACGGGGAGTCTCGCACTTTAAGATACATTGGATTGAGGGGGAGTCTCACACGTTAAGATGCGTCAGAATGAGGATAAGCTTCACACTTTAGGAAGCCCCGGGGAGACAGGGAGTCTCGCAATCTAAGATACCTCGGATTGAGGGAGACTCTCACACTTTAAGATGCTTTGGATTGAGGGTGAGCCTCACACTTTACGATGCGTCGAGGGGATGTGTGCACCGCACAAAACGAAACCCAACCAATGTTTATATTCGTGTGATTTATCAACTCTCGCGGATCAGTCCCTTCGAGCTTTAAGGTCATCCCATAATTAAACACACTGAACAAATATTGTACGATATTGCTTTACAAAAGTTCTCGCTTTACTTTTCAACCAATAGGTTTGTACATTATTATATTAAGTATGTAGATACAAGAATTACACTAGATGAATTTTATTCTTTGGTTGTCGAAGTTGTTAAAAGATAATCGTTAGAGATTGATTACCATCTGTTATTGTAAATATCACGAATTAAACTGTATTTTTTTTCGATATTAAATTGCGAAATTCTCTTCGTGATACTAAAACCAGACTCGGGACTAAAGGGGTAGTAGTAGGATCCAGTTAAGTAATTTAAATTCAGATAGATATAAATTTGCATTTTTCATTATAAAATGCGCAGTGAGATAATATAACAATATATTTTGATATATACTGAGACAATTGACAAGACCATGGGACGACAAAGAGGAGTCTATACACATTTAGTCACATGGTCTTATAACTTTATTATCAGTGTACATAGATATTATATAGATCTAGGTAGATATTGATTAACATAATATTTATAATAAATCTGCGGAGACGCTAATACGTAAATAAAACGTTTCCTACATAAAAAATCTGTAACTACGTTAGTAGTAAGCAGTAACCATCAACATAGTCACAAATAAATAATCTGTAACTACGTTAGTAGTAAGCAGTAACCATCAACATCGTCACAAATAAATGATGACCTAATTAAAATCGTAAAACATTTCGATAGCTGAATAATATCGATGTTATTTAAAATTAAAACGATATGTTCGGTGGCGGCGAATTGACATTGTGGCGCCACCGTCCCCACCGTGACATCGTGTTGTACGATGGGCGTTGTGGCCCACAAATCACTGTATCTATAATACCTATATACTATATTATCACAGTTGAGAACGTAGGTATATGTACGGTAATAAACGTACGTAGGTTCTGGTCTTCATTGAGGTATCTAGAGGAACAAATTGTAGGTACCTACCTATTGATTTACCTTCCTTCTTAATAGTCTCTGCTTATTTGGCATTCTGTAAGATATTGAGTAAATATTTATCAGTATAAGATGATCCTGTTGTAAAACTATTAATAGCTGATCCTCTCCAAGATCGTACCTGATTCATAAATAACGACACTTTATTGGAATCAACAGGGTCAGGGAACACGTCAAACACGTATCTGTCTATGAATTTGTATGTCGGGTGTCACACGCTCAGTCTCGTCCATCAGTTTGGTCATGACCAGACTGACGACAATATATAACTGCCGAAAATTTTAAACATTTAAAAATCAGAATGCGGTTTCATTCCGTCAGTCTCAGTGGGTTAGACGGTCAGTCTGACATCAGTTTAACAAGACTGATAGACCAGTGACGGCAGATAGAGTTTCGTCATTACTAGACTGACAAAAATAAAAAATAAATTAAGTCAGTATGGGGCTTCAGTGCGTGTCTCTGTGAGTTAGACGGCCAGTCTGACATCAGTTTAACAAGAATGACGCCAAACTGAGCGGGTACCAACCGAATTTAAAATTCGAAACGAACATTGCAATTCAAAAAGGGCACTCGAATGAGTCGCATCGATTGCGCTTGATATCTGAGCCCCCGCGGCGGCATGTTTGTGCATCACTCTGCTTTAGTAACGACTAGCCAGGCACAAATAAACGGGGCTAACGCGTAACAGTATACATAGAAAACCCTCGCTGTTTGCCTTCGTGTGATTTATTGGCTTCGTCGGATTTGGAGACACGCACTAACAGTGCCTGGATACACGCGGTGTTGCGTTACGTGCGCCTGATAACGGTACGGATACGTTTGTTAGAAGTAATCGCATTTGTTGTTTAAATGGACTATGATTAATTAAATATAAATAAATATAAATATCGCCATACGAACACACCAAGTATACGGTCCCACATTAAACAACCCTTGTGTTATGGGTACCGTACAATGGACTCAGTATATAATACTTATATACATATTAAACATCCATGACTCGGGTACAAACATTCGTGCTCATCACACTAAGCTTGTCGCTACCAGGATTCGAACCCGGGACCCTCGGCGCAGAAAGCAGACTCACTACCACGCGCTAATCAGGCCGTCAAATTAAGTACTTAAAATTATGGCACAGCTCTGCTGTTAATATTAAAGAAAAATCGTGTTATTCTTTGATGTATAAGAAAGAGGCGGTAAATAGGTACACTCTTTTTTTATATTTCGTCCCACTGCTGGCCAAAGGTACCCATAACCCTCCATGCTTCTGTGTTATCGGCTGTCTCAGGCATTCATATAATATATTAAATACATATACACTTACTATTGGATAAATAAATATACTACCTTAACCTAACCTAACCTAACTAAGCATTGTGACGGCCATACAAAATAAACGATTACACTTTGACTTTGACTTTGATCTGATAGGGAGTCTGAGAATTTGCGTTTTTTTTTTTAAAACACGATGTACCAATATGAGAATATCTATGAGGTACAAAACCGGGAATCCAGCATTCTCGTTTCGATTGTTCGATGATCAAGCACATCGGTATAATGATGACCTTTCAATGCTTATCAGTTATCGGTCTTGAATTCAAGATCATCATACTTAGCATCGCCAAATGTAAGCTGCGCACAGGTGGAAACATTTAAGATCGCATTCTCTAGATATGATTGTAAAAAGCGCTCATCCTTACGATAAAAAATAACCTTATACTAGTTATTAAATAATCGTTAACTCGAATACCAAAAACGTACGTAATCATTTAAAAAATAAAGTTAATCTTGGTTCGATTGGCATTTAGAGCTCAGTATATTTCTGTTCGTCACGCATTTTCATGCAATCCTAATGTTTTTGCGTCTACATGAATGGGCAGATTTATATAAAATCACTAGCTGACCCGGCAAACGTTGTTTTGCCATATACATTATTTGTGCAAAATTTTATTTAAATCGGGTGTGTAGTTTAGGAGTCCATAGCGGATAAACACCGTGACACGTAATTTATATATATTAAGATATTGTCTGAGTGCAAGCGAATCTGTGCGGGTAAGGGCGGTTAGCCCTCATTAGAATCTCACCCCAACATAATTAAGAAGATCTCAAAGTCATTAAGCGTGATTTTCTCACTCTTGAAGCAAAATGTAACACTTAAAAGTGTTCAATTCAATTTAATTATTCTTCTATACATAGGTAACACACACTTACCACACACACACACACACACTTACTAGAGCTGGTACTTAAACAGTAGGTTTGTCTTCAATGCGTACAAATATAAGGTGATGAAAAAGCAACTAAGTTCGTCAAAGTGAAAATGAATGTATAATCAAACCGGATAAAATGGTCATTGTATAAGAAATAGTGTATACATTGTAAAGTCTGTATAAATCTTTTATCGGTATTGTATACAATTGTGTATAAATATTTTATAAAATGATTGTCGATTTATTACAATGTTTATTTTTTTAAACGTCCTTTCAACTATGACATCATTTCCCTGCGACATCTATATGGTCTAATAATATCAGTACTTTATAAGGTCTCGTGAGTCGCGGTCCGTGTTACAATGAAGAGGAGGGCACCCACTGTCATCTGCTTTCAACATAATTAAAATCACTTTAAATTATGCCACTAGACGGCCAACCCTGGCAGGGTTTTATTTTAAAAAGTGCTATTAGCATTAAATCTAGTTTCGCGGATGATTATGTCTCCCTCAGGCTCCAGGGCACATTAACTGCTCACAATTTTTGTGAATTATCGTTCGGGCGGTACACCCTCCGCCTTTTATAATGCGGTTGTACCCAAAATTTTGACTACTCAGAGTGTTCAGCTTGTAGTAGGCACTGTTGGAATTAAATAGCAGACCTTTTAACTTGGGAGATGTGTTTTTGGGCGTTATGTTTATATTTTTTTAAATATCAGTAGTTTTTAATAGGTATATAATTTGATTTGGACTATAATAAGCTTTGAACCTGCGCTTCTCTAGATCATTTGTAATTATTATGTAGTCAGAATTTCCATAAGTATATTTTTTTTTAAATCCGTTTAAGTGCCTCTTATCAAGATTCTGTCTTCACGGATTGATTAAAACGCGCTAAGAAGCGTAGTTCAAGGGTTAGTACACCCTTTCTGAACCATGCTGTATTTCTATACATGCGCTGAATGTTTTCCACTGCAGGGCGTAGACTTCCTAACATCACTGTCATCCGTCACACGTTTAGGTAGAGACATAAGTCTTTCTATAAATTTAATTAGGAACCAACAAAAGGTGAAAATAATAATTACATCTCGGTAGGTACCTACATAGAAGCTATTTTCTACTCACCTGTCTTAATTTAATGCATTTGTTGAGTCCGCTTCTGATGATTTAATCAACAAATGCATTATATTAAAAAAAATCACCTACCTACTTCGTTTCATGTTGTATACCTGCATGTACTAACTTAGTTTTTGTAATTTACAGAAGCCAACTCGATTAATGTATTTTAATCGTAATACATTTTGTTTTTAATTAAAAGAAGCTGATAAAACCACTCGCGGCAGTGCCACCTACACACAGTGTACAGAAGTACAATCGGAACATAAAGTTCGCTCAGAACACGCTTATCAGTACAATCGGAGCCAAAGTATCGGAAAGAAAAACAATCGTCCGGGGGTAGGATTCTTTTAATTTATCCATCGCAGTTTTAAATCGGTGTTAAGATTCAGCATTCGTAACGTTTTTTCAATTATCGGCGTCGATCTCTACGCGGCTTTACGATAGCTACCGAGTCCCGAACACGCCAAGTCTTGGCCCCCTTAAAGGGAAAAAAAGTCCACTTAAACTTACGCTTCGGCTGCGTCTCGAACACGGACCAGTCAATGAGTCCGGTCCCGTTTACAAAAAGGTAAAATTAAATTGTTTTTCTTTGAATGAAAGGTTGTATTTAATTTCATTGTCGTTTAATATTCATACGTATGTCTTGTATGGCGATAAAAATATATTACTTGGGTAGTGGAGAGTTTTATTTGCACCTTTAGTGGTACATGCGAGTATGCAGGCACTCTGTACGTAGGATATAGTGATCAACACTGAAGGATGTCCACATTATGATAACTAAGTAAAACAAACACATACATTTCTTTAGATATCAATGAATGGATTTGAATGATAAACTAATATTTCGTATCCAGGTCTTACCCGTCTCTCTTAGTTGGCCCATAAATAAAAGTTTCTCAATAGCCCACGCGAAAGTCGCTGAATCATCTTTAATTATGAGCATTAAAATTGCACACAACTGCCACAATGTATTTTTTTTTTTAAATTTGTAATAACATATTTTTAATAAATCTGTGGGCTTCGAAGTGGCCAAGTTGATTGATAGGACTAAGCACAGAATAAATCTCTCGTTTTACGAGATGAAACGATAAGAACTCGAGACGCTGGTCCTGCTTGAAACAATAAAGTTATATGTTCGTGAGAGTAAAATATAATAAATAGCCTTTAGGTGACACGTTTTCTCCAGTTGCATTCATTTCTTAAGTCACATTGTTAATGTGAATACATTTCAAATAAGCACTCTATACTCGTAAGTTATTCATAAACTCGTGCATCAGACGTTCAGCGATCCCGTTGTAAGCGAATACAAAATAGTCATAAAATTACCATCAAAACAATCATACGAATAAAATTCAAAGTGTTAAAACTCTGTATCTGATGCATCTCAAACTGTCTGTAAAATGGAAAATAAAAAAAAAACCACATCATACATATTCATAGCATACAAAACCGAAACTACGATCTAAATAGCAATTAAACAACTAAATGATCCGATATTATCGTATTATTTCAAACCGCGGCCCACAATGAGGCAATAAAAACTGTGCCTTCTCCTCGTATAAACATAAATATGAGTAGTAAACGTGACCACGCTCCGCTCGCTTTATACCGAGCACTATCTATAATTAAACAATGGGGCTGACCCAGCCCCCGTAACATCCCAACAGCGACATTTAACACATTCAGATAATCTCGGTAAATCGCCATAATCTCGACTCGGGACGAAACTTAATTCAATTCCACGTTAATTCACTTATTTGAAAACGAGAGCAGCGCGACACAGGGCTATCAGGGCGGGCCCCCGGGCATTAGAGCCTAGTGGATGAAAAGGATAATCTTTTTACGAATAAATCACGATATGAGAGCCCCGGCTATGCGACACGTGAAAACGTTATTTTGATTGCTTTATTAATTAACGTAATACTGTTTTAGTTTATTAGTTAGTACATTACTTTTGTTAGTGGTCTGATACTTAGTAATACCTACTATTTGTTATTGTCTAGGTCCAAATTGTTATATAGCTTGTTTATTAAGATGACCACCCTTCACAGATGACATCTCTTGGGCGAGACAGCGTGAATGTTGGTTCATGAAGGCATAGCTTGACAACTGTGAAAATCCTATATTTCTCCGAACAAAACGTAGACATCCTATCACATCAGCCTACCCAATAGAATATGCGTGTAGGAAGGTGATAAAAAACTATATTAATGGAAGAGTAAATCACATATTGGCTTCTATTAGTTAAGTACAAGTCCTTAATATGTCAAATATTCCGTGGCAAATTGGTCAGGGAAATCATTCACAGCGATCATTCATCTTAGATCTACCGCGATATCGAGAGTAAACTGCGTAGGCGGCGGCGGCCGCGCGTTTATCACTGGCATCTATTATGTGTCATTCAGATTTTTAGTTAACTCAAATATTACACAAAATGTATTTTTTTTTTAAACTCACAGGTGAATTATTATCGATACTTAATTCGGTAGCTAATGCCGGATAATAATTGTATGCAGTTGTGCACACAATGATAGATCTCATTATTTAAATCATTACGACAGATAGTAGGCAAGAAGTTGGGGCGCAGTGTCGCCGTGTATTTTTAGGTTACGTCAGGCCAGCGCGCTGCGCGCCGCGCGGGCGCAGCTATGTCGCCGGCCGCCGCAAACGCCGCGTGACATTAACAAATTACATCGGCTGTCAACTTTTTGAAACAATATACCAGTTGGCGTTTAACTTATCTCGGAACTTTTCGTCTCGTGTAGATAAAATGTTGTAATACTAAAATGTCATTATGGTCGGCCGAGAGGCCAGTACCCGTAAGTCACACAGAAGATAATATTTCATTGGGTGCGCGGGCGCGGCGGCCGCTCCACCGACGCTATCGGTTCAGTTAGTATCGCAGTTACCGAAGCGATTTGTTATGTTATCTCCGTTACTTTGTTCGAGGTTGATAGGTCAACTGTAAGGTATCGTTCACCAAATCTACTAGAATGTAGGTAACTCGCAATGAAAACACAATTCTATGGTTTGGATGCGACCATAAAATCCCGTTAATTATTACTCACTAGTAATTTATAATATGATCGCGAGCAGATTATAAAATGAAAATGTATCGAATGTTAAATGTTTTATTTATAAAAGGTAGAACAAAATAAAATGGCTTGAAGCAACGGGTTATTTCGACATAATCAGGTGTTTACACATGCGACCAGCGGTGGAACATAATTAGCCGACATTCAAGATAGCGAATTGTTAATTAGAAGCCCACCTGCTACCACTAAGCACTTCGCGAACTGTATCCAACTTAACGCACACGCACAAACAAACTGCCATTTAAATACATACACACATGCTCTCACCATTGTGTGCACACACGAATTTCTCCATTGTAGGGAAATTATCAACAAGAGATTAGTCATGGAATTTAAAATATCAACATTGTACCAGCAGTTTGGTTTGACGTGTATAATTTTGAATCGGATTAAAGTTTACCAATCTGACAGAAGTGTAGGTACGATAGCATCGCGGACATCCCGACTTAACAGTAACATATTGCCTCTTTAGACAAACGGCGCGAGCCCACGTTCTTTGACAATCGGTGGGCCCCGACTTAAAAAACTAATCACACGACGTTTTTTATTACTCTTCGGGAGTGTGGCTAGAAGTGATTTGTCCAGGGCAATCTATCATTCAAGCACTATGGGAATAATTAGTGTCAGCGGACGCATCCGGGCGGCGGGCGAGCCAACAATGAGCCGTGTGACGCACCATTCAAACAAACCATTAATAATTTTGAACGCTAGTTTTTCTAAGACAGATTCACTCTTGTAAATAAATGGTACAGCGGATTCTTAACTACCTACTTACGGAGACATTTTTTGTCGAGCGCGCCGTTAGCGGTTCATGCCGCCGCCGCGGTTGAGAAACTGTGGCTTGAGCACAACCTTTTTACGTAGCGTCACTTTAGTGTAAGCGTGCTCCCTCCTGCTCACATCACAGGTTTCATGAGTATGAATATGACAGTGACAGCATGCTTTCTCGATTATGTTACGATTACGTTAGGAACTCCTGCTAGGCACACTGATGTGCTCGCGGCGGACTATGACTCGCATTGAAAAGGCACAACACCTCGTTATGCGTCGTCTCCGGCTACTTAGTCAATGCGCGAAAGTTTAATGTTTCCGAGTGATTAAAAGACTTAACGCTCGGGCCACGTAGCCACGACGGTTCCGATGCTTTTGTTTGTATACGAGAAAAATATTTAAAAATTGTTGAGGCAACTCGAGCGGTCACGGTCGCACACCGCGTTTTGAAGGAACCGAACCTGTGTGAACGACCTTTGTTCGGTTCCAAGATATGTTTTAATACGCATTTTAATAAAGCTCGTATTGTTTAAGTTATGCTGGAATACATTAGGCCTGTCGTCAGAAGTGGCCGATGCGTTTATTTATAAATGTAATTAACACAAGAATTGTTATCAGATTGTGTAGTGTACTTTCTACAATGAGAGCGTGGTATTACTGTAGTTTTACCATTGTCATAGGTATGTATCTATGAAGACTAGCCTCCAAATTTATGGCTGTTTTAATCAATTTGTAACGGCAATACAAAGCATAACTATTTTAGAACAAAATATGAAAATTAATCAAAACTGTATAAATTTAAGGGTACTTAAGTATATAATACCTACTTGACGTGTAAATACTAAACACCGAGTTCCTCAATAGTATTAATCTGGACATTTAATTAACCTTTAATCATAAAGGTACACTTAGGTAATTTTTAAAATTTATTATTTTAATAAATTAATATTCTATTGGCTTACAAAAATACATACCTACTTGACAGCAGAATATTTAAACTTAAACATTAGTTACACTAGATTTACTAACGAGCCATGGATTTCTTACTAATAGTGAAAACCTAGAATTAGACTGTTCGATGGCTCTACCTTATCCCATGGCAATAGACAAAATACTCTGCGAACTACTTAAGTACAGAGAGAAACTACAAGCAAATACTGCAACTTAATTTTTACTAAAGGTACCTACCTACTTAATTCTGTAAAATTATAATTGAGCGTAACTATAACAGTATACTTGTCGAGGACAATGGCTTGAAACTCAAGTCTCAAGTCCGAGTTTCCGAAGTGGAAAATGGCATGTAGTCATAGCCACTGGGACACGGTTTTGTATAGCAAATAAAATTAACAAGCTTCTGTTCACACGTCATTTAACCGGGACAAAAAAAATACAAGTCTAAATACGTTTATACAGCATAACAATTTATGTTAATTAAATTGGTTGGCACTGATCAAGTAACAGTTGGTGTGTGCGGACATGAATTCCGTACAAATAATAAATACTCTTTGATGGAATAGCAGAAATGAAAATAGGTACGCTATTCTCGTAGGGAACTTTATATCCGTTTTGACCTGTATATCCTAGGGGGTGGTGTGATATTCGGATAGTACTTTTCTGTGACACTTTGCATAATGGTAGCTTGTAGGCTCGGTCAATGTTGAGAACATTTTTATATCCTGAGATCGAAGTTTCTAACATATTATACAAGATACTCTATGGATGAAATAATTCATACTATCTAAGCTAACTAAACCGTAGGAAAAATAGGGTTAAAAATTAAATAGCTTTTAAAAAAATAGTACCTATTTATTTAAGTTCGGTAGGTACTTTGATATTCATGTGTGTGATATACTTGGTGTTTATTTGAATTAGCTTCTTGGTTAAACTTGTATGCTTGGCACCGACACTTTGCCGAGATGATATAATGCGATAATACATTTCACATTCACAGCAACAAATGTAAGATAATAGGTATACTTTTTTAATCTTATTTCATTTTGAGCAGTGAACCCCAAATTTTGAATATAAACTAAAACAATGGCGATTAACCTCATCTTAGATATTTTCTGAATGAGCCTTCACTCTGTGTAATAAAGAACTCGTTCATAATTAGCGCTGTATATTAAATATAATGACCAAAACGTGATAATAAGGAAGTAATGTAAGCAAGATCGTTATAATAAAAATAGAGATTTCTTTATGTGTGTACAACTAAATGAGTGAGCTTCGTATTAATTACTTTACAGCAGCTGTTATCGTGTATGAAATACAGCTAGGTTTACGGTAGAAAGAGGATTTTGTATGTAACTGGGGTGTGCACATGAAATATTTAATGGCGGTACCTAGATCGACTTCGCAGCCTAGCCTAATACGAAACCGGAGCTTATTATTTTTTTATGTCATCCGACGAACACACCAACTACAGTGTCACACTAAGCAATGCTTGTATTATGAGTAGTATACAAAGGACTGAGGGCGAACTCAGTATATAATACTTATATAGATATTAAATATTCATCACTCGGGTACAAACACTGATGCTCATCGTAAGAAGCTTGTCCCTACCATGATACGATCCTGGGACTACCAGCTGCGCTAATCAAGCACAACCTTTCTACGTACCGATTCGGTAAAATTACGTCTTTCATCCCTCTCACACCGCTGATTTAATAAATAAGTATGACACTTGCAGCATGTTTTCTCGATGACGTAACGATTGCATTAGAAGTTCCTGCTTGCCCTACAGGTCGTCTAAAGTCTTTATCTTACCTGGATTAACACAGTCAGCCCTGTAGGCAGAGATGCACTGTAATGCAGCAAATACCTTGCCCTATATGTTCCGCAAAGTATTTCTACCGGTCATAGGAGGCGAGTCTATGGCCATTGTACTGGTCACACTGAGCCTCAACGTGAAGAGATTTTTTTCAAGCCATAGCTGATCACATAGTTTGCCTTTAACCGTACAGCAAGTGATCATTATTCGCACATATAATCAGAAAATCCCGGAGGTGCCAGCTTGAGCTTGAACCCGCATGCCTTGTTTATAAAACGGTAATTTAACCAACTTAGCTATGACTGCTTCAATAATAACTACGCTACATTAAGAGCAGCAATTTATCAATGGCTCTTTCCACAACTTCCTATAGCGTTCCTGGAAAGATACCTATGTTTTTATACTTCAAACCGAGCAACCGCAGGAAATAACACACTATAGCGAATTCGATTCATGTGATCAATACAAACAACGTCGCAACGCCGCCGTCTAGATGGTTTAATATGAAAATGTTATTCCTTCTTTGAAAGCGAATATCAAAGCGACGGAATCCGGGCAGATTTTTCGGTATCATTGGCGCGATTACACAGAAGCTGCGACACCGCTGACAGATTTAACGAGTCGGCCAAACAACGCCCTCACAGAAGATATCTTTCACCTGAATATTTAGCTCTTTGAGAAAAAATAAATCTTTCCGTTTCTCGGAATAACAACAGTGTCAAGTCAAGCTTCAGAACAAAGATTATATTTGTCATCGAGGATAGTATTAAGCTCGTTTACGGGGTGTCGCGGACGCGGTAAACGATTTAGTCGGAATAGCCGCGGGCTCCCACACATGGAACAGATGTTTTGTCATCACATCACCTTCTCGCTACAAACGGTCTCTTTTAGCTTCGACAATTCGAAAATAAACGAAAAAAAACTATAGCCACTCTCAGAAGACGCCCGGCCACTATTTATAGAGCTGTCATCTCAGCTTAAAGACCTAATGAGGCGTTTCTAATATCGTATGGTAGTTATCATTCGGTTCCTCTGTTTGTTCACGTAATTACCTTACGCGGGTCGGGTCCGTCAACTCGAGCATTTAATTTACTTGCGCTTCGCGTTCCAGACGTGTAGCATGCCTCGTTCAATGAATCAAGCTTAATCAGAAGTTGGAATACCTACTTAGGGTCAAGGTATTGAAGATTCGTTTTCCAGCGGAGCTCGGTGAAACGCGAACGCTATCAAGAGCATAAATGGCAGAGCGGTCGGCAGCTCCCGCCCGCGCCAGCGCGCAATGTTCCGGCGTAAGTCCTCGCCACCTGTCCGTTCACACTCGACCTCCGGACTTTTTAGGTATTGTCGATGCAAAGTTTCTCGTTAATATGCAAATTAAGACTTATCTGCACAGAGGACGCGGGATTTAGGGTTACTTTCAAATAACGCAAAAAGCGCCGCTAAATGAAAATTGAAACTTCACGCCCTGATTCTATGCAGACCCGTTTAAAGATTTAGCATAATTACGAGATTATATTTTTGTTGTATATGTTGAACGTGGTATACATATTTTAACATACGATTACGCGTGAAATTTGTGGCGCACATAATGTAGCTAACGAACTAAAAATTTTAATAATGTGTTACAGTGCTTAGTTAATTCAAGCAAACTATAAAGTAAGACGTAAAACGGTTACTGCCAGCATAAGTTAATTATGGAAACAACTATTCTTTTACTAAGTATGGGTACCTGGCGCATCTTGAAACAGATACGTTATTGTTGCTACTTACTTAATTGGGTGAGTATGAGTCTGGATACATTTATTTATTTGAGTTTTATTAATAGGTATCTCAGTATAGTGAGGTGAATTTATACAGAATGATTAAGAAAAAGTATAATACGCCTTGAACTTGCGCTTCTTTTGAACATTTTAATCACTGTTTAAAGTTTGAATTTCGATTGCCATTTTAAAAAAATAATGTTGCTACCAATAAAATGTCAATTGTGATTATTTGTGAACAAATTAAAAAAAAATATTGAGACATAGAAAATCTGACTAATACCATGCCATGGTAGCAAATGCACTCAAGAAGTGCAGTTTCAAGGCTTAGTATATCCTTACTGAATCACTCTGTATATTTGGATACACGCTGGCTGCAAAAGAAAGCGTTAAATTTGCTTTTCAAAGATATTGAGAGCAAACAAACCAATAAATCACAGTTCTAGAACGTGTAGTATGTGACCAAATGTTGGTCACAACTGCGAGGCTGCAGCGAATTACCGCTTGACCAGAAAGACCCAGCACCGCGGCTATGAAGTGTCACCAGCCAATTAATTGCCATGCGTGCTGAAAGAGATACATCACGAGCACTTGTGAGGATTCCCTGTTGCCAATACCGAGAGGATTGTCGTTCATATTTACGTCATTGTTTCCAGCTTTTCATATAGCAAAGTACATAGTGATACTGCGAATACACTCCGAATAATTTAACGTGAACAAAGGCAAGCTGACGAACACACTTCCAATGCTACTATTATATCTAGTTATGCTGCTTATACTTCTACTCCTACAGGTTTATTCAGAAAGGGTATACTAACCCTTGATGCTGGATTTCTTTAGCGCATTTGTAAACACTATGTAAAGTCAGAATGTCAATGTCGAAATAGTGTTTCCAACAAAATGACAATTTTATTTTTTATCGAACAAATGTTTTTTTTTAAGTTGACAGATCCAAATTCTAACTTCAAATAATGATTCCAGGGTTATGTACCCTGCAACCAACCAACAAAATGTCAATTGTGGTGATTGTGCCATGATATGGTAAGAAATGCGCGCTAAGAGAAGCGCAGTTTTAAGGCTTAGTATACCCTTTCTGAATCACCTGTATATACTTCCTACAAAAAGGTACTACTAATTCTACGTATGCTCTAAGTAACACGTGTGTGTAGCTAGATTTGTGTCTTGCTAGGTATGTCATTATAATGGTGCAAATGTTAATTGGATCTTTAACATAAGATTTCCTAAATGCTTGCTAGCGATGTAAAGAGACTGATGTGGTTCTTGTAAGACATCAAATAGCTAGTATTCTGTACGTCATTTTACACACAAAACGTCGCACTTAAGCAAAAAATATAATGAACACACAAAGGGCTCTCGCATAATGGTCAATCGCCTAATTGTCTCAATAATTGCGTACAAATGAAGTTGTATTTGAAGATTGAAGAAACACAATCGTGTGTTTTAATTCATGAGCGGCCCGATTATGCAAACAGGCTGCCCAACGTTGATTGAAGTCTCGAATTAATTTATTTTGTCAATAAAACCTATGTAAAAACGCTAACAATTGTTTATTTGAAATTCCAACAAAATAACATTTAGTCGGTATGACAAAACCAGCGCGAGACAGGCTTGTTGGCGGAATACTAATATGGCTTAAAGAAGAAATAAAGAATCGCATAATGTTGTGTCGTATTTGTAATATGGACATCGATAAATCATAGGGAACGGACCACAATCGTTCCGATGACATGGTATGCCCACAAAAAATAATACAAGCCCTCATTCAGATGCCCCGTGGAATTGGGTGGGACCTTAGTTCAATTGTAGGGCTGCACTGCACTCAAAAACGTACTTCTTAGTTTAAGAATTTAAATTTTAATATGTACTTTACAAGTACCAAAGAGATCCGTGTTTTAGAAGTGATAATATTTTTTTTTTTAAAGAAGTGGAAATTATCTTTATTATTAACAATTAGAAAGAAAATAACTTAAATATTTACAAACTAATATATAACTAACTAATATTATATCCACAAGTATGTGTTCATCTGCCTATTGCTTTTCGTATTTTAACTAAGATATAAGAATCAAATAAGTGCGTCATTTAATGTTAGAAATAAATGGCGAAGTCAATTTTTTTTTTTAATTTTATATATAGAATTTTCCATGTACTTAGCGGTAATTATTATACCTACATGATATTATATTACATTAATTATATATAGAAAGCAACTCTTAACATGTTGTTTGACGACACGGAACCGCGGTTCAGATTTATTTCCCTGAAGTAGCCATTTAATTAGCACAGCATTATGTAGTTACTTACATTTTGAAAGTAAAATAAAGTTCAAATTACAAACTCGTCAATATAATACGTCGTAACGTTATAATATATTTGCCAACCTTGGCTAAACAGAAATCAGATACGAACAAAAGACAATTTTATATTGGATGATAATATTATGAAGAGTAGTCCCCTAATTTATTTATCTATTGTATTAGCGGTTACCATGGAAACATCGACATTGCGACAAGCTTCACTAAATAATAATTTGATATAACCGGGTGGTAAAGAAATCTGTTTTTTTTTGTTTAAATAAAATATGGTATTATTACTCACTCATAAAAAAAGTAAAAGGGCATTCATTGAGAACCGGCGATGTATTATGGTAGCATGTTACTATAGTAGTATTAGATGCCTCATCAAGCAAGGAATCTGTTTACGTCATTTTTTAATATAAGTACGTGTCTAGTCTACTACTTATACATTACTTTATTTATCTATTTAGGTTTGCCAACAGAGATTTCAATGCTACAAAAAATAAAATAAAAGTAATGTAGAAAAAATAGAAGTCATCTTATAGTAACTGTAATGATAGGCAACTCTATCATGTGCCACAAATATTATGGAAGTTGGGACGTAAGTAAAAAAGGGACAAAAATTTACAGTAAACCACGGTAAGTAAACAACAAATGTGTTATTATATATTTAAAAAAAATATAATTAACAACTTAAGAACTGTTGTGAAAATGTTAGAAACTTTAGGTATATTGGCTTTTAATTTAAAGTATGAATCGTGAAATATGTTACAAAAATAGTTAGTAAAATATTTAAACAGATGAACCACTAAGCTAGATAGGTCATGTCGATGCACAAAATAATTGTGTAAATGTGTAAATAATTGTGTAATTTTTTTATGTCTAATAATTTGATTTATTTGGAATGTTATCTTAATAACCTACTGTAGACCCTGTTAACATATTTTACACTATTATTGTTACACCTTATATAGACAGAAAAGTTGAGGAATAGGGGAGTGTTTACCAATATTAATATTGCCAAAAAAACAGTCGATTTAATCAGATATACTTAATAAATACTAATTAAATAAAAATACTTAATCAATTTAACATATAAGTTTATTCGGGTAGGCTCATTTTCACCTAGGTTAATTTGGCAACAAGACATATAAAAGATACAACCAATAGAACACTAATTCTGTCTCGCATGGCTTACTTACCTAAATTATATTTATCCACGTGGGAGAAAGGTTTAAACGTATTTTTAAAGTATGCATACATTCCCTTGACGATCCCGACTCATTGTTTGTGACCAAAGAAAGAGCAAAACACCAACCAAGATGGAGATGTCCAATATTTTAGATGGCATAGCAGTCGCCGCTACGAAATCGGAATTCCTGCCTCAAGGATTCTCGACGGAATCGATGGGTATAACCGTTCGTAAAATCATACCGCTAAAGTATATATTCGAATGCAGAATACTTTGTACAGTGAGACTGTATCGCGTCGTTCGAACAACGCTTTAGTAACCAGGTATGCAATAGATAACCATGTTTTATGCTAATCCTATAAACAGAAACATAACTTACAAATTTTCGAGAGCCTTCGTAAACGTTCAGTTGTATCACTAGGGAATCAGCTATAATGGCGGTCACCTCGACCGAGTGCGCTCGGAATTATGAGCAATCAACCCGTAGATTGTTATATTGACTTTTGCCCGTCATCGGCTATTAAGATTTCTTTGTTATAGAAACATGTTGGACTATTTACACAACACGCTGCTCTCAGAGTGCCTTTGTAAAAATATCTTTGCCTTTTTTTAATTTCGGTGTGTGCCCTTTGTATGGGTTTTGAACGTACGTATTTAAATACCGATCGAGTGATCGAAAATTTCCATATATTTACCAGTAAGCTTGTTTCCACTAGAGGCGCTGCTGAGAAATGTATCAATTCAATCGTTCGTTCGACCGGTATTCGATGCTGTCAAAACTCACACTATGCCCCCGGTGTATCGCTCTCATGACTTTGAATGAAACCCTCGAGTCATAGCGATGTGACGTTAGAATTTGCTTTTTAACTTATTGAACCGTTTCGATAGCTTTATTATGGAGGCCGAATGACGGTGATATAGACTGGTCAAATGTACAACAAAGCGGGTACCTCGAGGTGACAATGACGCGTGATTGGCTGCGTGAGAGTTTATGTAATTGAGTTATGAACTTTAAATACTCGGCTCTGAGTCACTGTTCAAAAATGTTGATTGGCTTTGGAAAATTCCGAGTACATTTCAACAGATCTCATACACTTGAGGATCGACCCTGTTCGGTCTAGTATTGGCGATGCGTGGCAGGAAGGTACGTTTTGTTATGTCTAGTTGGCTGTGAGTCATTATGCGACCGGGAACAGCTTATAATCCTAACAAACCCACGTATCCTAGTCTTGTTTGTCGATAACTATTACTGTTCGTACGCCTCCTTCGGTGTTAAGATTGCTGCGTTTACGTAACTATGGTAACAGGGCCCGAAGTCTGCTAAGACACCCTTTTTGGGGTCGAGTCACCTTCGTCCGTAGGAGAATTAAGTACCCTCGAGATACCCTACACGTGACCCTGGGTGGTGCCAACCAGGTGACAACTCTACTGGTGGTAGGCTTCGGCCGTGGCTAGTCACCACCCACTGAACAAAGCCATGTCGCCAAGCGGCCTAGCCGTGTTCCGGCATGATGTTCGGTGTTGCCATTCATGGATGACGGGTCAGATCAGTTGCGCTGCATGTGCCTAGTGAATGTAGCGTCTCTATCTACTGCCGCCTTCCTACCTAGGCAAGTATGCTCCATCGTAGATCTCATCGTCACTTACCATCAGGTGAGATCGAGATCAAATACTTGCCTATAATGTAATAAAAAAAAAAAAAAAAAAAAAAAGACAATCGATTCATAATCGAACATAAACCGCATAGTAACTGTCAGATATCATATCTGTCAAAAGTGACAGTTACTATGCAGTTGCTGTTCGATTATGAATCGATTGTCTTAGCAGACTTGGGGCCCTGGATGGTATATTTTTACTATTACGAGGATTTTTGAAGACGGCTACCTACATACTTGTCGCCATATTGGAATTACTTCTAATGAACAGCGGGATGCCTGATAAACCTAAAATGTTAATTTATATTTGCATGTTGATTAAAATTCTAATTTATTTTTTTAATAATATCTTCCAACGTATTCCTATTTGGCAAATGTGTAGGATGAAAGCTTAGACTTTTTTATCCTCTCTCTCTTATACTTTTATCATTCACCGCTATTGAGTTGATCATTGTATTAGCCCTATGCTATTGGGTGAAGTGTCAGCCATCTTCGATAGATATCAGATTACATGAGTAAGTAGTTATGTCACTTTTCTATAAATTTTCTGCAGCTTGATGTGAGGTGATGTAGTAGGTGGGTGCCTCGTGTAACTTACATAAATCCTATGGCTTAATTCGTGTTATTTTACATTTTACAAACTCTTTACGGTCGATTATAAACACTTGATAACTTTCATTCCAACTTATGATAAGTAAATCGTTAAGATTTAATTAAAGTATACGTGAATGTGATATTGATTTGAATGAACATCAGCATCATGGAATGAGACGATACGTTTTTGTGATAGCCAAGCCAAATAGCAGTGATAGCCAAGATGGTAGAACGCTTGCCTCGGTAACGAGGATCGCAGGTTCAAAACCTGGCTCGCACCTCTGGGATTTCTGGATTTCATGTGCGAATCTCATTTTCAACCATGATTATCACTTGCTAAACGGTGAAGGAAAACATCGCGAGGAAACCTGCACGTCTAAGAGAAACCCTCGAAAGACGTGTGAAGTCCGCCAACCCGCACTGGGCCAGCGTGGGGGACTATGGCCTAATCTCCCTCGCATTGAGGGGTGGCCCGTAACCAACAGTGGAACATTAAAAGGGCTGGTATTATTATCAGTACTATACGCGAATGTGCAATTTATTCGAATGAACATCAGCATCATAGAATGAGACGTTATATTTTTGTGACATGTATGTACTACTACGGGTAACTATAGGCACACATACATATATTTAAAACATGTAGAGCCTCTTAAGATAATTTAATTAGATCAATGGCTGATGCTTTACTTTTCAAACGTAAAGACTTAATGATGGTTTGTCTCTAGGTAGGTAGAGATTGTATTCATGAATAGCTCGCACGAGACAGGAAATATGACTAATGTATCTGTGTTCTGTCGTCATCACCGAACGTCACGTACAGTGCATTTGCATGCACACTCTACCTGAATATCTAAATACCTGAAAGCTTTTTAATAACCATTTATTGACATCGAGCGAGATTGATGGCGTAATACGTCATTGAATCGGGGCCGCTGTTGATGCATCCACACTCACTGTCACCCAGCCCGTGTCCAGCCATGGCTCGGCCACAAATGAAATCTACAACCTCCAACTTGGTCTCCATAAAACCGATTGGATTAACCCCAACTTTCCCATGAGTTCCATTATACTGTCATAACGCCGCCATGGTCCGCCACGATTTGTTTATTTATATTGTATTCGCCTTTCATCTAGTTATACGTGAGTAAACAACGAATATACGCGACATATCAGCCGGTTGTGGCGGCACCCCGGACACGACCACATCAAAGCACTTACTCCACTTTTATATATGATTTATGCGTATTTTGTTAGGTTTACCCCAATTACGTTCGTGAAAATTTGTGCACAGTTCATAATAAAGTGTTTAGCGCTGAAAACCTTTGATGTCTAATTAGGTGGATGGCGCGCTGAGGTGTCATAATATATATATCTATAACTAAGAGTCTGTTGGTAATTGGTGATTGATTTATCGTAACACTATGAATAACTGCGGGCCGAGGCACCAGTAATAAGATACACTGTATATTTGGATTTATGAAGCGCTGCTCTGTTTCAATTCTATGTTCAAGCTTTATGTTATTATTATAACTAATCTAACCCTCAAGTTTATTGAAAGTTATAATGGATTATAAAGCCATTATAACGCACTTTTTCCTCTGAAAAGTTCGTTATTTGCAAGTAATCTCAACTTAAAAATATCGTTGTTATAATTATCACTTCCTAACGTCTCGTGTTTATACTGGACTCACTAACATGATTGGGAATGGTCTGCATTAACTCAGTGACCCTGCTTTCTGTGCTGAGGGTCCTGGTAGTAACAACCCTGTCTAATGAGCACGAATGTTTGTACCCGATTTATGGGTGTTTAATATCTTTATAAAAGTATTATATACTGAGTTCGCCCTGAGTCTATTGTACGGTAGCCATAATACAAGCGTTGCTTAGTGTGGGACCGTATAGTTGGTGTGTTCGTCTGGCAACAAAAAAAGAAAGTTTGCAAATCTATAGTCAGCTTATAAGCGTTATACGGAAAAGTTAAATAGGGATCGTACGATGTACAATCTTACTATACATAACGGATTTTTTAAAAACTAAGTAGGTGCTTACCTACTTAAAATCATTAGCACACTCATTAGTCATTAGGAATGGGTGACTTAAAAAAATATACTTTGTCGATATTATAATACCGCATCCTGATTTTATCGTATTTAGCTACAGGTACACATATTATACTTAAGGTTACTTCTACATATTTTGCACGAATCAGTACCTGCAAGTTGTTCAGCTTATTTCTTTATTTGGAACTAGCTATCCCGGCGAACTTCGTATGACTTCAGAGTCAAATCTATGATTTTTTGGCAAGTTTTAATAGTCATACTGCTATTCAGGGTAGAGACTAATTTAAAAATTAAAGATCATAAACATTGGCCTACCCGTTATTGAGTTATAAATGGTGTAACTAACATAACTTTGTTTTGAATATATAGATTTAAAATTAAGTAATAAAATCTATTCAATAACTATATCTAGCATTTTCTTGCGAACTCCATAAACAAAGATTAGTATCTAATATAATGATATTCATATACAGAGTGTCGGCTTCGTAACGAAAATTGATACCATGGATTCAATTCATGATTCTGAACACCACAGAGTTGGAATTGTTCGCCGATATTTTCATAAATTATTGGCTTTTTTCAGTATTTTAATCATAATAGAAGTCTATACCAATGCGATCTTTAATTAAAAAAAAAAAAACATAATTACTAATTAAGACTTAAAACTGCAATGTAAATTAAAACTCGATACGCTAAAGCGCGCTCGTCACTCGCACGCCCCTGGTATAGCGCAGAGCGTTGAGTTACGATCGCGTTGTTAACGATATGTGTGTAATTCCTATATTTGTAAATAACTGTGAACATAGAAACCCAGATATTACTTCTGGGCTTTTATAAATGCGGATTTGGGGCGGTATCTGGCCACAGATGTATGAACTTAATCTAAGCGTTTCTATAAGTATTTCAAGCAATTCTCGGTGAGCAATCTGTTTGTGAAATTAACATTACTTTAAAAAGTTACTTTAATATTTAAATACCCAGTAATTATGAATAAAGTATTGGTATATGTACTTACTTACTGGTCATGCGGCTTGGTATCCGCGGCTATGTATGTGTGGTCGTTGACTTAGAAATTTCTATGCAGATAGCGTGTTGTAAGATTTAAAATAGTTTATGTGCCTTAAAACTCAATCACTAAGATGAGACATTGAAGATAAAACGGCCACTGATTGACCTACATCTCTACCATATGCGCTAACTATATTAAATCAATAGCCCCAACCATTTCCATTCTGTACTAAATTCGATCATATATACCTACATATAAGGTGTAACAATAATAGATTGAACTAATTTAATAGGACCCTCAGTAGGTTATAAAGGTCACATTACCGTAGGAAAATAATAAATTAACTAAAATTTGAAAAACAGCAATACATACTAAGTGCGCGGCGAAATAGTACTGGCTTGCTTGATTAGAGAAAAAAAACATACACTGATTACACATGTATTTCAGGCATAAACGTGATCGGTATGACCTACTTGTTAAACCATTAACATATTTTACACTATTATTGTTACACCTTGTATATTATATAATATTCAATGCGCTACTTTTTTCTACCCGTTTTATAGGCTGGGTAACTGGCTTACTTCACCTGTTATCTTCTTGGTTACCCTGATGATTATCAGACTCTACCTAAAATTCGCAACCCTCAAATCGACGCCTTATGGCTCAAAACAGCTCAAACATAATCTCGTTATTTGTCGCCGATCATGATCCGCCCCAAGCTCTTTGGACGACTCTATTTTAATCACCATACCTGTGAATGACGTGATAGTCGAATGCTTCACACTCACAGGATTCGCGACCTTTTGCTCTCAGATTGTAGGTTTGGAATTGAAGTGGAACATAATAATGTTATAATTCAAAACAACAAAGTATTTCTGTATTAAATTTTATTGCATCTATTCACACACCTTTCTGGGGGAAATGGTAAAAGACGTTCGAAGCTAACGAAATAATACAATAGGTAATAACGTTAACAACAGTTACTTCGTGTTTAAACTTATCCCATGTGATGATAGTTTCTAGCTCTACATCGCTTTCAAAGATAAAATATAATATAATAATATTATAGTATTTTATTTTAGTTCACTGTTACATCAATGTAATACATTTCATACAATTTTATGTGAATAATAATTCACTGATAATAAACAAAGGACATTCGGTTCGTTTATCGTCGAATATATTTCGTTGTTTAAATCTACTGTGTCACGTCTTTCGTCCACACCTTTATTTTATTTACATGAAAAGGACTTCTAATACAGATTTATTGCATTTACCTCTCTTAAATATTCAAGTTATTATTACAATAGGTATATATGTATACTTACAACAGTGACGTATGTACAAAACTATAGACTCAATTTTGGACTTTCAGTCTCTACAATATTGAAAAAAAAGAGGATATTATACACAACGTTTAGAAACGGATTGACAATATACATTATTTTTAACGTTTACAATATACAAGGCCATTTTAGATTTAGTAATGTCAAATTAGTGTGGAGAGACAAATCTTGGGTAAACATTTCGAATGAGATATTATTTCTATTTCGAGTAGGGCTGGCTCCGCTACGTCTAAGGATAACCATATCCTGAAGAACATTCAACAAACATTGAAATGTAACATGATTTCTTATGCAATTACTCGTACAACTAATAGTAAGTAAACAAACTTCTGTTCCAATCTACATCTTTCTTTGCCAAAACACCGAGTACAATAAAATTATCGATTTTATATTGTACGTAACGTTTTTAAAACTAAGTACCTAATTAAGTTTAAGAGGAAATTTTAATGATAACACAAATAGACTGTTGTATGGTTGCGCAAACGCAGCTCTGCAACTTTATTTTTGAATAGTTATAACCGTTGGCCGTCGCTGTACTTATTCAAATACATATTAAAATGAATGCAGGTTATTTTAATTATTACTATAATTTTACTACAATGAGGTAGTAGAGCCGTGAGCAACTATTATTCGGACTCCAATTATTTTAGTTTCGCAGGAAGCGTGGCTCTTCCGCATTTCACGTTTCGTTGGTCCCACATGATTCAAAGTTTTCTACTGTATGCACTTACCATAAATGTTATGTTACTGTTTTTAGACTGTTATCAGTGTTTTGATACGCACGAATGTCACATTTCTTTGTGTTAATTTAATGCAATTGAGATCAAGGATTCATGAATCACTCCCCAATAATTATTGAATACTCAAAATATTCCTTATTTTCTTAACGATATTCTAGAACGTGCCCGTGCCAGCCCTACACATTGATAGATCTTAGTAACTATCAGAGACGAATTATTGTAAATAATATTGTGTAATTTCATAAATGTTTAACACAGACAATCGTAGTCTCCTGACTAGAAAATTACTATACAGATTTCCCATAATCCTCAACAAATCTGATATTAATTATTGATATTTTGTAGATAAAAAAAAACCTTACATTAAAGAGTCGTTATAACTACTGACCTCGTATCAATAAATATTATAATTCGACTGTTCGATAGATATTTCAAGAAACTATCAAACAATAGAAAACACTGGACGTAATTATAGGCACTAAATATAAAGAGAATATTTGAAAATAATAATTTACACTAAGTACAAAATAATAGTCTAGAACAGTGTTGTTTATCTATAAGAAACGTAACACATATTAATACCTATTTTTGAATTAAATCACTTCGTTAAACCACCTCCAATAATAACTTCAGCAGCAGGTCGCAAGGTCCAACTTGTATTAGCACCTAGTATTGTCGGTCGGTCGGCGCGGGCGCAGCGTCGACGTCATTTGCGAGTTGTCAACCTCACGGCGCGCGCCGGGTGGCGCGGGCGGCGGCGGGCGCTCGCCTTGTGTCCACTATCACAAATCTAAGCTTCTCTACCGGTGCATAGTAATTATTATCACGTATTTATACGTATGTATACATATTTATATTAGTCTATCGCTATTTACAAGAGTGCCTTCGCGGCGCTCGTCGAGAGAGATCGCGGTTATTGTCGATGCGCCAGCGGCGGGCGGGGGGCTGGCGGTCAGGCGCGAGGCGGGGGCGGCGGTTCGGCCAGCGACGAGGTGGACGATGAGGACGGTGAGGGGGCCGGGGGCGCGGGAGCGGGGGCGGCCAAGGCCAGGGAGCGCGAGTACTCGAGGAGAGCAACGTCCGCCGGATGGGTCGGAGGGTAAAGGCCGCGGTATAGTTCTGGTCGGCCGTAGGGGTGGGCGAGCCGGGCAGCCGCGGCAGCCGCTGCTGTCTGGTAGAACGCTGATGCAGACGAGGGCGGCGCCGGCGCATCTCCCTCCTTGCTCGCCATGTCTGCCAGCGACCATATTCTCGGCTTTGCCGAGGCCGGCGTACTGCCAGGCGGGGCGCGGGAGGGGAGGTGCTGGTAAGCCGGGTGGATGGGCCGCTCGTAAGGCTCAGGGGATTCGGGTCCGCTATCCGCGCGGGACTCGGACCACTCAGATTCAGTTCTTTGTCCTAGCATGTCCAATCTCTGCTGCGGTCTGTCACCGTCTTCGCTGGAGCCAGTACCAGAGTCTTTCCCATCTAAAATAAAATACACAGAATAAGGCACAGAGAAATGGGTAAAATCATGATTATCAATACTTCTTATGCAGCTGCTAAACTATTAAAAACGCTACATACCTAAACCATCCTTCCCATCATTGCTTTTATGGTCATCATCGTCATTATTATTGTCATCATCATCAACCCTGTTCCTGGGCTCCCAGGTCATCTTGTTCTCCTTCTTGAGGCGGCGGCGCGCGTTGGCGAACCACGTGGACACCTGGGTGAGCGTCATCTTGGTGATGATCGCGAGCATGATCTTCTCGCCCTTCGTCGGGTAAGGGTTCTTCTTGTGCTCGTTGAGCCATGCCTTCAAGGTACTTGTCGTTTCTCGGGTTGCATTTTTTCTTCTTGCTCCGTTAAGATCCATGCCGTATCTAGAACAATGAAAATAATTTTACTATTTGTGATCTGGTAGGACCTGCCTCATACGATTACAAAAGTACTAGATTTCGGGCATAGTATTGTCGCGCAGAAAGTGTCACACACCTACTCGTAAAATACTTTGCAAAATTAAGTCTCAAGTCTGCTAATAAAATCGGATAGTATAATTGTGTATTAAATGTAACTTTTGCCAATATTTGTACAATAATTCTTCAAAGGTTACAATAACGATGACATTGCCTTTGGTTTGGGTGTCGAATGTGCTAGCAGAAGGTGGAAGTCCTGATGGAAAAGGTTAAGGTAGTATAGTAACGGGCACAGGATCATCATGGACATTTAGAAGGGCATCACATTTGTAACTTCTATTGGAGGCACGCATTTTATTATTACTAGGGAGCACGCAACCAAAATCAGTCACGGAAACAGAAATTAATGCGTTAAAGTCACTTGTTTAAAGTCTTCTCTAACCTTATTGCATATCATGAACCCAAAATAAGTCCACATAACGGCATTATTATTCAGACGATTTTACTACTACTGCAAAAATTTTACAGACGCAATCAAGCGTATAATGGTGAAATGTGATTTGGGAGAGATTTCAGATAACGCGGCACGAGACCGCCCCATTCTCCATCGCGCCCCCGCCCCGCGATCGCCACACCGAACCAATGAAAGCTTCAGCATAATAATTGAAATCGAGATAAGCCATCGGCCGCTGCGCCAGCGTTAAGCTACAGCTTATCTGAGACGGCTCCGAACGCATTTGTTGGCGGACCATACGCCATTATTTGAGTTGTACTATCTTTATTACGATGCAGTTGCTATCGGTCCTATTAAGCCTCATTCACGCCTTGTCGCGTGGCTACACAAAATGTGTTTTCGTAATTGTTTATGGACGACTTCTTATTGGCATGCTTGGTGAGTACTTAATACTTCTTACTCGCCTAAGCTAGGCAATATTTTTACAGAAGACAAAAAATATATATGTGAAAAGTGCTCAGGCATTTATGGATGATAAAGAAAGGATGCTAAGTAAATACTCAGTTGATAGAAATAAATAAAGTAATAAGGTAAGTAAGTATATAATTAAAGCCCAATATTATGTGGTTATGAGTTAGAAGTTTTAAACACCAAATCGCTTGAATGGTGCAAGCGTCAAAAGAACCATATGCTTGCACCGCTAGTAGATCTAAGTAGGGTGGAAAAACAGGGAAGAGTAGTATGGGAAATTAATAAAACTGTCACTTAAATAGCAGAAGTGACGGGCACCGACCCTCTCTCTGCCATGCTGCAATGGACTTTATGTCTTAAGTGCTAGTAATACAGACAGGATTCACTAAATGCGCTCGTCAAGTGAACTCACTCTATTGTTAAGTTCGCTGTTGACTTAATCCTCCACGACCCTATCGAATGATATTCTCGTAAATAAATACGATGGGAAAATCGTCTCATTTTGTCTCGGTTTTCATTTATTATTAGATGCATGTGTTATGTGTACTAACATTGTGAGGTTATCACATTACTAAAGGAGTCCCGTTAACTCCGTCAGCTGAACTAAATTCACACAATGCGTCTACGTCAGCAGTACACCGAGGTTAATTGGACGAGATAAAACATGTAGACGTATCTAATAACTATGTCAGGAACAAGAATAATGTCTTGTCACATTGAAACTTAATCGGTTAAGTTTCAGTAAAACCCAGAGGAAAGATATAAGGGAGCACTATATGATAATTGGAGGAGAAAATGCTGTTTAAAGACGACTTAATTTAATGATGCTCGCGCCGAAGCGACCTTATGAATGAACACTAACATCCATTGAATTGGAGTGACAATACAGAAGTGGAGCGACGCCAAGCTTAGTCGTATTTCACAAACAAAAAAGCTTCATTTATCCACGGCGTGCCAGTTTCACAGCATCCGAGCTTGCGGGGATCGGTTTGCGAGCTCCATTTTTTTATTATTTTGCTACCCCCGTGGCGTGCTCGCGCCCCGCGGGGCTGCGGCTTCCCACCCCTCCGTTCCGACGCCTTCAATTAAATCCCTATCTCTCGCGCCACCTCATGCTTCCTACTTAAGCTCATAAAAATGAGATAAACCTCAAAAATATTGCTAGTACTTTCTGTCGTTGCTAATAAAGGAATCCGCGGGATACGCGGTACATTCAGCCGATGGGTAAATTATCATCTTGACTCTTCGATAAAATCCATGCATAAATTATACCTATAGAATTCACAAAATAAATTATAATATCGCCAGACGAACACACGGTCCGAAACTAAGCAACGCTTGTATTATGGGTATCGTGCAATGGACTGAGGGCTATGCCAGTAGGTATATACTAACCTATATCGATGTTAAAAAGCCATTCGTGGGTACAAAAATTCGCGCACAGCACACAAAGTTTGCCTTATCGGGATTTGAACCGCAACTGTAACCATCGGGTCGTCGGTAAGTGATTATATAATCGAACAGACTGGTTATAAAATCGATACGATTAGGGTCTTTCCTACAGAATTCACATTTGAATCGGTAATAGATTATGTTGCTCTATTAATAAAAGCGGGCGGAACGGGGCGGGCGCGAACTGGGAGTCATAATAATGAAATAAAGCTAAAAGAATGGCCGTGGCCGGGAACATTTGTTTGTAATACCCGTGGCGCATGACGTAGCGTACCATTGCCGGTATATTCAACGTCATAATATGGACACTTGTAATTTGGCCCGCAATGGATTTGTTACAGCATTGATATTTTAAAACGTACCTAGTTAAGGTGTTTAAAATAAGAAATATATTCAGGTGTTAAAGTAAGTGTTTAAAATAAGAAATATATTCAATAATGGAATGAAACGTAAATAAAACGACTATGTTGAAATAACCGAAGTTTTTTTGCTTTTTATGTATGTGGAATATCTATAAAAACACAAATACATTACTATTTTCCACGGCTTGAATTAAAGCATATCCCAATAAATGCCATCACGATTGTTGATCTAAGAAAGCATCAAAATCCAAGAATCATAAAATACGTAAGTCTACCAAATTGCAAAAGTCTAATAGCCGTATAAATAAACCTTAATACATTAAAACTCACCGCTGTAAATCTTTTTTGTAAAAATAAACACATTCTCATTTACTTCAAAACCAGCGCCTAAGAGTTCGCTAAAAAGGGTATTCGACCGAGCGACCATTTTAAATGTTCGATCTAGAATTTCATTACACATGTTTCTGTCTAAGGTACTTAATTACACTTCATTTGCATCGAAAAATTACTGATTTCGTGCTTCTGGTGAAATTTCAGGTTACATCATCATTATAACCTGTCTTATTTGTTTATTTGCGATGCGAATATTATACCTTTTTACACTATAATTGGTGCAGGTATTTAAAATGTCTGTCTATTTGTTAAATTATTCAAGTAGAATTTGGCAATAACAATCAATTTTGTGATTTTTATATTTGGGCTATCGATGTCTCTCGTTCGGAATGTAATTATTTTCAATTAATGAACTGTGGAGATACTGTAATCGCTTAAACTCTCATGTCCTGGAAGCGTATTAAGAACTCTTATTACCTAAATATTATTTTTCGATTTTGGCTATTCAGCGAGGAAATGCGGCCAGCATCTTGGGTACGCTACCGCATGGACCGAATTTTTTACACGTTTTGTAAATATTAAGTTGGTAAGCTTTTCTATTCTCTTTTTAATTTATATTTGTTTTGTATAATAATGTAATTTTCTTTATATCTTGTAAATATTACATATTACTTGTGTGTGTAAATATTAAAGTTATTTTCTTTGTAACTATTGTTTAGACATATTTAATTTTCAGGTTTTTGTTCACCCTGAATACGTGCCTCGAACATGTATTCTGTGTGATACTGACTTTAAGATAAAAACGGCATTCCCTCTTAAATTTGTCTATCGAGTGGTTGCAATAGCTTTAGGATATACTACATAGCCCACTGCTCATCTATGGCTTAAATACAGGTCGGAACTAGGAAATCAATACATACGAACGGTCATATTATTATCCGTTCACTAATGGACGTCCTGATTCGGTGATGCGGGGCGCTTAAATCGATTGAATCAATTCACATCATTGAATCTAATTGCGCGATGTTGTTATCCGTTGCAAACACTGCAATAGCGACCGGGATAGTAGCGAGACTCTATCCAGTACAGTCACAACAACAACTGCACAGCTACTGTCGTGCAAGTTTAATAGATGTGTTTTCGCGTTAATTGGTACAACAATGCTTGCACGTAGGTAGACATCGTGATTATATCGGTATAATCAATGTCAGTTAAATAATAATAGGTATAACTAACGTTAGGTTACTACCGCTTTATTAAGAGTTGTCAAGTGAAATTGAAAAGTATGGAGAAAAAATAATTCCAATCTTAATCTGACGCTAGAATATGCCATAGCTAATGAGATTATTAAAATTCTAGATATAACTGTAATACCTACGATTTGAAATAAGCTTTAACACAAATTAACATTTAATCTGAATTTGAACGATTCTAATTTACGTATAAATTTAAATAGTTAACAATGTAGCAACTAAAAGTACCTAATAAAACTAAAATCAAATAATTTAAACGATAACAGATTGCTATTAATACGTATTAATAATATATTTTCGCATTACCAAGGTTGTAGGTATGACATAATAATTAACTCATATACAGAATTAATCTGAAACGATATAGGGAATAGCGAGAAATACTTAAAAGACGCTTAAGATCGATTTTGATGAAAACTAAAATTGCATCTCATCTAAACTATAAATGCACGGTACTCATATCTTTACTTCCCAGAACTTGATCCTTATTAGCGACATTATTAGATGGTGCAATAATACAATTTGTTTCAAAAACAACGGATCAATTAGAAATCGGTCCTGTGACATAAGGGACTTAGCCATCCACGCACACTTAAAAAATTCATCAGATAAACTCATATTATGTACATTTCAATGTAACCGTATACTCGTTTTTGTGAGTGATCACGCCGCCACCGCGCTCCTCGGCCGCGCGTGTAAGGGCCAGTGTCCACCAACGCGCAGACGAGAGAATTCTCTTAAGAGCTAATAAGATTTATTATTTTAAATCGCTCTGCAGCTTCAGTTGATGAGATACGTCTCGCACGCATCTCATGTTTGCTTTCATCAAAGCATCCTGCCTCTTTTCTACGCACATATTTAGACACACACTTTCAATTCTGGGGTGTGGTTATTCTGTTCTCTGACAGAGGTGTCTATCGACGTCTATTAATATGGGCGTGTCTTGAGGTTGATCAACGATCATTTGCGTGCAGGTATATCCCGCTTCGGAGGCCATCGTGAGCTGTTCACGCGATCGGCCACTGGCGGGCGAGACTAGTAGCGAACCACTGGGGGCTTAGCAGGAGGCGACGACTTCTCGAGGCCTCTTCTCTGCACACCTCCGCTTTATTGGATACCGGTCCTAACCGACAGCCTCTACATATAGTGTTACTTTACAGTTTGATTTCACCAATGAAAAACCTCCACCCATATACGATTACACACCACGGTGCGATATTTTCGGTGGTAATAGAAGTACACCTGTTTCTAACGCCTCACCGGCTTTGTCAACAATATTATCCACCAACTATGAAATTTAAAACACGTATTTAATGCACAGTGACAGTTTTTGTGTAAAAACGCTTTGAGATCGTATCTTTAGCCGCTATCGTGTTTCATGTGTCAATACTATATTATTTTAAGCCGCACTGTCGGCAATATATTCAATTTTGACTTAAGATTGCATATTTAAACCACTTTTTGAATTAAGAACTCCAGCCCAGGCTAATGTATACGAATGTATACGAAATAACCTCGAAATGAACGAACGTTTTCAACACAAACATCGTCTTTCATGCTACAAGTAAATTACCATGTTCGTAAAAATGATATCTGATAAAGCTAATTATTCGTCGTCGTAATATGTACAGAAATGGGGGCACGCGACGACCAATCACGGGCTATGGACGTAGTTTTAAAAGGTACAACACGGGTCCTAAATATTGGTGGGTAGATAGGGTGGTGGGGCGCGCGGCACGCCAAAAACACATTACCAGCCGGCAACGCGCTATTACGGCGAACCGCACGGGTCCATGTCGGCCGATGGCTGCCACCCGTACATGCTATCCGACGACTAATTGGTCAGCTTCATGCACAAAAACCCCTAATAGAAACAACTGCGGCCAGGGGGGCCGCTTTATAGCCAAAAACGTAAATGATGGTCGTATGCGTGTAACGACGTGGCCCACCGAATATTTTCGGCATTGGGAAATTGGAATAAGGGCCAATCGTTAACTAAGGTGGCGTGAAGGGCGTGTTATCTAGAGGCTTGGGCGGCACATGTCACGTGACAAACGAAGCGTGAACTCACCACCGGTGCTCCGAGCGCGCCATCTTTGTTTTTGTAACGAGGGGTGACGGCTTAAAAAGCTTTTATTACAGAAGTTTCGAATTACCTGCGTTAAGTACTTGCTACATATGATGTTTACATAAGAACCGGGTACCAAATAAAACCCAACCTAACAAGATTAATAAAATTCGTACGGGACTTGCGAGCAATGTACGATTCAATAAATGACAACAATTTAGATTATAAACATCCATTTCCTTTTGCTTATTGCATTGATAGCTGCCTACATTAGTCTACAGCTTAATGAACATCATTATTGTAATAAAAAATCGTTTCACATAAATCTTTTCTGTGCTCGCCATGAGAGCTAACGAAAACAAGGCATGGATTGTGCTGTTTATCTGTGGCAAATTATTTTTCTGTTAAACTTGACTTGACCCGGCCGTTTGCGTAGATGATAAAGTATTAATGTATGTGATTGTGATACAGCAAGCTGTATTAATTAATTATTACAATAATATTGTTGTGGCATAGGTACTATTAATTATCAATGTGTGTGTTACGGTGGTGTGTGTGTGTGTGTGTGTGTGTCGGTGTGATACGGGAAGCGGCTTGTTGTGAACGTGTGAAATCGAATAAAGTGAATACAATTTGTTTAAATAACGAGCTTTTACTGAAGAAGAAGCAACAGACACATTTGCGCGTGCATTGACGCACTTGAGCACTGATTTTGATTGTAAAGGACATATTCTTGTAAACAACATTTATTTCTGGCTTAGTTCGATCAAGTTCATCGAAGATCAATTTAATTTTACGATACAAAATATCACCCTAATTAATCTTCTTAAAGATAACACACTAAAAAATTGGGGATTTGGCCTCTGCAGTGAAAATAATGTGCCCTAAAATATTTTTAAGTATTTATTACTAGGTAAACATTACTTTAACTTTTAGTTTCGAACATTAACGACACATGTAATTGTACAATTATTTAAATACAATAGTTTCGTGTAAATAACACATAAAAATAAATAATCACCCACATGATAATTTAGAAAGTACCTATCGTGAAGTTTATAAAAAAGAACCTATTCCGTTCTGGTTCCGGTCAAAAAACACGAAAGAATGCAACGTTAATTAATACCTGCTTTGATAGTCGAAGGCTAATAATGTAGGCATACTTTGTTTTAACTATAGCTATAAATATTTTTTTAAATAATGGCCGTTCCTTTTTCAATTTTATAACTCGAAGGAAATACGAAAATCTTTCATCGCTCGCCCAATTAATTTACTTTTAAATTTATTAGGACTCTCTTCTAACTACGATGGCCGAAAATAGCCTTTATAAATAGTCCTATCCTAAACTAACCTATTCCTAAAAATTTGTAGAAGCTTTAATCAAGAACAATGATATTACAAAGCATTTTTCAGAAAAAAAGTGATGTGTAAATGCTACTATTATAAAAACTTTAAATAAATTTGGGTGATTTTAACATTTAGGCACGTTATAATATAGGTATTGCTAATATACCACTTATCGATATACCAAATAATCTCGAATCGAATCGCTTTAAAGCCCATAATACAATAAGTTCACTGTTATCTTATTTATTGGGTCTTTGTTTCACATTCAGAACGGTTACAATAACGCTCATTTGAGTTATCTGCTGCTAATATAAGTACAGAAAGCATTGGATTTTCCCGCGGCGTGCACTTACCATTGTCTAGTCGCGAGATAAAGGTGATTGATTAACTTTATGAAATTATTCTCGTTTTAATTTGACTAATAAGGTCATGTTAGTCACGGCTTTTTTTAAGCTCAATATTTTTTTTATGTGTGCCTCGGGTCTTTGTCAGAGATTGAAGTTATTGAGCGTTTCTTAGTTCTACAATACAAAGGAGCCTACAATCGTCTTCTTAGTTAAAGGATCGATACATCCCACGACGCTAGTCGGTCGTGTAAAGTAATTCTCGGCTCACAGCTTGTGAGTATGGAAACAGTCTTACGGTAGCGTGTGATTAAAAATTCACAAATTGAAATAAAACTAATATTACAGATTGTATCGCGTGTATTTTATGTTGTTACGTTCTCGATGTTTCGGCTGCTTTACAGCAACTGTTATGGGAAGTCATGGTTGCTGTAAATCCAAAAACAAGCGCGCCATTGCAAGACTTCAAGACACTGTGAGAACTTCCTGCGTAGATCGGACCGCACGAAACAACTAAATATGAGGGTACCATCGTACAAACTATGACACTAGGACGTCAAACACCGCAGTCATCCCGTGACCATGCTGTAAAGCAGCTGAAACGTCGGCAACGTTAAAACATAAAACGAACGCGATAAAATCCGCAAAAATAGTTTTATTTCAATTTTCAGTTGCTAACAATAGCATCTGCCAACCACATACCTATTTATCCATTTACAGTCGGATGATATTCAGCATGACCGTCAACTTGCATCTCTACAGTATACATATTGAACAAAATGATTATTTAATATTTATTTATCAGTTTTATTTCATATTTATAGGAAACGCTGTATGTTGACTCTGGAGCAGTTAATATTCTGAAACGTATTATTATTTATGATATGTCGTGAATACGGTCAGTAATAACGCATTGTTTACTTGCTTGTTACTGTATGAATTATGGAAATCACCTTCTGGTACCCACTCATTTGTTATAAACGCCATTTGACGTAAACACTCAGAAGTGTATTTATTCGAACCCAATACGTGCAGATATAGTCGAATCGGATATATTGTAATAACAGTTCTACGTGTTGCTATACTAAAGCCAGTTAAGTTTTAAGTTGTGAAGTAGCTGTATAATAGTGTTTATGTATAAAAAATTTGAGTGCGAGGCTTTGCACGACTAGGTGATAGGATGCATCTGGAACGTTTTTATGACGAGATTGAATATTGTGGCACTCTTTGTATTCAGAGTTCTTTAGTCAAACATGGTGAGGGTCTGATATTGGTGCCGGAAGATAGTGTTTGAAATTCGATTAGACCATTTAGTAAATCTATTCCCATCCGATATATTGCAACTATTCTTCCAATCCGATAATAGTACTTATTGTACTTATCGATGAGGAAGAAGTCATCAAAAAAATCAGTAGTATTCTGCAACTGTTCAGGGTTCTGTAAAAGGACCTTTACGTAAATTAAATATTTTGAAAAAAATGAAATCGTAGCCCGAAACTGCAATTTCTGTTCTTTTTCTAAGCGCGCATCGTACCGATGTATACGTATATCTGTGATATGATGTATTTTGATGATAAACCGGGGATAATATTGACAATAGCTCCATCCTGGAATAGGTATAGTTCCCTAAAGGAAATCCACGCGAAAGGATTTGTAGATTTAAATCCATTTCAAATTGTCCGACCGCTCTCGCGATCTCAATAACTCTGAAAGCAATAAATATCTGATGGCTACTCGCAACACCCGATCATTTGTACAAATAAAATAATAATATTCAATGCATTCAATTATCAGTCCGATAAATCGTTGTGTTTATTTTGTAGTTGTAAATTTGTGGCCGACCTCCCAAAGACTTATCAGCCAACTCTCACTAGGAAGATGTCAACATGTTATTTATCAAACGTCACTCAACTCGTGGCTGTCTACGTTCTACCTACATGGAAGTGTAAGGGCGAAGATAGAATAGCCACTGTGTGATCGGACTTCGCACTGTACTGTACGCCGTGACGTCATTAAGTCTAACGGACCTATCTCATTATCTCGTCTATCTAATTAATGATTTTATAATTTTTAATTAGACTCTAAAAATATGAAATCTGAATTTATGTTATGAAGTATACTCGTGTAGTTATTGTATGCTATAAAAAAAGTTAAAAAAATATTTGGTGAAAAAAGACACCCGCTGGGTTTCTCGCCCGATCTTCTGAGTTGAGGTCGCTTTTCGATACGGATGTAGAGTTAAGAAAAAAATAAATTAAATGCCAATTTGTAAGTGCCCCCGGCCTATACGAAATTAATGATTTGACTTTGAGTGCCTTAATTACAAAATTGAAATAATTGGTATTATTGAATTATTAAAAATTTGAATCAAGCTTTAATCAACTATTATATAATTATAATTAATACAGTGCTGGTACATGTAACCATATTTATTTGCCATAGATAGGTATATCTATGTATTTTGTAGGTAGGTATATGCTTATTTTGTATGGATTAGTATTGAGAACAATAGCAAGTACTAAACACTGCAGCTTAAGTACTTAAGCGTTCATAATTAAGATTTTGTTATGATTTCCAATATTAAATTTTTCCATTGAACATAATAAAAAAAAACTCTGGGCCATTTATTCAAAGAATTCATGTCACTAGTATAAGAATCGTATGACATTCATAAAAGTATACTTACTTACTACTCGAACACGATCTGTGAATAGTATGATAAATTTATAGTAGAGTTAGTACTAGTGAGGTTTATATCAAGTAGGTATCTAGATGCAGGTCTAATAGTTTAGTCTAAGCATGCCCTAACGCGTGTCCGACTGCGTCTGCGCCTCGGGTGCGTCGGCGCCGCGCCGCTGCGCGCAGGCGCGATAGCCGCGCGGACCTCACAAGACGCCATATGTAGAACGTATAAACTAGTGAAAATTAAGTGTCGCGATCACGGTTCAATTGCTATCTGAGGTCACGTCTCATTTTATTACTGACATATTATTAATATCGATGGAAACATAACATTTTATACCGCAGACGGGCGCATTATTTCGCAACTATTCTTTAGACTTTTTTATTACGTAACTGTCTGCTTCGTGACTACCGTATACGTTATTGGCCAGTTGTAAGGGTTTATCGCGCACACTTTTATCTTATTAGGTACTTACGTATTTACCCAACGGTAAAGAAAGAACTACGATGTAATTTATTGTGGCATAATTTTACGACGTAATTTTAATTGACTTAATTATTATTATTGTGGAATTACATTGGGATGTTGAAGGGATATTTAAGTATCGTTCCACTGTATGTAAACCGGCCATAAGCTAGGAAATAATAACGAAATCATTGTAAAAAATTACATCGTTCCATAGTTTTCGAAAAGCTTTAAAATAGAAAATAATTAAGTTTCACTTTTTAGTATCGATGTATATTGCGTGCTGGCTATCATAATAATATGTAACTATGTAAGATTAGAGTCAGTTAGTCAGAAATCTGTTAAAAACTACTCTGAACGGTAGTCTACAACAAGATGTAGCGACCTCTTCAACATCGCTACAAGCTACACATACCGATCGACAATATTCCATTCAAACCTGAAACGCGCTATGAGGGTTTTAGGAGCATAGAGGCCGCTGGCGGGAAGATCTTCCCTATATACTTCTATACTAATATTATAAAATGGTAGTTTGTGAGTTTTGATGTAGGGGGGTAATCTCTGGATCTACTGATTGGATGGCGAAAATTATTTCACTAATAGTTAGCTACATTATTCATGAATACTTCAGGTTATGTTTCATTGTGGTACCACGGACGAAGTCGCGGGTGGAAGCGAGTAATTAGTATTATTGGAACGAAGTTCCTTATCGCGCGTTACGAAAGGGGGCTAGACGGAAAAAATTAAGACGAAAAGTAGTAACGACACTTTTTACTATCTTTGTCGTTTGCATTTACATGATGGTCAGTATTTTAGAGACATTGCACAAGTGCATCCGTGGCGCAATTGGCTAGCGTGTTCGGCTGTTAACCGAAAGGTTGGTGGTTCGAGCCCACCCGGGGGCGATATATTTTTGTTTCCCAAAATTATTGATTTTTTGTACATAATAAATAATAAAGGAACTTCGTTCCATCCGGGTGTCCCTTGACACCTCTCAAGTTTTTTATTATTAAATGATTTGGAATTCCAGAGATGCGAGTCGGGGTTAGACCTACATATTAGTAATACCTACAGTATTAGTTATTCCATTCGCCGTTCCTTAGCAAATCATCTACGGAATATAATTGTGTACGACACACTGGCTCAACATGCAAGACCGACACACGACCAGTACAACAAACCGTACAACGTGTTTGCCAACCGAACAGACCGATGGCTTGTTACTTATATCGATCCAGGGTACAAGAATCGCATTGCGACGAATTCGATCATACATTAAACTGTTCGATAAATAGCCCGGTTGTTATTCAGCTGTTTCGTAAATGCGATTGTAATTAAATTATTTACGAATTGGTCGTATTTGTGGTTTCTTTTGTTTTTTCAGAGCGCCGAATTCTATTTTCAAATTTCAAATTTATTTTATTATGTTACATATTTATGTTATTGAAGAATTGAGCAATAAAATAACACAATTATACTGACTACGTGTATGTATTGCAAACATATAAAAACAAAGGCGTGTTATTTACACCATTTATAGCTCAAAAACGAGTGGGCCGATTTTTATGATCTTTGACTTTTTCAATTTATCTACGCCTCAAATAGCAGAATAACTTTCTCATACATCTGAGGCGGTACGAAGTTCGCCGGGACAGCTAGTAGTATATAAAAGTGTACCAAGTTTAACACTGGATTGACACTTACTGAGTCATCTAAAGAATTTAAATTATAATAATAGGTACTATAACATAGCTTTTTTAATGCTATCTATACAATCAATCGATTGGCATCTTAAAATATTTTTCTCAATTTTTCTTTAGACCTTGTTTCACCTTCTCCTAATAAACCCTATCCACATCTTATTTGACAGGTAACCCAAACAAATTCCTTCAAATAAGATTTGGATATAAGTACATCGCGAGTTAGTCTAATGTGTACATATTCAGATTTAATTATGACGTCACAAATCCTCAAAGTCGATCCTAAAAACAACAAGAATTTATCAACTCTATGTTGCTCTTTGTATAGGATAGGTATCTTGATCATCAATTAGGGTTATTGTGCCTAGATAGCTTGAGGGTTCTATCAATAGATAGCTTGAGGGTTCTATCAAGGTACACTGTTTACTGTTCGTGCATAGAACCTTTTAGGCTGTGTCCCCAGTAGGCAAACTGTTAGCGGCCGACTGAGTGAGCCGCAAATTTGTGGCGAACTGAAATTCGAGTTCGCTGCAAACTCAGATCAATTTGCGTGCGTCGCAAGCAAACTGTTATGTGTTAGCCGCTTATTTAGGTCGACCGACCGACTGAATTTTCACTGTCAACTGTCCACATGATAGTTTGCGGCAAACGGACTCACTACGCCCGGCGAACAAGCATATCGCCGCCGCCGACTGGAACCGGTTTTGCTGTGAGTCGGCCGCTCACTGAATCAATCGGCGCGCGCAACACAGCAAACTGCGTAGAGTGAGCGCAAACTAGCAAACTGTGAACACTCCATTTCAAATATATGGAAGGGGTACGCCCTTCCATACATTTAAAATAAACCGATACGCCGCTAACTCAGTCGGCCGCTAACAGTTTGCCTACTGGGGACACAGCCTTAGAGTAATAAACGTGCCCAATTACGTATTCGTTTACGGTATAATGGACTGTTACGACATAGCCTGATGTACACACAACATCTGAGTATTTATTGTGTGGATCTTCGGTTATTTTATCCTTAACTAAATTCAAATCAATAAAAGGCTGCTAAGCTATAACTATTAATGCCATTAAAAACCTATAGCAAACTCATTATATAGATAAAAGTTTATGAAAGTTACACATAGTCGACCACCGTGGTTCGTCGCACACGTCACACAATAAAGTAGGTTTTTAATAGTATCAAATTATAAGTTTCCAGGAAAAAAATAAACAGTCGTAACAGCCATTACGACATTGTACTGCGGAGGGTGCGTTCTACATAGCAAGTAATACAATAGTATTCAGTGTAATACCAATAATCATTGATTAGAAGCGAACATATGTTTATTATAACTATGATAATATTTATTTGTCATTTAATAAATACACATCGTTTCGTTTATTGATAATCTCAACCATCACCTACGCAAGCCTAAAGTACTAATAATAACTCGATACTTTACATTAAACACTAATGCAAAGAAATAAAGAGAAAAACCTCTAAAATACCATTACACGAATAGGCACCATACAACAAAGCTTAGAAGTGAAGTTATGATTGTAATATTATAATTAAGTTGAATAAGTACGTACGTACGACCACAGGCCGCCTCGTGGCCGCTGCTGACCGATAGGAAAAAGGAAAGAGGAAGCGTCCAATGCGCCTAGAATGAAATTAGCCCGTCGGTCAATTACTCCGAACCGAGTCCAGTGTACTAATGGCGCGCGCGGCGTCCCCTGCATACGCCGATGCTCATTTATATGCCTTGGCGCGTTCGCTTTATTGTTCCATAGATTGGTAATACACGGGAGGACTGGCACTTTGTGCTGTAAATCGTTGTCTGTACACGTATCCACGATTAACTGTGTGCTGTAGCCGTCGACCACAGTGCTGCCAGATTGGGTATTTTTTTCGCAATTCTGGGTAAAAATTTTGGCTCTGGAGAAATTTTGGAGAAATGAAATTCTTGGAGAAAAAAATACCCATTGGAAATTAGAACAGTATTTCATGGAAAAAATAAGAAAAAGGCAAAAAGCTAAGCCGATATTATTAACTTTTTGCCTTTGGGTAAAACTTTGGAGAAAAATAATTTCAAATTTGGGTATAAATAGAAAATCACATCTGGCAACACTGGTCGACCAAGTGGGCACCGTGTCGCACACGCCGCCTGCGCCTGCGCGATGACATAACGTCCGGACTGAGCCGGCCACACACAAAACGTGAGGGTACGCGAATGACTGTCTCTTATTATCGCCGCGTGGTGGAAGCGTCGCGGGTGACGCATTGCCCTTCAGCTCGCCTCGCCACCAATGTGTGAGATTGATGCGTGCTACGCAAGCGGGCTTTGTTCTTCCGCAAAGGATACCAATCGCGATCCATGACGGGCCGGTTGATTTTTAACTTTTGTTCTAAGCTCGTACTTATTGAAATAGAACAAATTTTACCGAATTTCACGCGTTTTTCTTTATTTACGAAACGTTGTGAACGTCAAAAAAAACATAAAATAAACGCGAAAAATCCGTAAAATTCGTTTTATTTCAATGTGTAGTATTCGAATTATCGTTAATTAAAAACAGTTTATTTCACCAGAGTTTGGTTAAAAGAACGCCAGTATAATACTTTATTGTTAACCTATTAAGGTTGGTTTTATTAGTTACATCAAATGTTGTAATTAATTATGCGACACGTGAACTTAATGGCTTAGTCACTAAACACGCAACTGTGCATAGTATGTTTTTAGTAATACAATCATTATACACGTTATTTTATTTGTATCTTTAATGCTTCTTCTTTGTTTGTATTCCTTTCTTTTATTCTGGCCTTTTATACGTAGCTTGAATGTACTTTTCTAAATATAACTTTAATTAGCTGTTTTTCAACGTGCCTGTTTGCACAGTGATGTCAAAATGATGATAAGTAAAATAATTATATTCAGTTACTGCTAGCGTGCCATGCAGAGGATTAGCACATTGTAAATTGAATCCTAAAAACAGATACCTACGATTTGAATTGTCACCGCTTGGCGACTACGAAAAGGTAGATACTTTTTCCCAACTCCACAGAGACTTTGATTGACAAATAGTGAACGTTAAACCTTCTTAACTTCACTACCCCTCTCTACCCTGCGCTGAATACCCTCGAGGCTTCAAGAAAAATAACCATTATTAGACAGCGTGCCGAGAATTAAACCGTACTACATTGTAATAGGGACGATGAATGCGATCAAATTTATTTGTTATATTAACCAAACCGTTAACTAAGTGCTTGTGGGTAATTGGACCTCATTTAGGTTTACTTTCTTTTTATTATTTTTGAATTGTATTCTTATTTTTTTTATTTGATTAGTTGAGTTTGGTTCTGTCTATAGAATCGTCTCCTTTTCTTCCATATTCCCCTTTTCTTCACCCTCCTCTGAGCTATCGAACTATCAGTAACAGTACTAATAATTTTATGCAAACTGACAATTCAAAAAATGCTTATGAAATTTGGTAAAAGCAAGTAGCAAGGAAATTAGCGAATCTTATTTGAACCAGTGGAAATTAACATGATTGTAAGCCATGGTTTTGCTACCAAATGTCGGTTAATCTACTGGGCCATCCGCAACCCGTTGGGAAAATGGAGGGCCCGCACAATTTGTTGCCTAAGCGAGCGATCAACCATGCTCTCCAACTATCCAGATAAGTATTTCGTGCAAACAAGCACGTGCGCTTCACATTGGGAAGTTATAACCATTAACGGAATACAATCGCAATTTCTTCCTGTCGTAAATAAACGGGTATGAGTAATCGTTACATTGTGTACGCAATACCGGGCGGGGGCCAAATAGATTGATACGTGATTGGAATACATTTCGCCCCACTTGCTTCACACTTGCTTCAACGAAATTCGTCTACACAAGTTTTGTATGGTGTAGTTGAATTTTCCGTTTGTAATTATGTCGCCGGACGGCGGAAGTGTCGGCGGTGGTTGTTATACTGGTCACGAGGTGGTCGGTTGACGACCGGGGACCGTCGCCGACTAACGGGCTATCGCCGACTATGGGCGTCGGCGCGACCATCTCGCTCGGGGACTTAAAATAAATTTCAAATCGGCCGTCTCGATACACATAACGTTTATCGATTTATTGATGAAATATCGCATCTCTAATGTCAACGAGTGATTTTTTAAATCCTATATTCTATTAGAACTTGGCTTATTGGGGCAATAGCCCGATTCCGATTCCCATAGACGATTCCGAACAATACTTTTATTTTTTGTTTTTCAGATTAATGTTTACTTTGTAGTTAATTATGTTATTTACTGAGTCAACTAAAATAATATTATTTATTTTATTGATCTAGATAATTTTGACGCCTTAGCTATGAAAGTTTACGGCTTAAGGGCAAAGGCGCTTATTGTTTGATTTTTCGTATTAAAAATAATTACACATCATCGCTATCGTAGAAACACCCTTATAATAAGTGATCAAATACTAAAATATATACAGGTGGACAGAGAAATAGATCTTAGCAACCATGACGTCGATTTAGATTTTAGAGATAAAACGGTACGTATTTATAGAATTAAAAAAAACAAACTCAACGCAACTCCAGAGTTCATCGTTATCGTATAGTCGACTCTATCGTTTTCCATCCAAATTTGAGATCGTCATAATGTTTTTTTTTCTTTAAATACTACTACCACTACCAAAAATCTGATTCAAATCACATTTTAATGTATTCTGAAACCACATTGCCGTATGTCATTTGTTTTAAGTTTGACAATTATTACAATCGAATCGGCGCTGTCCGCGCGAAGCTAAGAGGGTTTGTTTGTAGTCGTTCACGGAACGAGGCCGATGTCACTCTTCATCCGGGGCAAGGCTGCCCCCGGGCTAATTGGCGGCCAGAAGGTCCGACAGGCGTTGTTGTTATTGCCGCTCATCAAGATTCGTGAACCATTTAAACACTTTTATCAACTTTATAAACGAGAATTTTCAGTAGAAAATATGGTAATAGCTGATATGATAATTTCCTAGTATAATATATATTTAAGACAACGAAGACGATTAACTGAGTGAGTAGTGACCCCGCTTTCTGTGCTGAGGGTTCGAATCCTGCTAGGGACAATTATTGTGTGATGAGCATAAATATTTGTACCCGAGTTAAGGATGTTTATTATCTATATAAGTATTATATACTGATTTCGGCCTCAGTCCATTGTACGGTACACATAACACCAGCTCTGCTTAGTATTCGTTCTAATAAATACTGAAATTTATCTACACACATAGATTTAAACGCATCGAAACTGTCAATATTTTGATGTGTTTGCATGAATTACAATGTGTTTCATATGAGTTCACAACTCTTAACACGAGCCCAAATAGGAGACATACCTACACAATGTGTAGTAATGTGTCGTATCATATTACAATTGAAAGGCTAATAGAGTCAGAGTGTAATATTCGACGTTGGATTGTAAAATGTATATACAGTTACTGTGTGTCTGCTCACGCGATTGTTGCGTTACATAACGGACTTTTGGTATCAATACACCTACCTATGTAGATATATTTAGATCGTATAGTACAAACTCGGCATTTGTAATAGGTTGGTAAAAAAAGTATTAACTATTTTGCATATATGTCTTTGCATATATTTTTGAAATACCTACAACTCAAAATAGATTGTTTTGTCGAAAGATATTTAAAAGTAGGTACGTGATACTTTTGCAATATTTCAAGTTTTAAGTAACGTGTGCTAAGTTAGGTAGGATATTTAATTTGTATCAACATGTGCAATTAATTAACGACGTTAGTCTCGTTTTAAGTAGGTAGGTAATAGTACAAAAAGCATTGGGATAACACGAAGACTAGCGTAACAAAACTCGTATTAACATTGCCGCGCTTAAATTAGAACCTTCTAATTATATGCTATCAACGACGCACTTGACTTGTCTCCGAGAGCTCCTAAAAACGTCTATAAAAAACTTATTATTCACCTCCATCATGTTTCCGAGCCGGTAACGTAGGTTAAATATACTTAATTGCGGTCCGTTCTCGTGTTTATTTAGTACATATCATTATGGATTGTGCCGACGTGAGTGATTAAGGTGAGATACCCATCGGGTGAGCTCCGCTGTCTCGGCTCACACCTGCCGAGCCCGCGCTCACTCGAACCTCCTCCCCTCCCCTCCTCCTCCTCCTCCCCTCCTCCTCTATTATATCGTTGTTAGTGGAACGCCCCTCGTTTTACAACGTTTTAATTGTGTTACTTAACGCGTGTTATTTCACAAATGACGCGGTGATTTATACTGTGTCTACAATTGCGGATTGAATCGCGGTGGTGTTCACGAGCCGCGTGACTGGAACTATCGTCGAATAATCCTGCTATGTTGATTCCGTAGATAACTACAGTATGTTTTGCGCTCCAGTAGATTTGCGTACGTACGGAAAGGAGATGAGAACCTCAAAAAGCTGATCGTAGTTGGGAACACCGATGGCAAGAGAGCTCGAGGACGGTCCCCAACCAGATGGACCGATCAAGTAAAGGACTCATCTTCAACCAAATTCAGCTCGGTGGTCAGAAGCGCCATGAACAGAGACCGATGGAGGCTAATCGTTCGATCCAAGTGTGGACTATCCAACGATGATCGCGATCCTCAGACATGAGGGACCGACCATAGAGAGAGATTTGCGTAATTGTCATAAGAACCCATGGTTTTTATATCGATTTCCCGGCATAAAAAATATATATTGACCCGCTTAGCAATAGCCTAGTAAGCATTTTTTTTGCGCTCAGTACAGGCTGTCATTTGTTAAATGTCCAATAATTTGATTTATTTCTTTTGGAATGTTATCTATATAATTTACTGTTGGTACTGTAATTATATTTTACACTATTTTTGTTACACCTTATATTGATAACTCATTATTGTTTAATCACATCAAATTATTACAAAATTACTACATTCATTGTTAGTTTTAGATCATTGTTTAATTTATTGTACCAAAATATTTTTTTACTCTTGTAACGTCCACAATTACAGGTATTCCTGGACGAATCTCTATTCTATGAAGTAACTTTTTTTTTATAAAATTATATAAATTTTAATGCATTCGTTTAGATTTTTTTCTTTTGAAAAATGTGCTTCGTATGTAGTCTTAACAAATCTGTGCGAATTAATCGCATTACCACTTGTCCATTTCCACACATTAAAAGAAAAACGTTAACTATTGCTTATTAGGTAGTTCAGTTTCCTTAACGAAGAGTCATTAGAGATTAGGTTCACAGCAGGAAGCCATCTAACTTAGTTCCAATCGTAATCTATATTCATCGGGTGCAGTTGCCAGCATCGGTGCGCGGCGCTGCAATTAAAAACGTATAAATCATAGCTTCCCTTATTAATGAAGGTAATCTATTAGCGCGTTATAAAACTGTTAATTAACTTACATACCCACTGCATAATACAAATATTATACATGAGTTTTTCAATTTAAAATTGTATAACAACAGTTATAAAGTACTTACAGAGCTGACCTGCTGACCTATTTTGGAATACTCACTCACTTTTTTTTAGCTTTGTTCATAAATACGTTGTGTTACTATCCATATGTGTATCAATTTAGGTAATTTTGCCCAACCTTCAGTTAATTTGGCAAAATTAAGTAACCGTGCATGCTGTCTAGAAGAAAGGATGAATTTAAGAACTTTTTGAAGCGGAAAAGGGAAGATCTTCCAGCCAGGCGGGTGGTTTGCCTGGCGGGGCGGCCGCTATGCCCCAACGGTTATTGTCGGGATCTTGTATATATGTTACGTGCTCCGAAAACTCTCGTAGCGCGTTTCAGGATTGTGTGGAGCCTCGTCGTTTGTTCTGAATGTCATCTGCATCGCCATCTGTGTAGCTTGTGGCGAGGTCGAAGAAGTCGCTACGAACCCTATTTAAGTAGCTTTCTATCTATCTAATCTATTATTTGTTAAGTCGGCTGAATGCATGAATATATATGTATATATATATAATATGAATACATGAATATCGCCAAACGAATACACTATCTGTACAGTCCGTAACAGTACCGTACAATGAATTGAGGGCGATCCTAGTATTAATTGACTTATAGATATTTAACGTTTATGTCGCTGGTACGACCACTCGTGCTGACCACACAAATTTACGCTACCGCTACCAGGATTCAAAATCAGCATTGCAATTATTTAGGTTTTTTTTTCAATACCTCACAAAGCTTTAGACTAAAACTTAAATTACGACAGCAAAACGTGTCACCTCGTTTTTTTATCGCTGGCAACATAGAAATTATGTTGCCAGCGCTAAAAAAAAAAATGACGTATCGTGGCGTGTTGTGAATGGAAATAAAAACAACACCATGAGAATGCCACAATGAATATTAACTTTTGTATTATTGTAACGCGATCAATAGACCTTCGCCGACGTAATCGGGGAAAAAACTATCATGTACAAAGTACCAAGGCGTGAAACTAATGAAGTGTTTCTATTGCAAAAACGGCGATGCGTGTCTCTGTACTTCGGAATACACCACTTCTGAGTTTTTGCACTAAGCAACATTATTTATTAATTCTAACGCTGTTACGGATATTCATTTTGTACCTAACACAACTACCAGTTTTGCGCAGCGAATGGAACGCGCCGGCAAATATAAAAGCTTTTTTATTTAAAAAAAATATAGTAGCCAGACAGAAGTGTTTAATTGTATACAATGTGTTCGTCAAAATGATTCGATCTGGGTTTGTCATATATACTTAGTTATGGTCAAAACTTTTGCATCGAACACCGAATTGGTTTTAGTTCTATTCCGTTTAATTACAAATGGCATAAAATATTCAAAGCTATCTGAATGGTAACATACCCCTAAGTATATTATTCCCTTTAGTTAGAAGCTCTGACCAGAAAATTTCAGACATTGCGTTTTATTCCAGTTGAGTTTTAAAACTATTTGTTGATAACTGTAGATCTTTACTACGTAAATACTATTTGTTCCATCTGTCGTAGCATAGCCACTATTGGCAAGATGAAGCCTCATTAGTTCCACGGCACTAGTGAGAATGATCCAGCGATTTTACGAAGTACGGTCCGGGCATCACGATTTTGCAGTTGCAATAAAGTCGAAAAGTAAAATGCATAATTAAATTGCCCGTCGACGGTACCACTAACCCCCGTGAACACCAACTCTCTACATACTTATTCCTGTTGTGATGGCAAAACGTGCCTTCAGAGGACCGAGAGAATCTGATGTCAGAACTAGCGGTGTTATAAAAAAATACTATTTATAAGCTAAAAAAAATATCTTACATAAGTAAATAAACTTGGTTTTGGCTTTGACTCTGACAGAATATGATGTCCTATGATATTTCTGCGCAAGACCTTAAAATCAGCTGGGGATATTTAGGTCGCCAGTGATTGCGCTCAGTTGCCGCTTTCCGTGTCCCCAAGTGTACACTGCGGCCAATGAACACGGCCACAGTTTCGATAATCTGATACAACATTCATAATTATCTAATAAACTCATGTTTTGTAACCTTTACAGTTTGCCGCTATCAGTTTACATAAGCGTGTTGACTGTATCGAAATCTACCTACATAGGTACGTTTGCGCCGATTACGATAATGTTAAGCACATCAAAAGATTTCAAAATAATTACTTGCTTATTTTTCAAAATAGATACCAGTGTTTGATGACTGTAGGACTCACATTGAGAACGGAGGGAGTTTGGATCTTTAAATTGTTAACGGAATTAATGTACCTATATATTCTACCTACTTAGTGTAGCTTCTGTGCTAACTAATTTATATTATAAGCCGCATATCTATCGTCAATTACTACTATATATCTATCACCCTAAATTCCTCGCTAAAAATAATATCCAGATAGTTTTCTATTTGATAGCTTTTTCCCATCTGTCATTCTAAAAATGCGCAATGTGATACGTTAATTCATTTAGCTAGTGTGTATACCGCGCTATGCTACTACGTCACACTAAAACTCAACATCAGTAGTCCGTACTAATGAGATTTTCCATTGCTGGGTGCGTCACTACTCCCCTACTCTCCGTTGAGGGGGTAAGACGATACATCGATACTTAGCTGTTTACACCTCACTGCTTAAGTGTCTTAATTGTCTGGTTATCGCTACAATTTTGTTCCATGTATTTAGTTATTGTACCCAGTGGCTGCGTAAGGCGTGGGCGACGTTGGCCACCGCCCACGGCGTCGCAGTCCACGGTGTACCTAACTACTTTCTTCCATTTACAAAAATATTTGGGGTGGGAAATTATCTTGTAAGGTGTAAGAAAGATTAGTGAATCAAAGTAGGTAGTCCATACCAGATAAGGTTGACTACAAACTATAAGTAGTCTGGCATTATATTAGTCATAAGTTGCGAGTTATAAAACGCGCCGTTATTCGCATGACAGTATAATTTGTCGACGTCTATCCTATTATTATCGATGTCAATTTATTGAATGAACTAATAATAAATAATAAAAATTAATCCTACATCACCTAGCATCAGCCTACATTATTGGCAGCTTGTTAATACACCTTTGCATATGACAGCTTACTAATTATACAGATAAATAAGCCGTCATATTCATCACAGTTTTGCCAGGAAACTATGATGAAAACGTTGACCTACGATGGGATTGGTGATAATTGCATAGGCAACAATGCGAGCCAATACAAGTTAGATACATTAAGTAGGAGGGTGCGCGAGCTGTGACGAGTGGCGGAACACGATTGCCTCTCATTATTGCTCGCCTCGACTCGGCCAACATGTATACGTAAACGCCCGTAGAAATAGTAAAGTTACATCGAAGAAATATATGGTTAAACTACGTGTAGGCCTAACGTAATGTAAAGTTAACAGTCGGATGAAAAATTACATTATAAAAAACTGCTATGGATCAATCTGCTGCACTTGTGCAACTTAAATGCACAGAAGGGACATTCGCCTTTTGGATGGACGTGCCGGCTTAGCCCACAAAAAGAAGAGCAAAGGCACAGGCAGGGAATGCAGAGTGACAGTATATAGGGAGGAGCTGGCTTCATGTCGATTTTTTATCTCCATTTTTAGAGATTTGCACGTCTATGCTATCGATATTGCAGCCGTTAGGGACTTATCTGTCAATTGCCGTGGATAGAACCCCGTCCGGTGTTGGCTCGGAGCGCGACCTACTCAAAAATTAATTATGCCCGGCGCTGAAATTCTCATTGCTGCACGGTCAGGCATCAAGCGGCCTCCGGAGGTGCATGAATATTAGATGGGGCTCTATTCTATCTACTGGTGTTTACTGCATTAGTTTAAAGTTATAACTTACCCGTTAAATGGGTACCCGGCGAAGGCCGCGTCGTAGGGATGGTACACCGTGGGGTAGGGCCACGTCGCTGCGCTCGCCGCCAGGTTTTCTTTAAGCTCAATTCCAGCGGCCTATGAGAAAATATATACATTATTATATATAACAAGCACCGAGAAACTAGCCTGAAGAAGTTAAGCGCTAGTTATTGTATTACATTAAGTTACTAGCGCACACCAATGTTTCAAGGCAACATCGACTTGGATTTGCCATACACGAACACGAATATCGCTCAACCTGATTTTACACAGTGAAATCATTTTACCGGAGATATTAAAAGCTTAAATACAAAAATAAAAATAAACTTTAGTTGCAAAGGAAGAACATCCCGCAGCCGATGCCAAAATTTGGCCATCCATAAACTATCAGCGGCAACATTCTTAACGATATAACTTAATAATAACTCCTTCGTTTCCGGTAGCTTTAACTTAATCCATTACGAAAACGATCCTCGTAGGATTGATTTCTTGATCGATCACTGTAACGTTTCGTTCTTAACTATTATTACTTAATGGCCAAAGATACGAGTCGAGGGCATCAATCATCTTTCGGTCGACAAATGTATCGCTTTTTTCGTTTTAAGATTGTTGAACTTTGCTTTCTTTTATGTTCTCAAGATAAACAAATGAATGAGCCCGTACTTGTTTGTTTTTTATTCGTGAAACATGTATACATATTAAAGTGGTGATGATTAATTCGTCCCTGAGATCGTGTGCGCGGGAGAGGTCGCATATAAAGCAGGACTGTCACTAAGGGTCCAAAAATTTATAGCGAGGCTTTAAAAATAACTCAGGAGCAAGTCTTAATGCGGTCAGCCAGGATAAATCTATCAAAAGATTTTGTTGTCCAACAACTTCATTGGTGGCCGAATCGAAAATCCGATAATAAATTTTACTCAAGTACGACAGGGTAATCCAGTCGCCCTGTCTCTCTTTGTTGCTGCAACCTTTCTGATATAATTCCAGTTTTCTGTTACTTCAAATGATCGGGCTAAGCCGTAACGCGAATCTGCGGCTACACGGCTTTATTATTATGTTTTAAGAATATTCTGCTTGTTCAGACATTCGACAAAAATTGTATACGTCTATACTATGAAAGGTGTACGATTACTTTGCTGTTGCAATCACTACATGAATAATCAAGTAACAGGTTGATACAGAAAGGTTATACTAACCTTTGAATCTACGCTTGTTAGTGCATTTATAATCAACATGTGAAGTTTGCACTTCAATATGTAAATTTTAAGACAAATAATTGCTCACACAAAATCACAGATTTTCATCTTGTCGCGAACATTTTTTTTTAAACCTTCGAAATCTGACTTAGATTTCGAACAAAAAAGGGCTAACGAGTACAGGTTTAAAAAGTAGTATACCCTGAATCAGAATCACCTGTAGTAGGTTCTAAGAAACGCGTACGTACTGCAACGACTACTAGGGTTAAAATCTAGAATTGATGCTAGGAAGTAAGTATCTAAATGTCAAGCACTAAAACCTCGTCCTATCTATATTTTGAATCTCGCACAGATCATATTCAGAATCTAATTATAACCATGATCGATAGTCGTGTTGGTAACTTAACGAAACTATTTAAACACAAAAAAACCGCTGCTCGTGATCTTTACCGGTATCAACATCACACAAGCTTTAATGGAACCTAGCTTTTAATCCCATTAACATTAGTGTGTTGAACTAGCTTGATATATATTTTTATGGAAGGTATGAGTTTAATCCGGGGAGCGATGCGGCGAACACGCAAGCGCAGGTAGCTGTAATGTCGTCGCGTTGGGCCCAGTAAGTGGGTACACGATTATAAGACAGTTCTAACAAAGGATTTAATTAAATTAACTGCTGAAATATTACCGCGACAAACCAAAAATATGTATGTTTCTGAAATGCAACTCGAATATTCTTCTAAAAAAAAAAACAGAAATTGATATTTCGCACATTGGATTCCGTCTAAATATATCTTGGCTAAATTACACGACTATAAATAATGTATGTATTAATTTGTTTTGGAATATATTTTAAGATGCATCGTTTATATAGGCGTTGCGATTATCATAAATCGTGGCGGACGTTAAACACAAATCTGTTATGACCAGTAGCGCGGCACCATGATTTATTTAGGAACACTTCTTTAAAAGTATTAATTTAATATTTTTTCGATATAATAACTAACATTTACTGGGATGATCGCGTACGAAAGCGATTATACTAAGTTTTTAAATATATTTTGTCACAAAATTTTCCGTTTGTCATTAGAGAATTTATATATCTGTGTTCACTGCGACCATTCAAAAGTTTAAACCCTTAAAAGTGTAAACAAACACGTCATAATCCGATAACTAAAACACCAAACAAAGAAGTAGGACAAAAACACAACTTTAGCCCACGGCTACCCCGCGCCGGGATGAAATAATAAATTATAGACAAAATAAAAGGCGTTAACTAAAAAAAAAACGGTGAGGCAGGATCCCATTGAAAGCGTCGGCCGGAGTTAACACTTTCGCCACTGATGATGTATGATCATATCTTCATGAATGATTGAATCATCTGCCGGGACACGTTCACCGCTTTTAACACCTTCCTCCAAAAGTTTTAGTTCGCGTCATATATTACGTGGCGTGGCTACTTTTGTGTTGTTATGATCATTATCATTCAGCGTCACTACCCACACGAGCTCGCGAGGCACACTCTAACACTGGGTGTGCTTTTATGAATGTACTCTCTTATTAGGAGTAACGTGCAAAGCGGGAATCTTGTGTTTTAATGCTGTTTCTTATAGGTATACAAACAATTGTTCGAGGTTTTCTTTTATTATTAAATTCTATTCAACATTACTTCATAAAAATATCACTACGGTCAATTTTATAATATCATCGGAACACGAAAGACACAGTAGAGTTGTAAAGTTAAATCCCAAGGAAGGTGTCGTTCAACATATTAAGTTATTGAACTTGGAGCGATACGACTTTTTGAATTTGTGTACAAAAGACCCATGCATCAACGGATTACGATTCCAATTTATATATATTATTACTTATATCGTAAACTGTATTGTGGTGACTACTTAACGGTATAGAGGAGTCTTATTACTACCGCTCTAAGGTACTATTTTGACATCGGATCTTAATTATTTTAACGTAATACCCTTTGTAGTAGTGTGGAGAGGAAAAAGAAGTGACAAAAAGTGAAGCTCCGCCGCTGTAGATGTACATAATCCCTTTGGTGATGATATCTCGGCTTCAAACGATGATGTAGCCTTAAGCTGTTGTGGCCGTAATTAATTTCAGTCATAGTTTAATAAGATTAGACGGTATTGAATAACACAGTGTGTTCAAACAAGTCGTGCCCACTAACAAGAAAACCAGCTTCTGGTTACTAAAAACGATGACAGGAATATTATAATTCATGTTATTAATAAAAAAAACAATGGTGTACAATATAGATAGCACGCAAGTTGTATGGCACATTTACAATTTATAGAAACTACAAACAGCTTAAAATTCTTTAATGGTATCAAACCATACCGATATTCATGTTATTTATTTAGTTGGAATACGCATTTTGCGTATAGAATGAATTGAAATAGTGCTGGGTCTGATAAAAAGGGATCTGTTAACGTCGTTATTGCTGTTACAATAAAATATTAAATTGCCTGCACGCTTACTGTGCGAGATAGTATCCACAAACCTATCCGTATCCACCTGTCAACAAAACTAGTTTTGTAAGAGCGTGGTTCGGCCTGGCCATAGGTTCGTAAACACAGCCCATGAGGTGATCTGCCCTGTCTCTCTATCCATACATTTTATTATACTGAAATTAAATATACACGCCTCATTCTTGGCTAAGAGCATCTCGCAGTATATACTCGGCTACCATATGTTAATGGAGTACCTACGTTTAAAAACCTGAACTAAATATGTTAAAGACTTCAATTGAACAGTTTATACTATCTGTATTGGACGTTATGTGAATCAACTGTTTGTATTTGTAGTTAAGTGTATTATTTAATTGTTTCCAGAGTAAATAAGTTATTAATTAATATAGTAAGCATACTTTTATTTATTTTTAAAGTGTCAGTATAATAACGAATTCATGGCAGTGGCAGTGTAAAGATTTTTTAAGAGAATAGTGCCTTATATGCCATTATAAATGGACGAAAAGTTTTTACTTACTTATATATATTTGGGAGTTCGTATATTACGGTTCTTTGGAATATCTATACAAATAAATAAAATTGGAGTGTCTGTTTTTAATATTAAAATAACCGCTTTTTACTAAGTGCATTTGGATGTATACACGGTACATATACCAAAACGAACATATTTTAAAATGTTTGTCTGTCTGTCTGTTTGTTCGGGCTAATCTCTGAAATGGACCTATTTTGACGGGACTTTCACTGGCAGATAGCTGATGTAACAAGGAGTAACTTAGGCAACTCTTATTTTAGAACCCCCCCCTCCCAACGCCCGCCAACGACTTAAAATCACAAAGGCTGCCGGCGCGCGAGCGGGCTATTGCTAACTGTGTCTTTGTTTAATACCGCGCGGACGATGTCGCGGGTAACACCTAGTATTTAAATATTTTCATACTATTTCGCCGAGAGATCATGAAGTATTTCGTAATATTACCTATTCAATTTATAAAAACATCTGGGCTGAGCGGATTTACGTATTTGCAATCTGGATATCACGAAGTGGAGTGGAATTGAGTATACCTATCGTTCAGTCCCTTTACAGTACTATTTTTATGATACAACAGTACGGACTTGAAATAAAAAATAAAAATCAGGGAGCTTACATAACAGCTTGAGGAAAGCCAGTTTATTCTCAGCCTATTTGCTCAGTATATTTGCCTCACGATATTGGAAAATGATCAAAACCAGCGATAAAATATAATCTCGAACAAAAGTCGGCCATAGCTTTTACTGGTTTTTTTTTTCATGTTTTGTGATAAAAAGCATCGATGCGAAATAGCATCACTAGAACTAATATTTATATGTAATCAACGAAATTACGTGCTTGATATATCTAGTAACGTGTACAAAAACATTTATGAATCCTTATTTTTAATTTGTATCATTCGACATCCCTAATTCACAATTGGTTTCGTCACTAAAGTGTCTGATTCGTGGACCGCAAGCCGCCCGGTCAAGTTACATTGTATTTTCACATAGCGATAGCAACAATTGTGTAATTACCCGTGTAGAACATCTGTTATTACCAAAAATATTGACATTTAAGGAACGTTTATTTTTGTTTGCGACAAGTTGGAATAACGATTCTACGTGTTTCTCAAAATATACTATACATATTGAGATAATTAATGTAGAAAAATGTAAAAATATAAAGGACCAATTCACATTAGGTATAAATAATTACCATATTCAAATTTCATAAATTCCCAATCATTATCTCTGAGTACTTACGGATCAAATAGCACATACTCGGATCACAGGACGATAATATATACGATGGTAAGTTTATCATTTAACTAGATTTCACTTGCGAAGTACTTCGGAAACTTACGTATACTGGTTATCTTGCACTTACCAAACTGTTTTAGTCAAGTTGACTCGCCACTTGTCTACTTACCACTTTGAATCGTGTTAACCGGGCATAGGTTTATTTGTCATACTTACGGGGTTACTATAGAAGGGTGGTTGATCAGCCGCAAGCGCTGGGAAGTACGCGGCCATGCCAGCGGCCGCCGCGGCGTCCGAGTACGGAGCGCTGTACATAGACAGTGGCATGCCAGACGCGAGCCTCTGGTAGTTGAGGAAATCGTACTGGCACGAGCACACGGTCTGGCCAGTGATAGGGTCCTGGAACACAGGGCGGCCCGTGTCGCAGCAACGGGGCGCGGCGGTCGCGGGCGAGCTCGGCCGCGCCGCACCCGCGCCGCCCGCGCCGCCGCTCATTCCCGCCTGCGTCGGCGGCGGACTGTTGGAGGCTGTCGAGATGGTGCTCTGTAAGTTGTAAATTTTGAAATGCCTTTATGGCGCGTTTTCACATTCGCTTTTGCAGACAACAACAACAAGTTTATAGGAGGCCTCCGTGCGCACAGCGACACTCGCAATGCAAATTATAAAAAGCTCATGATATGTTTAGGTGGTTAATGCATTGGAAATATTAGCATAAAATATGTAATTGATCGATAGTAAATGAGTATTTAATGCGCGAAATAGAAGAATACGGGGCGTGACGCTGCCGTCATCAACGCTCCTGCACTGTACGCAAATTCTAAACGGTTCAAAACCCCTTTGAATGGTTAATATAAAAAAAAATTATGCTCCGCCGCAAGCGGTGCTAATATGATGCGATTGAAGATTTAAAATTAATGACAATGGCATCGGGCTGGGCGGACATATTGTTGTCGTAATAGATTTATTCGTCGGACTACCTGAATCAATAACGCGGTCGCAAAATAAACATCCGGCCGTTGTCCGACTATAATGCCAAAGACGCGAGTCGAGATCGTCCTTTTAATTGAACACACTGCAGGCTCGCACGCGGGTAAATAACTTTCTAAATATTTGTCATTGAAATGAAAAATGGTCGCAGCCGTCCGACATTCATTGTACTTTCAATGGGATTAGAAACCGAGAAATGCGACCCGTCCGTTTTTATATAATTCCGTGTCAGTTTTTTTCTCTCTACATAAAATCATAATTAATACGTCTTTTGTGTGTGTCCTAAACGTATGGGATATTTCCGGAAAAAATATGCGTATGTTTTTTTATAAGCGCAATAACTAGACATGTGTGATGTGCCTTGAGTGTGATAAAATTGCTTTATCGTTGTGACCTCGGCCGGGGACCCTAGGATGTGCGACTTAACCTTTAATTATGTAAAGAAGCGGTGTTGTCGCAACATAAGCCTAGTTCTCATCGTGGTTGAGGTGGCTTAAGCTGGTGCTGTGACCCGCCTGCCAGCGATATGGCTTCGGCCGCCTTAAGCATGCGCTCTCGTCGCGACCTATCGTATCGACACGAATATTTCGACGTACTATGTCGACGCACTCACACACGCAAGGCTAAAAACATTTGTTTTGTTAAAGGAATTATTGAGGTAATCCCGAAGCCGTTAAATGTCGAATCCCTACATTACCTACATTACATACCCTGCATAGTGTTTAATCCTTGCTCGCTACCATTGTGTATGTATTGCGGATTCTAGGATCGGTAGGTATTCGCGCAATTTCATTGCTCGTTCGACCTAATGACTATGGTAATAGAGATCATATCGATCTATAGGGGGATGGCTGAAATCGACGCCGGTGCTTAAGAGGGATTCAATCCGTTCAAACGATATGAGTGTGTGTTGGGTGGAATTATATAATTATGTACAGTGTGTTCTATATATGCGGTTGGGGAACCATTGTCGACAGCTTTATGTATATTTTATGGAATGCGGAACCGTAAACCGTACATCAAAGGAAAAATGGTAGTAGGATAGATAGCCACATGATCTGTCTGTCAGAAGATATTATATACTTGCTGTATCGCGATATACCGTGGATATTGATGTTGTTAATATACTAATTAATAAGTACTTATCGTCAAAGGATATAATTTTTGTTAATTCCTTGGCTTTGCGCCGGCAACCTTTGACAAAAAAAACCTTTTTACGAACTGTCAATCTAATAGTTTTTGGGTCACAATACACGACTTCATTTTGAAAAGTTTTTTTAACCTCAGTGTTTAAAGTATCAATGTTATAAAAAAATGATTACAAATTCAAAAAAATATTAAATTAATTTAACTTTATCATTTTGATACTTGCACACCTATTGATAATGAAAGTAATAAAATATAAGTTTTGTACAATATACGTATATCCGATTTATATTCGATCAGATAAATATCAAATACTTATCGAATATTTTAATATTATAAATATTGGAGTATTACGAATTACCAATCGAATTTGAACTTTAAATATATGCAGTGCAGTAAGTAGTTTTAAATAACGATTTAATTATGTTATGTGTAAAGTAAAAACAGATCGCCGAAGCTATCCACGCCGTGTCAGTTACATTGCCACTACAATATTTGCTTGCATGCAATTGAATATTAATCGTCTGACATAAAATAAAAACTGCAGAACAAGGAAAGCGGGCCTTAACAACAGACCTAATCAGGTTTTTGTGGCAGCCACAATCCGATTGTTATTCTTATGTGCCAGTCTGTTTTTTTCCAATATAGCGATGAATTAATTAATAATAATTCTTTAATTATAATTATTTAAGAATTGTATTTACTTAAGTACATTATTATTGATACTTCTACATACACGCAAGTATCTTTACGACCACTTAAAATTAATGATAACCTACAAGACATACGCTCCATTCACGAGAACTGAGACAGTTAAGTGGTTCTAATCAAAACATCTGATTCAGTGAGACATTTGCCATTCGGCGCCTCCACACTAACACAATGTAGCTAACCGCGACAGTTCTCCAAACGGTATGAAAACATGACAAGTAACTAAATACTCCGCTTTCATTTATCAACATCGACAAACTCCGGGTATAAGTACGTATTTAGGCAAGTATTGGTTATGTGTGCTTATTAGATAAAGAGTACAAAAAAGTTGTCATCATATCCTTTTCAAATATCGGTCGGGTCGAGGATTAAAGCGCCGCTGGCCGTTATCTTCAGCAGACATCTTTTAAAAAACAAACACGAAAGGTATTCTCTTTTTGTCGTCTTTTTTATCGTAACCCGCAGGATGTGTTAGAGTCGTTAAGCCCTTTTAAGTGTTAAACCATGTAACTGAATATTCGAGCGTATAAGGGTCGATCTATTTGTTAAATAATGTAAAAAAGTTAATCTTAGAGAAATCGGACCCAATGACATGAATTTCGTTAAAGACATCAACCGGGCAAAAAATATCGATGACATGTCGCCGTTCGCTCAGCTAACCGTGGGTGACGCCGAGCGATGCCTTTTGTCCAGGTACGACGACGGTTTTTTTGTAAAAGTCGGCCCTTCAGGAGACATCATTAAAGTATTAAATTTACGATAAGGTTACCGGTGCACGGTAATCATTTGGGAAATATTTCTGATGTTTAATTCCCCGATGAAGGCGAGATATGCGTTTCGCGTGCGACTGTACAAACCTACCATGTGGAAACGTCGAGCGCACTCCGTGATACTCTCTGCGAGAACACAACCGCGCTGATGCGGACGTGGTGAAGTCTCCAGCAACAATGCTGATATATCTACATAGCCTCCGTTTATGAGCGCTTGGTATCTTCACAGTTGAAACGCTGTACGTAGTCTTGAGCACACACACACACACATACACACCGATCCACTGAATTGTATCGTATTAGTGAACTGTTATTGAATCGTATCAGCCTTTGGTGAGTTATCATCAACTGTGTATGATTGTACGGCAAGGCTCCCGAGCCGATATTAATTTGTGATCTGACCAAATTACTTGAGTTCCCGACATAATATACTGAATTAGAAATAGATGTGGCTGGTGTTATCGTTGACAAAAAGATTTATAAGACCTTTTCTGAGGACACTACTTCCTTCGATGACGTAATTAATTGGTTAGATATACAGGCTGTAACATCGAGATGGGTCAGTATGGGGACCTCCGAAACTAACATTTCTAGAAAAATATATGTTCTAAGGAACCATGTCGTCAATTTTAGGGATGAGAAAAACCGCATTGATAGATTTTAAACAAAAAAAATATACGTGAATCCGGGAATCAAACCCTGTCATTTTCAAAAAAAATCATCCTTATTTTATTATGATGTTGAGTGTCTTGTAAGGAGTTACTATTGCTTTAAAACCATAATGTCCAAAATGAAAAATTAATTTCTGTGAAAATGAAATATTATTTTATTTATTTCAATGCCTAAATGTTTGGAATGACAGCCATTTTTTTAAGTAGTAACTCGATTACGTAACGATTGATCTTAGTTTAATTTAGACACCGGGGCCCATGGCAAAATTGACTCTTTACAGTGAAAAAGCAGTTTTTTTTTCAAAACGAGTGGCTTCGATTCCCGATTAATGTAAGAGTTTTTCTTTTAATCTATAAATTCTGTTTATGTTCTCCCTGATTTCTATTTCTTATAGTTTCGGAAACACCCCATACTCACCCAACCTGATACACCTGATTACACCCCCCTGTGTATTTAATTAATATCAAAATTTAGTTTAAAACTTTTTTGCTTTAATGTTGACAATATTTGCATGGTCATGGGTAAAGTTTTGTTCAGTCTCTACGTTAAAGGCCTGAATCGTTTAAACAATACTTGATAATAAGGCGGCACGGAAGGTGGCAAATGGAATGAGTGGTAAATTATGTGGCTTTGCTTTACGTAATAAGGGAGTAAAAAGCGTAGAGCGGTATATATTTTAACATGAATACAGTTCAATAATGTAAAATGTAGAGACTACAAACGTCATGACAGTGGAAACTCTGACCCCACGCTGTGTGGCAGCAACACCACACGCTACAGATATAACCATTGATAGCGATGATAATCAATTCACAGAATAATGTGGGATGTAATAATCTTGCCTAATCTTTTTCGCACATAGTTGGCGGAAGAAAAAGCATCACAATTTGATTGATCGATAGATAAAGTCGGAGCGCGGCGCGGGCGCAGGCGTCACGCCAGCTTGCGCTCGCGTTTACATTCCCTGTCTTGAGAAAAGCGTGTACGAGTAATTCCGAACAGGTACGTTTTTTACTCGCATACACTGGGCTTCGCATGGGCTTCGCATACATAGTACACTGGGCTTAATTACCACTGATTAAGATCAATAATACAATTATTTGTTTGACAGCCACACATTACCGGACCTCGTCACGACTCTATGTAGATATCGTAGACATTCATTGTATTGAATGAATCAGAAATTAAATGAAATAATCATTAACATACCTCTACGCGCTATTTTACATCCAAAGGTGATAATAATGCATACATTTTATTGGAGGACGACACTGACTAGCCTCACTGACTAGATACAAACATGGCTTGTAGGTATATTGATTTATTATAACTGATTTCTTATATTTACGCGAATACTACAGAAATAAAACTAATTTTACAGATTTTATTGCGTGTGTATTGTGTATAGTGCGTAGGTCGGACCGCAAACTACAACTAATTATGAGGATACCTGACTTCAAACTATGACACTAGGACGTCAAACACCTCAGTCCTTCGGTGACCATGGGTGGTGTAAAGCAGCCGAAACGTCGGGAACGTAAAAGTATAATACACGCGATAAAATCAGTAACATTAGTTTTATTTCAATTATAATAACTGAACATTATAATTATAATGTTGAAAGTCCAGTAATAAGCCTGATATTAGGCCTGTGATGGTAATAATAAATTTAAAACCGGTCTAGGTAGTCGTCATGTTAGCTAATAATGTTGCCACCTTTTTGATCTACCTACAAAAACACCTGTCGGTCCTATTTTTTATTTGAACAAATCAAAATAACACATGGTACACATTGACAAAGATGATTGCCGATATAGACAGGGAATCGCTAGCGTATCGTGTGCTCCGGCCTTGATTACGGCACACCTTCGCCAACGTGGCGTCAATGGGAAAATTGATTAATGAAGAGTCTATTCGCAGTTCTTGCACAATATATATATTTTTTTACGGTTGATCTAAGATACGGCCATATAATATTCGTCGTTAAGTTTGTTTCGTTGCAGTAAATGTCGTTTCGCAGTGATCGATCAAATTTATCCGTTAACTTACCGTACCGACACGTGTAAACGCTGGCACTACCTCAGACGTAACCTGCTATAATAAATTCAACGTTTCTGTTACTCTGTCAAGTTATTTGCATAAATTTTTGACTTTAATTGGACAATTACATGGTGGATCACAAGTCGGGTGGGTGTCTATTTCGACCGCATCCTGTGTCGAGATATCCGTACAGATAAGCCCACGAAATTGGCCCACCCTCGAAATGCATAATGCCCTTAAAGAAATTCACACCTTCCTTAATTAGGGTGGAATTAGGGAAGAATAAATATTGAAAGGGAACCGCCAACCTCTCACTAATACTTAATAGCGGTAATGTAAAGATAAATACGTAATAATGGAGTATAATGGTAATGAATGCATGTTCATTACGATAAAAAAACCGGCCTTCTAAAGTTAGAGTGCGGGATATATACAGGAGTATTTAAAAAAATACATAGGTATAGTTTCATATCAAGTGAATAGTGATCTTGTTAGATCAGTGGAAATAGAATTATATTTTTAGATCGAAACTGATGTGATTATGTATATAATCTAATATGTATGAGCCCACTGGCGATTAGCATAGTAGCTAATTATGTTCGCCGATAAATAAAGAACAATTAATATCCAATCGTCTTCAGCGAATTAAGTGGGTACACGAAAAGTTCATTTTCACGTGTTAACTAGATATGTTTAATTAAAATTGATTGCCGTGCAAACACATTGTAGACGCTTACCGGACAAAGCACATTTTGAGAGCGGTCATAATTTTTTTTATAAAACAGTGCTGGCGAATTATAATAGTGCCTCCTTATCGACCGATGATCTCCCGGCTGTGTGAGTAAAAGGTACTTGACTTATTTTATTTTTTGCTTTGATATTATAATACTAATTGTACAAATAAAAACGCTCGGTACTTAATCAAACGGTAATTATGTTGATGATTTGTTATATGATGATTTTGGTTTATTGTTGCGTTATAAGACACGATAGTTGTATTATAATTTCTTGAATTGGCTCTACCTCGACTTTTAAGTTATTCAGTTACGTAATGCCTTAATTGGTATAGAGTCTATGTATGTTTTTACTGTCATAATAACTTTCTTTTGTTTAATTATTTGAATATTATGCTATTTTATCCTTTGCATCCAAATCATCTTCGATATATTGATTTCTTATATTTACGCGAATACTACACATTGAAATAAAACTAATCTTAAGGATTTTATCGCGGTAAATTTTTTTTATTTTACGTTCCCGACGTTTCGGTTGCTTTGCAGCAACCATGGTCACGGGAGGACTGAGGTGGTTGACGTCCTAGTGTCATAGTTTGACGGGGGTACACTCATATTTAGTTGTTACTTGCGGTCCGATCTACGCATAAAGAGCTCATCTTCGATATCTTGATCAGGTCTCCGATCTACCTCGTTCGTGACCATACCCACGCTTCTTCAACCAGTTCTGGGTATTTATTCAAGTACTCTTGTACTCACTCTGTTATCCTGTTCTAAAGAAAAATGGTAAACGGACTTTATCCGTGTAGAATTATGTGATATGGAGGAGATACAGTAACGGCATTGGGTGATTATAGGTTTCAGATATCATCAAGTAAATTGTGCATGTCCTAACTGTATAGGCATACGATGTTACCGCCGCACGCGGCCCAAAAATCGTGTAAAATAAACAGCGCGTGGCGACGCATTATAAATCGAAATACAATATTATTAAGTGTGTTTATGGGGAGCTGAAATCTTTAACGTCAGACCAAATATTATGTACGTTTTAAAGGCGATTCGGACACGTACAGGTCCCCGGCACTTTCCGCCTCGGTTCGCAGCCGTGCCGTATTATTATTGTATTTCATTCAAACAACTCATTCATAAAATTGCAACTCTTTCGAGAGCAACCGGAGAGCGCGCCGTCACACTTGATCGCCTCCACAAATGTGGGCGACGGAAACTTTAACCTGCTTTTTTTAATCAGATATAGGTAGGTACTGATTAGCTCAGTTGGTAGCGACCCTGCTTTCATTGTCGAGGGCTCGTATTCGAGTCTTGGATGTTTAATATCTATATACATTATGATCCGAAAAGGGTATACTCGTACTTAATGACCGTTAAACCTGAGCTTTTTTCTGTCATTTGTAAATATTAAGTAAAGTCGAATTCCCGTGTGGAAGTCGTTGGGGGAGGCCTATGTCCAGCAGTGGACGTGTATATCGGCTGATAGATAGATAGATAGATTGAATTCCCGTGAGACAAATTTAACAAATTATTCATTTCAATTGATATATTATAAATTGTGATTTCATATAATAATTTCAAATGTTCATGGGCTTAGCATAACCTATCGGAATCATCATGTATTGGTAGGTATTACATACTGGAATCGCCCCAATACGAGCGTTGCTTAGTTTGGGACCGTACAGTTTGGGACCGTACAGTTTGGGACCGTACAGTTTGGGACCGTACAGTTTGGGACCGTACAGTTTGGGACCGTACAGTTTGGGACCGTACAGTTTGGGACCGTACAGTTTGGGACCGTACAGTTTGGGACCGTACAGTTTGGGACCGTACAGTTGGCGTGTTCGTCTGGCGTTATTATTAATATGAAAAATATAATTGCGATACATATCTCATAACATTGGGTCATGTGTCTTCAATCATCCGGCGTGGCTCAAAGGCCGCTGATTTCGCTAATGAAGTTGTTTCAGATTGTGCGGCGAGATTTATTGGCCTCCGTTGCGGAACAAACATGTGCTAGTGCTCGGGTACTTGTCTATTAATAACCGGCCCATTATTCTGCTTAATACCCCCGTGACGCGGTCGCAAACATTCCCACAAAACAGCACTACCAAAATTAGATTGACATAATCAAAACATAGTAGGTGCAATTGCACATTTTTATTTTTCCCACGGATATTTAACAAATTCAATTGGGGCTGTATCGTACTAAAATAACAAACATTAAAAAAAAAAACAAAATACAACCGAATTGAGAACCTCCTCCTTTTTTTTGAAGTCGGTTAATTATGTTAGTTTGGTCTGTTTTATATGGTACTTATGACGATTTACCTACATTGTGTACGGTTCCTTATTCAATAATAATAGACAAATGTCGATCTATTTCAGAACTAGCTTTTGGCCGTGTCTTCGTCTATAGGTTTATTACATTGTTAGTATGCGCCTAGTATTAAAAATACTGATGTATTTTAATTTCAGGCCTTTTATTAAGAATAGTGTGGATACTTGTATATCTCAAAATATAAATTTGGTAGGGACCTATATTCAATTTATAATAAGTACTTACTTAGATCATAACCTGTAGATTTGACACGATACACTTACCTTAATTTTAGACGTGTAAAATATTTTTTAATCATCAACTGATTTAATTACGTCATTTCCATAAATAAATTTGACGTATAATCGAAGGTTTTAATCAAAATCGATATTTAAATCGATTCTGTGGACTAGAGCCGCCGCGCATATCGTGTGTTGTGTCAGCCGTTGTTTAGAACTGGAAGAGGGGCTTCGAAATTTGAATTATCGGTTAATACAGTCGCCATTAAAGCGGTGGCGATTCAAAACATCCCGTGCTGGCCCGGCCGAGCCTTTATTACAAACTCCCTGTCGTTACCCACTAATCGACAACTGTGTTACCAAAATAACTCCGCGCAAAGTTACCTATTGGGTAGGTGTATAGTAATTTATTGGGATATTACATAGCTATCCACCGCCCCAATACCATCGTTGATTCATTTGTTTTATTTTACAATCTCGAGTGTTTTTTTAATGAATAAGCAAGAATTTGGAATGCTTATAATGAGAATATATAATAAGTAAGCTTACCTCTCTGATATGAAATATCACGAAAGTTTTGTAAAATACCAATGACTCAAATTGTTCTAAGCAGGCAACATCGTGGGTAAAAGCTAGTTTTACATTAATAAGAGACCCGTTGCTGATATTTCTGTGTGTAGACGCTCTATTTACAGGACATTTGAAAGTGTCAAGTAAAACGTGTGACACACCGACAAATATATCGGATTACCGACAGTACCGCGTGTTATTTGCTTATGCTGTTCATTTTAATATTTTCTTAATAATAGACAATTGTATTATGTTTTACGGTGTATTAATTAGATTAGAATATTTAATCGATACTGAGGTTCGAATTAAATAAGGTATAAAACATTATTTATCAACTTACAGAAAAATGTAGGTAATCTATCAATTAATGGTATATTAATTAAATTTCATTAACCTAATCAGCTTGAAGTGTATGAGACAAACAAATTACCCTCATTTTTTTCTAGTACCTACGCATTTTAATTGCTTTTTCGCATATTAATTTAATTTAACCTTGCATACTTAAATTTAGAAACTTCATTTTGGAAACTAATTAAAGCTGTTTTAGCACGATAATTCTAATTTCAAAAATTCTAATAAGACTTAATTTTATGACAACGTGTATTCAATAAATTTGATAAAACTACCGAAGGAAGATGTGAGTAATTAAAAAAATAACGGCTGGTAACTGCATACATTGCTTTTAAAAATATATCGTGCAAGATTGTTGGACCACATTGTCTCGTCATTCTTCGCGGCAGTGTGTCTCGCACGAGACGCAGCTGAGCGTCGACGCTCCGCCGATTCAGAGGCGACGAGGTGTGAACTAATGATATGTGAGCACCTCGTCCGTCGCACACACACACACACGCGCACACACGCCCGGCCCGAGACACCGCCAGTAATTGTCATACATGTGTATTTTAAGTTCACAATGTTAGTAATAAAGTTTCACGACTCTCTATGGCGCGTCTGATTAGCACCACCAACGAAAGATCTGTGGACCCGAGGCGCCCGCAAACGCCCGTTTATTTTGTGTATTACAGCTGTCTCTCTCAAGGTATTTTTGTTAATTCCCAATGTACTCGAGTAATGGCGAGAGAAAATTTAAACAGAGAATGGCTTCGATTTTTAAAAGCAATTTACGATTTCTAAACGAATAAAGACGTCATAAAATCTTGTGTAGAGTTCTTGAAAGTCATCCTAGCTAGGTATGTCAATTAATGTTTATTTTTATTCGTAAATATATTATACGGCTTAAAATGTGCTTCTTCATTTTGTATTATATTGATAATTTAGTTAAAATGGCGTTAAGACTGACGTCGTCTATGCTTGCATTCTTAGGTTTCATATCTTAGGCTTATTCAGTGTAAAACGAAACGTGTTTAAAGTTACAAAACATATCCTTGTACGAAGATATTACATTACATTGACATGTAAAATGTATATTTTTTGCCAGCATCATCAAGAATTGGGTACTATGCATTCATATTAATCATAGAGTTACGCGCTAACATCGTTTTCATCGCCGCGTTTGAACGCGAAAAGTTTTTATGTCGTAACGTAATTTGTGGTACCTACAGTCCAACGGGCTATATCATAGTAACAAATTAACCTTTACTGCGGACGGAGAGGATTCATATTCAAAGGTATGATACGACGATTCGTTATTCTCCGAATGGAGTGTGTTCGTGGCGAGCGTACGTGGCACGCACACATGCGACGCCAAATCCGGTTGCGCCCGCGCTTTAGAATGAGATACACTACCACAATTCCTCGCCGCGCCCGCGCCGTAACGAGAGCCTCCAAAATTTACTAACCGCGTGAACACAGCACGCCCGCTACTTCGGAGAAATTAATGAAAGTTTCCGAGAAGTGAACGACTCATTCACCTATCTGATTAGGGAAAGCCGGTGATGCTGGGATCGCTCCACGGTTGTGAGGTGAGGTATCGGGTTGGCGGGTACGGGATTAAAAAAAAACTCTCCATCGCAATTTTGGGCTCAAATCGTATTAAATAAAAAATCTAATTTATGAAGGACGAATTTGAACTTAGATTAAAAATATATATATATATAATAATTCAGGTTTAATTAGATATATTATGTAGCTACATATAATTAGTTGTTAATAATATTACGTAGAGAGCGTTATTTTTTGCAAAGCACCGGATTTTAGGTGTAATTAATCCATGAAATTTTGATGACGGTACAGATTTGATTGTGTTGCAGCGTTTCGAGTTTATTAGTTTCAACAATTTATTTACACTTCACATTTGTGACTATATGTCCCGGCAGACGTTGTACTTTCAAAAAAGCCGTTTGAGTATATACAAAATCTAAATTTGGAAAAAGGAAAATTGCTAACAATTTTCCGCAACACAATTTTCATTGTTTATTTGCCTACAAAACCTAATTCGGGCCACATCGCACAATTTGAAAAATAAATTACCCAATACGGCTCGCCGTTTTTCAAGTGATGCGCTTATCAACGAACATCATATTATTTTAATATATGTATAGATTTGTTACTTATCAATAAAGAAAGACATATAATCCTGTATTGTTTGTCCTTCTGAAGCATCATCTGCCTATAGATAGCCACGGAATGCCAAAGAAATTTTCTTTTGGAATAGACACAGAACAAAAATGCCCATCATTGTTCAGTACAGTACCTAATCATTATTTTTTTCTTCCAGAAAAATCTATTTACAGATATTTACAAATATTACAATTTCAGCTGTTTATAATTACTTAGCCAGTAATTAGTGAGCTCCGAAGCGATATTATATTACACGAATGTTTAAACACACGTCGAATACCATTAAAATATCGTGTGTGTCAAGAACAATAGGTCTCCGGACGAACATTTACTTAATCATGGCTTTTATTAGGTACGCATTATTAAAACTGAAACAGGGTACCGAACGTTGAATTACGTTACAGAACAAAAAGGGGTCAGCGAGCGGTCGAATGCAAACTGCAGAAATGACGAGGATTGTTCATGGCTCATTATGAAGTTAAATGAATGGCGTCGGTTTTGTTTTTCAGTTTACGTGTCTCGCGGTCGGGCACGCGTGTTGGCTGTACGCCGGCAGTAGATCAGCCTGCCTCGCTGTAGTCTTGCCTTCAATTTCATAATCGTATCAAAAATGTTTATTCCAATCGGTCAAGCAATCGGAGACAGTTGGGTTCACTGGTAAACAACCAGCAAGGACTCAGTGGTTGCTCTACCAAAAAAAATCTTCAATCACAGCTGTAAAGTATCAAAGTAAGCAAACTCGTTGTAGATTCATAATTTAATTAATTATGTCTTTAAAATGTATTAAAAATGGTAGGATCGGTGCATACATTTCCAATAGAGTTTGTTCATTTTGTATTGTTTTACTTATAAGCTCCAACATGTTCTAACTAGATTAAATTATGGGTCATATTCATGCTAAAGCTGTGTACACAAGCACACCCCTACTAGAACATTCATTTGTCAATACATAATTAACAATCAGTTCTATATACATACATAGTACAAATTTATAAAGAAATACGTAACCATTCTAGTATAATTATTGCCCCCTCGATACCGTTTAATACAACGTGTACTCGTGTGTATCCAGATCCAGATTAATGTTTTATGACGAGCTCACAAAATATTAATCTGGAACTTAACACTCGCGACGCATGCTTGACGATATTCGTATAATAATAATAATAATAACACCAGCTGTTGGAATGTCCTACTGTTGAGCACGGGTCTGCCATCAATGCAAGGGAGATAAGGTCATAGTCCACCACACTGTCCCAGAGCGGGCTAGCGGAGCTCACACATCTTTCGAGGGGTTCTATCAGACATGCAGGTTTCCTCACGATGCTTTCTGTCACCAGTGATTATCATGGTTGAAAATAAGATTCCCACACGAAATTCAGTAATCCCAGAGATGCGAGCCGGGGTTCAAACCTGCGAGCATCGTTATACCGAGGCAAGCGTTCTACCAACTTGGCTATCACTGCTTATATGGCTACCACTGCTTTTATATACTTGTATGACCCAAATAAAAATAACTTTATCGTCTTTTGTTCCAGCTTGTTTACTAAATAAAAACGTAACTAGATAACTCACGAGCGGCTAGAGAAAGTACCTACAAGACTTTTTGTTCTCTACATTTCTAAGATTTCTAGATACGTAGAAATATTTTAGTTGTAAAGTAATTGTTTTATTAGATTTGTCGTCATAATTAAAGTTGGATAGCCGAGAAATATTAAGATTACTATTAGCTGCAACTTACTTTTAACTTAACTTGTGGCCTCGTATCGAAACTGTGTCTTTATATATTTATTACAATATTAAAAGCTTGAGGCTAATTATACTGCCTGTTGCGCATTAATAAGAAACTACCTAACTTAATGTAAATATTAAAGAGGAACCAAGGTAACAAGATAAAAATTAACCTCTTACGGTCATAACTGGACCTATTGCTATATTGTTAGAAATCAAGTCTGACTAAACTAAAGAGTTTATCAAGCACTTCATTTTCGAAAGTAAAACGATGCCATCCGAGGTTTAGCATGTCTGCGGTCTTAAAACGTACGATACAACGCAACATAAACGTTTACAGCCCATTCTTGTACTTAATTGCTATTTAAATAAAAACGTACCATGAAAGCAATGGGACCGCGCTGGTGCTGCTATTAAAGAAAAGAAAAATTCTTATTAAGTAAACGTATTTAAAAGCAAAGTTTACGACGGGTTCGCGTTATGAAATTAAAAAAAAATAGGAAAGCATAAGTAGTAGTAGAGGGCACTCAGATTACTGAGTGTTGTAGTCTCAGAATGCGACGTGGAAGTGTGCGGAGGGCTTAAGTTCCGAAATTGTGGAATGATGAGGATGAACCCCTCCCTGTGCCGTCCCGCTTATCACGGAGATAGCAAAATTGGATCGCGCACGGCACGCACTCGCCCGCTGCCCGAATTATCTTTATTAACATCGCTCTATGTACTCAGACTTCAGCATTTTAATTACGCCAGACAAAACCAACTGTATTGTCAGATAAGTTAGACCATTTCAATATTAATACAACAACGGTGAAATTTAATAAACCGCTATCAGATAGCAAATAAGGGTGACAGTGTATATAATAATTCATTAATGAATCATCCACTCGAGATACTGTCTCCAGTTTTAAATGATGAACATATGAATGAGGTATTATTCGAGAATATTATGTTGAACATATTAAAATTTGTTTTTGACCAGATTTCTGTCGCGAATGTTACCGTGATTAATAGAGATACAAGCTATTAACTGTTTTATTAATTTTGTTATTACCGTGGTATTGGGAATTCGACTTATTGGTTTGAGGGAATACTGAGGCGTATAAATAATTTAATTAAGAGTTAGTTAGTAAGTAGTGAGTAAGTTAAATAATTTATTTAATTAAGAATTATTAAGAGTTACTTAAATAGCTATATCAAATTAGTTCTCGGATTCCTTATAGAGTGTTGTAAGTTGATGTTGAAAGATTGAATTGATTTTCTATTAAAATTATTAAGACTAGATAAATGGTAAACGTTAAAATGAATATTAAAATATTATTACAGTATTAGGGATTGATCATGGGCATAGTATAGGAATATATAAGAAATGAACCTACTTATAGATAATATACTTCTATTATATTATTCTTCTATTAAAAATTACGTCTATTATAAAATAATTATAGGTACACACCATTTATTATAATGACAAGTAATCATAATGATACCAAAATAGATGAGATCCATGCAACATTTTTACAATTTAATAATAGCATTCAGTTTTGATTTTAAACATTGTACCTAGTTCACAGAGCCCGTTCAACATAACAATAAATATATACTTAATTACCATTGATGGTTGCTTTTCTAACTAATAACGTGAATATGAGTATACTTATTGATATTGTATACATTATAATTGTCACAGAGTTGAGTTTTCGCCAGTATTTGTACCGCACCCGTCGCTAGTACCAAAATATTAGCAATAAAGAACGAACTAGCTTGTCTGCCAAGTGTTGCTGACCTCTGACTGAGTTATTCCATTACTCTTTTTTTTAATAGCCACTTTTTATATATCCTAGAGCTACTAGTATTTTATTATTGAGAATGTTATACTTTATCATGCATCTGTTTTTATAAATCTTTCACGTTAATTCTCATTTAATTCGACAAGGTTTGGTATTGATCTTGGAGTTTTTAGTCGGTTTTAATGATAGAATATATTGATTTACAATCAGTTTAGGTAGAGTTATAAAGTTTTTTTTCTAGTTTGATCTACATTTATAGGTATTCATTATCAGTAACAAGCAGATAAGTTACATGTTGTTTTTCTAAGAACGACTAAATATATGTGAATATAGTTGGTACTTATTATTAGCAATTGGTTATTTAACTTAAGGGCATCGATTGAATGCAAAAGTTTATCGACTTAAGTCGGTATTTAGGAATAAAAATTGTTTCCGAAACAAACCAGTAAACAAGGAGGCCTAAGTAAAATTCTGTAGATATTAAATATCATATCTACACTACAGACTCTATATGAATTATTCTCTGTACTCTCGATTCTAAATAATAAATATATTTATTTTCCATATGTCATTGTATCATCTAGGTAATTATTTCTTGAACAAAAAATAATGGGATGTAACTTAAAAACAGACTTCTATTAATTTAGTTGTTTTCTTAAATCTATAATTTCCAAAATACAGGTACCTATCTATTTAGTAAGCATATAATAAACCCGTTATAGGTAGGTAAATAGGAAGTACATACTTAATTAAAAAGCAATGATGAAAGACAGGATGGCCAGTGTTTCACTCGACATTTGTATGACACTGTTGCGTCGGCAAACGACATATATAATTTAAAAAAAAATCTCTTCTTCTAATAGAACATAGATACGGGCTTACGCAGGGAGATAGCTACATACTTAAAAGTATATTTTTTTGGTCAGTAAACAACTTGTAACAGTTAATACATAAAGAATATTCTGAGCTCTACAATTGTAAGAACTACGATATACCTATCTGACTGGAAATGAAAAGTTAAAAAATCATAATATAAATATTTTGGGAGAATTAAAAAATGTTTGAACACCGACAATATTGGTTTATATGGTATTATTACCTACATAACTAGTTACAAATGCAATTCAAAGTCTTTCGATTATTTATTACAATTTGTAGTATGTATCTACCGAATCGAATTAGTTTCTCATTGTTTATATTTCGTTCAACAATAAGCTGCGTTGCTACTCCACGAATATAATAAATAAATAAATGAGTCTACAAAAATAGGTAGGTAAGGTACATTTTATGTAATAGTTAGCTGTATCCGTTCGTTGCGTAGCAGTGTTGCAGAAGGGTGCATGCGTAAGAAATTTAACAACTGCACTCTTGTCAAAAATTGTTTAAAGTAATAAATTTTAGGTTTTAAAATTCCAACTAGCGTTTGGATAAATCGAAAGATTATTTATGGTACAGGGGTAAAATCTACGTGTAGAAATGTACTGTCCAAATTAAATAACAATTTTTATTGCTCCATTTTCTAAGATAAACACTCACGTCGGGATTTTTAAAACTCAACTAAGTACTCACGATGTAATCAGAGAAATATTCAAGTCATTTAAATATATCGTCATTTATCAACTGAGATTACAGATAAAAGCAACAAGCAGTTGATGAGTAAATCTTTATAAAAGTAACCACGTAAACATATCAGATACATTATATTAATAATATAACAAGACAATTAATTCCTAAAGTAAAACGTATATCGCATTGCCAATTTGTGAAAATTGATCGTTTAATAGAACAACACACAAAAAGTTTATTTTTTTTCCCCCTAAAACGTAAATAAACTTAACTTTACCTGATTGGGTGGAGATCCTCTGAAGGCGAATTGGGACGTCATCTTTCACTGTGTAAACCGCCAGTTAACTTGTAAATAATCACGTTTTAGGGTTATGTCTGTGTCACTGTCCGCACACACTTCACAGTTGCATGTTGCGCGCTGGCACTACTCCCGAGTTGCGGGGTAACGTTGTTCGCGGTGCATCCCCGAAGCGGGCGAGTCTGCGAGACGGTTGGCACGGGATGCACTCGCGACGGTGGCCGGCCGCGGCGATGCGAAAATCGATTGCGATGTGGAATCGGGGTACCAGTGGAGCGTCACAGGAACGGAGCGAGCCGCGTGGTGCAGCGGGCGCGTGGTCGCGCGCGCGGCGGCAGTGGGTAATGCGGTAGCTGCCCGCCAGGTGATAGTAATTGGCGCCGCCGTCTCGCTCTCACGTCGCCCGTCCCTCTCGGCGCGCACACGCACACTCGTACTTGTGTGCGATGCTCGCACACCGCTCCTTCTTTTCACGCTCGCGTCGCCGTTTGACCCCGCGCCGCCGTCGACGCTCTCGATTTTTGCGGTGCTGTGGGTGGCGCCTGCCACAGGGGCGGCCCGGCGCGGTGGGGGCAACCAGAGGTGGGGGTAGATGCACTCCTTTCTTTTTTAAAGCTTCTCTTTCTTTTCTCGTATTTTTTATGTTAGTATTGGTACGGAGCGGTCTCTTTTATTTTATTTTATATATATATTGTGATAATTAACAGTGACGATGCGCACGACGAGCGAGTTTGCCGAAGCGTCGACTTAATGATAGCCTTGAATTTGATTAAAGGTAACCACGACATTTGTAATTTTTATTTTCCTGCCATGTGAAACGTAGTCGAGTTACTATAGGAACCCGTCTATAAGGCGGCGGCCGGCTGTAGCCTGTTGGGTACCCAATAGCTTATATTACTGAGGGTCGCTTTAGTGGTGGAATCATGTTTGCGGTGACAGTATTAAACGGTATTTTGAATGTGTTTCATTCGTCGACTGTATTACGTACCAACTTACATAAAGAGTGGTAGCAATAACATAATTGATCTTCATTTTATACTTACACAAAGTTCATTGAATTAAAAAGGAGGTTCCATCCATAGAGTTAGTTAGCTATAGCTGGCTACTAGAAAAAATAAATAAAATGATTAGTTCCAAGTATATTTATATTACTTATCCACTTTAGGAGATAAGTAGATACCTACTGCTTTATTTTTATAATATTGTTGGAACATATTCTAGTTACACTACTACTATAAATATGATACTCCGTTGGTCTAGGTGCTTTACTAATTACATGATATAAACAAACTTCTTAAATAAAAATATACTTTATAATGTAACTTAAGCAATAGATCCCATTTGCAGCAACCGTGCAAGGCGATTACAAAATAAAATTAAACTATGACAATAACACAACCAAGTATCGAAATAAAAAGCGCAACGTCCCCGATCGATCTGTTCCCCTCTTCTTTCTTATCGCGCGAATATTTCACACCGAACGCATACCGACCGAAAAAACTCACACAGATATAAAATATTCAAACGGTGTAACATAAAATAAATTATCTTAGGTGAATGTGAGATTGTGTGCGTTGCCCCCTCCCCTGGGCGGGCCGCCGGCGAGCGACCAATTGGGTCGAGCGGCGCGCGACGCCAGGGCAAAGTCACTCATCGCGACGCTGCCACTGACGCCACACGCCACGCTCGTGCTCCACCACCGCCTCCGCAGCCGGCCATCACTGAGCCCTGACCTTAATCCTTTGCATCATTACCCACGACTCACTGACACCGTATTGTACTTACCTATAAACACTTGTATGTAGTTATTACCTATTTCTTAGAAAAATCTCGATAGATTCCATATTATGTAACTTTTTTTTGACACATCTGGATGGGGTCGAGTCACCTTCGTCCGTAGGAGAATTAAGTACCCTCGAGATACCCTACACGTGACCCTGGGTGGTGCCAACCAGGTGACAACTCTACTGGTGGTAGGCTTCGGCCGTGGCTAGTCACCACCCACTGAACAAAGCCATGTCGCCAAGCGGCCTAGCCGTGTTCCGGCATGATGTTCGGTGCTGCCATTCATGGATGGCGGGTCAGATCAGCTGCGCTGCATGTGCCTAGTGAATGTAGCGTCTCGATCTACTGCCGCCTTCCTACCTAGGCAAGTATGCTCCATCGTAGATCTCATCGTCACTTACCATCAGGTGAGATAGAGATCAAATACTTGCCTATAATGTAATAAAAAAAAAAAAATCCACTTTTAAAACATCAACATGTCCAGATTATTATTAATTTAATTAATGATGCGTTAAATCTTAAACTTTGGAGTTAGTAGTGTGCAAATCTCTGGCATAATGAATGCGACTATGATGTTTGTTATAAATTACTTCTATGTTATAATCTCTCTTAATGGGGCTGAGTACCTAAATATCAGCGATGTAGTTGATAGTTACGTGTTTTATACTCATTATTGAAATATGAATAAAAAATAACCTTTCAAACGAACATTTACGAAGTTTAATTGGAAGAGTTCTAATAGGTTGACGTGACAGGTCGTCTATTATAGCCTACAGATTAAATATTTATGTATACACTTATCAAATTAACCTACAAACTTCCCCCAGTTGACGTCCTGTGCATCTTGGCCTAGACGAACAGCTGATGCACTTCGTAACATATTTATTTGCACATTTTCATTAAAGTACCCATATTTTATTTCAATATCCAAATTAAAAAGCAATCGACCGGTATAAGCAGATACCGTATTGTTGTGTTTTTGAGGTTAGATCATTTGTCCATAAGGGTTCAGGGAAAACGTGATAACTTTTCTAGAATATCTACTTAGTCGTTATTCGATAAATACTAGTCTGAAAAATGCACTATTTAAACCGACCAAAAAAAGGAGTTTCTTAATTTGATACGTATTTAAGAGTCGGTATGTAGCAGAAATTCTTGAAGTCTGGCTAGGATAATGTTATGGTGTATGTTCCAGTGGCGAAGGATAAATATTCCCACAAGGCAAGCCGGAAAAAAGGTGGCACCCGTGAGTGCACACTTAAAAACTCTTCATATTCAATGAGGTCTAGAGCTCCCATTAAAAATATTTTATTTTATTCTGCAGAAAACGTCTATGATTCCAGTCGGGTTCTGTAAAACAAAAAACAAATAGTTTTCAAGCAAGTAGGTACTCCAATTCCAATTTCAAAATCGATGTCGACGGGAATCGTCTTACTTATATGGAGCCTTCACCACTGGTATCATATCATCACTCACTTCATAATATTAGAGGAAGTCCCCAGCGCCCGTCTACAGACGCTATACATAGTTGCGCTTATGTCAGAAACACATAACGGATTTCAATTTCAATGCGGTTTTTAAGACTTAAGTATTTTGGTTTATTAGTTTATTAAGGCCGGTATTCGCATCAATTATGGGGGCTGGGCACTAATGGTATTAAATCGAATCCAGGCAACCGCCTCTTCTGAGATTCTTGGGAGCGCAGCGTAACCCACAATAGAGTCAGCACACACCGACGGAGTGGCGGTGAAGCAACTAATCTATAACAATATAAAGTCAACTTTAATTCCTCCGGCTGAATGTTCAAACTGGTATAACATAATAAAATAACATTTGGCGGCTTGAAGCGGCGCGAATCGTGAGGCGCGCAGCAGTCTATGTCGAGGTGAGTAAAGTTGACTTTCAATTGTTATCGAATTATTTGCTTCATCGCTACTCCTGCAGTACGCGCAGGCCCTTAGAGCTATACTAAAATAATGTAGATATAATTTTTAGGTTAGTAAGAAGACATTACAAATCCTACTCCGTACTTATTATTAGTATTTGACTTTTAGAGATTTTTGTATAACTGTAAAATTCGCCGTAGAGTTTTTCCTTGCCGAAGACGTGTTTAGTGGAGAAAACATAGGATTTTGGTTATAAAATTATATTGTTTGCTACATGGCGAAATCATCGTGCTGAGTGCGCCGCGCGGTTGACTTGGTGGCCGATTGCGAACTCCCTTGGATTGCAAATTAAATTAAAAATTGAAAGTTGATGAAATCTACGACTGATCGACAATAACAGTGTATTTATTCTTAAACATTTTAACGATAGGTACTGTGACGTTGCTTGTGAGCTCACGTATATTATATAGATAATACATAATTGTTGAATAGTTTAAATATTTTTACACGATTTTAAGCATGATAATTAAATAAATTATAATATTAATAACACTTACTGCGGTTTTGTGTGCATGAAACGCAGGGAGATTTTTTTTATCCGAATACATAAATAGCTAATTGAAATCCGCGCGGGCAATAGAGTTAGGTACAGGATAATAATCAATTCCAACATAGCATTTCATAACACTCAAAGTCAAAATTTTGAAAAAACGCCCCTTGCAAATTCAAAGAGCATTATGGCCACAGAAAACGAACCGCTTACCTGCTTATTGAGTTCTCCACGAAAACACGTCATAATATTTTCCGAAGCAGTTATTTCAGGTCACAACAAATCAATTCACAGTGAGCTGTTCTTTGATTTCAGACGTCCGCGCGTTGAGTTTTATTAGGTGCTATTTCACTTAAACCTCTATAGCCGCAGTCAAACGGCAGATCGGAATAAAACGGGAAGACGCATAGGTAGGTGCCGCATAAGAAAACAAAAAGCAAATGGGGGTATTTGTTTTAGTCAAATGAGTTTCTGACGTGCAGAGTCTTTTACATATGGAGGTCGTGAAGAGCCGTCTTTATTAGCGCGCCTATCCCGGCACAAAGACACGTTGCATTTAAATATTACGCTAAAAGCGTCAATCTACATACGTCCTAGCCAGCAAATCCTAAAAGTGATTTATACCGAGACCCTATTCGATTGAAGTAGATTACAAATAATGAATAAAATTGCATACGAAATGAGTAAACCGTGAGTCCGTGGGTGTACGGTTGTTTGAGCGGGGCGCGGGAGGTGTGCAGCGGGGCTTATTGCCGGTAAATACTTAGCTAGTAGGTATATCTGTGGATAGCTCGCCGCTTATCTGCCGATAGGTATGCCTCTGTGCCCACAAACTTCATTCGCGCTTTTGATCTGCGATATTGCACACATCGTATCGTTCTAACGCCAGATTGATGAGTTTCAATGACAAATCGCTGATTTAAATAACTTCTTTATTATTTTCGCTGATTTAAATAACTTCTTTATTATTTCTGGGGTAACATTCCAGTTTTTTTCGGAGGAAATTGCTGATTATTTAAGCTTTTTCAGAGAACAAATCCCGTGTAGCTATAGATCACTGGTGTGTACTTTTAAGCTATGCTATATGTAGGTATCCGAGCCTTATTTCAGGTGGATTGGCGACACACGCTGACCGAAAACGTTTTACGTCTTGAAAAATGACGCGCATGATCCGCACAGATTATCCGCGATGCTGTACAACTATTCTGTGTAGCTGATACGATTGTCGCATTGACACTGACGAGGGTGCAAGCAAAACACACCTTACTTATAAAATAGGTCAGTAAGTTTGAGCAAAAGAATCGGGTGCCGGGTTCATATTCAAATCATGTATGTTTTTAACGACTCACACGGACTACAATAGTCTCATTTCTTTGTTCATGAATACATTGCGTGTGTATTCGTTTATCATGTGCGAATCTCATTTACAACCATGATTATCACTTGGTAAACGGTGAAGGAAAACATTGCGAGGAAACCTGCATTTCTGAGTGAGCCCCTCGAAAGAAGTGTGGAGTCCGCCAACCCGCACTGGGCCAGTGTGGTGGACTATGGCCTAATCCCCCTCGCATTTAGGGGACGCTCGTGCTCAGCAGTGGGACATTAAAAGTGCTGGTATTATTATTATGTTTGTTTAATGATACACGATACAAAATATTACGGCTATAGTCCCTGAAAGATTTCAAGCAGCTACTGGCTTCAAACCCAGATACCTACAGCTATAAAAGCGAACTGCTTACTGCACAAAACATAACGTTTTAAATACTTTTTATTATTTATCAACTTATTTGCTTGCCTGTTCAATACATTGATATACGTGGTTTTGTCCGCGGCTCTGTCTGCGCAATCATTGATTTTACTCTGTACCTTGAGCCATACAATACTACAATAGGCTATCCAATCACGAATGCCCCTTTGAAAATGGTCCGTTATCGGAAGAACTCTACATATTATTGTTTTGGATTCAGAGGCATCAAAATAAAATATTATAGCAATAATTTATAATAGTTTGGATCATTTGATGATTCATAAAACAATTAGTTAGTTACGACACTATAACAAAGACATAGGTATATACGGAGCCATAGACGGAGAGTCTATGGCTATATAGTTTTTTATTTTTTTTAAATTTCGTTTACGAATGAAGTAGTACACTTAGGTATCAATTTATAGATTTACCCCCAAATTTATAAACGTTTTATAACTTTATCAAACGTCATGTAGTGCTGCGCACAAGAGTTTTGCTTTGCCCAGTACTAAATGACGTTATAGAACGTCTATAAAATTTGGGGGTAAATCTATAAATTGATACCTAAGTGTACTACTTCATTCGTTAACGAAATTTAAAAAAAATAAAAAACTACGATAAACATCTGTACCTTGGTCTTGGACTTTAAATATCGTGATGACCAAATATTGATGCGACACGAAACAATTTGAATTTTAATTATCTACGAACTTATATTGGTATCGCTCATTGAGAAAGCGGGTAAATATTGTCTTGAGAGATAGGGAAGGACAAGTAGCTAAAACAGTTTAAGACAAAAGAGTAGCGAAAACCAGAAATGAATCCGGCCGGAGGAGAGCTTCCGCCCTGCCCCGACGGGCGAGGCGCGGAAATAACACAGGCGGCAGGCAACGCCACAGACTCGACGCTGTCCTAGAACTACCAGAATACAATTAATGACAAAGTTTGTCATCGTATTTTTACAATGTATTTTCTTATGTATTAAGTAAGTACCAACCTATGTTATCTCAATGTAGATTTTCCATTTGATACTTTCGAGTTCTACTATTAAAGAATTATTTCTGCAGAAACATATATACAAATTGTTTACAATTAATTTTATGTCAGTGTAAATGTGGATTTAAATGTTTGAAAATTTATTTGTAATACTTTTGCATTGTAATACTTAGGTACCTCCTTTTTTCGTCTCCAATTAATAAAGTTGAATAAAATAAGAATACAATGAGGCATATCTATGTAGCAAATCTATGAAAATCCTACCGTTTTTGTGTGGTTATTATAATATTAATTACCTTGTTTAAAAACACAACACAGCCGTTATTCTCTATTACAGACATCATAATATTTAAATCTTTGCTTAACTAACAATAAGCATAAATCTTAAGTCTTATAGTCTTCTGATCAAGAGAATAACAATTTTATAATGAAGCCGCAGGCACAGCTATAGTAGGATATTATGTAGGATAAATTAAATAGAGCCAACTCTACTAGAGTATAAGGCGACGTTGTTTGCGGCACTCACCGAGTATACTGTTTGTGGATACGGTGCCCGGGTTAACAGAGTGGAGGGATGGTCATTTAGTGGAAGGTAGCCTCCCCCCACCCCTTGTCTGCCACATAGACAGATTAAACGATCCGCTGTCTGTCTATAAACTTTGTTGTATGCACTCTCCAATATCGGTAGTAACTATATACATGTTACTGCCTATTTACTTTTAAATTAACATTGGGTTTGTAAGGATAGTGTAAATGATTGGGTAGGTAGTATAGTTCATGTGAACTAAAATCGAGTGCTCCGATATGAATTTCTTCTTAAATTGTAAGTAAGGTGACAGGAGAAAAAATCTTAATATTATGTACAAAATTATAGCTGTATGGTGGAGAATAATATTGATTTCATATATTTACGCGAATACTATACACATTGAGACAAAACTAATCTTACGGATTTTATCGCGTTTATTTTTTTTGTTTTTACCTCGGGAACGTAATCGCGTTTATTTTTTGTTTTTACGTTCCCGACGTAGAAACAAAAAATAAACGTGATAAAATCCGTAAGACAACTTTTATTTCAACTGAAGAATAATTTAGATATTTAATTATTTGTTTTTTGATTATTTAATATATGTTTTTCACTTATGTAGGCATTATCTAATGCTGATAGCATTTGTATTGTATGCACGTTGTATAGTGCTTTTAAATATAATGTTATAAAGCCGTAGATTGATTAACTGATAAACATTGTATGGTCGTACTCATCATATATTTTTTCTTGTAAATTGTATAAATAATGCCATCTTTTTTTCTATGAGAAAATTCTCATAATATAATGAGATAATGGTAATAACAGTAGCGTATTGTCATTTGTATTATAAAAACGGGTGATTATTTGCAAATGTTCTTGCTAAGATATGTGCGACACAAGTGGTACAACTAATAAGATAATATCCCCACTGTGACCCACTTGTTAACTACTTAAATTATTTTACACTATTTTCGTTACACCCTGTATAAATTAATGTAGTGCAGCCGTAATTAACATGTAGAGAAGTATGTATTTGTTCTCATGCAGAAGTAAAAGCTGTTTGCTATGCATAACAATTCTGAGTTACATATCCTATGCAACCTTACTCTTTAATAAGTTGAAGAGACTAACAAGCTGATAGTTATAAGATCAAGCGTCCCGAATAAAATGTTTGATAATATTTAAAGACAAACCTTTCGAAATTAGAATATTAACCTGTTACAACATCAATAAAAAATCCATCATAAAATTAAATTCCACTGTTTAAATTTGAACGCTTTATTTGTTTTTATTTTACATAGAGCAAAGGATCGCGTTGATTTACAGAAAAGGACATAGAGGAAAAGGACAAACTTTTTAATCGCGGGTAACACCGCGGGGCGCAGCTAGTATGTCAATATTTTTTTTAACTTTTATAGAAGTTATTTTTATTGTTATGTTATTGACTCGCTTCTTCCAGTAGCTCCGCCTACGGTACCTTTAAATATAGCATTCGGAATAATGTATATTTTTATCAGTGAAATAATTTTCAGAAACTGATCAGTATTTCCGGAGGTTACCCCCTACATCTAAACTCACAAACGAATTGCATTACCTCTTTATTATGTTGTATAGATATATATATTCATTGTTTAAGAAGTTACTGAGATTTTAATGTGGATTATGTAAATACTTGACATATGTTTTGTGTATTTAATAAAAGCCATTTAACGACATCGTTACAGTTTCAGAAATCGGTGTCGAACGCAATGTGATATGTACTACGCCACAATTAAACCCGGAATGCAATGTAACCTTCAAAGTAAATTGTGTTCAAGTTACAGCACATTGTAGCCTAAGTACACTGTAGTGAATTGTAAGAATAATGTCCCACTGTTGGACACGGGCATCGATGCGAGGGCATTAGGCTAAATCCACCATGCTGGCCCAGTGAGGGTAGGCGGACTTCACACGTCTTTCGAGGGTTCTCTCAGACATGCAGGTTTCCTAACGATGTTTTCCTTCACCGTTTATCATTGTTGAAAATGAGAGTCGCATATGAAATGCAGAAATCCTAGAGGTGCGAGCCGGGGTTGAATCGGCCATCCTCGGTACCGAGGAAGCATTGGCCAACTTGGCAATCAATGCTGTTTTCAAATTTAATTCATTGTAACTTTCCTTATTGTTTGTTGACATAATTCTGTTTATCAGATTGTATTTAGGGTAGTGTGTTTTCTTTCATTAATACTGGGTCAGTCCAATTGTAATTAACAAAGCATGAATAAGTTATGGTCAGAGAGTCGTTGGTCGAGTGTATTTTAAAAAGTATCTCATTATTTTCATATGTTCTTCATCTATCTCTTCATAGGTTAGGAAATAAATATATCACTTACTGATGAAAAGTTTATAATAATTACCAAAAACGGACAGATACTTTCGTATTGTGGGTAAAAACTAATTTATCTTACGAGAAGTTCATCGCATAGGAGGCGTCTTGTTGTTTATACAGACACCTACATCTATTTCACGCAATAGATGGTAAACACAAGTTTAAAAAAAATAAGATCATCAATCACTTCGTTATTTTTAATTAACTTGAGTTACTAAATTCGTCCATGTAGGTACATACTGAAATCGTAAAAGTTTTTATTCGCGCAGTCGCCTCTTAGACTATCCCGAAAATCAGCACCACCAAGGCCCCTATTGTTTTAGAAGCGGAAGGCCGCTTGAACCCAGTGAACTCATTTGCAATATGAGGTTGGACAACGTATAACTTACCTTCGATTGTGTATAATAATTAAATTTTACTTGTGATTATATATAATCTGACTTTTATATTATAAGAACTCATAATTTGAATGTGATGCGTAAAAACGTATTAATTAATTTCAAAGACTTTCGCTATTAAAGGTTGGTAAAATCAAGTAGTGGGGGAGAGTATAGCCATGCTCTATCTCTATCGCACAAGTGCTCACTTGTGGCGGTGACGTCATATTACACTGCAGTGTATTATTTAGTTGTTTTTCGATTGAACAAATTAAATGTTTCTAGTTAGTCTGTATTAATTGATGATTTAGAGAATTATTTATGTCTTTGCCCAGTAGGTACGCCGCTGCAATAAATAAAAGTAAATTTTCTGTCTCTCTTTGTTGGCCGCCTGCGCACAACAGTACTAATAATAATTATAATTTTATAAATAATTTATCTTTGCAAACGATTGGCACTAAAATGACACGTTATGCAAATAGTGAATGCATTTAATACTTAAAACATGCGCTTAAGTTAATTAAAGTAATTGATTCTTTTAAAAGTAAATGAATAATTCTAAAACATAGGAAAGAATAAGTTGTTTTTTTGTGCACTTTTACAAAACGGCTAGCCGCTTTACAAAACGCCTCAGTACCTTAAGCACAATCCTTTTTACGTACCACTTCGGTTTCGTAACGTTTTCCATCCCTCTCACACCACAGGATTTATAAATAATTGTAACAATGGCAGCATGATTTCTCGATGACGTTACGATTACATTAGAAGTGCCTGCTTACCCTACAGTTCTGTAAAACGGCTGGTTACCGTTTAGACGGATTGTAATACGGCTGACTGAAGCCGGTGGATGCGAGTGGCGGAGGACCGTGATGTGTGGAAGTCGTTGGGGGAGGCCTATGTCCAGCAGTGGACGTGTATATCGGCTGATAGATAGAATACGGCTAGCTATATTGTAATAGTGTTTTGCTACAATGCGGCTGGTTAGCGTGCTTCGTTTTGTAATGCGGGGCTCTGAGCTAGCCATTTGACTAGATTAGTTGAGGGATATATTATGGATAGTGTTATAATTTCAAATAATTAAGCGTTAAAGATTAGAAACTATTTAAAACTTAATCTATTTACAAAGCGCCTCAGTGTTGGCAGCCGTGTTTGTTGAACGTATTGATATGACATTCCGCCTAAGCGTTGACCAGCAGTTTTACAGAACTGAGGCGTTTTGTATAGCGCCTAGCCGTTTTGTAAAAAAGCGGATTCTACAATCCGGCTGCGACATATATACCTATACCGACATTTAAATAAGTAGGTACTGGTTTCAATAAAGTAATCACAGTTGTGTATGATTTTGCTGTCCTCAATTCAAGCAAGTAGTAACTACAGTTCCAAGTTTACCGGTGCCCCATTAAATGCAAGAATTACCTAATTACCAAGTAGAATTAATTAACTTGCATATTACATTCTAATTTGTCTAAATGTGTAAGTAGCCTAAAATCACTGCTTATAAGTTGTAAAACCAATCCGTTGGTAACTAAAGGTGCTAAGTGCGCCATATCTCGGCAATCAGGTCGTAGTAATTAGCAAAAATAAGGAGAGAAGGGCCGCCATTAAAATTGACTGCTTAGAAGCTTTATAGCTGATTCGTTTGTAACTAAAGATGCTACATGCTAGCGCCCTATCCCGCGAAATTTGGATGCACTATATGGCATCTCTACCTTCACCTTTAGGGATATCAGGCGTGATGGTATTAAAATGTAAGGTCACATTTTCCTATTGCCAATCTAACCATCATTAATGCAAACTCTCTACACACCCAAAATAATTAGAGTTAGTAGACCCTTAAATGTAGCTTATAACTCATGATGAATCGTAAAAATCATCTCGATTTCCGCTTGGACTGTTTTTTTTTTTATGGAAATGCTTTTTATATTATACTTTTTTACAACTATTAGCCGGCCGAATCCAGCTTATCTTTATGTTGTCGAATGAGAAATCGTAAATTAAGATTTAAATAAGAGATGTCTTGTAAACATCAAACCTTTTGCTAAAAGCGGTAATAAATTGTGCTACGGGCAATTTTCGGAATTAACGTTTCTTTTTTTTTCGTCGGCCTCCTAGCAATTTGCCGCTCATATTCTTTGTATTGCTTTTAACTAACTACAGATTGTATCGTTAAACACATTTTCGATCGTCAAGCGTAGGTAGCCAAGGCATTTTGAGCGTGAAAGATAAGGTTTACGTTTTTAGACATTTAACCTGCCTACGCTAACTGTGCTTTTGCTTTATCTACCTACGGACTTGAATTGATTACAACGTAATAAAGTATTTCCAGTTTTATTCCATTGTTTCGCGGAGATAAATGAGTAGTTATTAACTATTCATATTTTTCTCATAGGATAGGTATTAAATAATAATAATAAATATCGCCAGACGAATACATCAACTATACGTTCCTACACTAAGCAACGCTTGTATTATGGGTACCGTACAATGGACTAGGGGCGAACCCAGTATATATTACTTATAAAGATATTCATCCATGACTTGGGTACAAACATTCGTGCTTATCACACAAAGTTTGTACCTACCAGGATACGAACCCGGGACGCAATGCACAGATAGCAGGGTCACTACCAACCGCGCTAATCAGGCCGTCAAATGCGAAACAGGAACTTAGTAGTATCAGTATATAACCTTAGTTCTATGGATGTAACCATAGTTTATTGAGAACAGGTGGTTTATTGATTAAGAGGATTTCAATTCAAACCTACTTATTCTAAAAAACATTAATTGTAATATATATTATTGTAATATATTTAAGTTAACACATTTTGTGCACATTGAAATAAAACTTATTTTATGGATTTTATCGCGTTTATTTTCTGTTTTTACGTTGCCGACGTTTCGGCAGCTTTACAGCAACCATGGTCATGGGAGGACTGATATGTTTGCCGCGAGGGTACCCCAGTTCAAACTTTGACACTAGGACGTCAAACACCTCAGTCCAGTTTTATTTCAATGTGTAGTACTCACGTAAATATAAGAAATCAATACTTTTTGTGCAGCCACTGACGATACTCTTACACAATTCAAAAGAAATAGTTTGCTTAATTTTACAGCCGTCCTTTAAATGAACCAATACTTATAACAATTCTTATTATATAGTTAAGTAAAGAAAGAAATCATAACTGCATACGTCAACAATGACTTGGCTCAACGCATATCAACACACACACGTGATATTGTTACATACACGATCCTGTCTTCAAAATTAATTATTTATAATAGGTAGTGTGTTCCTAAAAGAATTTACAATATTGAATGATAAGTTGATGAATATGTAAGTATTGGAATTACTAATTAAACAGTAAAACAATGTACTCGAGGTCAATAGAAACGACCCCCTTTCCGCATTCTCCTAATTAAATATGATATACCATATCGCACTATTATTAAGTGAACGTTATGTTTTTGATGGAAATAGTATTCTCAGCGAGATTTTGTAAGCTAGACCAATACTTGTTGCCAATCATTTAAGTCTTATACTAGGTCTACATAGGTACTTATACCTATATCTACTGATATGGCCGTACTCGGCTTGTCTCACAGTCAAAATAGATCAGTATTTGAGGAAAAGTAATGAAGAATATTATTTGAAAGATTACTCTTCAAAACTACATAATAATTTATAGGAAAGATCCAATTAATTATTAAATAAATAAGCTGCAAACATTGCCCACGACCTCGTACGTTCATGTATGTTTTGGATTGGCCCAGATTAAACTCTACCTAAGGATAAAAAAATATTGTAGACAAACACTTATCTGGTGTATCACAATACAAAGTTTCAGTGGTATCCACTGAATAGATTTTAATACTTTTATGTTTTATGAGTTATACCAGGGCAAATCCATCCATTTCCTGGCATCAATTCTTCTTTATATGAATAAGGATTATAAACTATAATGTACGGAGTTTCGTCAAAATCCGTTGGATAATATTACCGAGGTATATTTTGTATATACTCACGCGCGTCTTCTTTTTAAGTAGGTATATGTTAAAATCACTGTACGTTGCTCTAAGCCTAAGTGATATTATACTTCTAAGTGTATATTGGCACAGAAATTACATAAAGTAGTAACTAATCCACTAGACATTAAATTAAAACAAATTTTACAGAGATCGCTCTCTTCGGTCGTTCCCTCATGACTGAGGATCGTGTTCATCACGGCAGTTCTTTGGATCGGACGAACTGTCTCCATCGGCTCCGGTCTGTGGCCATCTTCACCGCGGCGTAGAAGTTTACAGATTTAATCGCGTGTATATTATGTTTTTACGTGGGGAGCCGAAACAGTGGCTGCAAAAAATAGTTTTATTTCAATGTGTAGTATTCGCGTAAATATAAGAAATATAATCCACTAGATTTTAATTATTATGGACCAATATATACTTGCATCGTAATTTAATTTAGATTCAAATATTTATTGTAATAATAGCCACTTATCGGTAAACTACAGGTAGTCAAGGCCCTACTGCCTACCGAAGAAAAAAAAAACGTTTGTCCGATTGTAATCTACATTATCAGCCTCATTGTCTTCTACTACTTCCATCTATCACGTTTTGCACTTTAGATTTATATATTAATCAAAGATATATGGTTTTGTTCCAGTAATGTTTATAAAACAACGTCACTACCTAGGTAGAGTACATCACGTTGTATGTTTTAGCGATATGAGTTCCTATTTCTATGTTGCATTGGTGAAGACCCTTCACGTACCTAGACCTATTCATAAACTAACTGTACATTTGAATAGATAAATAATGGACAAATTATTAGACCCGAGCGAATTTAATATCTTCCAATAAAAGTAACCATGGTGTTCTTGGTCATTCTTCCCCTTAAGAAAGACATTTCGAATAGGTGGCATGACAACAGACTGGACGATCATGTAAAGCTAATAGCCAATCCTAATTATCATTATCTAATTCTAGTAGTAAGTACTATCTTAGTATGTACGGACAAATATGCCGTTATCGGGGATTGTACTATCTGGACACAAAGGCTAATTTCGCATGGCAATATTTGGGCACAGGAAATGTTTTTTTTAATGGGCTTGGCGGCCTATACAGCTTTTAGGTCATCAATAGTTATGTCAACTGCTGCATTTCTCCGTTTTCGAGGAGTTGGATAGTCCTACATCAGCTAGTTGAGTTGAGAAATATCAGCCGCTGGGTACTATCCGTGGAGAACCCAGCTGACGAGGCCACCAAGTTGAGCTGGCTTAACAAAATACGTGTTTTGTGGCTCATGGGTCCTTCGTACACTAGTACACGGGCGCATCCCACTAATATTATAAATGTGAAAGTTTGGATGGATGGATGGATGTTTTTTACTGAATCACGCCAGAACGGCTGAACGGATTTCTATACCTACTATAAACATTCAAAGACAAGGTTGGATCCCTGGCATAATGAAATCTTTTTCAAAGCATCGCGTAATGACTGCAACAAGCTGGGGCACACACCTTACCATACAATAATGGCTGTGTTAAATATTCCACGTAGGTACTATTCAAGTTGACTTTGGTACTTCCTCCGTGTAGTAGGACATAACTATTTGTAATTCACTGTTTAACAGAACGGCCAGGTAATTTATTCCTGCCGCTATTCGAATGGTCATCGTGAATATTTTATATATACAATATTTTAGTGGGAATGAACATATTTAATCCAAATAATAATTAGGCCTTTTATGTCCCACTGCTAGGCACGGCCTCCCCTATATGCGAACCGAATTTAATTCATAGTCGACCATGCTGGCCTGGTGCAGTTTGGTGAGCTTTGCACGTCTTTCGTGAAATGGTTAGGTTCTTTCACGATGTTTTCCTATTATAGGTACTGTTTAGCAAGTGATAGGAGTTTAAATTTAGTATCTATCTAGAAATTCCAGAGAATATACTTACTAAATATCGTTTAAAATATTAAAAGATATTTAGTAAGTATATACTCTGGAATGTAATAACATTCTGAGCAATGCTTAGTGATGTAGGTAGGCATTGCTCATCAGCAATACTTACTAGTGATGCCACAATATTTGTGTCTCACGCAAAATGATGAGTAGTAGAGATATAGATAGAGATAAGTAGTTAGCCATCACCCGTATCAGTACTCTTTTTAATGTTTTTTTTAGTAGTTCGTCGCGTCTATCCATGACGTCATTTTCTCAACGATTAGAAGTGAATATCCTCTTCATCCTTCTTAAATATAAACCTACTCGACAAACATACATATACAACAAATTTCAAGATCACAACCTTTATGATAAACAATTTAAAAAAAAATGTGATGACTGAATGGCGATTCATAAATTTCAAAGATTCAATTTTTTAAATTTCTATAATACATTATGCCCAGCGTTTGTATTTTGTACAATTGGCTACTATTAGACATCACTCAGGCGCAATCTTATCTTTAGCAACAGTCAGTCGTTCTCGACCTCCGGTTTATTGGTCGTCGTTTATTATCAAGATAAGTTATCTTTGAGGAGCCAATTAAATTTGAAAACAAAGGTAACATAATAAGGCGCCACAGTAAACCCGGGCCGCGGCAATACGCGCGGCGGGGGGACGCAGGCTGCGGCGAGGAGGGGGTCACTGGCACTGGCGACTTGCGTAGGCGCAGCTCCTTTGTCGCTCAAAGGATTTATAGGCTATCAAAATATGGAGCTGGCTATCGCACCATCAAACTGTATCTGCGGCTAAATCTATAATACTTACTTGTATAGCTACCTACTTAGGTTATCACTAAATAAAATACGATAATAACATGAATGCAAATAGATGGAGACGGGTTGTGTGACCATTAACAACACATTATTAAATTATTTAACTTAATCATAATTATTATATTATGTTAATAAGGAATCAATCGAAATTACTTACAATATACAAGCAGATAATGTTCAGTGTACCTGACAAAAGCCCACTCCATACTTGGTCTATATTCGTTCGTACCTCAACCTGCCCACTTTATTGCCCTTATTTCTTCCAAAGGTAGACACAAAGAAGTGTGTTTATAGCTAATGATACTTAGGTGTGTATTTTAACACAAAACTCGGGCCTCCAAAAGGCACATATAAAAAATCCACTACACGATATTATAAGGATCCGCCTGATGTACATCAACTTGGGATTCTCTCTGGTGGCGCCTATTTTTTGTTAACATTTTTTGGACGCATATTAAACCAAGAGTTGGCAGCGTAATAAAATGGCAACAGTAAGAAATTTAACAGCCACTTTCGGCGGAATCCTCTGCGATATTATTACATTGATGGCTGCCTGCTTACGCAATTGTCATTCGGACCGTTCTAACTTGTTTTACAATGATAAATAAATAGGTAAGTATTACTGAAGATATCAATCAGTAGAAGGAACCAACAGTCACATTGTTTATTAGGTAGGTACCAATATGAACACACGTACGTACATATCGTAGTACATACATATCGATAGATACATAAGCTGATTATTTCACTTTGATGACAAAATCGTGTTTACGACGATAACAAAGAAATGAATTAGCCGACCGTAAATTATTCGATGGTGGGTACAAAATAAATCAAAAACTCAGCTCACATAAAATACGAAACAAAAAAATACAGTGAAATGAAATTAGGGCAACAAGTCAAACTTTTGCTTTGACTTACTTTGCCGCGTCACGCGACGCAAATAACATAAAAACATAATGTCAACGGAAAATTGGGTAGTTAAAACTAGAATAGGAATAATCGAAGAGCAAAATAATATTACCAAGGTAATGAACAGGCTGTCCCTTTCATATAAGACAACAAGAACCTATTAAGTGTGTTCCCTATTATACCTAATAGCTTTCTGTATCTATTATCTCGTCCGACAGAGGAAGCGTCCACTGACACACGACAAACCGTCGCTTTCAGATTAACCCCATCAATTTTAGATAACTCCTCTCCTACTGTTCTCCTGTGTGGCCTCCCAAAATGAATAAAACTCGTAGTTATGACAAAAATAGTTACATGGTCCCATTCAAATTAAGCGTGGACTCGTTTCTTTAGTAAATGACTGCATACCGCTCCATTTAATGAAAAGAAAATATTAAGAACCTAAAGTGCTTTTAAATTAAAGGAAGCTCTCGTAACTACAAAAAAAATCTCCAACTTATGACCGGCCTGCTTATCTGGTGAATCTGAGATTTGGTATAGAGATTTAAGCAGAGGTGGACTTTCCGTAAGGCTGACTAGGCCTAGGCCTAGGGCGGTCAGATATTAGGCCCAGCTAATCTGCGCTCGGAGCCGTAACACTGGCAAAAATCAGCAGAAAAGTTGCCAAGTCTGCCAAACCGTATCTAGTTTTAAGACTTGTAAATTAAACCTTCTATTATAACAGATGAGGTAATGGCAGAAGCTGAACTGATGTTCTGTCGTGGTAATGAACTAAATAGGCAAATACAATCTCTGTAAGGGAATCCACTAGTGAATCAGAAGGACACCACTGAATGAATCGCTTATTAAAACCAAAAAAACAAAAGATCCAATGGATAGTTAAATGCTTGGGACTAAACAGTGAAATGTGGTACCTACGTGGATAAACTCTGGTACTTATCGGATTGAAATAAATGGGATGAGCCACAGATCATAGAAACAAGTTGTGGAGGTGAAAAAAAAAATTGTGCACAGAAAAAAGGGGGTTTCATTAAATATCTAAGCATCAGTAAACGCTTTGTAGTAATTAATTCACCTAGGTATTGAGTTGAGATTAATTATTTGTGAATGTTTCATTGTAAAATAGGTATTGAGAAATAATTTTCAAATACATTACTCACACAATTTGAAAGATGCTTTTAAGTTTAAAGCAGGTTAGTAGTGGGGAGAGAGTGGTTCTAAGTTGCACTTGCTTACTTATGGCGATGACATCATTTAAGGCCGTCTGGTTTTACAACTTTTTCGGATTTTATCGCGCTTATTATTTTACGTTCCCGACGTTTCAGCTGCTTTACAGCAACCATGGTCACGGGAGGACGGAGGTGGTTGAAAAAAAAAAATATTTCAATGTGTAGTATTCGCTTCTCATAATTTATTGACATAATAATCCCAGTGTCGTTTTCAGGCACATCATAAGGATCAATGAAAAATAGTAAGGAACAACTAACGAACGATCTTGATTGCAGTAGGTACACCATGCGACCTTAGCCGAAGCTCCATTAGTGAAAGAGTGTGTGTCACGACTCGGCCAGTCGGATATATTATTTATTCCCACTAACGAAACCGCACCGCCACGCCATAGTTGTGTTGTGCGGCAACATGAACGGCGATACACAGCAAACAGCTCCGGGACGTTCTGTGACGGCCGAAAGCGCAATCGTTTTGTATACCTATTGAATGGTTTCAAACAGCATTGAACATTCGGGTACGATTTCTTTGGTCTTTGAATGATCGTGACCGAATTATATCTGGTACGACCTAAGTGTGCTAATCCGTTATGGCTGAAGGGTGACCCACCTACTAAACGTTGACACTGATGGAAATAATTGTATAATCTTACTGAAATATTAGGTACCTGAATTTCATAAAGATAACGAATAATAACTTATCCTTCTTAGAACATACCAGCTTTATATTATAACTAGCTGCGCCCTGCGGTGTTACCCGCGCAAAAAATCATGTCGATCCTTTGCGCTATGAAAAATTGAAACAAATCTATCCCACGGGAACCATAAATTTTACCAGGATAAAAAGTAGCCTATGTGCTATTCCAGACTATAGTCTATCTCTGTGCCAAATTTCATCCAGATCCGTTCAGCCGTTCTGGCGTGATTGAGTAACAAACATCCATCCATCCATCTATCCATCCATCCAAACTTTCACATTTATAATATTAGTATAGATTAAGAATGAGGCACGAAATAGGAACACAAACGAAATAGCCACAATCAATAATCATTATTTGAAATCTCCTTTTTGTTATCTCAACAGTTTTTTGAGAACAATGCCGCCTAAACTGTTTAATTTACATCCCGAGCAGTAAAACAAAAAGGTTAAAGTGGTGACATGCGCGGACACACCAAATGCCTAGAGTTGTCGAGACCGAGCGGCCTGCGCGCGCGTCGCCGCGCCGCCCGCCGCAAAAAGGACAAATCATTAGGAGGCGCCACACGAGACCCCATTTAAAAGTATGAGAATATTTTCACAAAAAGCCTCACATTCAACTCCCAGCACATTCATTTTATGAGAACAATGAGTGATTTTTGTTATTTTCTTTAATTCTATGTCGATTTTATCCGCGGCTGCGTGGAGGCAAGCCTCTGTGGTTGTCGCCTCGTTCCGTCTTCGACTTTTTGCTGTTGGAGAAGCGCGAGCGTCACCGCGTCGGCGGCAAACGGTGGTTTTATTCCCGCGGAGGCGCTAGTCCCCTCCGCGAGGTGCGCGGACGCCCCCGCGACGCCCTCTGGTCGGTGCCACATTTCACGCTGTTCACACCCGCTACCCGGCTAAAAGAAATCGTGTGTGCTTGATGCTCCTCAGGTACCAACTGCATCGGCGATCAACAATTAATATATTTTTTTAGGAGATTTGAGTCATAAACTATATAATATTACCAAAATAGCTCAATCGTATCTCAATCACAAATCACACAAGCAGCGAAAGTACCAGCTTAAAACCATAAATAAACAACGAGATCCCTAAAGTGTTACTTATTTAAGAAGTGTATCTAATGAGTAGATACGCCCGATGTTTTGGTGTTTTTTGTTATTTATTTCTAACAGATCTATGACGGGTTTGCGGTACATGTCGATGTGACGGCATAATGGTGTGGAGACAATGGACTTCAAGACTTGTTTATTGAGTCGATGGAGTTGTTTTGAAGTAGAGTGTGCGCAGGAGTGGAGGCGGCGGCGTCTGCTCCGAGAGAGCCAATGACAGCCGGCCGCGAAGTGGGAGGAACGAGTAATCATGCATTAAGACTACCACGGACATCGCTGAGGAGATTCACCTCACGGTAACAGTTTTACGATTCATTATAAATATTATTGTGTAACTTTGTTTATTCAGCTTATCAGAGTAGTAACCTTAATTTTGTGAATGACAAGCGAGGACCCATCGTGGCAATTGAGACGTTAATATATCTATATGTGAAGTATTTTATTGTCATCTTTATGTGCTCCGGCGCAGGCGTCGATGGCGGCTTCAATTTCGTTTATGATAAGATTTTGGGCACAGTCAACCAATGACTCTGTTAGTGACCAGCGTATTATACTCACAAGAAATCATTATTATTGTGTTTGTTAAAACTACTCGTGCTTAATGGCTATATGCAAATTAGAGTTCAATATTGAACACAGCTACTTTTGGAATTTTCGGGTCTAAATAAATATAGGAAAAAAAAGCTTATTTTACAGATTTTATTGCATGTTGTTTTTACGTCCCCAAAAATGTGCTCAAGGATGACACACAAAATCGTGAAGCGTTCCACATTTTTGGGAAACGTAAAAACATAATATACACGCGATAAAATCTGTAAAATTAGTTTTATTACAAGTGTAATGTGTAATCAAAATATAGGCAAAATCTAGTTTTCTTATCATTTTTAGGCACAGAGCTGATATATTGGTTGCTTATTTTTATTTAATATCCGGTATGTACTATCTATATACCTAGTTAATCCAACCGTTAGACGTTAGACCCACATTATCACACATATTAAAAATAAGTAAGTACTTACAACATTGAAAATATAAATGCTATCGCCCAAAATTCATTTTAATGCAAAAGTGTTTTGTGTTAAAGCACCTGTTGTTAGTGGGTATTGCTTTAAACTCTTAATTGTTCTGAAAATCAATTCCAGGCCTCAATCATTTTCATAACACACCCTTGCAATGTGATGAGTAAAAAAGGCCTGTAAAAATGTTTGAGTAGTGTTTTTCTATCTAAATCTAATCTAAGCCCCGTCACTGAAACGACTGCTCGTAAGAACTGTTTTAAATTATCCGTTTCGTCGGTAAGATTTTTTTTGTTTGTCACTACCTACTTACTACATTTTTTTACAGTATACTTATTTCTTTTCAAAAATAATCCTCTTTAATGAGGATGATTTAGGCTTTATTATTTAGGATTTTAGTCCACCACGCTAGGCCCCTTCCTGTTAAGTAAACTTCAGATGACTTTCAACAGATGTGCAGGTTTCCTCACACTGTTGGCCTTCACCGTACAGCAACTGATAATCATTTCTGAAAATGAGATTTGCACACAAAAATCCCAGAGACACGAGTGGATGGTCCGAACCTCGTTTTCAAAACGAGCGCTCCACCAACTGGGCTATCACTGCCCACCGCCACAACCAGCGAACCAACAAAATACCAGCCCCTCATTAAATACGCACAATACAGTATGAATTATAACGGGCACAGTCGAGTAATAAAAACTGTCGTTCGATATCGGCGAGGCATAAATAAGCGTTGTTGGGTAGCGCTCCAGAACACAGGCGATCGCTGATTAGGCGCTGGTCGCGTGACAAACCCCTATTTGTTCGATCATTGTCTTGCCTGCATCCTCGCGCGATCACAACAAAATGGAACACACACATACTGCCAGATACTATGTTCCTGAGTGTCAGCATGAGAGGTGCGTATTCAGATTGTTAAGGACAATGTACTGTAGAATGATTATAATCTAATATATTAATGGCAAAGTCCTGGCTGACTCAGATCACGCTGTAGGCGAAACTGTTAAAGGTTACTTGAAATTGTATGACGTGAGCAATCATTATGAAGTGTGTGTATTTTTTACGTTTAAACCCTAAGAGGGTCAAAATTTGTACGGATTTTTTTTAACTCAAACCATTATAAAGTGATTCTTTTTAAGAATCAATAAAATTGTTTTTTGGTGATTTTCCCACAATTTTCCTATATAAGCACATCATGTTATTGTAATAGCAGGCAAAGACGTATTCAATTCATTATTTATATGTTTACGTGCCTATCTGTTGTAATATTAATTAATAAAAAGAAATCTTAACCAAAATAATCAAATATCATAGTTACTTATGGGAAATATCTTAATAATTACTAAATAGAACAGAGCGCTGCCTATCCTTGGAAAAAATAATCAACTTCAACAAATTAATGACAAAACAGTGAAAGCCAAATTGTACGCTTCAAAATTGTCTCTAAGACGAATATGAATAAAATATTTACGGCACCTCATTTGGTGTTCGGTAAGTTCCGCTTGTGCGCAAAGTTAATGAGCCAGCTTGGGCCGGGGCAGGACAGTGCTCGACCGCCAGTGTAACAATTTCTAATTTATTTTATATTGGGTTTTTATTTAATTTATTCAGTGTGAGAGAAGTGGGCACGTTTCCGATGCTTGTTACGATACGATAATCTCGGCTTACAGGATGTTTGTTGCGATTTAATTGGCACTCGAAATGCTTGGACGTTTTTGCGCTTGCCTTTTATTACTGGCTAACGAGAAATGAACATAGTTATGTGCAATATACCGTCTCTCGACTTGTGATGAGCGCACGAGAAGTATTTGCATTTTTTGTTGTTGTCCGAGTTGTTTTATATATCCATTTGATTGTATTCCACTGCGGGTGGAACTGAGTTTAAAAATGTAGAGCTACTATGGTTACAAAAGTGGTAATGCACATGACAAAACAACATATTCGATGACCGAATACGGTCATAATTTATGCAAAAACGTGCGCTACTTTGCCATGTGTATGAGACTACGGGTGTTTAAATTAATGTATTTTTATTTATTTAAAATTACAATGGCATGAAAATGAATAGTCGGTAATTTAAGTAACTACATACTGTTGACTGCAATACAATTTAGGTACCATTTGTTGTACTGAGCCATCGTGGCATCTGTTTCACGAACTCTATAAATGTAGAGTTGGCAACATCAAAGGAATAATGTTAATCCTCATGGATCATCGGTAAGAACAAAGCTTTGAAATACAAAATTATTACTCTGTCGCATTTAAAATAGTGTAAAATGTTATAATTAATATTAGAGTCGCGTTGATAGAGTGACGGAGCTGCTGACAGTATTAGAGTGAGGCGTGGGAACCGCACAGGGTGCGCTGTGCGTCACACAATCACGTACTCACCACTTCGAACTGAGGCAATAGCGAGCAATTACACAATATTCTATTCTAATGGCCTTTATATACATATTAGTGTGCCTTAAATGCAATACCCAGTGCAAGGACGGTCCTTACACTCGCTCATTTTAATACAACGCAATTTATCATATTCATTGCAATTTGTACGGTAAATACCATACATTAATATTATTCCACTCGAAAGTCATCACCGATAATTTATTGTGCGTCAGTATTACCGACACACACCGAACACAGCCGATCATCGTCGATAGCCTCCATTTTACCGACCTACCAACCATATAATATGCCAACAACAGCGCGCACTGTAACCGCCCAAGTCAACAACTTAACGATACTAAAATTGACATTGTGCTACTAATATCCGCTTATTTACACACGGCAGTCACAACAACAAAGAACGCGCTAAAATTTATCTCTAAATACTTCCGGCAACAACAATATAAATCTATTTATATGCTTTTTTTAAAAAAAGCTCAATGACAATGGCAGGATGATTCGGAAGGCAAACAAATCAACGTCAAGCTAACGCAACGCGAACAGATTAAAAGTTTTATAAAGCACACGGTGACCCCGCATTAGGATGCGAAATCAAAAATAGTCCTCGGCCGACCCCCGGTCATAATTCAAGAATCATCGTCGTCCATATTCGCCGACGGGTGGACAATGGGTCGGACAACACACAGTTAAACGCCGCAAATGCCGTAAGCGGCCATAAATCATTGGCATAGCGGAAGTGCGTAGCCCGGCCGCGGCGGCGCGGGCGGCGAGAGCACCCCGCAATAACGGTTGCGCGACCGTCTCCGGCATTTCCAGCGTTATAGATTAATTGAATGCCAACACATAGAGCCGGGCAAGCGCTGAGCGGTGCGCTAGGAATGTCCAAATAAATTTTTTGATATCACCGGAAGCTGATCCTATTACGTGACACTGCCCCCGTTCCGTTCTAATCCTGCGTCGGTTATTGTTTTTCTCGATCGGCATCCAGAGAATTTTAAGCTTTTATTCAAACTGGCATATGGGAAGCGCGGCCCTTTGAATCTATTAGATCGTAATCGGTAAACTGTAATAGGTCAGTTCTGTGTCGGAATTAATCAAGCGTCAAAGGTCTGGCTATAATTGAGCGCCGAAGGCTGCGGGTGTGTCGTATATCTCACTAATTAATGGATTCACTAGAAATATTTTGTCACAAAAGATACCGCGCGCTCCTAAAAAAATACATCTTGAAACGTTTTTGTATTCTAAATTCAAATACACAAGAGTAACCCGTTTGGCTTATAGAGCATGTTGTTTATGCATTAATGTAGAGCAACGCGAAGTTATTGAATAGAATGATTCGCCGCGGGGAGGGCGGACAGGTCGGGGGGGTATCGGTGCGTGCGTATTCAATATAAAGAAATATTAATATTCCCGGGGCCATAAACAAGTATTTGACGATGATAATTCGAACGCATAAAACAAAGCTTTATCTATGATCGGAAGCCAGCCCCGGCAGACTTTAGTGTGAAATGTGTTCTCAAAGACACCGTTTACTAGCGTAATGCGCGTGACTGTCGTACAAATTATGCATTTTCGAGACAGGTCGATTTTATTGCCGCGGAAGTGACGTCAATAAAGCACAATGTACAGCAGTTTAATGTTCTCGTATAATAATTTGTGATCGGTTCCGTTCACGATATGCATCACGCTCCGACACGGGACGTGGGACACGTGCCCGTTGGCAAATAATGTGATTGTACACTGGCTCCCGGCGCGGCCACTACCAGATTGTGTTCTTAACTATTATGAGTGCCTACCTACTATAAACAATCCTCTCAACTCCAATAACGTACAAACACTTCACACGGCACATACTTCACATTTCCTAGAACGGTGAGAATTAATTCAGACCGTTTTAACACTCGACATGAATAAAAGGCTCTCTTTCGTGCATTGAAAAATGACCCATTACTCATGAACAGTTATCCAGTCCAACAAAATCTATAAGAGTGTATTTGAGTTGCAGGAAAGTAAATAACTTCGCTGTGAACACTTCTGATCTGAATTCATTAGACTGAACGAAGTAGGTGCTCAAATCCAACAGTTTAATTCAATGGAACGATCAACTACGAGCTATTGAAATTGTAACTTAGAAGTGTGATATGAAATATACGCGACGAAACATCATAACGGTCGAAATATAAATGGCGCGTGACGCCCAATCGCTCCGAGCGCCCTCTGAGCCTCCACACCGACTCAAAAAATGATATACTCCGCACCTTATATTGAACGGGAAATAAATCGTATACTTCCTTTAAGTGCCAATAAAAGTTGGAGTAAATCATAAAAGTATCACTCCTCGAGAAATGTCTATAACAAGTGTGTTATTGCAGAATAATTCAGTAGCTGCGGAGGGTGGCTTGAAAGATGGCTCCCTCTAGATCCAGCCGGCGGTATTTCGACCTGGTATTCCCGGTGCTCTATCAAAGCCTTCAATTATTTATCGGACCCGTGTCTACTTTTCATTTTACTCCTTTCCCTGGCAATGCAGTGGCGGGGGATAAACATGTCACACTATTGGGAATACGTTTTACATGAGCAGTCGTCTTGTGACTATAAACCCTATCGATTGCGGTCCCTATTCTGACAGTAATGTATGACTATGTTTATTGCAATTTAATTATCGAATATATTTAATTATTATTGAAAATTTATTTCAATGATATCTACATTCACCTCCACCAGTTCTTTCCTTGCGTTCGTGATCGTTTGGAGAAGACGTGGATGGAGGTGGACCACTGTGTGGCACAATTTTTAACAGTCCATGGTAACTTTAAGAGCAAATTATTCTATTTTAAATTAGTACCCTCGCCTCTGTGTCAATGTTCAACGCCGTATAACGAAAACGAGCAATCTGCACATCACATCCTCTGGGAGTGCAATCTCTGGCAAAACGAACGGAACATTATGCTTAATAGTTTGCAAGTAACTTCTGGGGTTGTATACTACACAGACCTTGTGGAAACCAGGGATAACTTCCGTGCGTTCAAGCGTTTTTGCCATACCTACTACTGGAATCAAGTTTAATCAGCTCACAAGTTTAGGACCAATTAGTATTTAAACTCTCCGTGGTGCCTTACACCTGGAATTAGTCCAGCTGTAACAGTCTTACTTCTGTGGACATTTGTCTACCAGATCTTTTTGTCTCCCGCTTTGCAATGGAGGGAAGTGGATAATTTTCTTCCAACTCCTCCTATTTATCTTTCGATTAATTTCGTGCGGGTTCCAAGACAATTAACTTTATCCCGGGACTCGCCGAGGGTCAAACCTCGGTGTCTTCATTGGACACCACTGTAGATCCTGGCTTACAGGAGTAGCAGTGGTGGGAGTGTGTGGCGGGCCTAGATATCTACATTCATTAATAGAGCTCCGAGGTATTGGGAGTCTAGTATAATCACAGGTGCAGCTAAAATTGTTGAGACAGATTCAAACTTCATAATAAGCATTCGCTCGCAATGATAACAAAGCCTCACTCAAGGACTCAAGAAACTCAAGGGAAGGTACTCAAGGATAATGTAGCATCTTATATTAGTGAAAGGATTTTCAGAATTGGTTCAGTAGATCCCGAGATTACCCTCTACATCCAAACCCACACATTCATCTTTATAGTAAATTAAGTACTAAGTAAGGCAATGTAATTGTCCAGCAGTGGACGTCTATCGGCTGATAGAATAGAAAAATAGAACAGAGAGATTGCAAACAACCTGCCACCCTATATAACTTACAACAAAAGCTATCCATTGTAAATAACGGAACATAACGAGATAAGCCGTGTATTGACTGATGCTGCCTCGGGCAAGGCACATGGAGGTGGCACCACCGACTAGTCTGTACACGGCTATTGAAGCTATTTAAAACGTATGTCCACATGTGTGGTGCAGCGAAGCGTTATAGATATTCAAAAGATATTGTCGTTCCTTCAAGCATGCGATAATTTTATTTCAGTAATAGTTACTACTAATAAATCAAAAGAGTAATTTATGGTTACAGTTTGCTATAAAATAATATCAGTGGAGGAAACATAAAAATTATATTATCTTTTCACGTGTATGCCCGATCAGTCGTTTAGTGTCTCGAGCAAATATGTAGTGTAACGTGCACAGTCTGAATACAACTATTACCTAAAAATAAATAGAATTCTGATGATATTAAATCAATTTTATCCGTTATTATAATGGTGTTTCAAGAACTTTGCTCTGAATACTACCCATATTGATAGCGTATTCGCAATTAATGAGGGTTTAAAAATAATATTTTTTTATAAATAGAAAAATCATTAATTAGGAATGCGCCGAATATTCGGTATTCGGCAGGATTTTGTATGATTTATAGTGTGCCGAATATCAGTAGATTTTTTATATATATAAAAAAAATATCAACATTTATTAAATGGTATATTACGTAATTATCACCTACCTTAACAACTTCAGCCCAAGCCGAAGTCGTGCCTCCTGAGGCGCCCTTAAGCTAGTTGCCCCCCTACCCTTCTGGCTGGAGCGCCTTTAGCGCTAACCCTCTCATCCGGTGAAGCTGTAGAGGTCATCTGCGACCAGAGTCATCACAGCATTTACATTAAAAAAAACTAGTCAACTATCCATCTCTATAACAAATTCTAGAAACATAAATATTTTCTATTCATGTATGTGTTACATAAAATTGGTGAGTGGGCTGCGCAGGCCGCTCTAGAGGTTGTGGCCAGTTATGTCGGTAAAAAGCGCTGATAATGACATAGCCCATCGGCGCAAAAGGGCGCGGGATGAGTCCCGCTACCGAACGCTACCGGAATAAAGATGAACCATCCGCAGACAGCGGAAACACACAGACCGGACAAAAGCAATATAGATATGAAAGTGAGGTAAGCTAAGATCGATTCATTCCGAGATATTTCATGGCGCTCCGTCTGAGCTTAAATTAAGATTATGTTAGACCTTTAGGCTACATTTATAGTAGCTGTTCGGACGATGACAGACACATTAAATATTTTAAAGGTTTTTAATTATTTTATAGACTAGCTCAAATGTTTTTATTGCAATTGTTAAAAATGATAATTTATATACCTAGATTAAAATGTTTGTGACACTCAATACGGAATGCAAACAAAATATAGATACTGGGTTTTTTCTGTCAAAGCCTGTAAGTGTTACACGATTGATTAAAGGCCTCTCCTATACCAAAAAAACAACTAGTATAAACGTATTTATGGAAAAAAGTTACGACAATTCTATAGTGTCTTAGATCTATATAATATAAAATAGTTCTTAGTGGCTTGGCGTGAAGGGAGGCCTCAGCCAATAGTAGAAACACGTCGCGAACATCTTTCGGGGGTCACGTAACATTACTGTACAGGATTACTCGCGCAAACTGATAAGGGATGCCGTCCAATACAGTCGAGAAGACTCATTCATACATTTTGCACATACACTTGCACTTACATTTTACACATACACTATAAGCGCTATGAAAACTGTTCCCGTAACCTATAAGCGTTTTAAGTGTCACGCGTCTTGATCATCACTCAATTATTAACCTTAACAGTAGCATAATAAATAAAGAAATCGTCTAACTACATCAATGATGCAATTGTTAATGTTACTTGACGTCATAACATTGCTGATAATAGCGATGCCAGAGATTATCCAATTTGTCATTGCTTACTCTTTCTCTTTTCATCGGGCTAATACTTAGTTGAACTACAAGCAAGACTCCTTGTGTAAGGACATAATCTTCAGCCAATTATGTGACCAAGATTAGCGTCGGCGACGACGACGGCGTCTGCATTTCCAATGGTAGAAGTCATAATGGAAAGGCTACACTTACGAGGAGCGGTCAGCAAATTGTGACCGCTTTTTTTTTTTTTACATTTATAGGCAAGTATTTGATCTCGATCTCACCTGATGGTAAGTGACGATGAGATCTACGATGGAGCATACTTGCCTAGGTAGGAAGGCGGCAGTAGATCGAGACGCTACATTCACTAGGCACATGCAGCGCAACTGATCTGACCCGCCATCCATGAATGGCAACACCGAACATCATGCCGGAACGCGGCTAGGCCGCTTGGCGACATGGCTTTGTTCAGCGGGTGGTGACCAACCACGGCCGAAGCCTACCACCAGTAGAGTTGTCACCTAGTTGGCACCACCCAGGGTCACGTGTAGGGTATCTCGAGGGTACTTAATTCTCCTACGGACGAAGGTGACTTGACCCCAAATCTTCTGACAAACCTGGATGATTTCATGCATGTACACAGTTCCTTTACTTCAAAATGTTTTTTTTTAACTTGTACTAACAATGAAAATAAAATCAGCTATCGTTTTCGGATTGTATCACGTTTATTTTATGTTAAATTAGTTTTATTTCAATGTGTAATATTCGCGAGAATATAAGAAATCAATAATCAGCTACTAAGAATATATTACTTATTTATTTATGGATTGGAAAACCAACAGCTAATTTATAATAAATAGACACTAGTATACGTTACATAAAGCCTATAAACTAAGGAATACTTTACGAAGACGATTAAGAAGTTGGTTGGTCGCCGTGCGTGAGGCATACATGTAAATTGGTAGATGTCATGACGACTACAGATTGAATTTTCCCATTACATTAGTTCACTAAAAAGGCGACCAACAGATAGCTTTGCTACTTACTTTCATTTTACGATGTTCATCCCCATCCCCCTAGCATCTGTTCCAGTGAACACTGCCCCTTACCGTGTCCAGGGAAATATGCCACGGTAAGGTAATAAAAAAGAGTCCAACAAAATAAAGTTTTATTGCGTCACGGTACGCGCAGCGCCGCACTCACTGATCCCGGATGAACGGCGATCAGTGCTGTTACTTGAGTGGATAGACCGGGGCGGGTAATAGCGTTTTCCAAGCGATGTTTCTTTGTTATTGACCAGTTGATTAGTTCAGATGGTAGTGATCCTGATTTCCGTACTGAGGGTCACGGGCTCGAATCCTGGTTGGAGCAAACTGTGTGAAGAACACGAATGTTTGTACCCGAGTCATGGATATTTAATATCTATATACTGTAGTATAAATATTAGGATTGCATCACGTTGTTTACGATACATTGCGCGCTGAAAAATGTCTGACTGAAAGACTTACGACATAAATTATTTCTATAATTTTACTATAGGCATTAAAAGTGTTCGTCATCATGCCCTTACTGCCTGTATAATATATACATGTTTTCTGAGAGGACTACTGAATATAGGCAGTTTTAGGTCACATCGATTTATATTTTTTAGAATTTTATTTTATACTTACGTCTATTTTAATTTTGCTGGTGCATTGAATATAAATTACAATAATAGCGAACTATAGCTACGTACTAGATTAAGAAATGTACAAGTTAAGTTACTATATGAATACGAAAACTCATTCATTGAACCATTACTATGACGCTAACTTAGACCATTATTTGAGTGAGACGCCGTGAATCAGCAACTGGTTTTACAAATAAGGTGTGTTAGGAGACGCTACACATTTGATTGGCAATAGCAACAGCCAACGAGTGGACTGAAAGCGCGTGCAAGCTGGTGGCGCAACCAAGGCGGCACTGAGTAAAGCGCTGCTCCATAGAGCTGTTAAGCTTGGTTTGATAGCGCGACTGACTAAAGCGCTGCTCCATAGAGCTGTTAAGCTTGGTTTGATAGCGCGACTGACTAAAGCGCTGCTCCATAGAGCTGTTAAGCTTGGTTTGATAGCGCGACTGACTAAAGCGCTGCTCCATAGAGCTGTTAAGCTTGGTTTGATAGTGCGACTGACTAAAGCACTGCTCCATATTGCTGTTAAGCTTGGTTTGATAGCGCGACTGACTAAAGCGCTGCTCCATAGAGCTGTTAAGCTTGGTTTGATAGCGCGACTGGTTGTACATCTAAATAAGGTGTCCAACTTAAATAAAAAAAATAACCAACTAAACATTTTCATACTTCCCTCTAAGCCGACCTGAAACTGGATATAGATATAATAATAAATAAAGCGCGTAACATAAGCGAAGCCAATAGTCGGCGAGGGCCGGTAACTGAGTTTTCACCAACTCCCAAAACAATATCTCGGGCGTTTCCACTCAAATCTTTCTAAGCCTCACTCGGCTTTTTAAAATCTTATTCAAACTTTATAAAATAAGTGGCGTTCCCCTCTGAAAGGGTCTGCGCTAAGGTTATTGTGTAGCCATCTGTGACGAGGCCGGGGCGCCATGGAGAAGACATATTTTTAGATTTAACTCGTAAATTACTTCGATCCAATTGGTTTACGCTCGTGTGAGAATTAGGAGCGAACTTTTATTTGCCGATGTGGTTGTTTGCAGACGAAGGGGACTGGCGGTTCATAGTATAATAATTTATGGTGTTATTTACAAATAATAAGTTATCATTATGATTTTTTCTACAAATAACGCGATAAGTAACAAAAAGTTACTTAATAGATATAAAATAGTTTTTTTTAATGCTATTGTGCGCATAAGTAAAGTTATCTTTAAAATAATTGTACCCAAATCACAAAAATAATAATAGTAATTTTGAACCTAGTGACAACGACAGTAGATGAGACGCTGAGATTTGTTACCTAGCTAGACTTTTATAAGATATATGATCGGCCTACCATGTGAATAATTACCGTCACGCAATTTGGAAGTGTGCACTGTGAAACGCAATACGCTCTCCTATTAGGCAATAGAATCTATAAAGTGAAACCACGGGCAAAACGTGAGCGCACCTCTATCTATAACTCTAGCCGGAGGACAGCTTTGACATCATCGAATACCGTGAGATCACAACTTTCAATGTATTTAGAAGCCCTTAGCGGGAACGTGCAGCTCTATTGGTTAAATTATAGAACCATTCAATCTCTCGATCGGTTCTTTAATACTTTCAAAACTAATACTAAGAGCCCTATTGATAAATTTATTGGTAATAAAGTAACGTTATGCTGACGCATCATTAGCTACAAAATTATTACTACTAATGACACCATCAGGAGACTTACGGCTGTATAAAAGTGCGCGTCCAAATATAAATCACGCCATCAATCCGAGCGGTCTATATTGGTCTAATAGACAGTATCAGCCGTCACAATCCTGACGGAACTCGGCGCATAACTAACCAATTTAAAAATTATGTCTCTCTTTATTAACGTGGCAATAAATTAATTCACTTTCATAATATAATATTACGAGGCCGCTATAAAAAGTGTCTGTCACCATAATTTTGGACACAGATTGTTGCACTAATGCGTCGGCTTTAAAAGAAGGGGTTGACGACCCCCTTTGCTCGATTTTCATTCGTCACACACACGCCGTCAAATGGAAGTTTAATTTTTTAAAATTGGATTTTTATTACCCTTTTGAGCTGGATGAAAAGTGGCAACACTGACGACTTTGATATCCTAGGAGTTGCGCGCGCACAATCAAATTTCACCAAACGTTGATGCCCTTAATTGATCATCACATTTAATTTTAGATTCTGAATTGATCCATACTATCTCTTCATTTAATACTTATCACATTTTTTTATTTATATATCAATTATTACAAGATTTAAAACATATTAAAAAATGCCAACAGCGACTGATCAAGAGTTCTGACCGCCCTAGGCTAATTATGAGGACGCGCCCCCGCAGGTGTGTTACGGTCGGCCTAAAAAGTGGTATATTATGTTAAAATCGGGGACTCCCAAGCTTTTTCAGTTCACAGCGCATTTAGTTTTAGTGTTTTGTCTCGGTCTAGTTGAAATATGTAGGTAGATGCAATGATGCTAGATTAATAGTGCATGCGAAGACGAAAGTGTTCTTTGTTAGGCACGGTTGAGATGCAAATACATTGTTGTTTCCCAATTTACCTATATACCTGTCAGTAATTTAATCCATATATAAAAGCGAAATCCACTGACTGACTGTGTGGCCTCGCTCATCACAAAATCTCCGAAACCATTAGACGTAGGAACATTAAATTTTGCACAAGGGTTCCCCTGGGCTCCTACGTGCTCCCTAAGAAAGCATTTTTCGGAAATCGACTCCAAAGAGACTAAAAGGGGGGGCGTCAAAGTTTTTATGCAAAATGTAATTCTGTGGATAATTATAATGTTCTACTTTTCTATGTTGTCGAAGTAGCTAGTTCATCTATAATTTTCTTTGGTATTAGTGTCGAATCTATTTTTAACCATCAATTAGCCACACTTTCAGACTTACTTGAAATCTCTAAACTGAAAATTTGGTAATGCTTCAGACGATCGTGGCTACGGGAAATATTAATCAATGCGGTTAGTACCTAAGTACTACACCTAAGTGTTATTAGACTTTAAAACGAATCCCGTAAAAATATACTAAATGGAGGGGTAAATGATTTGTAAACAGCCTTTGATGGTAGGGTGCTTATAATCTAGTAGATCGCTTCTTTAAAATTTGCACCTTTGCTTTTAATGGGATAATTGGCGGTGCGGTGTGGAGTATGCTTCGTTTTGAACGTAAATAATACCTGATGTCGGTATACGTTGATCGTATAATCGTCACAAATTATACGTGGAAAGTGGGGGAGGTAAATATAGGTTGGAATGGTGGTTGTTATTTTGTATATCTCACTGAGGTTGCTCGGTTGTCGTCGATATTAATAAATCAATAAGTAGGTAGTTACTAAAAAAATCTATCAAATTTATTCCACGTCGACAAGCATTAAAAATAATTATGTACTTGATTAAATAATTACTAAATCAAAACATAACATTAAAACAGCGTGTGCACTTATTAATCAAATCGTAAGCACATTCAACTCTTAAAATATTTAAGTTATTTCAAAAGAATAGTATCTTAAAAGTTAACAACAAATATTTGTTTTGGATATTTAAAATTTCCAGAGACAAAAGTAAATTGGATGAGACCGTGACGTTATCGTCTGAAACAGATTCTTTTATCACACGGTCTCATTTCGCTCCTTTCATTTTCCCGCCAGTTTGAACAAGAAAGAAGGGTGGGATGGTGGAATATTAAAGGATCTGCTGCATCAAAAGCGTGGCTAGCGATCATGTTAAAAGGTTTTTTTTGAATGTGTATAGTAGCATAAGTATGCATCGGCTTATAACATGGAGGTGTGTTTGTGTGTGTGTGTGTGTGTGTGTGTAAATACATCTGTTATACAATAATGTATGAATATAATGTGAAATGTTTATACGTACCAACGCTTAAACGCAATCTCTTCCAGTGAAACTCTAAAGGCTAACAATGTTGCTGGATACCTTAAAAAGCATAAAATTAAATAGTTATCAAAGCACCAGTACAACCCGTATAAGTTGATTCAACCTATCAAAGAGGCTAAAGTCTGCCAAAGACTATGTTCTCCATAAAAGGGTAAAGTTTGAAAAGTATGGCGTTCTTGGTGCATGACATGATACTCGCAAAATAGAGATCGAAAATCAGACTGTTACTTATAATTTATTTATAGCGGATCATCGCTTGCTATGTAGCAATCCTTTAAAGCGGGGTTCATATTGCAGTGTTGGCGAACAATCGGAAAGTTTAGCAGACGAAGTCGGCACGTCTACAGACCTCAAGTTAATCGGGACTAAACCTGCGTACATTACGGTGGAAACTTCGCGACACCCACTTGATAGCCGGCTGAATGAAATCTTGCAGGATTCAGGAGTAACTGAGGACGTTTTCATAATAAAAGTCCGATATCGTCTCGATAGTATTGACGCTCTAAGGAGATATTATTCTTAAAGTTGTTGTGTATTGCTAATTAGAAAGGGTCCTTGGTTAGATGTGTTGGATAATCACCTCCAACATTGGCTGATGGAATCAATCTATTCTGAAAAACTATAACTAAACTTCATTGGTCACTCACGACGTCAACGTTTTGCCCTCATAATATATCCGTACTAAATTAATTAAAAAACAAACTTTTCACAAAAAAAACCGTCTTCATAAAACTAAAAAGAAAAAAAATGTAATCTTTAAATGTACCTAGTCTAACTAAATCAAATATTTAACGAATGTGAAGTTGATGGTGTTGAAAACACCACATGTATGCCTATAATATTTGATGAGTTCTCTCAATTGCTCATGGATCCCATCATCACAACTAAATTTTGAAAAAAATATACCAATCTGGAAGTATATGCTTTCAAATAAAAAAGGAAATTTTCCAAATCGGTTCGTAAATGCCGGAGTTCTGAACAAACATAAAAATATATATGTATAACCAAATTGAGAACCGTCTCCTTTTTGAAGTCGGTTAAAATATAAATTACATTTTGCCTTTCATTATAATTACAACTCGATTTTATATACGACATCTACCCACACTCTTACATCTTGAATAAAACCTGAAACAATCGTTCACAACACTATGTACTTACTAAGTATGTGCAACTACCTTACCATGGCTCGCGTTAAACTTAATACTTACTTCAAACTTGTGCGGCGTGATTGCGAATCTGAAAAGTTCCTTCTCGGCATGTCTTGAGTTTACAAGTGGCGCCAACTAGACCGCCCAAACGAAAAGGAACTTTAACACGACATTTACAAGGTGTGGAATATTTTGATATACTTAGTAGCTGCTTGGTCGTTATAAACTATCGGTTCACACTCTATGTCTCACATTTCCTCTCGCTGCGAATTAGTTCTTAACTGTGAACGTTTAATATGCGCAAATTTTCGATATAATATTTACCCATTTTCAGCGTTTTCGTTTATGGCCGTGGTTTTAATTTGAAATTCTCTTTTCTAGATTATATTAGAAGATCTAGGAACCGTTTGTTGCTGCAGTCATTACTAGGCACATCTTATTGACATTTTAAGGCGTTTCGTCAATGCACGTTACAAAAATGTTATTAAGTACTTACCAATCTTACTCAATATGTTGGGTAAAACATAGTTTCATGTATGCCTATAACGATTTCGATTTAATCAATCTTCACAGGTATATAAAATGCTAAATTCCAGCGACATTCTTTTTTTTATATTCCTGGATTAATATTTTTGCAACATAATATTTTTTTTAAATTACCACACCAGACCAGAGTGTAGGTTTAAGCGATAAGTGACTACGATAAAAATAGATATCATTCCATTCTAGTAGGACACTTAAAATCATTAAATTAATTGACCGCATAACTGCTATCCTTTTGTTTTTCGCAAAAAACTATAAGTACACTATTACGCGCTGTCCTTCACAGTAATTGATTAATTAAAAAAGTAACTGCAGTAAAGTAAAATTATATTAAACTCATAGCGCCACCGGCGGCCGAGTGCACACGGCAGGGCTGCGGTCAGTTGCATTAGCAAATTAGTTGTATAGCGGCCGATAGAAATTAGTAAGTAATTTTAATATCGCTAACAATTTGCATTCGCAAACGGCAAACGCTTTTAATAAAAGCATGAAACAAACAGCTCGGCTCTGGTATGAACTCTTGCAAATTGCTTTAAGCTGCGGGGCGGCGGCGTTTAACAAGACCTGTGCTAGCGAAGTTCCACTGAGTTCCGTTTTAAGGCCAGGGGACGTAGCGGTAATATTCACGTCGCATTGTTGAGAAGGCAAGCCCTTTAGAGATTGATATCTAAGAGTAGAATGCTGTACAGATTGGCTTTACCTTTATTTATTACCTTTTTGTCCGCCGCTAAACTATTAGACCTATTCTAATACCTAGTTCGAATTATAGTCTAGATATAATAACATGATTTGACATTACATTGTATAAGTTCAGGTGGACCTCGTACTTGTGGGAGATAATAAAGAGTGGCTAAATTGACTAAATCTAGCTATAAACATCCAATTCGGTGCAATATTTGTGTTGTGACTAATATACGTATTGGAAAAAGGTTATAGCCAAATTTAAAGAAATGTTAGTAAATATACAAGGACATTGTAAACGGAGAAAACTTTCTATCAATTTAGGGGTAAGAATGGTGAGTAGATACAGGTGCGATAATCTGTATAATTACGATGTATAAGGTGTATAATTACGATTTAAGAGAGTAACAATAACAAAAAACTGTCACAGATACTACTCATACTTAGGTACTTATATATTGTTAGAGACCTATTAAACATAATAAATATGGGATCGTAAATATAATATTACACAATCACAACTTATTAGCCGGCGGCCAAAATAATTAGTGTGACCCATACAACATTTTCGGCACAATCACGGTGCAGATTTTGGAGTATATCTAACAAGCACATTGTATTCTATTGTTAACTCTAGTACCCGGTAAAAGACACTTGAAAACGTCCAATTAGTGAGAACTGAGCCTTAAGCTGGGGGCCGATGAGAGCTTGCGAACAAAACTATGTGGTGGTGCAGAATAGCGAAGCAAGCAATGCAATCCCCCCCCTCCGCCTCCCCGCCCCCACCCCCCGGTACATACAGAGGTGCACAGCAATCTCGTCCGTACAATACTCTGTAGGTAGTTCAACACAATAGTTGGTTTCGTTTGTAAGCTAGGTAGGAGCGAACTCATTCACTGGTTCAGGTTATATTTTTTAGCATTTCTATGCATTAGGGGTCTTCCATTAATCACGCGAGCCATGAAATAGGGGTAGGCGTTACTATATAAAATCAGGCGTAGTGAGATATCACGGTGCCTTATTTTCCAGAATTAAATTAGATTATAATTACCTGTATTTAAAGATAATATTGCTGAAATGTTTTAAGATATTCATTGAACAGAAAAAATACATGTGATTTTGATTGGGGTGTGGGGGGGGGGGGTTGATCTAAAACCTCACAACGTATCACCTAGCTAGGGGGAGGGAGATTAAAAATTAGCTAAAAAAATCACGTGATTAATGGACGACCGGATATTTCAAACTTTTCTGTTTTGTTATAATAGATTAGGTAGTTTTCTTTGATGTATAGATATACTGAGGTAGAGATTTTAATAATTAAAATGATGGTATAGTCAGTCCTTCTTCTTTTTTTAAGTTGACAATCGGCTACAAAATAGTGCCATTTTTGCCAATGTCAAGAAAAATGATTCTTCGTTATTTTAAATAATATAAGTTCTCGTGATGATAATAATGATGACGCTGTCGATGATGATGATGAAATATTTGACCTCGATCTCACCTGATGGTAAGTGACGATGAGATCTACGATGGAGCATACTTGCCTAGAAGGTACCTGTTCACTCTCGACTTGAAAACACCCAGATTGTAGTCAACGGGGAACAGAGACGCCGGTAGCTTGTACAATTTTAAGAAAAAAAAAACTACTTCACTATTCAACTTCCCGCCAAAAAGTCTGGATAAGCCAGTTGCTTATATCATTGATGAGTGTTTGGATTAAAGGCTTAGATCACCTAATACAATTTTACATGAGGCCATTTGAAGTAAACTATATTTTTTCTAATTTTTAAGTTTTACTTTCTTGTTTTGTCACTTTTACGTCAGCGGCTAATACTAGTGTGGTTCATTTATTGGCTTAAACACGTTCTATTAATGGTCAGAAATTAATAATATTAAGTAAATAATGATAGGAAAATAGCTCGTGGTAGCAATTTTTTATATCAGTTAAGAGATTGATCGATTTTATACCGGTTTTATACCGCCCAATATTAATCGTTGCGAGATAATGCCCCCTTAAAGTTCATTACAAAAGCCCTGTGATAACCTGATAAAGCCTACGGAGATACGTTCTATTATAATCTGTGCTACTTAAGCCCATCCCTTGTGTATGCTGGTTCGTTAGTATGTGATGCGATCACGGTTTTGTTGTAAAGATTATGTCCCAAAGAATCTCCCATCCGGTCTTCGGAGGATCCCGCTGCACACAGCACGATATAATTGAATATCGTCGTAATTATCTCATAGCTATTTATTCTGCGTATTAAGTGTTTTTTTTTAATAATAAGTACCCTGTTTTGTTTAATGACATACCTAGAGCAAATAAAATGAAATTTATTGCTTGATACCTATAGACAAGAATGTAGGTAGATGAGAGTAATTACGTTGTAAAAATTCTAATTTAACTCATTAGTTTATTTATTTCTAATTGCCTGCTAACGCGATTTATATAAGTTGGCTATTTCATATAGGGCACCAGTCAAATATAGCACAGAATATAGCAAACAGTTCAGTTGGTTCAATATGTACTTACAACGTAGCAATTCGACGTCATAACTTTTTAATTGGTGACAATGTAATTTGAAAACTAGGTCAGTAAGTCATAGGTATATTATTAAGTGTTTAATATTTATTCCCATTTAATAAGTCTTTGCTTGATGTACAGAATCGTGTGTGCTCGTTATGCAGCAATATCTCATGATATATCGGCGGACAGTGACGCTGCGTATGCGCCGCATATAGTGGTCAACATCGGTCCTCCAGTGTAGGACATGTCGCTCCTATCTGTTCCGATGCATTTGTCGTTTAAACACCGACCTGTAATAAATCAGCCAACATATTAACAAACCCCAAATGTGCTACCTCCAATCCCTCACACAACAAATATCAATCAAACACGTATCGCAATAAGATCTCATTTCGAATGTGGAAGAACGGTACCGTTGAACGTTCCATCGGCAGCTAATTTAATCCTATCTCAACTCCACTACGGACACTCTTCATTCAATACTTTAAATGAGATTCTTATCGCGCGACCTTAAATAGATTAGTAGATTAATGATGTCTGTAATAATTAATAATGGATAGTGAATTTTACAGCAACAATAAAAGCGGTTCGGCCGTCCGCCGTCGTAAACGCATCCTTGCAGTTTGATGTTTGAATCCTTTAACTTTACGATCCGTCAATGCGTTCCATATATTTACCTCATCTTAATTACAGCGGATACATCCTCTCAGTTTTATTGCACGTCATTTTTTAGTATGATCAAAGTCCTGTTTAGTGGAACGACGATAATCTTTATGTCTGTATTGCAATATAGGGTTTTAGAGTGTCATTAAGGATCTCACATTAAGTCGATATCGTGAACTTACAATGCAAAAAACATACCTACATTTGTATTATACAACAGTGATACTAAAATATTGTTGTAGGTTGGTGCGTGGTTTATTTTAAAAGCCGAGCAAAGTTATTGTCGTGTATTAGCTACCTATGCGCCATCTTTTACGGATCGAATGAAGAAACTTAATGTTTGCACCCTTTTGTCTCTTATCGACTTAATTGAAATCCATACAAGAATCATTGAGATTGATCTAATCAAATAAGTCAGTAAAAAATAACGAACAGCCTCGAGCGCCGGCTGGTCAAGGAACAAGCTTTAAAAAGTTAAGCCCTTTTCGAAAAAAGTAAAAAAAAACGAGAAGAGCCCCTAATTGATGCGTCGTCTTTGTTTAGTTTAATTCTAACATGCTTTTCCCATTAAAGTGGTCAGGAATCGGGCCTGTGTAGAAGATAACGCCGACTCTTTTACTCTTTACACGTTATAATATTATGAGGTCCGGGTGGACCCTCCGCGAGTTTAACCCTAGTTTAACTCTCGTTTGGCGGTGTTCGTCGCTTACCGCACAAGAGGACAAATAAGTGAATGACGCAGTGCGTCGAGCGCGACGCACTCGCGTTTTTACATTGTCCCAGTGTCCCCGGGGTGTTAGCGACGCATATTGAGAATCGATATGTTTGCGCTAAGTGCTTAAGTGCTTCGGGGGGATTACGTTTCGTTGATGAATAAGCAATGCACATTATTAACATTTGACAAAAAGGTTTCACGTCATTCCGTTTCATGGTCTGCACACAAATATTTACTGTTCAACAAATGTTTTCGAATCTTGGTAATTAACATTTTTGCATATTTTTTATGTAGATAGCAATTAAATTGATGTGTTACCTACTGGATTTTAAACGTGGAACTATTGTAACTACTTTGTCTAATCTTGAGACTAAGCGTGGATTAAGCTGCGGTTAGGTGTTTCCGTGCGACCGGGCGCGCCGTGAAGACAACTCGGCACCTTTTGTGAGTTTTATGGATTATCTCGGTTTACGTGTATTAACATGGTGAGCGGTGTCCGGTCGCGCGCCCGCACCGCTCCACCCACTCTTCGTTATCACCAGCACGGTCAATGCTCGATAATTTTATTACAGAAGTTTTGTAAATTACTTAAGCCTTCAAATTAAATTAAACGATACTTGTCTCTTGTTGATATGAAGAATTAATTTATTTTAGATCCTCTATTTATACCGACCGCTCATAGAGGTGGGCCTACGTTTTCACCGAGCGTCCTATTCGAATTTTCTTGGAGGAACGACGGCGACGTCAAAAGCGTCTAGGTATATAAAGAGGGTGACGCGACTCGGTTGAACAACGGGACAAACACGGGCGTTTTCAAAGCTCCCCTGCGTTTCAGGAATGACACTGTATACAAAAGTATCATATAAGTTTATTAATTACACGGCCCCTCCGGCACGAGCCTCCATGAATATTAATTACTGGATACCGAAAAGCTTTAGAGCGCTCAAGGAGGGAAAGTTTTACAAAGAGCTTTTATTATTTAAGAAGTAGCGTCGATGCGGTGAAACGAATTATGCTCACTAGATGGCGGCGCAGGAAAATGTGCTCTTTCACCTGGTTACAGAGTCGCGTTCATGTTGCAGGGAGGGCCATTTATCATAACTCGATAAGAAAGTGACGGAAGAAAGTCAATAGAGTAGGTGCTTGAGGGTAGGCTTTACATAGCGTCGGGGCCCGCCTTAATGAACAAATAACACCCGCCGCGCGCGCGGGACCGCCCGAATAATTCCTTGTTTTCATAAAAATAAACAGTTACAGCGTTTTTAATGTAGAGTGTAGACGATCGCTTCATGTTTGCACCTGGTATGATGAAGTAAATTATGTACTAAGAAGCCTCCTTCATAGCATAGCGTTTTGTCTCATGGAAGTATGACACAGGACGCTAAACTTAATTGTATTAAATTATCGTAAGTACCTATATTAACATTATAATCTTGCCATTTTATATTCAGTTTTGAAGATTAGATTTTTAATATTTTATTAGGTAACTACTATGTGTTTGCCACGTTAAAATGCTAATTATTTTTTAACATGCTTTGGTGGTTTTATAATGGAATCCCCAAACTTAGTTATAACTTACAACGTTCTGTAAAAGCGTCGCCGTAATGCCGTAAGTAAACTATAATAAAACGCGTCGTATCGGGCCGCATAAACCTTTATAAACTTCATAATATTGCATTCATAGTCGACTTTATATACCTACCAATAAGTACGGAAGTCAAAATGACAGTATTAATACAAAATATGTTTTTCTCACATTTTACTACATCCACCTGCAAGTCAAGTGCGAGCTAACTGAATACTTTATAGTCTACCGTATTTAGATATTTTGTATGAAGAATGGAAGAGCGCCCCTAGCGGACAGTATTTATAACTTTAATTTCTCCATACAAAATGTCTAAATGCGGTAGACTATATAGTACTTATACGGTTAGCTTACAAATAATCTCGCACTGGACTTATCATAGTTGGTATAAAAATATATCAAAAAAAGTGTTTTACAATCCGTTTATACGGAATGTCAAATGAACACTAAAGAGACTTTATTATTATCGAGTGTTAGTCAGGTCTAAATATCCACGAAATGTATACATAACGGTATGCCACAGGCGATCTGTGAAACCATTCTAAAACTGTAAGAGTCACTCGAACACCGCCTGTAGAGTTTTATCCGGGGCCAAGCGCACTCGCCCCGGGGCTATGAGGTGCCCCATTAAAATCTGCACGTGGTACCCACCACTCGGCTTCATAACATTTGGTTAACTCGTTGTTCTATGTAGAAAGATTTTCTTTTTAACCGACGAAAACAAAAAAGGCACGTTCTCAGTTCGACACGCAAATATACAAGTTTATTTTGTATTTACCTACCTATTGTTACGTAGATAGACAAATTGGTTTGATCATCTTAGGACGTAACGTGAAAGTTTCTTCCAGCCACGCAGCTCACAGTAAAGTTGTCGTATTGAGAATTCAGCGCCGTTGCTTTGGTAACGCTTTGGAAAGCCGTCGCTGTCGATACATGTTCCTTACTAAGATAGCTCGACAGATCTCAAAACAAAATAAATACTACCACAACAATAATTCATTAGGTATTTTTGAGAAATCATTATTTGTTTACAAAATTCATGAAACAAAGGCAAACATCATTTTCGTATATGTCCTATACACGCATTATTTTACATCAGCAAGAATCGAATATTGTTAGGCTAGTTTATTCACTAGGCTATTTTTTAAAGCTAATCAATGATGAAAATAATCGCTTTAAGTGCCTAATTTTTTATTGATACAATCAACACCGTCAACACCGTGACATCAAATTATAAGGCCAGTGTAATAATGATGTAACTATTGTAATAATGATATACCTACTGTAATAATGATGTACCAACTGTAATAATGATGTACCAACTGTAATAATGATGTACCTATTGTAATAATGTTGTACCTACTGTAATAATGATGTGCCTACTGTAATAATGTTGTACCTACTGTAATTGTGATGTACCTACAATAATTATGATGTACCTACTGGTTGTAGCGGGACATACTAACCGGCCCATCGAGTTATTATTTAAAGTAATTATTTAATTAACACCGTGTCACGGAGTCTTACCCTCTTAAGTGAGTTTAGGGCTACAAGGAATTAAGTACAGAGCTAATGTTAACACAGCATACGTCGCGGTTATTGTTACCGACGCCCGGCGGCCCCCCGCCGCGGTATTTATGTCCTCTGTACCCAAGTTTTGGCGCACACACCCGAACCCGAACTATGACTGCTAACAATGTTTACTCTTACCCCTCGCTTTTAACGTCATTAGTTGTACGAGATTTCGTACGTACTCTTAATGTGTATTTGTTTTCATAACTCACTGTTCTATAGTGTTTTCAGTGCGCCCTATACAATGTGCGCGTTTAATCGCTGTGGGAAAGCAATGTTTTGTGTTTTGACTCAGCATTTTTTTTTATTAATTTATTGACATAATATAATGTTATATTTATATTTATGTAAGCAGATGCTTACTAGAAAAGGTTAATGTTTCGTTTGTAACACAATACGCGTAACTAACTGCTGGCTCTACAAGTAGGTAGCGTTCGTTGTACTCTAAATGGCGTGCCGTAACAATTAAAGATATAAACTAATAGACAAAAAGACTCATAATGTTTTTTTTGTTCGCTCATTATAACATAACCATAACTGTTATCTAAACTCTCTTTTGGTGCAGTGAAAAGAAATTCATCACGTTTTATATGGCCGTTTTATACAGACGGCGAGCGTCAAAGAGCACTAAAGCTCTGCGCCTTTAAATTCATAACTTTTAATTAACTGGAATGCTAACACAATTACAGGGTTTATAGTCGTATCAAATTTTCCGAAACGGACCGTTCACCGTCGTAAAATGTGAGAATGATTACAAATTTTAAAACAAAGCGTTGTAACGTAGAATTTAGTGGGCCGAGCAGCTGGCGTCTCGCTCAAGGGAAGCTTTAGGGCTCGTTCCGAGCTGGGAATGGCTGGTTGCGTTGCCCCAGTTTGCTCGAGTCGGTGTTAATTTGTCGCTACAAAAGGAACAGATGTTACTCGGTACGAGAGGCAGCGCGAGCTGCTACACTTGCAACTAGTCCTTGACTGCAACAACTATTTAGAAAAAAAAACTGCAGAGAAGCAGTAATTAATCACTGCTAACTGGAAGGTCAGAACTAATTATCTATATGAAACTTGAAATAGAGTTTTGGAAAAGTGTTTCTATTTTCATTAGATTTTGTAGCTTATAGTTCCGGAATTCGAATGTACATATTATTTGTAGTGGATAGCCTAACGTAGGTAGCATCAATTATTTCCCCATATGAACACCGATTACGAGATATCAAATTAGGCCTCATAGAGCAAAACTTGAAGTTCAAAGTATTTATTAGAGCAAGTTAAACTAGAAACATAGTTGATATTCCTTTATCACTATAGTTAACCAAGGTCTACAATGACAGACATTTTGAACACCTGAAAAGCATGTAGAGTTCCTACTGGAACTCGAGTTCTTAGTATTTTAAGCGAACAACCTTCAGGCTTGTCTCTAACTACTTTAAGGTAAAATGGCACATTTACTACTAGTTCAATATGTTATTATTGGTCAGTACATCCATTTGTTGGCATGATGGTCACTATATTCGTAATCCTTTCTCATATACAGGGTGATTCAGAAAGGGTATGCTACTTTCGAACCTGTTCTTGTTTAGCGTTTTTGTATTCATTACTAGAAGTCCGAGTCTCGTTACGGTAATAAAAAAAATGCAGACATTACAATTGGCAATGTGATAGAGGCAAAATTTATTTTTTTCATCGATATGTTATAACTTCACGTAATGATTACAAATACACTAAAGAAGTTCAGGTTCAAGGGTTAGTAAATCCTTTCTGATTCATCCTGTTTATGTGAAGGTTAAGGCCTTTCGTATTAAATTTAAAAAAAACGGACTTTATACTCATAGCACTACGGAATAGTTTGATCTGATAAAGTGGTTATTTTAAGTAAGTACTCCACACATGGTCCAGCGTGCTGCGTAGTCGGTAATTCAAGACATGAAATTACTGTACAGTTTGATGAAGTAAAGAAAAAATTAAACCGCCTGACAATACTAAAAACATCAATACTAACGAAGTTCCTATAGAGTATCGCTAATACCGCCGGCGCCGCCCGCGCCGCCCCGGCCGCGGCGGCACCGACAGACCCCACCCACCAATTTCCGACATTAATCCCCAGATCCTAAGGTTTGTTAAATCAAATAAGTTCTTGCTTTATAAATTAAGCATTCGCATTTACATTCGAACTAGATTCATCTCGCCGCCGTCTTTGGCCAAAAATTTTAATAACAAAGTAACTTGCCAACTTCGTCTCGTCAAATATAATAGCAAAGTTAGAAGTAATAAGACAAAATTTTATGCATAACAAGGGGAGCCCTTCGAGATGGGGTGGGGCGGGGGCGCGCAGGGCGGGCGGGGGCCTTAGCACTTGTCGGCCTACCTAGACAGAAATGAAACGTCAAGCCTTATGAAGACGAACAACTTGGCCTTAACAAATATAAATCTCCTTTCATCCTGCACTGGTTTTTTGAGGCTGTTAAGGGTAATGTTAATTTATGGTTTGTAATTGTTTGCTGTTAACCTTACTGGTTAAGTTGAGGTTAAGTATATTGTGATAAGTGGTACCTACTTACACTCACGCTATCTAAAGAAATACGCTGAGTAAAAAAACTTTACCATTTGTTAGAAAACGAAAGCCATTTATCACGCTAGTGATTAGTTTATTATGTTTTCGAATACATTTCTAGTTGTAATACAACGTGCAGATTTTTCTCATTGTCACCAAGTGTTACCGTGGTTACGAGAATCTTTTGTCTCACTCACTCACACATAGGCTGTTGCTATAAAATTGTATCGTTGCGCGCCGGTACTTCACAAACGATGTGGGGAGTACGAGTGACATCCGCTGGTGATACGATGCAACGCCATCTGCACAACCATTTACATACAACAACAAAATATATTAAAATCCTGTCATCGCGATTCTGGAGCCAGTTGCAAGCCGTCATCGACACCGGGCGCGGGCGGTGATTAGCCGGGGGGCGGGGAGAGGGGGCTGTTCTGGCGACAAGGAAAAAGGGCTACCCAGCAATAATTACTTTATATACCCCAAGTGAATAATTACCCCGGCCAGAGATCAATTAGACGGAAACCCCGAATTCAAGCCCCCGCTAATGAACCTGCAAAATTTTTATTTCAGCTATATCAAGACTTTAATCGACAAATACAAACTCTTTCGCAGCGGATACATTTTCAAACTGAATTGCCGGGAACGCGTAGAATAATATATCGGAGCAGTAATCACCTGCGTTGTAATTGACTTAATTCCACTGTCTCGTCCATCTAATGGCTTCATCTATTACCTGCTTTTTGCATTCTCATAAAAAGTTTGTTTACTGACGCAGCCAAGATCGTAGGTACACGAAAAGCGACCAGTTTGTCATAGTATCTCTCACATGTCGTAAAACATTTTTTTCCACTTCCTACTTTAACGTCGTAACACATGGCGAACTAAATTATGTTACCTACGTCTAAACGACAACAAAATAAAAATGTCCAAACATTTGTATACATTAAATAAATTTATCATCCCGTTTCATTTATAGGAGCGTTGCAGTGAAAGGAAGCTGCCGCGCACACATGGGGTGCCGTCAAATCCCAAACGTATTATTTTTTCAATATCACCTCACACTCGCTAATACAAGATAACGAAATTCACGACAGTCGGATGAATGTTCGCGCCGCGTGAAATCACTACATTTGTGAGGAAAAAAGGCTGGAGCGTTGGGAAGGCCTCGAGCTGGCGTGGGACGAGCTAACACGTGTATGTGGGCAGACGAGGGTACGTCACACGACGATACCTGTCAAAATATGACGAGGCCGATGCAGCTACAGATGTAGCTATTGTCATCGCGCTAATCTAATTCGGAGTCGCGGACCGTGAAAGTGTTCGCGATTAACACATTTTCGTAACGAATTATTGGGACGCTGTCAGTTTGCGTAAGCTGTGACAGGAGAGTGGCAGGCGCCGTGGGGTGTGAGATTAGGGCTCCTGCGACTATCGGGCGCTAGCCTCGCGTGGAGCGGCCGGACAGCGCTAGATCCCTAACGCTGGACACAGGACAGCGAGCAGCTGAGCTATTTTCAAAACAAATGTCTATGCATTACCAATGTCCACCAATACCGCATACCCTGGTTTATTTCTTACTCAGCGAAGCAGAATATTGTTTGTAAACTCATCAACCCTAATTGTTACATCTTTTTCCGGCCGCCGCGACATCAACCTCGACTAGGTAGGTAACGAAAATAGCACCGACATGATTGATCTAAAAAAGTATTCTTTTTTGTTTTGCTCCTCACTCCAATTGAAATAGACAACAAATCAGCTCCACCAACACATTTGGTTTGAATGTTCCTTCCCCAATACATTTGTAAAGATACGGCTACTTAGTAAAATTAGAGGGTAGGGGAGAAGTGTCACACAAAAGTTATTTAGATGTTTACGTGTGCATCGTTGCATTAAATAAGCAACGAATCCTTGCGGGGGGTGGCCCGGACTCGAACCTGGGACAATGATATCGCGACACCCGGCCCACCCCGGCGCACTAACATGATTAACTTTTATATTGGCAATCACAGCCGTTGACGTTTTCGACTTTTGTTCTCTATTACACTACTGGATTGCGTCTTTTGTTGGTTTTGGTGGCGAAACTCTATTATGGGTAGAGAGGTTTTAGTATGCTGACTAGTTCGTATGTTAATAGTAATTCTTTATCCGCTCATAAGATATACTTTGAATGAGTTATAGTATTATAATTTTGACATCAACTTAGTTATACAGATACATGTATGTAATGTACATTATATAGTAACGTTGGAAATATGAAGGCAATTAAGGAAGGCGTTATTATGTAGATCCAAAATGTTTATATGGGAGGGCTCTCGGTACTGCAACAAGGGCCTAATACCAAGAAAACGCTCGTCAGAGGAGTTAATTGCAAGCAGTGCACCGCACACCGCCGTCAGGGGCCCACAGCCTCCCCCGGGATGCGCTCAGCTCAACTTGACGCCCCCGCCTCGACACTCGACCTCTTAATCATTCACTGCTAATGGAAATCCATCTGCAACGTCTATCTTGCTAAAATACGCATGAAATTTAAATGACCCACCCGATAGGAAAACGACTGAGAAAAAAATGCGCATCACGAGAATGTTTGCCGAATTGTGTCCACAGTCCACACCGAACAATAGCGAAGCCACCAACGCTGACGTTGAGCGTCCCGCAGCGCGACTTATGAATAGAATAATGCAAGCCTACACAAAACCCGTGCGAGGCGAACATCATCAATCAATGTATTTAGAAATGTTTCATTAGTAAACATTAAGATGTTTGCTTACATGTCCGAATGTTGTCTGCCGTAATATGGTCGGATTCCGTGAAATGAGGGGTTGGTGTATAAAATGTTGTCAGTGAAGATGTATAGGACGATGGCGAGGTAACGTAATCTCAGGTCGGGTTGCGTGCACGGCAGTTTCTGCGCTGTAGGTGTTCGGACCGCTGCGAAATACGTCTGAATTTTGTGTGAATTATATTTGTACACCTATCCGTCTTCCCACTGAGTGCCCATTGTTAGACCGAGCACTGTTGGGAAAATAAGACATCGTCTGAAAAGAAATGGACCACTGCCACTCAATTTATTATTTATCTTAAGAGAGAGAGAGAGAGAGAGAGATTTTAATTGCAGCAACCTTTAAAATTTTATGTTGACTAAAGCACAAATTCTCAGTCAGATACAAGAGGTATGAATGTATTCATTAATTACTTTGAATGACGAGTTACCTATAATAATACGGTCATGGTGCGCCTGCGCACGGCGCCTGACAGAAAGAGGGAAGCTCTTCTTATAACGTTACACTATTGCAGCAATATATTGCGCAGGCGTTCTGAATAATTCGGAATAATAGGCAATACAATTAATAATATGTATATATAAGAAATTATGAGTAGCAAAGTAATAAGGCTAAGCTGGTATAATTTCGATTAATCAAGACGATAGTTTGCGAAGGTTGATAAAATTGCTTAACCACATTTAACCCTAATTTGATTTATTAAAGTTCAATTTAGTCTCAAATAATTTAAAACTTAGACGAGATCTAACTATAAAATGGGAACCATATTTTTTATGATTAGTAATAATAATAATACTAGCTCTTCTTTAATATCCCACTGCTGGGCACGGGTCTACATTCAATGCAAGAGGCATTTGGACATAATCGTTGGTTGGCGGACTCTACTCTATACTATACTCTACTCTCTACTATACATCTTTCATATTGAGAACAAGTAATAATTTTGATTGAAAATGAGATTCGCACATAAAATACAGAAACCCAGGCGTGCGAGCCGGGGTGTGAACCTGCAATCCTCGTTACCGAGGCAAGCGTTCTACCTACTTGACTATTATTATTATATATTGTAGGTAGGTACTCCTACCTAATATACCGGAATCGCTATACGAGTATCAACCACGAGACACTAATTTTGGGTTAGTAATATTTGTTAGCTTATATTATTAATAGCTCTATAATGAGTATAATATCCAGTGTTATGTTTTAATGTGCATCAATAGAGAACGCGTTCGGATATGATCGATGGCTGGTAGAGTCAAGGACACCCACCCATGCATCCCCATAGAGATTAACCTGACCTATAGAAGATGCTGCTGGATCGGCCATCTATTAAAATGGGATAGTTAAATTAGGTACCTATATGAAATGTTGTAGAGTAGGTATGGATAATAATTATGCCAGTTATAAGTTTTATAACCTTCTGTTATAGAACCTATTTTATATTTAAATAGTGCTGTGTTCTATGACGTTTATTTAAAACTTACCTACTTCAATAAATATATTACAAGAAACCCCTTGTTTATTTGTACAACATTTTCAAGTCAGTTCAAGACATCGATTCGGATTTCGGATAATATGTACTTCTTATAAAATATAAGAACATTATCTTCTTCTTCTTCTTCATTATATTATATTATATATTACATTATCTAATGTTCATCATCTGCATATAAAGAATTCATCATTTAGTTATCTTTTCATATTGAATATAAAACAATTCCGTAATGAAATATAATCAGGTCCGTTAGTACTTATAGTAATAGCATTTCATTGATTTATTATATTTACGCAAATACCTTTTATAAAACTAATCTTACGGTTTCTTTCGCGTAAATGCTGTAGTAGTTAGTTTTATTTCAAAGCATTTAATTGTATTGTTTACACCATAACATTTACGAGTATATTTCTCTTAAATGTTTTATTCCCAATTAATTTAGTTTGGTTCCATCATTCACATGATCGGTTCAATTACACACGCTGATGGGTGATAACTTCTGGCGAAGATAGCCTCTGACCGATAATGGCACAAATTTAATTAGACCATATCTTAAAACAACATCGTCAATTAGTAAATCTGTTAAAAATATGTAAAAGTTCAAAGTCATTTGTATTTCGTACGATAAGAAATGTAAGCATGTTGTTGGTAGGTGGAGAAGCGTGTTGATTAACAAATTAACAATAACAACTTGATACCTTCAGCAGAATAATTGTTTTCTCGAAGAGGTCTGAATTATTCGTTATCTTCCGTATTGTTTAATTTGCTTCTTCTCATCTAAAATGATTCTTCGTGAAAAAGTAATAAAGATGATTTTAAGACGTAGGTGCCCACAAAAGTAAATGCTTAAATGCCTTTTGGATATTTTATATGTCTACGTCCTAACATTGTCGTATCCAGTTATTAGTTAAATTCTATGTATTCCGTACGTGCTTAATGAAACACACATATCGATACATCATTGATCGTGGCGCGATAGCGGGCCTCACGTCATATTTACTAGATCTGACATGAACGGCTGTGTAGTCCCAACTTTCATTAACAGGATTAATGATGATTGTACAACGGAGCCATGCGGTGATTTCATTACTTCTAAACATATTTGAATTGAAGAGATAATTCGGTCTAATAAGTTTGGCAGTCGATTATCAAGAAATTCGTGGCTCTACGCGTTCAATAAGGTGGTCCACACTAAACGTAACATATACGGGTAGAATGTGTATTTTTTTTCGATAGTTTATGATTATAAAAACACTGAAAAATATGTATTCATATAAAATCTCTAATTAAATATTACTAACGTTTACATATTGCAATAAAAAATGTAAAATTCATGATTATTATCACGTGACCACCAAAACTAATTATATACGGAGTATGATGTCAATTTCTCGCCATTCTTATGTTTTAATTTTAGTTTTTATGTCTACTCTATGTTATTTTACATAAATCGTGACGTCATATGTGACCATGCAACCATGACAGTGTAGGACATTTAAGCGGAATTAAAAACGATATATTTTCACAAAAAAGTCAAATATAATATGAGAAGAATAGGTTTATTAGACATACAGCGTAAATCAGAAAGGGTAAACAAAAATGCTGACACAAACCTTATTTTTTAAATGCACATATAGAAATTCTGCCTGTATACAAATTCGATAAAGAATCGCAGGTTTAAAGTATACTCTGTCTGAATCACGCTGTTTATTGAAAGCATTTCACTTGTAGGTCCATAGTGACGTAGCTCATACAGAAGTTAACTAGGCGTGGTTGACTCTAGCTCGAATGGGAAATAGCCTTAAAAACTCGATTCGTTTTTCTGCGTGATAAGGATAGAAGATTGTACCGAGAATCCTTAAATTCCTTTCTTTAGTTGCTGTCTCAGGGGTCACAAGGCGTACGTCTCATTAATGGTGAGATACTGTCTGGAAGGGACCCGTAAGAGGTCACCGTCATAACTGACCCTAAGAAAATCATTGTATTTGTTTTTATTTAAAAAAGCCCAAAGTCCAACATATTTCAATTAAAAAAATAATGTTTGAGTCGATTGAATACATATATAACTCAGGAACATGTATTTATATCAGCGAAAACATTTTATTTGGATAAAACAATTATCCAAAAAAAACATCCCTTACGACTGGCCATTAAGAAAATAGGTTGCTTTGCGAAGTTATTACTTGTTTAGTAGGTAATAAATTCATTTATCGTTTGTAGTCTTACCGAAACACAAAGAGTGCATTTACAATCGAATTCAATTTAAAATAATAAATATGTTTACGGCAACCGCAATGCTCAATCATGTTATTATTATTATGAAAACATTTAAAAAGAACAAATACTCGTTTCGGCGTTTATTATTTCTTGAAATATTATGTTCCGAATGACTCTTGAAATTAAAAGGCCGTTAAAAAACAATAGCCCAGCCTTTTCACTGTTATTATAATGTACCTATATGATAGGGCCTTTAATTTTTATGTAGATATAGATGTAAGTAATAATTATGTTTTTTTTCTGACGAAAGTTACTAATAAGCTCTCTTTGCAAAAGGCCTCTATGTATATTGGAGTTATCAGTTCATACAGTTTGTTGTATAAGAATGTTGTAATATATCCAATAACTAGATTCCTGATGGTGGTATAGTATACATTGTAGTAAAAAAAATGGCGACCCCTCGCAAAATCCGTTCAGAAATATAGTTTTGCTAACGTCTCATGTCTTGTTCTTCATACATGCTACTTATAGGAACACTTACTACTCATAGAGTCTTCCAACAATATAATCGAATATTATTATTCACAGATAAAAAAATCCGAATTTAACTCGACACAACCCTTTTATGTGAGTGTCATCATAATTCGTAACCAAAAACCAAGCTCAATACTTACAGCATTCCAGAAATTCAAGGAATATATTCAAATGATTACCGCTCGACGATTATAACACACTTATCCATTAATCTCGGGATAAATTATAATTTATAATGGTGTAGGATCGACGCATTAATAAATTCGGACGAGAGTATTGAAAAGTCTGGAGTTATGATAAATAAATAACAACATGGTATCGTGGAAGGCAAACAAACATAGGTCGCCTCCCGGGGCTCGGCGCGCGTGCCGTGGATTAACTGTATTTTCATATCAAAGGGTATACTCAGTTTTATGAATTGCTCCTATTCGGGCACCGACGTAATGTCTTTCTTTATTCAAGGGACGTTTCGCGTGGGAGAATTTAATTTGTTGCACTTTTCGTTTAATCGCATTAGAGGGAGTTTGCGTATCGTTGTTCGGTCGACGCTGCCTATTCTTATCGCGCGTTTGCATTGGTTTTAAACTGACAGTATTATGACGTTATGTTTTTTAAGAGATAATTATGATGAACAATGAATTAGATGCTTTAGGATTCCAACAGTTAGGTTCTTTGCTAATATATATATCTAGAATAGGTGGGCCGATTTTTATGATCTTTGATTTTTGGAATTTGCCTCTGCCCTCTAAGGCATGGGAATATTCTCTAAACACATTATAATAAAGACAATTCCTTTTCTCATACATTTTATTCTAAGGCGGTAGCTAGGAAGATACAAAACGTGGGTTTCAGATACAAATGTATCAAAATCGTATAATCTGTTGCCCTTTTCAGAACGGAAGTTAAAAATAAAACGGGGTTGTGGGTCGATTAGTGGTGCCGTCCACGGTCTCGGACGACATTATGACGTCAGTTCGGATTCGCAAATGGATCACGGTGGAGTTTGGACCACCGGCACTCGGCATTGTCCGATTTGTCCCCATTTCCATGAATTTTGTTTATTCAACATTGGCCCGTTTCTGGGTTTGTTTTGTGTGTGTTTTTTTACATATACACATGATTTATCCCCGCCCATTAGGTCACGATGAGTAATGCAGGCGAGCCGGGCCCGCGCCCCGGGGCGCCCGATCCGTCCGCGTAGATAGCGACTACACGTGTTGTCAACTTGTATGTTTTCATCCAAATACCGTATATTTGATAAATTTAACATTCTACATTAGTATGATATCTCGATAATGACACCGCTTTATATTGAGGTGTCAGCTAATAAAATTCTCTGGTTTCGGTTGTCCGTTTTAACAACTTGTTCGCGCTCTTGTAGTAACATCGTCTATGCTTTATGACATCGCTTTGATTCGTTTTGCAATTATTACAATGCGAAGTTTAATGGTTGCCAAATACACTCGTGGCCACAGATGTTCATGGAAATGAGGTATTTTAATTTAAATGGGGTTATTACAGAAGCGTCGCGGTTATTATCAACTAGATGCGCCCGGCGGTGTTACCCGCGATAAAAAGTATGAAAAATTAAAACATCTATCCCACGGGAACCATACATTTTACCGGGATAAAAAGTAGCCTATGTGTTATTCCAGACTATAATCTATCTCTGTGCCAAATTTCATCCAGATCCGTTCAGCCGTTCGGGCGTGAAAGAGTAACAAACATCCATCCATCCATCCATCCAAACTTTCACATTTATAATATTAGTATAGATGATTTTCGCGCTGTCATTGAGATTAACCGATGTAGCTACCGACGTAAGCGGTGTGCGTGGTGCTACGGCCGGCTCTCACCTACCGCACAGGTATCCGATGTCTGTCCACACAGCGCTCGCGCAGCTCGGCGATAAGCTGCAAAAGAGCCTAGTCATCAGGTGTTATGAACATTCATAAACAAGTTGAACAAATCAACAAATATTATAAACAAAGGCCACTTGTCACCCGACGTAAGCGTTTTTGTTCCTCGTGCATTTTTATAACAAGCTTTTTTGTAGTGAGGCGATGTAGGAAGGAAGCCACGACGGGGGGCCTGCCCTCCTGGGGCACCACTACACAAAACATTTCGTGATCCATAAAGACAAAAGGAAAATTAAAATCTGTAAAGCTCGCGGGATGGACCCGCCGGTGTAACTTGCACGGCGTTCAGACTACACACCAAATTGTCCCGGTAAAGGATAGTAACTACCTATTTAGGCTTCAATAGGCTAGATTTTTTTATCTAGTGGTCACTTTTTGTGTAATCACGCCAATCTCAACAGGTCCGTGTTAGAGGTCCTTCTGGAATATGACCTTGCTTACTTAATTGACACCTCATGCTATTACAACAATCTTAGTGAGCTTCTCTTTAGCACTGTTTAACACACCGAAGTCTGAAACAAAAATAGATATACTCGTATTTTTACACGAAAAAAGTAATTGTTTAATCTACAAAACCAAAATAACAATTATGATATTCAAGTTCGCTTGAAACAAGCAACGGACAACATTTTCACATCGGCACAACACTGTCCGGTAAAGTAGTCACAAGAGCTCTCCGGACGTGTATATAATAATGTATTTACATATTATTATTCATGGAAACAAATGTCCTTTGAATGGTTTTTAGATTTGTTGACTTAATACAAAGTGTTCGCCGAGTGGTGGTCGCTCTGTCCTCGACGTCGCATAATGGATGGCCCCGATGCTCGCATTTGCGCAAAATATTTCTCTTATTATATCGCGAAATATATCATTGCGGATGGGATCGATGCTTTTGTTGCTTTTTTCGCCGTCTATTATAAGAGTGTTTGTGGTACTTTGCCGGAGTTTTCTTTGGATTATAATCTATTGAGTAATCTGGTTTATTTTTAAAGAAGTAGTGTGATGTCTCGTTATCATCGTGTGACAAAAATTAAGTCTTATTTTATTTTACCAATCCGCAGATTTTTGATCAAGATATATTGACGACCTGATTAGCTCAGTTGGTAGTGACCCTGCCTTCTACGCTGAGGGTCCCGGGTTCGAATCCTAGTAGGGACAAACTTTGTGTGATGAGCACGAATGTTTGTACCCTAATCATTGATTTTCAGTATCCATAAAATTATTATATACTGGTTTCGCCCCCAGTCCATAGTACGGTACCCATAATAAAAGCATTGCTTAGTGTGGGACCGTATGGTGGTATATTTTTCAAATTTGAGTAGTATGCCATAAAGCTTCAGTTAATTGTCTGGGCTATCTGACTAGTAGTACTATCTTTAAAAAAAAGCTGTATCTAATATAAATTTCTGGCTATCAGAAAACATGTTGCATTAGCTATCGTTTTAAGAAATAATCTACCAACCTCTAAATGGTCATCAGTATATTTCAAAAAGTGTTTTAGTGCGAATGATGTGTGAAGGAAGAGCTTGTAGTGTCGAGTGGAGCCGAGGCAACGCCGTCTCCGGAAATCATTGATGCCATAATAAAGAGCTGGATGAGAGAGCGCCCACACGCTGTGTGATAGATGCCCACTACCGAGCGACAAAAAAAAATAACAAAATCGACTTAGCAAACATGTTTAATAAAATGAATGACCCGCTCGTATATCTTCACCTGCTTAGTGTGACATAAATTATAATAACATTATGTTGTACACGTTCAAGGAGTCCCAACAAATTCTTATTCACTAGAAAATAAGACGTTCCACAAAAAAAAATATTGTCCGACTTATTGAGATGAGTTCGAAATAGAATGAAATGTTAGAATATATCTATAGGTATGTCTGCCCGCCGTTGAACCGCCACAGCAAAGGCATGGTGCCTTGTTATTCATCCCTTGCACACGTTATTTTTACTAAGGTACGCTCCTACCGACAATATATATTTGCATGCCTTTAAAATGCTAATGATTGGTACCCGATCATAATTAAAATAATACCAAAATTATCTCTTAAAACAGATAGCTCTATGTCTTTACTATGCAAAATATGTTAGCATCCAGTTTAAATATAAAGATTATGGAACTTGTTGCATAAATATCCGAACATGTTTTAATTGTGTCGCTTATTCAAAGAATAACCTCTGAAAAAATGACGGTCAACATTTCATATCTAAAATTTTAATAGCTTAATGAAATATTTATCATTATCTCACCGCAAAATAATAATGTTTATAAAACACAGGCTTCGTCACAAATATTAACCTGTGAAATGGTAATCCCGGGCTTAAACAACACCGCGGCGTTTAGATACTCGATAGGAGCTCAGACAAAGCCTCTACAAAATTGCCTCCCCACCTCCCCACCTCCCCTTAACGATCGCAAAAGCAGACTGCACATAATTAGCGCTAACATTATTTAGCACCGATTAACCCCATAAACTCGCATTAAATTAGAAGGGCAGTAAAAATCAATTAGAGAGTCCATCTGAGTGATGTCACCGCACGCTTCCGAATTCCTCCTTTTATTAACAATTAGATGGCTTTATGTGTGGAGTAGATGCGGATTAGGCGAGTTTGGGACGACGTGCGTGTCTCCGGCGGCCAGCGGGGGCTTAGCCTCGAGGGATGCGGCGACCCTTCAAGCTACACGTTGACAGCTGCCTTTGTCATGTCCGAGGAGGAATTTTATACCGCGAAATTGACAGGCACGCTGCACCGTAATTCATCGATCGCGCAACGTGTTCCCAGGGATGTTCCGATCAACGCAATAAAGTATTTGTTCATGTTCCGAGTGCAAGAGTGAAGCCGGTGCGGAGTTCACGCGGCGGGGTCCGATTTATGTTGTCTTGTCCGGCTTTTGTTAATGTGAAAACTAAATCACTTTGTGTTTTTATAACATCATTTTACTTATCACTTTTGACTTCAGCGTTGTTACTGTTATTACTTGGCGCCATAGTTTTGTTAAGCCTGCAGACTGATTGGATTTCACTTTGAGATCCATCAATACTATGTCGGAATTCTATGCTTTCATATTTATGAGGACGGTCTGATTTGTTTGTCTTCAGCCAATAGCAGTCCAGAGTTAGAGTAACGTTCGATGTTTGTTTAGAGTTGAAAAATAAGTAGATAGGTACTTATAAATCCAAAAATTAAATAATATTTGGACATGACCTAACTTGAATCACAAATCATCAAATTCTGCAGAGATTTAGTGAACCGATTTACATATTACCAACGTTGATAAGTTTAGCAGAGCAAATCACGTTCGAAGGTGAACTCATTTAGACTCCAAAGTTCCCGTGGATCGCGAACCCTCGGCCGCGTGTAGGAATGTCTCATTGATTTTCCCCAGATTATGCGTCGACTCCTCCGTGGAAGTATTCCCAACTTTGGCATTTGATTCCAATAGAAATATTAATGAAGTAAATCCTTGGTCTCATTTCTTAGGCACTTCTAAGTAATTTCCTGTTCTCTGTTCTTTTGTAACTGATTTATTTGTAGACCCTCAATAGAACCAAATATTTGTTGAGTGAAATATAATTACTTTTAACCTTCCATTAATTGTTCCCACAGATTGTGTTAAGGTGTGTAGCAAAGGATTTACGACCTTTACTTTTTTTTCATCTCCAGTGCTACTTACAGTTGACGTCGTTTGTAGATATGAGGTAATAGTCGTTTTTAATCAGTAAAGTATCTGCAGTAAATTGTAGTTAGACGCTTATCTTCGATGGCATTAATATTTGTAAGAGGAGAATCCAGACGCTCGTTATAGTTAGGCGCAGCGTATACTCTGGAAGCCGGGCGCAGACGAATTGCCGTAAATAAATTATCAAACGTAATGTTTTCAGTTATCTCCGATGTCGGGATGGTGGAATGCCGGCGATCACATCTCGGGCGTAGGGAGCGATCAATGCGCTGATACGCGGCCAGCACACATCTGGTAGCCGCTATATAGTTTGTTATCGGTGTGAACCGCCGGCCAAACCTATTTATCGAAGTCATAGAGATTTATTGATGGCTATTTTTGTAAATAACATGACGTATAACACATTATGTCACAATAAATAATTAGCCGTATCTCGACACGCTGGAACAACTGTCATTTATTAAATGTAAGTTTTATATTCTATCTATTATACCTATGGTGAAATTACACACGTAGGTAGGTATTAAATGTTGAATTAAAGCATTGATAGTTGATAAAGGTCTGAATTTTAATATCTTGAACGATTATGGCGAATCGATATGAGGAAATTACTTTGGACGCAAAATATGTTGGCGGGTCGTTCAACCTCTGTGTAAGCAAATTAAGGAATTTTAAGAATCAAGATAAAAGTTTAAATGGGCCAAACGGCTCACGTCACATAAATCGTTCATAAAAATCTGTTTGGCGGTGCAATAAATAAAATGTGAGGTCCGCAGTGATCGCCATGCATATAGGGGCAATATTACGCAATAGTTTGATTTATCGGTTCCGGAAAGGTGCACAAAATTCTAACGGCTCGCGCCCTCGCTCCGTGATAGAATTTCGGCCCGGCAATTTTCTCGTACATGCGAAAAACTATTCGGAGAGGTCTGCGGTGATAAATGTGGGGTTATGAATAAATTTACCCCTCCGCGCCCCAATCTGAAGTGATTAGATTCGACACCTTCGCGCAGGTGATTCACCGCCTGGGTTTTTACATTGTTTGCGGCTGCAGTTGCTAACGGCGGTAAACACTGTTCTTAATACGTTCAAATCGTTGAGCGTATCCGAGCTAGGTGTTTCGTTTAATTTCAAATTGTTCTCCGGTCAAGTTGTACACCTAATAAATTTGAAAATCTTAAAAAGTGTAGACGCGGCCGCAGTAAGGTCTATTCCCGCCTCACAATAGACGAATGAAATTCACGCTTCAGTCAAATGCCTTCGAAAATCTAAGTATTTATTTGAATTATTGAGCGGGCGACAGAGGGCGCGTCTGACGGTGAAGCAAACGAGAATTCTGACCGCTGACTGGACGCGGTCTTCGCCAGGGGTTTACCGAGACGAGTCTGAAATATTTATGAAGGTAGGAGACGTAAACGCACCGGCACGATAGAATCGCTCCAAGGAATCGATATGCGACGCAGGCTGGAATCTCGACTGCTCGACTCCTTGGTGGTCATTGCAAATACCATAGATGCATACCATAGTATTTTTACCTACTTAGGGTAGGTAATAATATAGAATAATATTGATCGTAATAACTTTATTACGATCAATAGTTGTGAAGTATTTTTATTACGTGTTTCATAATTAATATTATAGATACCTGATAATTATTATGGTTATTTTGATCGATTTACCTAGTAGGTGCCTTTGACAGTTTTTTCTCAAAGTTCATTTCGTTCTCATATGTAGGTATTAAAATTAAAACAAGGATGTTTAATATATCTAACAATCCATACGTATACTGTATATAAAACTGTATCTGGGCTGTTTCTATAATTTGAAGATATAAAATGATATATAGGGCGTTTGGTTTGGAATCCAAAACTAGTATGTTTTTATTCTAGTCTGTTTTCCGGTTTGTATATTTGTTGAAGCGTTACTGAACAACTACTGGTACTACTAAAGTATTATACATAGATAAAATGTACTACCAGTTCGAAATGTCGGTTCAACTGAGAAGAGTCGCCAAGAAAGTTAATGGCTCCTCTTTAAAAAGAAATGGTTATACATACATTCCCAAAGACATCAGCACCAGTTATTGGTAATAGCTAAAACAAACATCAATGTATGAGGCATGATTAATTTCGACGAAACAAAATATTTTTTTTATTAAAATTTAATAATAATATAACCGAACGATACGTCTTAAGCATAATATGTAACTTAAACTACATCACTTAGTACTTAAGTTTATAGAAACCTTGTAGGCGCTATGTCTGTGAAGCGACGCGCCTGCCATCTGTCGCCGCTCTGTGAAAGCTCGTCACACGATAACCTCCACTTCCTGGTTTCAGCGGCCGTAGTTTGCATGAATTAGAGCCACTTTATTAGTTCCACTGCAATCGATGCGCACTCAAAGATGGGGGAACGTCTTGGTTCAGATTCACGGGGGTGTATTTTCATTGTATTGAAATTTAGTTCTTATTTATTACACATCAAGGCTCCAATTTGTTTTTGTGGATCTCATTTCTTTTTAGAAGTCTCAAAAAGGAAGTCTTAATAATGGTAATAGAGCTAAGAATAATAATTATAACTTTTACGTTTCCATCCACTCGAGAAGAATAAAGACTAATATTATTAATAAAATTATTCTATATGAAAAACGTACATTACCTACCAAACTTTTTTTGTATTTTTATACTTATACCTACGTACCTACTTGTTTATCTTTTTATCGCAGGTAGTACACCAGAGACACCTTTTTTATCACATTAAGATGGATCGTTCCTGCGTGTGTTATTATTACCTAACGTTAATCAAGTACCGATTCAATTAATTAAAATAAAATCGTTTGCGATACCAAATAGTTTTATTACCAGTAATCCCGTAAAGGTACGCACACACTATAAACTATTTCAGGCGACACCACATCCACCCTGATTGGTTCCGCGGATTATTAGCCGCTATTTGTGTTGTCAATGTTTATAGCTATTTTATTAGCAATGGAGATTTTATTGCGGGTTCAATTGCTATAGTTTGATTTGATTAAGTATTAGCGCTTCGAGATTTGTTTGACGCTGCGAATGAGATGATTTTATGGTCAGTTTTGCCTCGGTGTATGAATCGGCAATATGGGCAATCTATGAGTTTGAACGTACTTAACGTACTTCATATATTGATTGAGTGATCAAATGTTTGGATGCAATAACCAGTTAAGCAGCGTGCTTCCGAGCTGTGAATTGTATGGAAATATTCAATCACTCGTTCAATTATTGATGCTATTAAAACTCTTACTGGCCCCCTGTTGATTTAACATTATATGAACGTGAGCGCTTATTTTGAAATTAGTGTATGTTGTATTCGTGTATGCATTTACTAAGACAGCAAGAAGATATCGGATTAGATTTAAGTACATCCTTACCTAGTTTTAGTGACGTTGTCTTGCAAAAATTTTAACGATATAGACTGGATTAATAGAAAAAAGCTACATAAAATAGTCTAGTCTGTTCTTCTAGTTAAAGATAAAATTAGGCGATATTGTAACAATGAGTACTTACTACTACGTACTACGTTACTCTGCACGACGTAAAGATGATTAAATATAAATGGGTTCTTAAAAATAAAAAAAAAAACAAAAACATACTCTAGAACTATTTGAATAATCTTATTAACACAATATGTTCAACGAAAATAGAAATTAAAATTAATTATATACTATATTTATTAAGAAGTTAACATTTTCTGTTCTCTTTTTAATTACTATTTTCGTTGAACAGATTGTGTAAATAAAAAATATTCAAATAATTCTAGAGAATGTTTTTTTAAACAATTTGGCCACTGGTCTCTAGTGTATCTTTTATCACGTCTCTAGTGTATCTTTTATAACGTCTCTAGTGTATCTTCTATCATGTAGTCACTTATCACGATCCAAAGATTTGAGTAGTCAGTGTGTTTCCTATAAGTAGTTAGATAACCAGCATGAATCGGACTCGCGAGGACGCACCGCGCCGCTGTGTAGAGATGATATGTGATATGATATGGGCACGTTGCTTATTATCATAGATGCCATAATCCAGAACTGTATGTTCTACTAAATACTATGTAGTGTTACTTTGTTATTATTATTATACCTAGGATTTTAGTAACGAAACTTGATCAGTTAACTCGACTGCAGCAGTATAAATGATAAATCGAAACCATTCAATTAAAACAATCCACTAAACTGCGGCTGGTAGCCATAACTCAGCTAAACTTGAAAAAAGGTTCATTTTATTAGCTCTTAAGCATTGTTTAAGAGTTGCTTGGCGAGGGAGGTACCCCGCTCACCGACTTTTAGCGGCCCATTATCGACTTTTTACCCCATTTTGTTTGTGTATAAGTACCTTAAGATAGAACCATTCGGAAATGGGTTTCTTTTAACTTCGATTAGGGCAAAGCCACGGGTTTAAACGTCTATCGGGCTGTTCACTCTCATTAGGGATTAATTACGAGTTAATAGAGAAAGGTCTGAGCCGACCGAGGTGCCTAATGAAAAGGTGCTGATAATTTATTTACTTAACCACTTAAGATAACAGAAGAGTTATACAGTGTTTTGTTTGTTTCTAACCCGTTCATGGCTACTGTTAGGCACTTACACACAAGTTGTCCATTAGCTGTTGTCTCATAGAATTAGAACTCGACATTGAAAGGGTTAAAATGAAAGGTTCACCGTTGAAATAAAGGTTTAATTACAATTGTTACATAATTTTACTCATAATAATAATAATTAATAGGTATATATTCTATAAATATCTATATAGAACATTTAATATTAAGCGAATGTATTCGATTTGGTCACATTGAATTTAATTTGTCGTCAATGATTTTGCGTCATAGAACATCTATAACAAGCCTCAAACTATCGGGAGAGTTCTTGTGACCAGTGAACAGTAACACAACTTGTACTGTGGAAAAATGAAATGTAAGTTTGATGTAAAATACTTAATAAATTATGTATCTTATAGTACCGATCGATGTATATATGTTTTGTGTTACAAACGTATTGCAATATGCCTCCTAGACATTTACAGCTCCGATTGATTCGAGTTAGCTGTGCGCACGCCCACATTTACTGTGTTCAACTTTATATTGCTCATCACCGCTAGCGCATATTACCATAAAAGGAAGGTATCTTTCAATCGTCATTACTTATTCGTCACATACCTCACACAAATGGTCAGAAATCCTATTAGAACTGTTTCAACTGTATTTCTATCACTGCACTCATAAGCATGATAGTTTAATATTATTTATATGTATTTACCAACGTGACTATAAAAACTGACAATGAAATACTACCCTAGAATAGGTAATACAAAATTCAGGATCTTACAAGTGACTGCGACCGATTTAAAAATAAAAAATATTCAGAATATATTTATGTACATGTATACTAATAATACTTTTAAACAATATTTATATGGGTCCATAATTATAAATGTCCGTCAACAACGTCGAACGTGGCCAAATTATACTAATTACTTTGTACACATCTCGACAAACTAAAATTAGAAAATCTACAAAACATTTTTTTATATATACAAGGACAACAACAATAACCAAATGGACGATTGCAAATCGACAATTCGATTGTAGTGTATTAACAAAATCAAACAATAGTTTGTTTAGCAGAGCGATCCCACGCCTAAGATCCCTCGTCCCTCACTCTCACAATGTACAATTATCCCTTAGTCTAGTTGCAGTTAAGTCTGGCATCTGTGCTAGCCAACGAATAACTTATTGCTCCGAATAATTCAACTAAAAATGTGTTTGGAAGAACATAGTTAAAATTATATTTAAATAATTCCTTGTCACACGACGAACGCTCCGCTCGTGCAATTGATAAGGTATATTTTACAATAATTCACTAAAACCAAAATCGGTTGCATTGAAAAATTTACACATAATTGCGCTTTTTGTGTAACTATAAATAGTTTGGATATTATCTCCGTAATATTCTTAAATCTATAAAAATACTGAGCAACGTCGATTTTCTTACAATGTTTCATTCGATAAGTACTACAGGACAACCGTAGATCACAGGGACTAACCAAGTACCCAGGTACTTAACGAATCATTACATAAATTTATACATCGTTATAATCTGTGCACTGATTACACTAATTAATTTTAAAATTACACTGTGTTATACAAATAAAACTTATTAAGTAACCAAATCAATGAATTTTACAACGGGAATTAGTCCATAAACAGACAGCTGGACTAGTCAACTACGGGTCGAGTGCTCGGATGATACCATTATATCATCGACAGAGTCCAACGGAAACACTGTGCCACTGTGATCATCTGATAGTCCTAGCGGTTGGCGGGTAGTGCAGCGACCCAGAATCCACGAGCTTTACCTGCAACAAGGGAGGCCACAATTAAATGCGGACGGAAATTCATTCACCGTCTCCGCTCGTAACGCCAGCGTCATTTTGGTTTATTTTAAAACAATAAAAGTATCCCTTAAAAAGACTAGCGGTATTTAAATTAACAAAAAAGAAGGATCATTCCGATAGCTCTTCCGATTCTATCGCAGCGTCGCCGGTGCGCGCCCGCCGCCGCGTTCACACATATAAACCCAAAAAGTAAAAATCCAAACCAATCGAGACGAGGTGACGAAACGTTCAGTCTCATTATCTGAGAATTTATTAACGAATCGCCCGGACCGGAAAACCAAAATGTGAAAGAAATAAAAATTCGACCTCGGCCGCGGTCATCTAAGGTTTGTACGGCGTCAATGAAAAAAGAAGTCAAACAGGTTGTCCGAGCGACCCGCGACTGAATGAAACGGAGAAGGACTCGAGCCAGGATCGAGAGATAAGAGGAAAGATTAGGGCGTCGAAAAAAATAAAGCAGCTTTTAATGCAGAGGTAGTGTTGTGAATGAAGAGGATCCATTGAGATTCCGCGCCCACGCGGCTCGCGGGCGCGCGCTGTCGGCGCCGCGCGGCCGCCGCTCGCCGCCCGGCCTGCGCCTGCGCCGCGCCTCGCCAACAACAATACGCATTGTACACACGCACCTACAATAACGTTTTTTTGTCTTTCCAACAATCCCATCGTGTTTAAAATAGCTCTAGTGAATGGAATTGGAGCAAGGGGAGTCGCGGTCGTGGAAATTTCGTCAATGATAACCTCTTAGCAGTAGCCTCGGTCTAACATTACTAACATTACGGACACTCATAAAATAATTAAGACGAAATCGCGTCTCGAATCGGTAGCGATATAATTCAGGAAAATAATAAATTTAAAACGATAAAGGAATGTTATTTAGTTGAATACAAAAACTGTCGATTTAAGACCCTTCTTTTTGGGGCTACTTTAAAGGAATGCCGCGATAAGAAGTTATTTTTGCGTCAAGATATTCGAGGGACAAAAAGGCGTGAAAACCAAAATAATACAAAAGGTTAGTAGAAGTGAATTTGTGAGCGTTTGGCTAAAACAGAATTCTTGGCGAAGCCGTCCTGTGCGGCGGCAGCGGTGACGCGATTTATTGTAATGAGACGCGGATTCCGCTACTTCTTCTTAGAAAATCTTTGACAACTCTCAGAAATATGTAGCGCTGGAAACTGAATAGAATCTTCCTTCACACGGTTATACTGAGCGGTTATATTGAGCCTTTGTCTTATTTCAAAATTAAAATTCTCATTATTATTCATCGTTGGAATACATTTCATGCTGACTCTATGTGACTATCAAATGAAATGATTAATCGCATATTCAATCTCAAAGCGGATTTCGTGATAAATAGCATCTTCTGCAGGAACTCAAAAATTACATTAACGGAGTCGGAATCCATTACGAGCGACAGTTACCGACCGGCGAGTTAACATGTTCGTAGAAAGAGCTAATTTGGGCAGGTCAGCGGCGCGCGTAGGTGTGTGGATCCCGTCGCTCTGACAGTGACAAATGACGTAAGATTGCAATCTCGCCGCCCTCGAGTCGCGTCGCCCTTCCACTCGACGCATCTCCATTGTTTTCAATTACCGACATGACAGCCAGCGAGCGAGCCTCTACTAAGCCCCACCATGCTTATGCTTCTCTGATATCAAATCCATTGCGGCAGTCATTTACATGTGCACGTTGCGCCCCGCGACAATGCTCAAGCTGGTCAATCTGAATCAATCTGTAACTCACCGGTGGTCGCCCGCGATCCACTTTCAGACAGCTGACACGTAACCGTTGGGATGCTGTAGCGAGCTGGAATGGGAAACATGCACACTTTTCACGGGACGTTAATTTTTTAGACGACTTAACCTTAACCTATAGCGTTCACGTATCGAGGTCTAAAACTACACCGAATATTTAAAATAAATGTGGAGATATTAACCTTTTATAAAAAGGCTTGAATGCGGCGGATCCTTCGTTGTGATGCGGCTGATTGGGCTGATGGCTGTTGGCCGCGTGGTGCGGGTTGTGGTAGGGGTCGCGCTGCGGCGACTGCTGGTGCCGGGGGAAGCAGTAGCCGGAGCCGCCGCCGCTGCCGAGTGGGTTGGCGACGCTGGGCACTTTCATGTTGGGAGGGGTCTGGGGTGGCGTGTCCGTCTGCACGTCGGGGAACGAGGCTGGGTGTACGCATGGGTGCTGCCCGCCATACTGCCCGCCGGCGAAGCCACCGTACCGGCCGTATGATCCACTAGCGGGGCTGGCCGCGGCTGTTGCCGGCAGCACGAACCCGTTGGAGCTACCGTCTGGCGGCACCGCCCGCTCCAGCGGACCGTACGAGTGCTGCGGCCACGGTTGCGCGGCTGGTGGCGGCGTCTTGCACGCGGCCGTGTCCGCAAGCGACCAGATCTTCGGTTTTGACGCCGGGATCGGCACACCGCAGTCCGAAGCGCCCCTCTTTGTCTCTTCCTTTATTCCGTAGCCCAGCATCTGATGGTGCATACCCTGCAGTATCTCATCACCCTTCCGCTCCTCATCTGTAAAGATAATCGTATTCATTGATCATATTTTTCGTCCAACCGGTGATAAACGCGCGAGGGAACCACATCGCAATCAGATTAGTCGCAATGGCCGCCGTAACTAAGTCGACAACAATAAAGAAAGCTTAAAACGTTGTCGAATAAAATCTATACGCTGCGGTTCGTTCGGTCGACGTGACCGTTACAAGCGGGACGTAAGTTTTAGCTGGTAAGAAGCGGGATCTCCGCGCGCTCCCTTCGGAAAAGTCGTGTGAAAATACGTTAGGCGTGCAGTGACCCATTCGTTAAGTGGTTATCCGATTAGCGAAGTGAAAATACCACTTTGGGGCGCGAGTCCCCCGCCGCGGGCGCTGGCGATCCCTTTCGTATTTAAGCCGAGCATTTATTTCGCATTTCCCGGCGCGCCCCGCGGCCCCGCGCAACCGCGCTCTCCTGTCCGGAATGTGCGCCACACAATTAACGGTCAACCAACCTACCCGATTCTATACTTTTTTATCTCGAACTTGTGTTTCAGTTCTTTATTTAGAAAATTAAAATTCAGCGCGGATTTTTCATTCATATAAATACCATTGTGATAATACAATTCGAATTCTTAAAACCCGGTAATCTTGCAAATATCTTCAAAAACTGCGATCAAATTAATCCGAAGAAGCTTGCTCGCTTGAAAAAATTTGATGTTATTGTACAATTACACAAAAATGTTTATTCAGCGAATTTTATAAGGCTTTAAGTATTATCATAATGCCATTTTCTGTTGTAAAGTGGGTTTTGGCGGGCGCGGGGGCGGGCTCCGGGGCCGTAATGAAATTCAGAGGCCCGCGAATGTGCGAAGGGCGAGGGCGGGGAGGGCGGGAGGGCGCGTGCGGCGGACGGGCGCGGCCGCGACCGCTCGACTTCATTCTCTTTATTCCATTTAATGCTGACTGCTTCTAGCTTTTAAGAGGGGTTATCCACGTTGCCCTTCACTAAGGATAAATAGGGACGCCACTGATACTCGGCACGAAGATATTTATCCGGCAAATTGTTTTAATTTTCATTGTATTAATCTAATAAAGGCCCACAACGGCGGGAGATAAGCGGCCGATGGACGATTTCGTAATGTTTTATATTTGCAATATGTTTAATGATATTGTTGAGTTAATTTCGTTACGAATTAACTGCGACGCTGTTTATTGGGTTTGTACTTTGTAGATAATTGTTGATATAACATTGTTATTAGCTTTGTCTAGATATTATTAAATAAACTAAATAATCTTTGCTTAGGCTTGAAGCTGATTAAATAAAGTTGAACCCTTACATAATTACTTACTAGAATTTAAATTGACGTGGAATTTGGGAGATGGTAAACGATAATTAAACTTTATAAGAACCTAATGGTGCTACGATAGTTACTTTACGTTTGATTAAATTCTAAGCCATAAACTACGATTATGTAGAGGTATCCTAATAAATCCGCTGCTAGTATTTACTGTTAGGCGTTTTATTTATTAAGTAGATTATTTAATGGTGGGCTTAAATGTTGCTTAAATTGAATTAAAATAGGTAGGTAGATTAGGTCGATTCTAAAAGTGATTGTTATATTTTCAACTAATTAATAATTCATTCAATTTGACTGGATTGGCCTCTCCTCAACGTTTCTTACAGGTTGTAGTCAAAAGGACTTTTTTGCCAACATGGCAAAAATATACATATATAAGATAGCTTTGATAAAATGATAAAACAACAAAGAAAATACTGGCGTTAATCACTCCATTATCTTTATCTCCCACGTGACTCTTCTTCCTCTATTGCAATATGTATAAAGAGAGAAAATCTCTAGGTGCGGGGAGTTTGGGGCGAGTGGGACAAGTGTGGATGTGTAGCTCGATGCACGAAACGCGTGGAGTGGTTCTCCCTACTGTGCGTTTATAGCTTTATTCATAACATCAGACGTACGTAGATGGTGCACAGTATAGTATTGATAATTCCCAAATCATTTTTAATACTATCGCTACCAGCACCAGCTTACGGAGCACAGCTAGGTACAAGCAACAGAGTGAGACTTACAGATTTTGTCTGACTATTTTATGAAGGCAGTGTCTACTGTAGGTCTGAGACCCCATATAGGAAAATCTGTGAAACTTTTTTTTCGGGTTGTGCTACGGGCCTGATGTTCTCTTCGGCTTACGTCTATGTTTGAACAGAGCTTTTGTCGTAGGCGAGGGCATAATAAAAAGCCGTCTCGTCGGCTCCAGGCTCTTCGCACCCCGCTCTCCCCACGTACTCACTTAGGAAAACCCTTTGTGTAGGGTGTAATAATTCGTATAGGATTTGTTTGTTTGAAACATTGAATTAGATGCGTTGGTGAATATAGTTCATTCATTTCGTTCAGTGGGCACACTTTGATTTTTAGATTACCTACAGATTTAGTTCTGGGGACTTACCGTGAACTATTAAGATGGAAGCGCTCGGTCAGGGCGCGAAATTCATATTTTGATGATTTTAATTTTTTTACGAAAATTTTAGCCAAATTTACTAAGACTGCCTCGATGTTTTATATATATTACTCCAAAGTTTGTAAAAACGGCAATTCTTACTAATTTTGGAGTGTTGCTTCATATGAAAATTATTTCGACGCAAATTTAATGGATAAACACTAAAATTACGACCCATTACAATATATGCTTATTTTTTTCTGAAAAACTAAACAAACCGTCGAAATTTTAAATTTCTTGCTTGGCCCAACGCTTTCTCCCCAAATGCGACTCAAATCAAGAGCTCAATATTAATCTACATTATATTTTTTTAAGTTAAGGTTCCAATCCAGGTCTTGTAACTAATGGTAAAGGGGCCCATGCACCTACAAGTAATACAGTCAGACCAAGTTATTGTACATGTGCAAAAGAGTGTCGAAAATGTATAACTTTTGTTTTAAAATGTAATTAAAGTAATGATCAATCTTTCTAACATTTCCCTGAGCCCTACCCAATCCGTGTCCGACAGGACAACAGAATATCTTCAACGCACACTTCAGTTTAATTTACTCGATTCTAATGCGTAATGTGTTGCTCACGTCGGGAGGATAACACTGGCGCGCCCCGCGGCAAGTGTCTGCACCCCACGCTCTGCAGCCCTGCACTCTGCACTCCGCACTTTGCAGCTGAGGTCATTGCAATTTATTGCTTCTCGCCGACTGACGCTCACTTGTTTACGTTACTTTCTACTCGTTTTCCATTAGCGCCCGCCGGATTAATATTTTGTTTGCGACGCGCACGCTCGCGACAAAAATTAACATTTATTGGTTAGGGTCCGAAAATGAAGCTTTTATTCATGAGTGGCTTAGCTCCGATAGTTTCTGTGTGTTTGTTTGCCGACGACGGTCTGGGGATCGCGTGTGAAAGCTTTTGCGCTGGCTTTGTTTGCCGTGACTTAAAATGATATATTACATGTCGGTAACATTGACGTTCTTGTGAAAGAATGGCTGTATGCATGTTAGTGAGAAATGTTATGGGTTGTTTGCAATGCGGCTGAGGGATTACGTACATCACCAACATGTTTGGTAAGCGGTTAATCTTTTGATGTACGGTTTTTGATTGTGTTTCTGTGAGAGTTATGGATAACATAATTTTGTTTTCCACTCCCGTACATTAAAACATCCGTGTTCTTTACTTTCGTTTAGTTTTCGATTCAATATTCGCCGGAATCGGCCCAGCTAAGGAACGGTATTTGAGCTTTCCAAGAGCCTCTGACATACTTAGTAGTATGGAACTAAACTATACAGGGTGATTCGGAAAAGGTATACAAAGCATTGAGCTTGCGCTACTTTAGCGCATTTATAATCACTAAATATGTGAGTGAAGTTAGAATTTCAATAGGTTGATTTAAAAAAAAAAATCGTCAACATGAAAATTGTGATTTTATTCAAACATGTTTGTTTTTTAATTCATGTTGGTATCAACGTTCTGACTTGAAATAATAATTACATATGCACTAGACAGTAGTTTTCATGAAACATTATTTTTGTATACCCATATATTATTTTGACCACGTTGGATGCTGTAGTTGGTGAGAGTATATTACTGAATATTGTTTTGCAGACTTGTAGTAATTGATAACAACTCAATGACGGCGACGCAGTAAACGTAAATCTTTCAAAACTGGATTAAGTTTGAGAGAAAATTACGGCCATTTCCCTACATTCGCACGACGCTACGCCCCACCGTGCGCGGAAGTGGCGCACTGGGCCGTAGGGCGCGTGCCTGTAATAATCCTGCGCACAATGCGAGTGGCTTGCGGTTTTTTTGGCGCACCACACCACCAAAAAGGTACAACTATTGTATCGTCTCAAGGAGCTTTTTGGGAGTACCTTTACTTACCTTTTTTTTTCTTACACGGCTTATTGTTTTTTTTTATTTTTTGTTTTTAATTCCCTGCTATTACGTAATTGCTGAAATCACACTGCTTCGTTAAGATAAATTAAATTGATTACAATATTTCATAAAATTAATATTACTTTTTTTTTTTAATATTACGTCTTATTCTCATGGCAAAAACAGAATATCATATCATCGTTAATTAACGAAATATATACCTACACTGAGCAGATCAGTAATTGAATCTATAGATTGTATTGTATGTGATATATATGTATGTTAATACAACAATATCAGATATCTAGCCTGTAGTAGTTAAAACAAGCTAAAGTCACATGTACCACATTTTTATGTGAAAATCCCAATATGTCCCTATTAGGCCTGCAGCGACTCAAAAATAATCGAGAACATAACATTCGTTTCGCTATTCCTACACATCGCACAAACTAAAAAGTTTTTATTAACATTATTTGTCGAGTGGCCCTCGCACGAGGCCACGGGAGCTGCGAATTAAGCACTCTTCTTCGACAATAGCGGGCTTCATTACCGAGCGTATGCCCGCGTCACGCGCGCCGCCCCCGCCCATTAGCGCCGCGAACTTCAATATGAAAACACTCGTGTTAGGAGCCATCTTATTGTAACAATGCCTACTTATAATTTATGTTGTTGACAAGCGGCGCAAAAGGCCGCCCTCGCCGCTTCTCACGTACCGTGGCGAATGCGTTTCTGGATTTTATTATTGCTCTCACAATGTTGACAACGTGAAACACATCTATTGGGTACCCACTCGGTGGAATTATACATAAATAATCCGCAGCCAAATATACGTATGTACCTACCTACAACAAAGGAAATATCGCCGACAAAAGGCGCCACGTTCAATCGGTATACACATTATAAATCCCCGAAACCGTACTTACTTACGTTCCAACGGAATATCCTCATAAAAGAAACGATCCACGAACTCGACAAATCCTTTGGCAAGAACATGAAGTAGGGCAGATCGTCGGACAAGTTGTACGCGACCTCCGAGCGTCGGCCCGTTGTAGCGACGAACGGAAGGCGCGTTTTATGAAATTTGGGCCCGGGCGCCGCCCACTTTACTACGAATAGGAAATCCGGGACCGAGGAGCGGTTACGCACAGTTACACGCCTGAGCCCTCGTCCCCCGCCACCCCGGCGCTCCTTCCCTCCCCCGCCTCCTCACCTCCTCCTGAGCCCGCACACCCTCCGGCCCTCAGCCGCGCTATGCCAATTCACTAGACGATTTATACACCGACAAAATTAAAGCAATTTTAAACGGTTAATAACACCGGAGCAATTCGTGGATACACGAGAATAACACACTACTCACAGTTCAAGCGTAATTAGTGAAGTATCGTTATATTAACATTCGCATTCGCATTGATCAAACGTGTGACAAGGTATAACGTATGAATATAATATGGAAATTCGCATCGCAGATCTGGACAAATTAATATCAAATATACATAGACACTGTTATGGCATTCAAATTTAAATCAACATCTGACACTCAACGTGTGGTGCGCGCACTTTCATCTGATGGAACATTTGATTGCGCTATTTTCATAAAGAACCGTTGACTATCAGATGTTGGGCTGAAATTAAACTCAACGAACCTTTGTGAGTTTTAATTTTTTCGTCATGCTCGTCTTTCTCCTTCTCCTCGTCGGAGAGCATGGCGTCGTCGTCGTCGTCCGTCTTATTCTTGGGCTCCCAGGTCATCTTGTTCTCCTTCTTGAGGCGGCGGCGCGCGTTGGCGAACCACGTGGACACCTGGGTGAGCGTCATCTTGGTGATGATCGCGAGCATGATCTTCTCGCCCTTCGTCGGGTAAGGGTTCTTCTTGTGCTCGTTGAGCCACGCCTTGAGCGTCGCCGTCGACTCGCGAGTCGCATTTTTCCGCCTGGCGGCTAAATCGTACCCCGCTCCGTATCTGTCAACAAACATGCATATACTTACATATGCCTAATGGGTACTGCACGCTTCCGGCCATATAATAGTCGCTAAACTTTCGCTTATTATGATAGTCTGATACACAATTGAAATGGACGGAGTATAGTGACTGATAACCCCAAATAAGTATGACACTATAAGTTTGTTACTGATATGTTTTAAAGGGTAAAAAAGTCTATATTTATAATACAAATTTATGGAATTTACAAGGTTTTTAAAAAAAATCAAATTTTCTAAATTGATCCGTGTAATGGCTAGTGGCTACTATGTTACGCTAGGTTTATATTCAACATTATCTGTAGTTAGCGCTTTTTAATATCATGGTGGTGATTTGAATGGAGTAGCAACTGAAACAACCTTACAATTCCCACTAGTGTAGATTTCTGTGGACATTTTTGAACAAACGCGATTTAAATCGTCTGTGTGTCGCATGGCTTACAGCGAGCAATAAAGTGAATTTTAAATTCCTAGCAGATAGGCATTTTATTTAAGGCAATAGATTTCTCGTAACGGCAGCAAAAATAAGGCTATCGTGGCACCGAGCGACATTGGAACACATTTTAGAGCCCATGGACCCATTTGCATCCGCATTCTGAACGTAATTGTGGCTTCCCCCCGGCGCCCCCAGCGTTCGTACCTGACTTCGATTTTCTCACCGACATGACAAAGGCGCGGTCTAAGGGGCCCAATAAATAGGTTTCGCGCGTGAAAATAGTTAAAAAATGGTCCGGCACCGCCGCATGCTTGCGCAAATTGCAATGTTGCGCGCCCCGCTTAGGGTCTAGTATCGTGAACGCACTTTTAGATTTTTGCCGACGTGTTATGCATGGCGCAAATACGATTTACAGAATAGGCAGCGTTTGTTCTTTTGTTACTTTTATGTCGTTCGAGTATTGATTGGTCGGATATCAGATGGCTATAGACAGCTACAATACGAGGTTGTAATATAAGGTTGCGCATCATTCAATTAGTTTTATCTACTTTTATACAAATTAATTATTTTTTTTATTTATCAATACATGTATGCCATTATTATTATTTTCAGAGTTAATGAAAATGTGAGTATATGTATTTTTATTGAATTTCTATTCACGATGGTTTTCCTATATAATAATGGGTTCACTCGGCTTTAATTTATCCATTTCAGTCGAATATTGTCTGTCCATACCGGAGAGTGGCTGCATTTACGAAGACCAATGAATTCAAATAAACTCAAAGAAAGAACTCTGTATCTGTGTGACCAACTAATTTCACGAAATATTGTTTTTAAATTTGAAGAAAAAATAAGCTCTATCATTACTGCCCATACGAAATTAGGGATGACTGCACCAACTTTTATTTGGATCGCAAATTACGAGCAACGAAACCAAGTTGTGTACGTTCGGTTTTGCTTTAACTCTTTATCGCGTCGCTAAGACTTTACTATCGTTCGAAAGCGATTGTCCGCGAAGAGGGCGGGGAATTGCATCTCAGTTGCAATTGCGGGGCGGTGCAGCGCACGCGTGGGCGGCGTGGGCGTACTTACCACCAATCGATTGTGACGCCATCTTGCCCACCGGATATCACCGGTATTGCTAGTCCCCGGACGACCACCGGCGTGGCCCACAGCCCTCGCACGCCGACCTGGCCGGCCAGCTTTTAGCAAAACTACTTCGCATCGAATCGTTTAACACATTGATGCCCTGTTTTTATTGATTCAACTTTAAAACCTGTTTTAGTTATTGGTATGTTTCATGTAACACTGGTAAGAAACGCGTATCTCGCAGTATTAATACGCACATCCACACAAAGCCTCTGAAACCGACGCGCATTAGTTTGAACACGAATAAGCTCTTCAGAAATCTACCGCGGTTAGTGACGACAGCGCTGCGGGTTAGGAAAAACAGCGCTTTGTTGCTTTAATGTTTCACTGATTCAACGGTGTTCAGTGGGTTTACAGCTCTGAAGCCGCTGAAAGGGTCGGATCGTTTAAGCTTTGTTAATTAATTTAGACAGTCCACTTACTCGTTGCGCCCGCCCTGTGAGAACACATGCGCTTGGCTCCGAATATCTTAATACTTTCGTGAGCGGAAATACTTTGTATCTCCGTTAATGTGCAGACAAAGATGGACCAAACGAATGGTTGGATTAATTTTTTGTGTCATTTCCGCTCTTTAAGTTTTTAACGTTGATTTATCTTGCCATGGAAAAGCGTCAATAAACAAATTTACAAAATATTCATATTAACAATCGACCGTTCTACTGGTACCGGTAAATCAAATTTTAAGCAAAATAAAATGTAAGTTGATGTACGTAACATTTGAATAGACCACCCTGAGGAGAAGCGGCGTGGAGCGGCGCCGTGTAGGGCGGGCGCTTACAACCGTGGCTACATATTTGCGCTTGCAGAGTATTCAATTCGCGGTATCGAAGGTTTACGATCTACCCGCTTGGGGGAATTGCGGCCTCTACGTGCCCTCCCCGTAAACTGTAGCTATGTATCAATGCGTACATAAGTAATACCCCTCCCCCCATCAGTGGGGAACCCCAGCTTGTGTTAGAATTAGGATTTGCAACCGTAGCGCGCCTTGATGTAGGCTTAGAACTGGATTGCTACGTTTATTCTATTCATTTGTGCTAGGATTGCTACGCAGATATATAGTATTTATTGATAGAGATAAGGATAGGTATTTCACTTTATCATCAGTATACTAGAATTTAAAAAAGCTCGACAATGGCAATTGGCTCAATTTCGCAGCTGATTGCCAGGAAAAATAAAAAAAAACAAGTAGAAGAAGCTATGCTTTCAATAATGTATGTACCTACTAAGTACTTGCGACAGACTACGTCGATAGTGTCGGATAAAAAAAGCAATGAATACAAAGCGTATTGCGCTGAAGATCGGTCGCCGGTCTATTTACGCTTTTATTTTTAACTAAGTGGTAGGACCTTGAATTTTAAAACGCTAAAGAATATTACTTAATTTAATTAGCTCTGATAGTTACTAGAATTCCTCTTCATTGTTTATTGTCTACGTAGGTACTATTTTTTTTCATTAGTGTTGTTTGTCTCTAGAAGTACTTATAGACATAAAGAAAACAATCTGATCTAGGTAAAGTATACGTAAATGAAAGTAAAATATATTTATTTTTCAAGAATGTAATAGCTGCATACGAATCTCAATGAACTATCTATCACACAGACATTTTAATTTAAAATAATCATTTGTTGTGCTTTTGATTCAACATTTTTGAAAAATGTTTTTAATGCTAAATATCAGTTTACCCTATCTTCACTTCTACCAATTTTATATATAACATTTATAAATTTAACTCTACCACTATCCCTTTACAGTAACTACAATATAATATTAACTGGCGACTCAAGGGCTGGGTATTTCTTCTCTCAGCGAGTAGCATTGGCTATTCAGCGAGGAAATGCGGCTAGCATCTTTGGTACGCTACCGCATGGGCCAATTTTTTACACTGTTTGACAATATTAAGTATGTAAGCTTTTCTATTCTCATTTTAATTTATATTTGTTTTGTATAATAATGTAATTTTCATAGTTACAATTTCTTGTAAATAAAACCTATATTTACTACAATTTCCAGACATTGTAGAATTCAGCAAAACCAAATTTATAACAGACTAATTTAATTTCAAGTCCAGAGCCATGACTCCAGCTTCCCTTCTGTATCCTATTTGATTGTATCACAGTGTGCGGTTTCCAAGTGATTACTTAACACAGAAAATAACTTGACAGGAAAAATTCGTTCTTTATTTTGTCACTGCCAGAGGGATTTACATTTACGCTATTTTATTTAGATTTCTTTGTTTAGCTTAGGCCTCATGGATGGAGCAGAGCAATAAGGAAGTTGTTTTCATACAGCTAGAGCTGTTTCTGGGAAAACAACAGAAATCGGGACGCGAATATCGTGGCGGCAGGTACATACAATCCGCATTAGATAATTAGCAACTTAGTATTATTATGCAGCCAGCATTCTTGCCACCATTCCACGCGGGCAAGGTCTTTTTTGATACATAGTTTGTTGTCATACTATTTTTAAGTATTTTATTTTCCTATTTAGTTTAACTGTAATTGTAAATTTTATATATATATTCCAATGTAATATAGATTATTATAGACTAACACAAAAGTTTTCGGTGATAAAAATAATATTCGATGACAGTAATTACGCTTTAAAAGCTATTACTTTAGGAATGAGCTTGTCAATAGGTAGAGTCAATCATTCGTTCCTAGTGGAGCATATGACGTCTATATTATGCCAATCATAATAATAATACCAGCCCATTTTAATGTCCCTCTCTTGGGCACGGACCTCCCCTCAATGCGAGGGGGGATTAGGCCATAGTCCACCACACTGGCCCAGTGCGGGTTAACGGACTTCGCACGTCTTTCAAGGGGTTATCTCATACATGCAGGTTTCCTAGCAATGTTTGCCTTCACCGTTTAGCAAGTCTACCTTCAATCATGATTGAAAATGAGATTCGCACGTGAAAATCCAGAGGTACGAGCGAGCGAGGGGGTTGAAGCTGCGATCATCGTTACCGAGGCAAGCGTTCTACCCACATGGCTATCACTGCACTGCTTACGTGCCAATCATAGTGATGGCGTAGTAAATTAATTATCTGTGCGTCCTCCGAGCCGCCATTGTCGCCATTATATTATATTATACATGCATTACCAATTCACACTTTCTGTGATCCTTTAATTATTATAATCGGCCGACGGACTGGCACATACAATTGTACATTTTGGCTTTTGCACGTTTTATGAAAAAAACATGAATATTTAAACGGTTGGTGCAGCTGTAGCGTTAAATAATTGGCTGTCGGTAATAATTGCTTCGGCAAAACCGTGAACACACACTGTACGTTGAATGTGATGTGACAATTTGATTCTGACTCTCAAAACTAATTCCCTAAGATTGAATACATCGGCTAATATTCATAGTCAGGTCCATTATTTATAACGCTTATTTTATTTACAACGCTAAGATGAATGTGGCCAAAAATTTTGTAAAAGAAAATAGCACCGGATAGATGGATGTTTTCTTTAGCTCAGTATGTGAGCGGTGTTTGACAAATGTGCGCTAAACGCTCATAAACGTCACAGGAGCGGCGGCGTCTCGTTAACTGCCGCCTTCTTACCCGGCTGATTTAAAAAGTAACAACCTAAATCGTTGGCACAAATAATTCCCAGCGAGCGTGGTGCTCGAGGCGCGGTAATTTCCTGCGCGTTTTGAACTCAATGGTGCGCTACAAGTGCTCCCTCGTCTCTTTTCTCTAATTTTTGTACGTTTTCTGTGCTCGAGACTTGTGTTAAAAATAGCTGAGTAATTTTTCATTTCGGCGCGCGGCGGGCGTGGCAGATTACAGGCTGTTTCAAATAATACGCCAACGGTACTTAACTCGAGTGCGCCGACGCTTGCCGCCGACTTTTGTTGCTTATGTACGCTTTTCACCGTACTCGTTTCTTTGTGAGGCTATTTATTCGCCCCAGCTAACTTATTGCGGCCCCTGTAACGTTTTATTACCCTCTTATGAAGTTTTTCTTTTGAAATGAATACACAACAATTTTGTCGGCGACCGTGTGTGGTAATTACACTTGCAAATAAACGAATTAGTAGGCACGCGACGTTTGTGACGCGCAACGGTTCTGTTTTCACACCTTTTGAGGACTATTTTTATTCTGTTACTGAGCCGCGTCCAACGATAAGCTATGGCTTCGCAACGCGAGCACCCTATGCGTGCGGGTGAGGCAGCGAACAATTGTGTTGGAGCATCGGGCGCGCTATATATCACGGTGTATTTCCGTGCGCGTCCCGCCATCATTCTGTACGACCGCGACTTTTTTACGCATAAAAACTAATGTCGCCTCTAATTATTTTTAGATTATAACGGACCGCCCGCTATATATTAAGTCGAGCGCAGCCGAATTGTCAGCATAACTTCGCTTTGATGTATCATGATTTGTTTTTATTTTCAGGCAGTTTCAACGTGATTCATCGACGGATAAATTTCAAATGCGCCGTGAAACGTATATTTAATTGATTCGTCCGCGTAATACACTGTTATGACACTGTTATGACAACTGGTGTCGATTAATAGACGTAAGGTTCGTATAGACTATAGAATATACTTAAACAAAATTTAATAAGAAGCCACCCCTGTTCGTTGACGAGTCTGACGGGTTGATAAGTTTGCCGAAAACGTCAGCGCAACGCGTTGAGAGATCGCGCTTCAAAGAAAAACTGTGAATTAATCAAGCACTAGCGCGAATGGCTGTCGCGTCATCTGTCTCTGTCAGCAGGGCAGGCACGCGCGTGTCAGAGCGGGACGCGAAGCAACCGGGAGTGGTTATACTCAGTCATTTGTCCCTTGCTACCAACACGCACTGTTCAGCGCGGATACGTGTGTGTAAGCCTTTATCGGTGAAGTTGTTTTTTGCTGGAATTTAATTATCAATTGGTCGATGAAAGTGCAGATAAGAAGTTATTTCTACGTGTAGATACTTTAGTGGGCCCTAATTAACAATAATTTCGTTATCCTTATTGCTTCAGTTGCGATTCGATTTTTGTTGATAAACTAAATCATCTGCAGATGTAAGTGAGTAATTCAACATTTTCCCACTTCCAAAAATATACACCCATACAATTTCTACAGGCGTTCGCACGAGCAGAACGTGTGCAAACCCTTATAGAACCTATTCACGTATTCCGCAAACCATAGGCTACGAACATAATGGAAAAGTTTACTGCATTCAGAAACTATATTAAGTACCCAATGTAATTGTATGAACTGTTCAACGCGCGCACATTGTGTACACGTAAACAAACTTATAGTTTAATTTTTGATATACACTTGTCCGCTCCGCACATTGCATTTCACGAGCATATAGGTATAGTATGTCTCGTTATTTATGATACGTGATTCAATAATTTTCGAAATGGAAACACGACACCGCGTGGAGTTAGCCAACACGGTCTTATAATCAACTGAACACACAGACATATCATCATATTTTATGTCGATGACAGAGACAGTACTGGCGTGATACTAAACCGAACATACATACAAACTGACTCATAACCTATACTATAGTATCTAGTAGTGACCAGTAAATTTTACGATACATGTATAACTATCAGTAAAATTGAAGTTAAACAAACACATAGATATTTATTACGTATACTGTAAACGTTACGTTAACTAAGACTATCAGTCACTAAACCCGTCCAAATTTAATAATACAGAAACACGTTAGGGGTACATACGCACAACATAACAAAATTTATTATAGTTAACGCGAGTCGCTAAATACAAACGGGCCTTTCGCATTGCAATCTATTAGAGAGATAATTCTCGATAGGGAGGTATAATGTTAATCCGAGCGCGGCGCGGGCTTTATCTAAAGTGACTCGGGCGGTGTCGACCTCTAGGGTCTCTGGGACCCTGGGGACTTACCCGTAGGCAGCGAGCGTCGGGTCATAGGGGTAGTAGCCGCCGGAGGGCTGCAGGCCAGCCGACGTCCACGCAGACATCTCGCCGCCACCCTCCTTCAGCGCGTAAGGGTTACTCTGAAACACCGCACGACACAATGAATAAACACGCCCGCGGCGATACGATCACACCTTGCTTTCACATTTGATACAGTTTATTTCGATACAGTTTATTTCGATACGCTATTACCCTAAACAATTGGTATGTTTTACTGGTGGTAGGCTTCGGCCGTGGTTAGTCACCATCCACTGAACAAAGCCATGTCGCCAAGCGGCCTAGCCGTGTTCCGGCATGATGTTCGGTGTTGCCATTCATGGATGGCGGGTCAGATCAGTTGCGCTGCATGTGCCTTCACTAGGCACATGTAGCGTCTCGATCTACTGCCGCCTTCCTACCTCTTCACACTCACACAATATGTCAATTCGAGAGTGAACAGGTACCTTCTAGGCAAGTATGCTCCATCGTAGATCGCATCGTCACTTACCATCAGGTGAGATCGAGATCAAATACTTGCCTATAATGTAATAATAAAAAAAAATGTTTTCAATATAGATAAAGTTTTTGCAAGCTTATACGTAGAGTATCTCACTGTGTGTCAGTGGTAAGAATCGTTGAAGATTGAGTGGTATAAAAAATATATTACGTATAGAATATTACACGATAATACTGGATGTGGTTGCATGACGTCAATAAGTAAGTTATCTAAGTAAGCTTTCACTAATCCATCATTATCACTGAAATGTTTATACATGAGCATTGAGCATATCAGCATTACCACAAAGTATAACGAGACGTGTGTGATATAATGACACCGCACTTTAGGCTTTTAATTAAAAACTATTTAATACCTAATACATTCTTTCCACAGTTTGGTTCTGTATAAGTTACAAAATTGTGAGATATTTAGGGCACATATTTATGTATTGCTCTCAAAACTGATTGTGTAGTGGGCCCCAAACAGTGGAAAACGGAAACGCGCCCTGGCCAGCCCCGGTCCAGCATCAGGCCCAGAAAGAAATAAACGAGGGATGATGAGGAAAGGCCCTATAAAGTGCAACAACACAGATTAGAAAACAACGAACTCAAACAAAAAATATCTTATGGATGCATTCCAATGATCTCTCTCTTTGATTAGTTAAGGTAGGTATAGTTTTTAAGGAACCCATGATATACACGATTGTAATACCATCAACACATCATCTAATCATAGGAAAATTTGCTCGCCATTAACACGAGCACTCCATATCGCTAAGCCATGTAAGCGGATAAATCTCAGCGAGTTAATACCTTTCAGTCAATCGGCTTTACAAATGCGTCGGCTTGAATTTAATTAAAGTTAACTTAATAGAAGGGAATAAACTCACGAACAACAATAAAAGTCCCGAGTGTACCAGGATACATATCACCATCGAATTTGCATAATGTATGGAGGCAGAGGGGAAAACTATTAAGGCTATACGCACCCTCGACGTGATAGTTGTTTAACAGCGAGGTAGGGATGCTACCCTCCGCGCTCACTTATCCGCATACATTAGGAGCAACTAAATTAAAAGTGTGAACGATTGCAGCGGGCCTCGGCTGGCATCCCTCGCCTCGCCCGGCTCAGTGTTAATAAAATGAGCAGCATTATATTATGATACGTACCGCTGGTTGTCGCGATAACTGAATAAAAACATAGAGCTTATTTGTCGCCCCCAGTTTTTAAATAACACAATGGTAGCGTTTATCTTGGGCTGTTTGTGTGTTCATTTTGTTAGTGGGTATTTCTTTGCGATTTGCTTTTTGGGAAAGACATTTGAGGAGTTATTTAGAATCGAATTTATGGAGAAGCTGTCGATTTAACGGTGGTTAATTTTTTTTTTTATTATATTATTTAACTATAAATTGGTGCTCTCCATATATGAAAGTAAAATGTGTTATGTGTGTACGCCTTTTATGACCTCACATATTTTACCATCGCTATGCAGTGAGCACACTGAGGCACTGAGGCACTGCCCGCAGCAGAACACACCCTGCAAGGCGTGACGATGTGTGTGATGTTTATGTCTTTATACGAATTTAGCGCGATTTTGGTATAAGTATAAATTTAATAATTATCCAGCTTTTAAATAAAACTAATTTTACGGATTTATCGCGTTTATTTTTTGTTTTTTATGTTCCCAAATCCAATCCAAGCAAAGTTGTTTATCCAAAACAATCAAATATGAGGGTACCCCGTTTCAAACTATGACATCAGGACGTCAACCACTTCAGTCCTCCCGTGACCATGGTTGTTGTAAAGCAGCCGAAACGTCGAGAACGTAAAAAGCATTAAAATAAACGCGATAAAATCCGTAAAATTAGTTTCAAATATGAGGGTACCCCGTTTCAAACTATGACATCAGGACGTCAACCACTTCAGTCCTCCCGTGACCATGGTTGTTGTAAAGCAGCCGAAACGTCGAGAACGTAAAAAACAAAAAAATTAACGCGATAAAATCCGTAAAATTAGTTTTATTTAAAAGTGTAGTATCCGCGTAAATATAAAAAATCAATAATTATCCAGCTGTTATAGAACTCTTATAACACTCTCCACCCACACACATACGATACACGATAAGAATTCAATCATTCCTTTGTGACGTATAACTCCAAAAACTATGCGGTGAAGATTAGACATAATATCAGCTGTAAAAACATTGCACGAAATGAGTTTACATACCTAGATAAGTGTAATGACACTCGTTTGGTGACTTGAGCAGTAATAAGTGACACTCGCAATTATGTGCGGAGAAAAAAAAAAAAAAAAAAAAAGCAACAACCTCGTAACCTACCTCATTAGAATGGCAACGAGTATTTGTGAGATAATAACATAATTATTACTCGGGAACTAGCTTAATAGGAGTAAGTAAACGGCTTGTTTGTTAGTATCATTGCTCTGACAAATTACCGATATTCACGATGGTTATCTGTGCTGGTATTTATATTCATTGGTATTTATTTTCATTCTAATATACGCAATTATGTTTATGGTGAAGAAAGCTGATGTAGTACGGTATTCAAACCAAATGCTCTTTCAGATACCCGAAATGACGTTTTCTGATCGTTATAGTAATCCCACTTCCTTGTACTAAACTAATATGCTTGTGTAGGCTATATACGGTATAACAAAAATAGTGTAAACCATTTCAACCAACCATTAGGTTATATGAATCACGTTGATATATAAACTAATTGTATAAATCATATTGTTTTGTAAACAAGGCGAACCAGTAGCACTTGACTTTGCGCTCAGTACAGAGTGTCATTTTTTAAATGTCTAATAATTTGCTTTATTTCTTTGGGAATGTTTCTATCATTATAACCTACTATTAGCCCTGTTAAAATATTTTACACTACTATTTTGACACCTCATTTTTTCGCTAATACTGCAGCTGGACTTGAACCAGTTATTATACTATAGGTATAATATAATATCACCAGTACGGTCGCGAAGGTTAAAGAATATATACTAAGCATATTCAGGACCTACTAGCGCAGAGATTCTTCTAAATTTCATACTACTCCGGTAAAATGCTTACTTCAACTTAAAAATATGTACAAAGTGAAGCTGTACTAAGTAAGAAGGTACATCTAGTCGGACCGTGTCTACAACAGTGAATGATTACATATCATTAATATCTATCATAGTGTGAGTAAACATTACACTTTTCCAACTTTCCCCTGCGAATAAGCCAGTGACAAATTCGCACCGCAACTCTTTTGTGGTGCCGTGATAAAAATTGCTCCTTTTCCTGACTGTGACAGGGCAGTGGCTCCCTCTGAGGTCGGGGGCTCGCTAACTATGAGTGATGATGGCCTCGCCCCCGACATTAGCCCCGAGACTCGAGAACGCACGTGGCCGGCCGAACATTAATGATTATGCCATTATTACTTACGCCACTATGCATATCCGACGATGTCAATGTCATATTTTCTGCCTAAGGGTCCGCTTGGGAGTCGTAGAGGACTTACTACCTTCGTATCTGTAATAGCTTCTAATGATAAATTATTCGTATACATTATAAATGATCCGCCAAATAAGTTTATTCGTGGGGCAGAAAAATATTGCGCTATAGACCTGCTAAGCATAATTTTTAAATTATAAAATGTTGAAATTCATATGAACGGCTCTATGGTACACTTGTTCCGAATAAAAGTCGTCTGTATTGTATATGACTTTATAGTAGTAAGAAGACATGACTTGGTACATAATACGGGTAATTTCAGCTTAAGTTTGACGACTTGCTTGGTAGCTTAAATTAAGTTTGTTAGATGACGTCATCCGAAGCCACAATTAAGGCATTTAAAAAAAATGCTAATCTACAATGTATGTACGCTAACCGAGGTGATAAAGTTCATTTATTAACCCTTAAAAATCTTATCCGCACCAATTCATCCCCCTTTTCCGTAAGACTGAATCTAACAACATTTTAATCAATTCTCCACAGGCTCCGCGAGTCAGCGCGCCAGATAGACTCATTACACCAACCCCAAATAAATATAAACAGTAGCGAAAAGGGGCCGGGCCCCACTATTAACGTTATTCACACGCGTCGCTAAATCCATAAATAAAAGCCAACTACGACCCTAGAAACAAAAAAAGACAAAGTTCACGATCGAGTGATCTGTGCGGTTCATAAATAAGGCTCGTTTATTTCATTGCATTAAAATGGTGATAAGTTATTTGACGGTTCATAAATTCGTACCCCATCGGTGGTTGGAGCCGCTCGGGCGCTAGCGCGCGGCCCGGCTCCGCCCGAGGCGCCGCGGCGGCCCGCCGGCTTGCCAAATCGACGGCTCTCCATCATCCCGCAATCCAGCTTTCTGGCTACCGTTCGCCAGTTAAAGGCATCATTTTACTTCAGTGTCGTGTTCTGCGATAACATTTTCTGCATCATAAACGCTATGATGCCGCCCTCTGTGCCAGAATGTCACTTCTAAACGACTCGTTGCTTGAGCTCTACCTTTCAAATCTAGCATAATGCTAGGACACTACGATCTGTGTTAATTTAAGACTGGTTACCTACCCTGCTAGAACGTAGCTTCTAAATGACTCTAAGCCCGAACAGTAAACTCTACACATTGACTCTATCATTGCTACAGGACTCTACAATGGAATTCTATGTAGTAATTGTAGCAAAAATAATGCATGCTGCCAAATAATAACGGTAGGAAATACCACCAGAGGAATCTAAAAGTGAATTGTAGCGAGCGGAAAAAAGAATGACTATAAGTGGATAAACCGAATACAAACGAAAAGGTCATTTCATGGCGCGGTGCGTGGTGCGAGCAGCAAGTACGCCACTCTGAACCGTGGCCGGTCGAGTTAAGAGCCTTATTTGTTGGGCGCGCGTGCAACGTGGCTAAGTTCAATAAAGCTTTCCCCCAAATAAGCCATAAAACGCGCGGGACGGGCGCGGGCGTTTTAGGTACGTTCCCGTTCCAATTATTTGTTTGTGGAAGCACAATAATTTTATTTTACGTTTTATTTAACATTTATTTCGTTACGGCAATTTCACGGGTATCAAAGAATTGCCGGATTGTGATTTAAACGGAATTGGTTATTTTCCACTGCGCAGACTGAAAGTTATTTCTTTCGGTATCGAATTAATATTATTTTATTGAGCATGATAGTGTGCCCATAATGAAAACCAACATTTCGTTTTACAAGGCTTTATTATTGGAAATTGAGCGAGCGGTATTTAGTTTTATGGTGAAACCTGAATATGGCTTACGCGATCTTACGAGGACCTGCTAGATTTCTTTCAAACTCGAGATGATGCATGAATAAATTATGTTTTACAACAACGGAATGTGGATGTGAAAATATGTTGAACACTCACGAATGTAGAGTGATGTGTGTTGTCGATAATTTTTAAATTTTCTATAACTTTTTAAATTTCGTTCTGTACAATTGTAAAATTATACTTATAAAATTATACTTATTGTAAAATTAGACATCGGTTTTAAAACTAGGATCACAAAGTATGATTCCGTGGAGAAGAATATTAATTTACTAACAAGTGCTTAGCGTTATTAAAACCGCGTTAAGGTTATCTATTTGAAATTTTAATTAGTTGTTAGATTATTTATATAATTTATTCAGCGGAGGATGTCGCGTACGTTATTACCTACTACTAATTAGTAAGATAGAGATGAGATGACTCTTAATCGGGAGGTACACCGCGGCGAGGACAAGGCGCGACGCTCAGACGGCCCGCCATAAATAAATAAACAATAAACCGGGATTAAACAAGTCAATTGGAGCTCAGACACAGACAATGTGCGGTCACGTTTAACTGCCGAACCCGACGGTAACCGATCGCGGCCGGCGTAATTCAATGATCGTAAACGCTCGCAATGATATCAATTAGACGGAGCCCCGAGACCGATAAAGCTCCACTTTAATTAGGAGAACAAACAACAGACGGTTGTTAATGAGCCGTGCGCGTGTGGAGGGCGAGAGAGGTAATTAGGGCGGGGGGACGCGGCAACGCCGAGCGATCAATTATTGAGCCTTCGTGATTGATTCGGTCGCGGCTCCGCTACGCGCCCTCGCGCCGACCGCGCAGCCGTCTCTTAATTCTCATCCACCGCAACTCTTAACTTCACTAAAACTGTCTCCTTTCAAGCTGTTCACTAATCCACAAATACAAAAGTTATACATAAAAAATTCACGCCGCAACATTGATTTTCATACAATCGATAACTTTTCCATTATTAGTATGCTAGATTTCATGTTTATAAATTAACAAGCGGCTGTTTGTAAATGTGCCTATAGTTAACACCAATAATTATGTATGCAATGATAATAACGCAAGCATTAATTTAAAATGAAACACAGAGTAAGGCATTTCATAAGAGTTTCCGGGACCCCGCTTTTATCGTATTTATCTGATGTCTCGCTAATAGCCGTCATTCGAGGGTGAGACGCAGCTGTAAAAGCTCGACTGCACGTATAAATTACTTATAAAATAAGGACATTAAAAACCATTTAGAGCAATAACTATTATGCACTGAATATAGCTATAAATATAAATTGAATAAATTATATGTATTACTTTGATACAGAAGTAAATGTTAGAGGTGTCAGCGTTAATGGTGGCCGTGGGGAGGTCGGGGAGGAGAGGACAATGCGCCCCCGGGGCGCTTTTGTTGGCGCGGACTCCCTGCCCGTGACATCTGTCCGAATCGCTACAATAACTCGCAAAAAACTCACTCTAAATTCACCAAATGTAAAGCGCTTCTCAGTAATTATTTTCCGCTGGATATACAATGCAGCTATCATAGCCGGTGTTGCATGCGGAGACGTCTTCATTGAGCCATTGTTGTCAGTGACATATCATTTATTCCGTTATGAATTAGTACCCTACAGTCCCGGTGGTCTTACGCGGATCGCAACCTACCATAGGACTACGAAATTGTGTCACAATATTATAAATAGCGTTAAATTTTGCCCTCTCATTCCAATTGTTGAACTTTTTGTGCAAACTGACAAAAGAAGTGAAGTGTCAGAAGCGTTTTGTTGTATTACGTGGTAATCTTCTTAGGTGGATTGACATCTGAATTAAATAACTGTTGTAATAGTTTTTATATGCTTACCTACCAACAAAAGGAAACCAGAACATGGATGGCAATAAAACCGATCCGATTAGCGCAGTTGATAGTGACCCTGCTTTCTGCGCTGAGAGTCCCTGGTTCAAATCCCGGTAGGTACAAGCTCTGTGTGATTAGCATTTATGTTTGTATCCGAGTCATGGATGTTTAATGTCTATATAAGAATTATACACTGAGTTTGCTCTCAGTCCATTGTACGGTACCCATAATACAAGCGTTGCTTAGTGTGGGACCGTATAGTTGGTGTGTTTCGTCTGGCGATATTATTATAAAAATTGCCGTAGCTACCATAGCTATAGCACGCTACTCAGCATAGCTCACTACTCGCCGTCGGTGCAGAACGGAAAGTACTGTACTGACACGGCAACCAAGTTTATGTAGCATATAAATACAAGAACCTAATCTGGCTGAAAGATTTTCCTTTAGGCCGAAGCTGTTAAAAGATATAAATGAGAATCCCTGAACTATGCCTGAGATTATTTTCATGAGATGAGATAAAGCTGCTGAAAATATATTAGATAACTTTTAATTAGATTACCTACATGAAGGCAATTTACCTACGTAATGTTGCTAGACACATATTTTTCATGGACTCGACGTATAATTTGCATATATAATGCCTTCCAGAACACGAAACCACGCGAACCTAAAACAAACTTAAAATTAAATAATAACGTAGTTAAAAGCTATCTAAACTTTAATCGACACCTTTTTTTTGTTCAACTAATGCTTAGCGCGTCGCCCGAGTGGCAGCGCAGCGGACAAAAATTACGCCCGGATCACGTTTTTTTTTTCACTTCCGGTCAAGATAACCGTCGAAATAAGCACCTTTATATTGTTAAGTGGACATAGATCGCTCTATAAACGGCACATTCGTTAAGTATAATTGTTTGTTTTGAACCAGCAACGCCACCCCTGGTCGATTCTCCGTAAACTTTCAATTATCGCACATTAAGACCGCTTCCTCTGGTCAAGCGAGCGGCCAAACTTTTCGCTCAAGATTAATCGCGGACGCCTTCGCACGGAACGGTCATAATATCCTCCAGTTCCGGGCCTAACAAAGGGCAGTAACGAATTTCCTGCGCCGAGATTGCTGACTAACGTCTGTCACGGTGCCGCAGCTCCGAGGCGATCCAAAAACTATAGCCGAATGAAATATGCATCGACACACACTACATCGACCACGATAGTGGTGTTTGAGGTGTATTCAAACAATAGTAAATGCATTTAGCTCGACCATTGTGTGATTTATAGCGAAAGCGTGTAGGTAATTTATAAGAGTGGCGCGGGAGTGGACGTAGGGCGGCGGGCACCGCGGGACGTCGGGAAATCGGGGAAAATCCGAAGATTTATGAGCGAGCCGCGGTGCGGCTGACCGCGCCACCGCGCCACCGCCGGCCGGGCCGCAGCGCTCTGTTTGCCCACTCATTAAAGTCGGCAAGTAAACGCTTAGTGCGAAGATGAGTATATTTGCGGAGCAATTAACGCTTACGAGGTGAGACGAGGGTTGCGGGCTGACCGTAACGGTCATCATTGAATTATTATAAAGTGTCAAGCGGCCGCCCGGCCGGGCCCGCCGCTTTTATCGGATCTATGTATTTTTAGCCAGTGATTTGACCATCTTTCGTTTGTAGGTACGGTATCGTCGAAACGCTTATGTGTCCGATAGATAAGGCGGCCGTTACAGAAGGTGTATCTGCGTCAGGATATCGCTGTGTAAACATATGCCTGTCAATCACTGCTAGGCGGCGCTTTACAACATTTTATCGGTTGTCACATAGGTAATCTAAGTATAACGCATTTATGTCAAATCGTCGAAGTACCTATTGATAAGCCCACCCACGTTTCACCGGCGCTCTATTGCATCATTAAAGCAATGGCGGTCGTACGTACTGGCACTTACACGCGTTGTCATTACGAATACATACAAAAAACTTGAGAGGTGTCAAGGGACACCCGGATGGAACGAAGTTCCTTTATTATTTTTTATTATTTATTAAGTACAAAAAATCAATAATTTTGGGAAACAAAATATATCGCCCCGGGTGGACTCGAACCACCAACCTTTCGGTTAACAGCCGAACGCGCTAGCCAATTGCGCCACGGATGCACTTGTGCAATGTCTCGAAAATACTGACCATTATGTAAATGCAAACGACAAAGATAGCAAAAAGTGTCGTTACAACTTTTCGTGATATTTTTTTCCGTCTAGCCCCCTTTCGCAACGCGCGATAAGGAACTTCGTTCCAAAAATAATACCAAGTTACTTATCGGGCTGCATAATGGTATGTCGCAGATATTACAGGTGCGGGAAATTTTAAATGTCTAATTTGCACATGGCGCTCATCGGCGCGGTTAAACTTGACAATGGCTGGTTGCGGGTAATTTATGGGCCACGGCGACACTAGCTGATAATATATTGTAAACAGGCATATTATGATGCTGTAAATGTGCCTTGGCATGCTGAATTTAATGGCGATACTGCAATAGGTAAGTAGGGATACGCATCTATCAATAATCAGAACTATTGTTAGGCGTAAGCATCAAGCTTTCAAAAACCATAGTACTTCGTTGGGTGGCCCACAAAATTTGTGATTCGCGGTAAAATCAATGCACACCGGCCTTCTATCAAAATAAAACAGCCATTATGCTTCAGTTTATCTATCTAAATACACAACCCAATCTAAAGATAGCTTATCCATTTACAGAATACTCCTACTTGCGTGTAGGCACACGCACACATGCCGTCAATCTCACACACATTAAAGTGTTGATATCTAAACGACTCTCGACTTTATACACAATGTTTCCAGAGCATAATTTTGAGCAAGATGTCTGAATCAAATTCTCTTTTCTCGATGAGGCTAATTAAAAAGCAAATAAAGTGAAGCGTGGCCATTACTCAGAGCAAGGTCGTTTGTGACTAATTAATTGGCGAAAGAGTTATGTTGGTAATAGAAGAACAGTGAGATATTTATGATATTAACGATTCGAATAGAGTACTATTATTATTCGCGTTAAACTATCTGACAGCATTATTGAAATTGTTAAGGTCATTTTCGACGCTAGAATATATTTACGATGGCGATGATAATGTCGTGACAAAATTATGAAGTATATTTTTTTTAATATTAACAAGTTCATCATATTTTAATCAGATGCTGATGCGGTATTTTATTTTGGGTATAGTATAGTTTATTATGTTTAAGTGGACCCAGAAATCGTTTGAAAGAAGAATGTTGAAAGAATAAATTTCATATTCAGAAAGTGCATTATCATTTATTGTCCTACGACGACATGATCTATTAAGTAATGTTTGAGCCCTATTTCATAAAAACAACGCGTACCAACTATTATGCCACTAAATACCTAATCCATGCATTTTAACATGATAACAGGACATTGACACCAGTTTGAAGTCTCATTTTCTATCCTTGACCTTGTGGTAAGAATGTATAGTAGTTATTTTTAGTTACTTCGTCCGTACACCGACCAATAAAACTTTCAAACACAAAATAAAATTGTAATAACATTATTTTACCTCGTTCATTCTTATGTAATATATTATAATGTAAACCAAATAATAACGAAGCTGAATTGACTCGGAAACAAAAAAGGTGACATTATCAACATGATCATCCATTGTTGGTCGTGATACACATTTGATAATTAGGTTGAAACTTAATCCGCAGTGATTAATGAACAGAGCCAGTACTACAGGCAGACCACCCACAGGGAGGAGACGGCTTAATAAGACCCTCATTAACACCTTAATGGCTATTCTCAATTCGCCTGATTTCTCTTCACTTTTATTTATTTCATCCGTCTCGGTCGCACTCAGCTCCTGCGCATCTTGCATCCCGCCCCTCCGCCCTTCTTTAATTGAATTTCTGGTCTCCTTTTTCTAAACTTATTCTGTTTGACTTAAGATTAGTGATGTATTTAAATTGGCGTTTTGTTACGTTTTTATAGTCGGCCAAACGTAGTCCTCGTCTTTTTTCGTTTCTCCGGTTTTCTTATCGAACTTTTAATTTGATCTTGATAATGAAATGAGCATGGAACTTTCTTATGGAGAATACAGTTTGTTGGGTAAAGATCAAGGGTGTTTGCACTTTGGGCGCGTTGCTTGTATTGCCGGAATATGGCTTTGGATATATATATATATATTCTGTGGAGACCGTAATAGAATTGAACCCTGATAGGATAGGCCTGTATGCAGTGATGGGCTACCTGGCACATACCTATATGGTTCTTTTTATTTTGTTTGGTGATAAGGACGGTGCAAATTTGTTCGTTTGAACGAATCATCCTTTTGATTATGAACTTTGTACGTCTGTATGTTGAGATATACTCTTTAATTTGGGATTTCGCGCGTCATATGTCTATCAATGGGTTATAATCGAGCATGGGAAGGGTCCGCAGGTTTCCGTTTGCAATAAACGAGTGAGAAATGTGTGCGCAGGACACATGCCGCTGCACATGCGCCTGCGCCGCTGACGAGAGATTTTATTGCCTCCCTTCACAATTTGCCACCACTTTGTCAAATGATACTTACTTTTGATGATATTTTATGAGGCCTACACATGCTTGTGCTTAAGTCGCGGGAAAAGCTGTATTTGAGTGTTTGCTTATTTACCTAAATTAATTATGCATAAATGGCAGCAGAGTGTTGAAGAATCATCACTTTTAGGTTGGTTTTCAGTGCGCATAAATATATTAACTTATATTATTTTCTGATAATAGGAGTTACTTTCTTACCAAAGTTCGTCTTAAATTTGTTCACAAATCTTTGGAAACATTTATGTTAATAATATGCCCATACCTACTGTTCTAAAGATTAGGTACATAACTTCAATGAATCTGTAGATATCAGCAGTGTTGCGTTATTCCAATACTACAAATGAATTAAAACACAAACAATAAATCATAACATTACCGAGTTAACGTGACGTCATTAAAACGCGGTTACACAAACAATCCCTTTTATTGATTACCAACCGCATACAATAGATGGCGCTGGTCGTATTGTAAGTCGCGACGCGAACTGACGCCGCCACCGGAGTCGCTCGTGTACAAAAATGGCAGTTGAATATTTTCCCCCGCAACGGTTTGCCGCGACACAGAGCAGAAATACACCCTGTCGCACTAAGCTACGGCCCATTTTGCGATGTCGACGGATCAGGAGACATAGCCAGAAACAGACACAAGTGTATTTGCGGTGGAGCGTCGTCATTGTTCGCTAAATCGTCGCTTGCACGTAACCGGCCGGGCTTGTCGTGAGTTAGGTATGAACAGGCACACACAATGACAGTATACATACATTTAAACACCTGTTATTAAGCACACAGGGTCACAAAGCGTAGGTACGTACATACTTCGTTAAATAAATGACAGATAGAGATCTCACCGCCGGCGGTTTAGGATGCATCCACAATTACTGACACGAGTTGCCACATGATATTATAATTACGAGTATAATGAACTCCTTTTTTGTTCTAAAAATATGAATCTTACTGAGGACGGTTGCTGTAATTTGAAATCGTAATAAAGATGAATCGTACTCTTCCAAAGGTGCGCTTATCCTTTGTGCGCCAGGAGTTATCGTCGTACAGCCAGTAAAAATACTGTTAGTATCACTTTATTACAAGTAAAGAACATTGAACGTGTCTGAAAAAAGCCGAAGTAATAGGAAAGTTCAACTATTATTATTAAACGAACGGGCTTCCTAGTACTAAGCACTAGATTTGTTTTCCGGATCATGCGCGAAGTTTTATTATTAATAGTATCATTGATAAAGATTTTATATAACAACACATTATTGTATAGTAGTAGGTGCCCAAAATGTAGGTCTTGCAAAAATTCCATAAATACCAAGACTACATATTTATAGCAGTGACGAGACTGATTCTTCGAGACTTGCATCTCGCCGTTAGTACGTCAAATTATGATTTTTTTTTATATTCAATTAAACAGAATGATTTTCTATAATTAGGTAGTCGTGGTCTTGCGAAAATATAGGATGAAAATTTTGCTGTATGCTCGCCTCCTATTGGTTTATTTCATACAATTTGTGAGATGGTAAGTATTTGATTATTATTAATTCGGGTTTACGTGACAATTCGTGTAAGCTATTCTACGGATTTTAATACGGCCAATTATCGAATAATTTTAACTCCAATTGAGTGGGCAACGTCGCTGTAAGCTTTTAAGCCGACCAAATACTTACAAATGCAGAATCAAGATTTGTTACCACACGCAACTTGCTCCGGTCCAACCATTCTTAAGAGTAAAATGGTAATGGTCGCGGTAAAATGTGACCTTTTGCCTATTCCTGAACATCTCATTTCAAATGTCAAAAGCCCAATACTCTCTTCTCTTATTTGATGCAATATTTACTTATTTAACACTTTGAAGCTTATTTTAATTTAATGTGACACTTCATTCCAATAGTCTAAGTGGGCGGTTCTTAATAAAAAATAAGTAATTAATTTTGTTTCTTCAAACAAAACGAAAAACTATCGTTGTCTAACTTTTTCACAGCAAAGGATTTGACTGACTAAAAGACCAAAAGAAAATCGTAGTATTGTGTTAAATAATACGAGTGTACTTTCACATACCAGCGCGACGCTTTCGCACTAAGCCGCTGAAATTTTCCTCCAAAAATATCTGACATTTTTCCTGAAATGGGATTTACTAGGCTTAGTGGATTTCACACATGTTTTATAGAAATCGTTGCAATTGTGGTAAGCGAATAAAACCGGATCAGTGGCGACGCACGAAGCGGGCAATTTCTATAAGTAACTCAACGTATAACTACCAGTAATTATGCTGCAAGCTTTACGAGCCAGCTACCAAGGTTCAAAGCACGCGGGAGCTTCGACACACTAGATTCTTTGTCGACCATCGTGCCTTATAAGGGCGCCCGCAACACCGAAGGCCCATATGTCCCTTTGCTCAGACAAGGTGTTAAACCGAATTGCGGTTCCGACTGTACTCTGACAACTAATTGGATACTTATTGCAATTTATGAAAAACGCATCCAACAACTGCAATTAATTTCGCGAGTCGAAGGAAAATACGAACGCAAAATTTCGGGTCATTTCAAGCCACGCTTATCTTGAACCGCGATAGAACGTAATTGGTATAATAATGGCGGTTGCTTTTAGAAGTTATTTTTTGAGCTTAAATATTAATGTTTCGTGACAGGGCGGCGGGGTCCGCGAGGTGTCGGTGGTTTTCTGGCTCAGCGCGCCCGGACCGGTTCGCCGATGGCTCGCACGCCACACCAGAAAAGCCAAACACGTTGTATCGTAGTCGAGAGCGATAAACCTTGCCTCGTATACGGGCAAACGCCAAACGACCTATTCGTACCAATTTGCAGCCTGTTCATTCTGTTTTAGGAGACGACAACTCAGAGGGCAATAGCGAACTACGAAATAAACTGTAGCAATAGTTGAATGTCGTCGAGCTGCGACCGATTATGACGTTTACAGCGATATTAGCATATGGTACTACATCATGCGCCTCTCGATTATCATTAGTAAACATTGACAGCAATTAGTTGTTTTATGGCAGTGTTGAATCCCAATGTTTGTTTAACACGATACGATTGTAGAAATCACTTATTTTCTATTAGATAACATTGAGATTCAAACTAAGACCGGTGATGATGTATATACATACCAATGGTGAATAGAACGCCGAGCTGTCGACACCGATGCTCGGGTATGGGTTCTGGTCCGTCGACGGGTAGGGTGTTCCGTATACTCCGACGGCTGCGCTGGAGAGGCGCGGGTAGGAGGTGAGAGCGAGTCTGGCGCCGTCATACTGGCAGGAGCACACTGTTTGCCCGGTGACGGGGTCCGTGATGATAGGGCGGGGTGTGTCGCAGCAGGAGGCGGCGGGCGTGCTAGCGTGGCTGCCGGCGCCGGGGGACAGGGCGCCGCCGGCCACGGCCGAGCCGCCGGGCGACAGCGGCGGCGCCGAGCTGGAGCCGCCGTCCGGCGAGGTGGCCGCGCCGCCCGCGCCCGCCCCGCTGCTGCCGACTAGCAACTGCAACCAAAACAACCGCTATAGTTTATAACACTTTTAGTCTGATTCCTATACATTGAATAAACATTAGTTGATAGGACCAAAGTCTTTGAACCCGCAACAATTAATTTGGTTTGTCAATTTGATAATCAGCAATGATATAGATGGCAATCAGATGTTATTATAATGTCAGCAATATAATACAAATATATTATCCGGAAGAAATATTATCTTAAAGACAAATTAAATAACAATATTTTACATAGCACTCGATTAGTGCCAATTGAGGTTTATGGGATGATCTGTCACCACTTGATCGATATACTTACAAGGTGTCTACCCAATTAAATAAATGTCTCAGCGATCTCTGATGTCTGAAACTTTAAACGCGATAACCACAGCTAATTTACAGTTTAAAATATTGTTAGTTGCTCGATTTGAGCACGCCTAACAAGTGGAGCGCTTTCTTGTAGACTCAATTTTAAACGAATGCAAATTAATTCCATTTCTAGGGCAGAGTGGTAAGATAATATCAGGGGCATCCGCTTAATCTAAGAATCGTAGTGACGCGCCCATCGCCCCGACCCACTGGACGAAACTCTCGAATTACTTCGTGGAAATAATTAGTACACATATTATGTGGAGGCCGAGTTAGCGCTTCGCTGATCAAAATAACGACGTGATTGGCACAATTTGTTAATCACAACATCTTGTTTAACTCTTAGTAATTTTGTGTTGATATTTTAAATAGACGACGCCCGTTCTATTCCTTTATTCTTGTTCCAAACATTTATTATGATGTTGTGTAATTGAGCCCATAAAACTAGTTACTACACCATTGTTAATGCAAATGTAAAGATAGGACTTAATATAAGGTGGTAAATAAAAAATACTTGTAATTAAAAAATATTATCAGGTGCAGTTGTTACTGCAAAGGGTAGCTGCTGTTATACCTACCTGTTTAAGAGATATCATTCTACAACAACTATCGTCATCCGTACGACAAGGTAGTCGTAATTATCTACTTAATTCAGTTATTCATCGAGCAGAACAATAATTGAATGACCCATAGAAATATGCAAAAGCAAGCAGCGTGGGCCCATTGAATGAGATGAAATTGTAAGTGGATACGAACATCGCACTACAGACTATGAATTTCTACAAGTGTAGTTTAGGCGGTGAAAGATTAAAGGGAATGGGGATGTCAACAGATTTGGTCAAACATTGGGGCTGGGCTTAGGAATAATATCATGAGATACTATGCAAACATGGACCCCACTTCACCTCTGACGCTCTGTTTGAGTGCACAAACTTGTTTTCTTTAAACAGAGCGAAGTCTCCAAAGGGACGGTACTAGGGAGTTTGTTGGTCCGTGGCCTTGATTCCACATGGGATTCGTGGGTTACGTGGCCAGCTAGGACTTTACAAAGGAAAAAACATATTTTGGGTAAAAAAAATCGTTACGAGGCATTATTACTCCTTTTACTGGGGTCTATCTAATAATCATGCTTTAATATTTTTTTTGAGAATTTCATCCAAGTTTTTTTATCTCCAAAATGGTTGATGTCAAATTAGATTTTTATTTTTCTGCTAAGCCGCATGCTTCACGAGATTTCAGAGTTGAAATCGGATTAAACAATCGTTCGCGCAAGGCCGCGCCCGCGCCCGCGCATGCGCAGACGTTCATCCGAGCTACAATTACAAAGAGCCTACCGCGCCATCGGTCCGCCATATTTGTATAAAGGCACTATCACGGTTCGCGTGCATTCGTGTAATTAGTAATAGTCGATGATAACGCACGTACGTACCCATAGTGTCATTACGGATAACGGTATAGTATAGGTATTAAATTGTGATTTCGATATCAATCGCGCCGCTCGATAATAGCACCGTGAAGCGCCGCCGTGATAGTACCACGAGTTATACTTATACCTAGGTAGGTAGGACATTAATAAAATGGTGTTGATGTCATATTCGTTCGTATCTATCTATATTATGCCTAACTGGACTACACACAAATACACTTTGAAATAGGCTTTATTATACACACATTTAGGTTTATGGTTACTCTAGCAGGAGTTCACTTAAATGTAGGTACCTACTATCTATATATATATATAATTCCAGCCCTTTTTTTAATGTCCCACTGCTGGGCACGAGCCTCCCCTCAATGCGAGGGGGGATTAGGCCATAGTCCACCACGTTGGCCCAGTGCGGATTGGCGGACTTCACACATCTTTCGAGGGGTTCTCTCAGACATGCAGGTTTCCTCACGATGTTTTCCTTCACCGTTTTAGCAAGTGATAATCATGGTTGAAAATGAGATTCGCACTTGAAAAATCCCAGAGGTGCGAGCCGGGGTTTGAACCTGCAATCCTCGTTACCGAGGCAAGCGTTCTACCAACTTGGCTATCACTGCTTATTGTCCCTGTTCGGGCGCCAAATTGTAGGGCCACTTCCTCTTGGATTACCAAAAGGAAGTGCGGAAAGGGAAATAAATAATTATAAACCAATAAGGTAATTTAAATCCATTTATTGAGTACGAAACACCCGTATTAAGGAAAAATACATGTTTCCCTAGTAAAAAAAACAATTACACACCTATGTACACCAATAGGTTTTACACAAAATAGTATTATTTATTTAGTTTTCCTTTATAAGAAAGGGATAAAATAAAATTAAGAACACAAACAGGTTATATTACACATATTGTACTAATTGGAGCAGTTAGGCCTTCGCGGTACGGCTACCTAAGGGCCATACTGATGTTAGGTGGCCCCCACAGCCGACGTCCAGGACGTAACGGGCGGTTAGGGAACCGTCCGCGAGGACTAACGCCCTTGCTGATTTAGTCGCCTCTTACGACACGCAATCAGAGGGATGCGTTGGCGGTATTCTTCCCTGCACGCCACACGGGGATAAAAAAAAACACAAGAACAAGAGGGGTACTCAATAAAGGGTACAAACCGGATAAATAGGTCGGAAGGTTGGTTTCGTCGGTAACTTCTTACCTACGCTAACACATATTAGTTCACAATAAAATAGCAATTGTATCGAGAGGGTTGATTGCTGGGACGAGGGATGAACCTCGATACGGGGTAGGTACGCATACCTAGTATGCTGCTGATCACCACCGGGACGTATTCCCGTCCGTGCTCCGCCGGTGCCCCTGGGCGCGCCGCCGTGCAGAGCCACGAATTCCGCTACCCATGTAGATAGCGTGTAGCGTTGCCGTGCCGTGCCGAGTATTTCTTTAATTTATAGTAATTAGGTAGTAAAAAGTGAAAATGGGCGTTCGTCCGGAACTTCAGACGGAGATAGTTTCCTTGGTTCATCAGTTTCTTCAAAGTATTGATAAGTCTATTGCCCAAGAATTTTTAAAGAAGACCAAAGCGGTTCCACGAGCTGAAGGTTTACCAACACTAAGTGATATACTTGATGTATATAAGAAACAGAAGAAACCTGCACAAAAGGCGAAAAGTTCCAGTGACTCTAGTGATGATGAACCACCCAAGAAGATCATAGCTCAAAATGGCAAGCTACCTAATGCAAAGAAGAAAGAGTCTAGTGATTCAGATAGCTCAGAAGATGAAAAACCATAGGCTAAACCAAAGCCCGCATCAGTTAAAACGCCTGCCAAAGCACCAGCTAAAAAGGCAGAATCTTCTGATGATAGTGACAGCAGTGAGGACAATGCTACATCACAGCCTAAAAAACAACCTGTAAAACCACAAGCAACTAATCTAACTGCTAAAGTTGTAAAGGAACAATAATCATCTGATGACAGCAGTGATGAAGAAACAACAAAGAAACCTGCCCCTAATGCTCTGGCTCTTACTATGCCAACACCTGCTAAGAAAGCAGAGTCATCAGACGATAGTGACAGCAGTGAGGATGAGAAACCCAAGGCACCAGTCAAGGCAGTTCCAAAACCACAGGTAACTCCTGCTAAAGCCGCACAAGCAAAGAAAAACCAATCATCATCTGATGATTCTGATGACAGTGATGAAAACACGAAACCACAGAACAAAGTATCAAAGCCTCAAGCCACTCCTGCCAAGCCTGTTAAAGCCACACCTGCTAAGAAAAAGGACTCTTCATCTGATGACGATAGCAGTGACGATGAGAAACCCAAACCAAAACAGACACAGAAGGTAACTCCTGGAAAACAAGCCCCGAAATCTGTAGCTAAAAAACAAGAATCTTCAGATGATAGCAGTGATGACGACCAAAAAGTACCTCAGAAGGCATTACAGAACCTACTATCTAACGTATTTAATTTATTGCATGCATGATTTGTACGAGGTATATGAGTGACACAGAGACGCTAGACTATTACTTAGTCCTACAAGGAAACAGATATCTGCTATTTTGACTGTACAATAAGATTGAAATAAAACAAATTTAGCGGATTTTATCGTGTTTATTTTATGTTTTAACGTCCCCGACGATTCGGCTGCTTTACAGCCACCATCGCGGTGTCACGGGAGGACTGAGGTGTTTGACCTCCTAGTGCCATAGTTTGAACTGGGGTACCCTCATATTTAGTTGTCACTTGTGGTCCGATCTACGCAAATATAAAATCCGCAAAATTGGTTTTATTGTAATGTGTAATATTCGCGTAAATATAAGAAATCAATGTACAATAACATTTTGAATTCGCATAATCCAAAACAGGTTCCTCCTCCACCGAGATCTAAACACGTTTACCGCTAATTAAATACTCTTATAACGACAGAGTTGTTAAGAAATGTAACGGGCATTTATAAGCTAATAAAGACGCGGGGTAGCGTCAATAACGGCCTCGGCAGCGGAGGGCTGATCAAATCAAATATAAGCAATATTATGTCGCTGTGTACAAAGGGGGCGAATCTGACGACGCTTGACTACTTCGGTCAACAAAACTTCCAATAAAAACTACTTGGACGGGAGATCTCGCCGAGACTGAGCAAACACTAGCTCCCGGAGCAATACTCCGCCGATTTCTTTTACCCTTAAATTAAATAAAAAAGCTTTGGTAATTTAGTCCAATCTGTCAAATGAAGAGTGTTGAGCAAAGAGAGGGTTTCGGATTAATGCGATATCGGATGTTTTGAAGAGGGCGGGGGGGGGGGGGGGATAACCGTCCAGTTGGTAATATGGAGCCGGCTCGACTCTGGCTTTATCGTAGCGCTTATACCTATAAAATTGGCATGAAAGGGAACGTTCTAACATCAGTTGTGCCTTTTATAAAATTGCTTTTGAGGACGGGAAATAGATATTTACGTACCTACTATCATTAGTATAGAAAATCTGAACAGATTAGCTGTAGTAGCTGTGTTGAGGGAAGGCAGGAATTGATATAAAACTAAAGTTGTGGATTTTATCGCGTTTATTTTATGTTTTCTACGTTTTACGTTTACAGCGACCATGGTCACGGGAGGACTGATGTGTTTGACGTCCTAGTGTTATAGTTTGAACTGGGGACCCTCATATTTAGTTGTTGTTTGCGTTCCGATAAAAAACATAAAATAACCTAAAAAAAATCCGCAAAATTAGTTTTATTTATAAGAAATCAATATGAGAATGCAGGAATTTTCTACTTGGTGCATTTAATGATTCGTTTTAATTTCCTTGCTACCATCATACTAAAGTGATAGTTGCTATACGACTCTCGCCCTGTCTGTGCGCACGCCATCCAAATATTATTCAACAGATTTTGACATACACGTCGGGGCTTGGCTAATATAATGGAGCATTTAAATCGAAGGTACCATTCGAACGAGATCTCGGTGATCGAATGGTCATTCTTAGCATACATTAATTATGTATGAGCCTCAAAATATAATCGAAACGCGGCGGTGCTTATTCGCCTAGTTGTACGTGGCATATATGCAGAGGCATGTATACCTATAGACAGGGGGGGGGGGTAAGCTTTTAGTCTACCGTCAATGTTTAATGCGATTCGGACTTATTTGACGACTTCGGACTTATTTGACGACTTCGGACTTATGTGCGCAGTCTACTTGCCATTCATTGGCAGCCGAGCCGTTATACATTTATAATGATTGAGCTCGTTTTATGTGGACAGAATTTTCTAGAGTATTTTTTTGTCGACAAAAAATACTCTCATTAAATTGTCAACTGTATTAACTTTTGACGATTTAGGTATCTAGTTGGGAACGGTTCGTCTGTGTATTACGTAACAGAATCTGAATATTTTTTTATTTATGTATAAACCATTACTGATAAATCATCAAAAAATATAAGCTACAACTTTACCGCCTGTTCGGAATGCCGATCCTAGTAATTACTTGGTACTAGTATATATTTAATTACTGACAACGAAACTATTATTTCAAGAGCTCTGCATGGGAATTGAATGTGGGGCTATAAACCAGTAATCGACCTACGCTGAAACCATAAGTTCGTCGGCTCAATGCGTCAAACTGACCAAATAAAAAACAAGACACTCTATAGCATGAATTACAGGTGTTTTTTTTTTTAATTTCCATATGTTCCTCTGACATGATCAGAGACTTTTTCTATCTGTGCTTATCTATCATGTACTTTCTATATACAAGTCGTGTAGGAGATGGAGGTCCGGACACCACTTTTATGGGGACATGTCTTACTTGTTCTTGTTTCTTTTAATTACTTTATTGCACGAATGACAGGTACTGTTTATAAACACGGGAAGCTGCAGTGAAGAGTTCTTGCTCAGCTAGCGAAGCTGTAATAAGGTTATCTGCAACCAACGGCATCAATCATATCGACAAATTAATGGATAGGCACGTACACCGCGCGTGATGTGACCATAGTGACGTTTTTATAAGAGGTGTATCAGTCGCATGCCGTATGCACTATAGCAGTGATAACCAAGTTGGTAGAACGCTTGCCTCGGTAACGAGGATCGCAGGTTCAACCCCGGCTCGCACCTCTGGGATTTCTGGGTTTCATGTGCGAATCTCATTTTAAACCATGATTATCACTTGCTAAATGGTGAAGGAAAACATCACGAGAAAACCTGCATGTCTGAGAGAACCCCTCGAATGACGTGTGAAGGCCGCCAACCCGCACTGGGCCAGCGTGGTGGACTATGGTCTAATCCCCTTTGCATTGAGGGGAGGCCCGTGCCCAACAGTGGGACATAAAAAGGGCTGGTATTATTTATTATATTATTTTGCACTACAGTGTCTGTAAGGTCTAAATGAGCACTAGCCAACTATTTCATTGTCATTTCACAGCAGCCGTTGAAGTCTAAAATAAGAGCAAATGTGGAACGCTCTTGAAGTTATTAACGATAGTAAGTATTTACAGTGCGTTGTTCCAATAATCACAGTGGCCGACTATATAGCGCCTACCACTAGGGTGGCGACCGATTTTATACCAATTTTCCGGACATAAAAATGAAGAGATAAAATAAACTCTACCTTATACCACATTCAATTTATTTTAATTGAAAACAGTGGCTACCTGTGTAGAATCAACATTTGAATATAAAGCGAGGTTCACACGGAATGCGCCGTCATAAACCCGGCGGACACTAAAGCTGGAGTAATGTGTTTATTTTAAAAGCACAGTAAAAGGCATCAAGATGATCTCACAATTTCCATTGCATTAGCGAAGGCATTATCTCGTCTCGAAGGTCCGTCCCTCGCTCCAATTTTGCCCCGACCAACGGGATATGTTAAAGAGGACATTATAATAATTAGATTGTTATCAGATATTATTATATGAATTTTCCAAAAATTATAAGAGCGCACGACGGAGATATGTCGACGATATCGTGACGAGGACGGTAGGAATAGATTACGGAATAGCCGGCGGGCTGCGCGGCGGCGTAATCGGTCGCACTAAATTTTGGTCCTTTAGAAAAACACGGCGTACAGCAAATCGATAACCGATCATTATAATGATTGGGCTGTAAACGCCACTCTTGTTTCTTTTAAGACGCTTGACGAACGGGAGCCGCGTTTAAGTTCGAACGAGGGCGCGAGAGGGCGCGCGCACGCTGCGGGCACTCCGAGAGCACCCAAGTGCCACCTCCACCTGATAACTGCAACCATTCAACATTTTATTTTCTCATTTGAAACAGTAGCTGGTATACACATAAATTATATTAGTTCGAGCATTTCTATAATAGCATCATAATCAAACCACGCTTACGTGTATGTAATCTCCCGATTTTAACCGCTCGTACGTAACCAGGATACCGTCTGGTAGCCCTACCCCAAAATGAAAAGAAAGTTTTAACCCATTTACACTTTACTTCTGAAAAAAATATTCCTAATGGCATACGTTTTGGCGCTAGCTTTATATGTTTCGAAACACATTCGTTTGTGAATGGTCACTCATAGTGGCCCTTAAGCGTTATTTAAATGTCAAAGTAATGGGTGGCGACATCACAAAACATCCTCACATCAAGACGAAACACAAAAGGGGTCGCATCCTTCCCCGCCAGCTTTCAATTGACGCCACTATTATGCGTATCATAAACATAAATCTTCGAGCGCCATTCCTTGGAAATATAATGTGGCGCTTTGCAGCGGTGCTCCGGAAAAATTGTCTCGCTGAGTGTACAACGTCGAGCTGGGTACAGTCGGGCTCAGAGTTCATCTGTCTCGCATAACATGATCAGGTACAAATTCATATGGCACCTCGAGGAGTGCAGAGGAAACAGCACGCTACTAGTGAAAACTAACACTAACAATAACCAAAATGCCTCTTCATTTAAAAACTACACTTTTCTACATTACGAAAATGTGTCGCCGAGTGTACGGTACACTGTACTGACATAATAATATTATTATGTACCTACTGGAGCTCGGTACGGAACATGGCTTCGTATAATGTGTCCACAATGTAAACAATATGTCATGTGGGTATTAATGTGTAGTGTCACACAAGGCGTCGGAATGTCGAGCGAGGCATGCTAAGCCGGGGCACGAATTCGCAAAAACAATAATGCCGGCTAGGGCGCGATAAAACGACTCGATTCTTGTAGTAAAATTGAAATGAGGTGTGTGCGTGACGCACGTTGTCACGAAAAACGGGTTGCCTTCGTGCGAGGCGATCGAAACACGACGCACTGACGTGTCGGGCCGACGACGCGACGGCGACGAGGCGACACGCGCGCGCGACATTAGAGATGCGCCGGCGGCACTGGCCCACAGATCGCACCGGCCCGATAAATATCAATCGCGCGCGCGACAACAATTAATGGTTATTTAACGCGCTTCCATTCAATTATTGCCGAGCGGATTGTGCCGATAATACCGATGGCCAAATTCCCAGCAGTTAATACCTACTCCGCGCACTTCATTTATAGCTCCCGCCGTGCGAGCGGCCGACTCGCCACATGCTCGATCGGCGCCCATCAAACATTAATTCTGCAACGTACGCAACCGACAGAGCGTAAATGTAAGTTAATGCTGTCTTACAACATATAACGTTACGGGTAAAAATGTCATAAGCAAGTAGGTACCCCTCGGTATTTCGTTTAATTACTGCTCCACTCTGATGAAAATGCGATAGCGTTACAATTAATAGGCAAATAATAAAAAAAAAACTCAGGTAATTTGTTACATTAATAAATAACATGTTGGCTGTTACTAGATATTTTTATAGTCGTTAATAATTACCGGACTAAAAAATAGCACAAATTAACCTTTACGAAATAGCATTAAAACTTGTAGGCACTCAAGAACTTTTTTTTTTAAATGCCGTTTATGTTTTGAAAGAGCCCCAATCCCTTGGTGTTGTGAAAGAGCAGTACAACTCACATGAATGTGCAGACGCGGATGCTCTGTGCGCGCACCGTACATCGCTGGCAAATCGAATGGAAACGCGCCGAGTAAGTAATTGTTCCGGACGAAACACAATCTAATCGTATACGAAAGACCAATCGGCCGCAACGTGGCAATTTGAGATCCATGTTCCATCTTAAATTATCGACAAGTTTAATAACAAGCGTAAAGGCAACAGCAATAATCGCCGCAAATTAATTACCAGCTTAGAGCGAGCGCGAAGAAAAACAGTAAAAGTAATGACGCGTTTCTGAAACACCAGCGCTGGGTCGGATGGGGTGCAATAGGCTAAAAGGTATACACGGCGTAGGTGCGGCCGGCGGGTGTTTGGAATTTCGCTTATAAATAACATTTAGCGGGCGGGGCGGGGCGGGGCGGGCGGCGCGGATTATGAGGTCGGGGGACTCAATTAAACTGTGCTACCGGACCCGGCTTTTATTGTGGACTTTTGCCGTGACCTCCCACCGGATTTCCAAATAAATGGATCCACTTTACGCACAACGTTGGCGTTCGCACAATATTCGGGCGAATTAATGATAATGATTTGACCGCAAGCTGCTGCGTGTCCCACTTCATACCTAGTTAGTAGCTACATGTGTGACAGCTGGGTATTATATCGGTTGCATAGGTGAGCCTACTATTAATAGATTACTTATCTATTTAATACAATTCTTAACACCGACAGATTGACTTACAGACGACGACGTAGAGAATAAGCAGGTGCACTTATCCTATTTTATACTTGGAGGATATATTCCTTGGGTACCATAGAAGTGCACTAAGAGGGGATGCTAGAAAATTCGACTCCTATGAGTCAAATGGTGGATCAAAGTTTGTATCAATAAACATATTTTTTGAATATCGATTTCTTATATTTACGCGAAGACTACACATTGAAATAAAACTAATTTAAGGGTTTTATCGCGTTTATATTATGATTTTACGGATCCGACGTTTCGGCTGCTTTACAGCGACCATGGTCACGGGAGGACTGCGGTGGTTGACGTCCTAGTGTCATAGTTTGACCGGGGCACCCTCATATTTAACGTCGGGAACGTAAAAATCATAATATAAACGCGATAACATCCTTAAATAAGTTTTATTTCAACATTTTTTGAAGTTACCATCAAGCACATTGCTAGTGTTACACAACTTTCTATTATACAACTATTCATTCATTAACAAATAGCGTTGTTCAAATATTATATTTGAGCGTTTAATAAATTATTTCCAGTATATCAACTGACGTATTACCAGCTCATGTAGCGCACAACGGCATATGAATCTGTATGTTTTTATCCCAAACCAGTATAATTTATTACCCACTGTTATATTAATGAATGACAGTGTATAATGATATATGTTCGCAAGGACTGTATAACAATCAGCAATTTGTACCATCTGTATTTTTAAAGATAGTAAAAAAAAAACACATGTAAGTCGACTTGTATGTTCCACGTATGAGGTATGCTGTAATTAAAGATAAATAATTCAGTAACGTTTACATTGCAAAAAGTCAAGAGTTGGTAGGTAGGTTCATAGAACACGCCCAATGCGGACGGACCGAGCGGAATAATGGCCTCTATTTACAATGGGGTACCTACTTATTCATACAATAATTTCCGATAGCTGATTTATTATATGCAAATAAAAAGTTACGCTAAGCTACGAAGTTACGGCAATTATAAGAAAATAGTAACTCATACTACCATTGATATCTATTTATACATCAGAATCAGAGTATTTTTTTTATTCTTGTAAACCATTAAGTAAAGTACTTATGAATCGTCAAAATAGTCACCAAATGCAAAGCTACAACTTTACCACCCGTTCGGAATGCCGTTCCTATAGAGAAGAACGGGCAAGAAACTCCATGGTTGCTCTTTTGCATTTACTAGTAACAACTAAGTATAATGAGCTTATTATTATTGTTATTAATTCAGTAACTCATTTAATTATTCCACACCACTTTGAAAGAATAGGCGAGGATATAAATAATATGCGCGTAAAATCGCTGTATCCTGCGGACTCTACAATTGCATAAATGCTGGCAACACCGCAGGTGAACGCCTGTATTGAGTAAACGTAGCACCGAAATGTAGATACACGATCGCTAAATTGTCTATACTATCCGGATAATTGGTGTGGCCACGTAACAAAGAACTCATTTCCATACAAAAGATGGACGCGAGAGTGACTGTTCACATCCAATAAGGCCCAACGCACATTATTCACACAATCCTTTATAATCACTTGCACACAACAACAAAGAAAATTTTACTATTGCGCCGTAGTGTGAATATAGCGTAAGCATCCGTTTTAACAATGTTATGTAACAATATACCTGCTATGGAATAAAGTTAATAATTCAGCATTATTATTGTTACAAAATAAATGTTTTGATATGACCATATTGTGATTATCTATTGTTTATTCCCATATTCAATTCTGTCACTAATAAAGAGTACATTTTTATCTGGTGTTCTCCCAAGATTTTATTCCTTCAATAACCTACCTCTGTCTGGGACTTCAGTATGCAGAATTATAATTGAGAATACATACTGAGCCCAGTACCATAGGAAATGTTTTATTACATAGTATATTTTTTTCCAAGGTCACGGTTTTTTTTTTACTTAACGCTAAGTAACATAGCTATAACTAACCCGATCACTTAATATCAGTCAGCAGGCATACGGCAGAAAAATACAAAACTGGTGAAATTTTTTTCTATTCCTAAACAACGGAATCCCATAGCAAAAAATGTATACCATGTACAAAAATCCTACTAGATTATATACATTCAACTAAACAAAACAATATAGGTTATCTACGCGCTTGCTAAAGGTACCTATTCAGTGCAATTTTGTTCAGAGTTTGTATGATTTCCTACCATGGGGCCGATATCGGTAGGCCATTAACTATTTTAACTGCTTACGAATCAGCTTGAATGGTCAATTGCACTCGTTCAATTAGACGGAAAATTGTTGTGGGGAATTTGTATTGTGTTATTCTTAGGAAACTAACACATTTGCGTTGAACGAAATTACTTTCAAACGAGGCGGTTTGCTGTTTTATTATTATTGCAAATGATTTTGTTTAAAACTAACAATTTTATGTGTATTATGCTATTCAAATAACGGACGGAATTATTTCAATCAATTTTTAAATAAAGAATTTCACTTATTTTTTTAGTTACGTCGTCAGTATCTACATAAAAAAATGTTGAACGTTACTATAGTTAAATAAACGTGAAAGGTAAGCCGGTTTCAAGAATTTAAATAAAAATAAATATATTAAGTGCACCACAAGGTCGAATATAGCTTACAATATCAATCGCTAGAATATTAAAACAAATCCCGTACCTAAGTAGATAACTTAGTAGATATATATAGTGTCTGTTTTTCTAGTATTTTTTTTGCTTAAGCAATTTTCATTCATAAGGTTTATATCTATACAATTCGTGCGTTATTAAACTATACGCTGTCTGTACATGGACTATAAACAAAAAAAAATGCAATAAGTCCGTTGCCGACTTTATGCTACGTGTATTTTTTATTTTTATTTGTGAAGGCATTTTAAAAATTGTTTGTTTTGGCATATTCGCTTCTCATGTAGTGGAAGGCGTAAACTATTGATTTTTTCCTAATATCAAGTAGGTAATTAAATTATTTGACAACCATCCAGGTTTTTTATTTGTTTCCTACAGTCCATACACATTAATTTCATTTAGGTCCCTAATTCCGAACGGGCCTTTCAACCATTGGAAGTATTTACTGGATCAATTTCAACGGGGTTTTCACTATTGAATAGGCTATTATTTACGTTCTATAACGCTATGACAATTCTCTCTTTAACTCATGCAAAAGAGCAAGATCAATGGAGGAATGTTGATGAACGACAGTGCACACCTCTGCCTGGCCATTTAAGGACGAAAGGCGTGATGGTTCTACGTAAGCTTCATTTTTGTGCAAAGGAATACAATCCCTGAGGGCAAAAGTACTACTTATATTCTTAAGTGTGAATCGCCTAACTTTGATCATAAGTAATAAAATCGTGTCGACAGCTGAGCGCCAAGATTGCCCGGCTGATAATCAGATTAAGTAATTTTTTTTATTTTTTATTCCCAAAACAGCTAATAGCCAAGTTTAACTTCAAAAAATTAATATGTAAATTCTTGTTGAAGCACCAAGTACTTACCACTTAAGTAACTTACTTTTACAAAGATTTTAATTTCGTAAATAAATATCCAAGTTCTTACTCACGGGTCAAGTTTACCTGCACCTTAATCATTATCTGATCTTATTTGTTCACAACGGCGCCATTTTGATATCTTTCGGAGTCCCGTAAAGGTAAAAACGGAGCCCCGTATGGGATTACTCGTTTGTCAACCCGTCCGGCCATTCATCTGTCACCTGGGTACGGGTGGGTACCTACCTACCTACCCTATTACAATTGGAACATTTTTTAGTATAGAGCCATTTTTTGTTTTGAATAGTTATTACCTTGATACAATCATGTAGATAATGCTATTAAAGATCAAACAAACCATAAATTTACTAGGTACCTACCACAAAAAGTATAACATCTAGTATAATATAGTACACTTAGTAGAAATATTCCGAAATTACCTATTAAAAATGCCTACTAAAATAAAATTTTAATATCTTAAACATGTATGGGACCAGTTATTTTAATAACAATACAACAACAAAATCTTCGGACTCCATGCGGGTGTCAGATATTAACGTCTAGTTACACAACGCCGAACCAAACTATTCGCTCTACAATCATACAGCTTTACGCAATTTAAAACATTATATTAAAATGATAAAGGCCATAATCGTATGCACATTGGGACAGATGTTATTAACTTTTAATCCTATCTATATAGGCGATCAAAGTCACCACCTTTTTAGAATTGTTCTAATTAAATATTAATAATATACTATCTAATAATATAATTAAATATGTTTTATTTTATTTATTTTGATTATTTTATTACACTTAAACTGCAGTAGGCAGTTTTGGAGAGTAGGTACCTATAGTAAATTACTTAACAAGTAAAATGTCAAAAAAATATTTTGTAGTGGTAATTAGCTTTAATTGAATGTTTAAATTAGGTAGGAAAGGTGAGGATAGCTAGGGTAGGTTGAGGGTACCAATATATGCATAAAGATTACTCGAAGATCCATAAGATTAAACGTACTATGTATGGTTATTACCATACCACACTGGATAAATATATAATCCTTTATCTTTACCTGAGGGCCCCGGGTTCGAATCCTGGTAGGGACAAGCTTTGAGATGAGTATGAATGTTTGTACCCTAGTCATGGATGTTTAATACCTATATAAGTATTATATACTGAGTTCGTCCTCAGTCTATTGTACGGTACGCTTAACACAAGCGTTGTTTAATGTGGGACCGTATAGTTGGTGTGTTTGTCTGGCGATATTATTATTATATATCACACCATACAACCGTATAAATCCTTATTCCATACAATCCTTCTATAAGGCTATGTTTATTTTTTTGCTATCAAATGACTGGTGGTAGGCTTCGGCCGTGGCTAGTCACCACCCACTGAACAAAGCCATGTCGCCAAGCGGCCTAGCCGTGTTCCGGCTTGATGTTCGGTGCTGCCATTCATGGATGGCGGGTCAGATCAGTTGCGCTGCATGTGCCTAGTGAATGTAGCGTCTCGATCTACTGCCGCCTTCCTACCTAGGCAAGTATGCTCCATCGTAGATCTCATCGTCACTTACCATCAGGTGAGATTGAGATCAAATACTTGCCTATAATGTAAAAAAAAAAAAAAAAAAAAAAAAAAAAAATAATCCATATCTTATGACAGACAATCCGTTTAATATTCATCGTATACATTTTAATTCTTATTCGACAACATATTGGTAATATAATTTTGTTGTTTAATTGTAACATGAGTATATAAGTGATTAACAACTAATATTGTACATAATGTAAAGATATTGATTTATGTTAAAGATGTGACGATAGTGGGTAAGTGTTTTCTTTTGTAGTCCGCCGCTTCTGATAAGCGCCGCCCATGCATTTAGACTTATCGACACAATAGGGAAACGTTAACAGATTGTGACGCGATTTTCCTTGAAACAAGATATGATTGTGAGCAGTGAAAAACATATTGTGACGTAGAGATAGACAGTCGTCATACTCTACATGCGACTTTGACTCGTACGATATGGATTCTTGATTTCAAACTCATAAGATTCCATTAACAAGTCGGAGAGGTAGAGATCGATATTACATGGGGACTATTGGAATGAAAACAATAAAATATTTCCATTGAAATCTTGACTTTTTATTCCCATAAGTCCATGGCCGATGGTAAGTATATCGAAACGGAAATTTAGTTAGCTAGTAGGTAATTAAAGGCAGTGACACTGAATGCCAGGCGAGAAGTCTTTGCGCTCTACCTACCGTATTTGTTGCAATAACACCCATCATATCCAAACAAATAAAAAACATTATTCAGCAAAAGAGAATAGGTAGGTACCATTACATTACAATTATTGAAATCACACTTATGGATCGAAACGCTTTCACAGATTATCCACCTTAATCAGTATTTAACAAAGTACATAATTAGGTAATCTAATCGTTTCAAGATACGCGCTCAGATAGAGAGTAGAACATTTCCTAGCATGGCGATATAACATACACGGGTACTTATTCATCTTACAATGAAACATGCCAAAATAACCAACCTCAGTAACTACCTAAGCCAACATGCCAATTTGTTATCGTGTAGTATTTTATTGTAAATAGGTACACAGTTAATAACGTTCTAATGATAGTCATAGAAACTAGAATCTAAGAAAAAAAAAGTACATGTTTTTTTTATCTGTACACGAACCATTTTGAGTGATTTTTAACGTGACACTTAAGTATCAATCACGATTTGACCTACACAAATGTAAAATTGTTGAATAAACAAACAATCAAACTGACTAAGCGACGGTGAACGAGCAACTTCATTCGTTTATGTTCGATCATGTTCGCACCTGGACAAATAATTACAATAATATAATACCGCCAGACGAACACACCAACTATACGGTCCCACACTATGCAAAGCTTGTATTATGGGTGCTGTACAACGGACTGAGGGCGAACTCAGTATGTATAGAAAACTTATATAGATATTAAACATCCAAGACTCGGGTACAAAATATTCATGCACATCACACAAAGTTTGTCTCTACCAGGATTCGATCCCGGGACCCTCGGCACAGAAAGCGGGCCCAGTACTAACTGTACTAATCAGGTCGTCAACATTACATGAACTTAATCCGTTGCTTACAGAACATAATAAGTGATTTTCTTCAGTTAGATCGCAGATGGCAGATAACGAGTTGCGCAGCTGATAAGCGGCTGATAAACGGCGCAGTTCGTTTGCAGATCTACACAAAAACACGAAATATCTATATTTTAGGGAACATCACAAAATATTGCAATTATTATTCGGTAGGTACGTATATACCTATTGATCTATACATTTATAGAGTTATCTGAGGGAACCAATAGAAAATAGATAACTACTTAACTAATTTAAGCAATAGCTTTGCAACAAAGAGCACATTCACAACATTGACCCTTGCTAGACCCTAACACCTGATAGTGTGTCTATTCACACGAACTATAGGCAAATATATCTGCCTTATAGTCATGTAGCTGTATCATCAAATTATACGGTGCACACTAACGTAATCGGTTCCCATTAAGTTACTATCAACACTTACTCTTTCATTTGAAAGATAATTTGTCTTATTGATTTCGCCAACGCAAGCTAAGTATTGGATGGCTACCGTCCGCCGGCGCCAGGGCCGGGCTACGACAGCAGGTGACCAAAATGTCAGGAGATAATATAGAAATGCGGGTAATTTATTGGCCGGTAATATTGATGGTATAAATAGGATCACCAGCTGTGACACTTCATGCAGGACAGGTGGTCTGTCCCGGTCAGATTTGACGGTTTCAAGTCCGTCGCGGTGTAATGATAACGTAGAATATTATTGAAAACAAAATTATTTTACAGTACGCTGTTATAGTTTTAAATGTGTAGTTTTAAAAATCGGTTTTCATAAAAGTAATAAAACACTGTGTACTTGAAATTCCAATCATCTATATTACACGAGAGTAAAATGTTATAACTAGGTAAGCAAAAAATATTAATATAAAAAAAATCTACGATTCAACAGTAAGTTAATTTATTACAAATTATATTACTTACATGAAGCATGGTTACTGAAGTTAGGCAAGTTGATAACTTACCTACATTCTTTTTTATCATCATTCAACGTTGTCATTGACTTTAACATTGCAGCTTTGCACTCCGCCACCACATAATTCGATAAACGAAATTCTAGGCACTATTTGTTTACCAACATTACAAGTTGTAATGCAACAAACCTATTATATTATATCCATAAACCTGTTAATAGAAACAGTGTACTATCGGCATTATATTTATTTACAGCCTTCAATATTGCTTTAACTCTGGTATATAACGCTAAATGGTATGTAGTACCTATGTTTTTATTAAGACATATCATATTATCATATTATCATATATCTAGCTACTTACACAAATGACTAAAGACATAGCCAATAACATAACTGCGGTTCCTCTTCTGTGACAACATTTTTTTATTATAGGAAATAATAAAATAAATGTATACAACACCCACTTAATTTTAATTATACCTAAGTTACTGACAACTCATATTACAACTACAATAATATGTATGTTAGTGTCAACCACTTACACTTAAAGATTAACCACATAATCTTTAAGTGTAAGCGACTATGTTTCGTTTACATTAGTTAAGTTTGGGACATCGGTTTTGAGTTTCAGTTAAGTAGGTACCAGAGCGATAAGATACTGTTAAAACTTTAATTGGGTAACCTAAGGAAACATACGTCATTATTAACAATTAAATAGCAATTAAAAAGCAGTGATAGTCAAGTTAGTAGAACGCTTGTCTCGGTAACGAGGATTGCAGGTTCAAACCCCGGCTCGCACCTCTGGGATTTTTCAAGTGCGAATCTCCTTTTCAACCATGATTATCACTTGCTAAAAAACGGTGAAGGAAAACATCGTGAGGAAACCTGCATGTCTGAGAGAACCCCTCTAAAGATGTGTGAAGTCCGCCAATCCGCACTGGGCCAGCGCGGTGGACTATGGCCTAATCCCCCTCGCATTGAGGGGAAGCCCGTGCCCAGCAGTGGGACATTAAAAAAAAAGGGCTGGAATTATTATTATTATTAAATAGCAATTGTGTGTAATATATAATATGGTATATAATATGTACCTACCCGTAATATATACCTATCCTGAAATATGTAACATAAATATTGTTATTGTAGTAAAATCCTTGTATGTACGTGTTAACCAAGATAGTATAAGTATTAAAAAATAAATATATATATATTATCATGTTTATTGATACGCTCTACGTAGTGCTTAGGTAACTATTTCATTGTTGGGTAACTAACTAATTTAGTATGTAAAGTTTGTTTGCATAGTGCTCTACCTGAGTAAATATACATTCAAACTTATTATAATTATACGTGACTGCTTTATTTGAATATAATTGGCTTCCCTTGGTAAGTTTCATAAAAAATAATATGAACAAAAAATAGGCCTAACTTCAAGTCTAGCGTGTTTAGGTGGGTAGGTGTATAAACTTATTTAGCTAGTTAATGGTATGTATTTAACCTATATTATAATTAGAATAACCTATTCTTAACAATTGATCGATACCTGGATATTAGATTAAATATAATTGTGTAAAATCATATTGATAATGTAATGTAATTAGTAAGCATGGCGCATTTAAGTAGAGATATCCATAGAAAACATTAAGAGCTACGTATTACCAACTATAGATTTGATACAGACTTACCCATACATAGTAGAAAACTCACCAAATCGGACCAAGAAAGATTATTTTCGAAGAGACACTTTAAAATAGCTTAATAGCACTTTACATTGCTTAATAGCACGTTAATTTATTTACATTGCTAAATAGCAACTATTTAGAGACGATTATTACATTCAAAGTGAGAGTTTAACGTCTGAACGAATACAATAATTGGTGCCGATGTCGGTACTTTGTTTTAAGTATCTAGTTATCTTTGTTGCCATTTGACTGAACAGTTCTAAGCCCTATTCATTTGTCACTGACCTGCGAGGCGGGCGGGTATGAGTAGCCAAACTGCGCGTACGCTGCCATCGGGACGATCATATGGGCGGCTTCACACTAAACACTGTCTCTCAAAGTCTACAAGCACGGACGTATTATTTTCTTATAAAATATCTCTACTATTGCTAGTACGAAATTATGTTAATTGTATCACAGTTAGTTGTGTGCGCGGCGACTGCGCGGCGCGCTGCCATTCCTGCGCGTCAGCGGGCCGGTGCGCGCGCGCTTCGCATGCCGGGCCCTCGTGCTGTGTGCCACCGGCCAGTACCTTCTTTACGCGTTCGAGGCTAAACACCGACTGGCGCGCGTACGACGCCCGACGCCCCTCCGCCGTAGGAGACGGCCAATTTGATCCCGCCCTAGGGGCGGAGCCTGTCCCCGACAGCCAACCACATCCCCAATTTTCTGTCCTTTTCGAAACACTGTACGGAAACACAGCGAGTCATTGGCGGAGGCCATCCCCTCTATCGGGTCGCTCCGCCCACGCGCTCACGGCCGCCCACGTCCGGGTGGGGCGCTGGAAAAAAGCGGCAGAGTCGGTCCGACTTGATCATGTTTATGGGTTTCCGTCGAGACAGTCCGCCAGCCCTGTACCGCGGCCAAACAAATCTCTAGTGGCAAAAAATGGCTCGGCCGAGGACAAGTTGTTTCACCTCGTCAGATTTACGTACAACGCGATGTAGAGTTAAGAATCGACATCTTTGGCTCTACCACCTGCGTTGATACCGAATAGAGCTATATATTGTTCACCGTAGAGTAACAAAATATCATAGGTGGGCACACAAAGGGCTACAATTTTGGATAAGAAAACATTTGGTATCCACACAATAGTTTTAATTGAATATGAGAGTAAAGTAAGTCAAGGAATTTTATGCTGTCTATCAGTTTGAACATAATTAATAAAATAAAATAAAATGTATAAAAACCTATCAATTAATATACTAATGTAGGTGTAACAAAACTCGTGTAAAATCTTTCATCACGTTGATGTATAAAATATTTGTGTTATGATGTTTTATTATTTTTCCAACAAGGCGGTCCAATAGCGTTTGGCCATGCGCTCAGTACAGGGTGTATTTATTTTTTAATGTCTCATAATTCGATTTTCTTTGAGAATGTTTTCTCTATAACTTACTCTTGGCCCTGTTAAAATAGTTTACACTAATATTGTTACTTCTATATATTTTATTACAATAAAATTGGCGTTAGGTTACCTACCTGTGTGTTTTTTGACGTAGGTAGAATCTCAAAAACGTAAAGTATTTTTTAGTATTACCTTCAATAATGAACATAGTACCTACAGTAATTTGCTTGTGTTTATTTGCATTATTATTAACTAACATATGTTATGTACAAACCTACATTATAAACTCCGCAAGAGTAATGTAGAACAATTTGTATACGTAAAATACGTATACGAAATTTACTAACACATTCCTTTCTTTACCTAGGCATTCCTATTGAAATAAAACTTATTTCACCGATTTTATCGCGTTTATTTTATGTTTTTACATTCCCGGCCTTTTCTGCGTAGATCGGACCGCAAGCAACAACTAAATATGGGGGGTACCCTAGTTCAAACAATGACACTAGGACGTCAAACACGTCAGTCCTCCCGAGACCATAGTTGCTGTAAAGTAGTCGAAACTTTGGAAGCGTAAAAACATAAAATAAACGCAACAAAATCCGTAAAATAAGTTTTATTTCAATGTTTAGTATTCGCGTGAATATAAGAAATCAACATAGGCATTCCAATTTCTTATCAATCTAAAAGATAACCTTTAACGAGAGCAAGAGCACGGAGCCCAGCGGTACTAACCGTAGGCAATAGGGGTGGGTAAATGCGCAGCCCTATTGCGATTTGTTTCAGGCGCCGGTTGCTAGGTGGCGCCTTTGACGACGCCGAGACAATGCCTGCCAGGACAAGCCACGACATCTTGCTTTCCACTTAATTTGTTCTTTTAAAATCAGCTACATAGGAGTTCTTTTACGCATAGATAATAAAAAAATGGTAAGTACCTTTCTGGTGTAAGTAAGTCACGAGTACTACCAAATACCTATAAGTATCGAGAAATACTGAATATTAAATATTTGTTATATTAGATTAATGTTTAGTAACGAGAGTTGCCTACGATCTAAATAAATATGTATATTGTATATTTACATGTAAAATACATTAATATATTGTTCTTGGATATTTGTTATATGTATTATAACGATGCCTATCTTTGTTATAAACGTAATTATTAGAACTCTACATTTGAGCTCTGGAGGGGTTAAGTTTTAATTAGCGACCCTACTTATACGTTTATTATTATTTTTATACTGGCTTGTTAATTTATACCGGCTACGTAGTTCAGGTTAACTTGTTATGTAAAGTACATAGTTATCTAACCGCAATCAAACCGCTGCAAATAGAGATCATTACTACTTTTATAGGAGTTCTATCCTTTCTAGTACGCCCAAAAAACGTAGTTAAGTTAATAAAAAAAATCACCCTTATAAGTATATTTTAAAACATATTATCAATAACTGAATTTAATTCCGAACAATCTGTGAAAATTTGGTTTCTTTCAATGTTTACGTACGTGTACAATGTAGTTGATAAGAACAACAGTAACAAGGATCCGTGAAAAGTACTAGACTTACAATAAAATCAAATATTTACTTTTTGTTAATATACAGTAGGTGCGTAAGCTTTTCTATTCTCTTTTTTATTTTTATTTGCGTTGCACCTTAATATCTTTAAAATAAAATCAATGTATATTTATAACTTTTTAATTCCATCTACCTACACTAACACTCTTTATAATTATTATGCAGTCAGTCGCCACATCGCCGATCAATATCACCACTTTGAACCACAGACAGGTGTGTTGGTTTTGATGGTACCAACCTACTACAAGACACTGAGTTCGTATATAACAATATTTAAACTGATAGAAAAAGAGACAATGGTAAGACTAGAACACAAATTAAAACGTATGGAACGAAACTACAAAAAATAAAATAACATTTTAACCACATTTCATAGATCTATGGCTTTGTAATACCCAATTCCTAACATTTTCTAAGTGGCTATGACTTTCCAGTTGGGTCGAAATAGAATGTTTGGTCAATATCCGTCGCTTCCGGTACGGACACGACGACACTAGACACTTAGGTTTCGGGGTGTATACACTGCTGCGATATCTAGGTGCAGACATCGTTTCTCTATCGCTTAGTGTGCATTCTTAGCCTTAGGTACACTAAGCAACGCTGTCGCCTCAGGCCAGTATTAATAAATCGATCTAAGTCTGAGAGCAAACTAAGAAATATAATTAAAATCTACAGAATAGAAAGTTATGTCTTAAAAGTGCACTTAAGTTCGCTCTCAGAACTGAAATTTTAATCGTACGCTGAAAAACTAATTAGTCGATCTTTTTTGATTTTTTTTTGTCAAAATAACTTTTTTTTTAATTAACTGAGCTTTGATTTAACTTACAAAACTGAGTGTTACTAGTGAATGAATTTATAAGCGGACTGTAGATGTATATAGCTGGTAATAAATAAAAGCTCATTTAGAGAGTTCAATAAAACGCGTGTATTTCAAACGCACAAACCAACAAGAGAGTTACCAACCTCAAATTATAAAAACTCCGAATATTTAATGTTGTGTTGCCAACAACTAGTAAAAACCGAGCTTTGTTACTAATAACACATAGTTTGCACGTCACAATATGTCCGTAGTAATAAAATAAATTAATTGGAATTTAGGATAGAACTGTATTAGTGGACAGACGAAAACGAGCAAAGACAAACAGTAGTCAAAGTCACAGTAGTCAAAATAAAAAGTTAATAACCATTGTAAACTGCCAATGACTAAATGCATACAATCTTTTTTGCTACAACACACTCTAGTACCTATTCAAAGTTTTGTTGAACATTTTTTGTCAGTTTACCGGCCTAAAGTCAAATTAAAACAGGTACCGGCAAATTGCATGTACTACGAAGCCTACCACATAAATCCAATTAATCTTATGGCAGCCATGATGGAGTACTTAGAAAAAATAGTACTTAGATGGTTACTACGTGCACGGCTACTTTATACGATTATAATTACCACACGTATAAAAATATCTAAAGGCCATTGTTTTATATCGACATTTACCTGACTTGTTTACAAAATGTACCTATTTATTCAAGTAATTTTATAAAATTGCCTCGAAGATTATTTGTCATAATGAATTCTATGACATTAGCTTATGTTATAACGCATCACATGATACAATTATTGCGAAAGGTGTTGTGTTATGGTCATTGTCAAATGAATTTTGCAATTAGTCTTATTATTATTATTATGAGATGGAAAGTTCAAATAATAATAAATCCGTAGCTCATTAGTAGGATACCCTGACTTGTAATCGAAATAATATTATTCTGATCGCCTCGAAAGCTTGTTCCATATCGATCCGGAATGGAACAAAATTTCTATTACCTAATAATTATACTAATTAAAAGAATATCACCGATCCCCGGGAATTAATGTAGTACTTGGCCAAGTGTACTTGGCCCAATTCATTTCAGAGTAGCTACTTGTATCGAGAAAAAAACCAGTGTGAATGCAAATCAGGGCAGGGAAAGTGAACCATACCTACTTATACAATTTGGGTTTTACTTTAATATCCAGCAGCAGGTCTATTTTGTACTCAGTTTCAATCATTTCGTGTATTTCTATCGACTAACTAGTCAAAAAATGCACACGTGTAGATAGACTACGTGTCGATATAAATATCTCACGTATTTCTATCGAGTCGATAAAAATACGCCCGATGATTGAAACAGGTTTGCAAACAAATAACAATACTATTGTAAATCTATTTCAATAATTTCTTGTATTTCTATCAACTAATTAGTCGATAGAAATATACGTAGTGATTGAAACAGAGTTACGTAATTGGCCTGCAAGTGCCAAAACGCAGCGGGACAATCTTTTATTTTATGTCACCAGATGAGAAAAAGGGACAAAATAATACTACTCGTAGTGTTAATCTTCCGAAATTGAGTAATATCTCTTATTTTTTAGTTTAGTGTGCTGCTTCGTATAGTTACAGTAATTTTATTTCCATAGAGACGTTGACATGGTTGGTAAAGTTGCGGTTGCAAACGAGGCGAAAGACTATCTTGAATTTTTTTTTTTTATTACATTATAGGCAAGTATTTGATCTCGATCTCACCTGATGGTTAGTGACGATGAGATCTACGATGGAGCATACTTGCCTAGGTAGGAAGGCGGCAGTAGATAGAGACGCTACATTCACTAGGCACATGCAGCGCAACTGATCTGACCCGCCATCCATGAATGGCAACACCGAACATCATGCCGGAACACGGCTAGGCTGCTTGGCGACATGGCTTTGTTCAGTGGGTGGTGACTAGCCACGGCCGAAGCCTACCACCAGTAGAGTTGTCACCTGGTTGGCACCACCCAGGGTCACGTGTAGGGTATCTCGAGGGTACTTAATTCTCCTACCGACGAAGGTAAAATATTGGATAAAATTTTACAACAGTACTCTATGATTGATTCTCGTGAGAAGTAAAATAGTCTTGACATTGTGATGTTTTAAAACAATATTGCGTCGTAGGATCGTGTGCTTTTCACGATATGGAAATACCAGTTTTGTGTTTAATAAATAATAGTAATTCTTATACAATACGTTTTATTCCGTAACTGCTCAATTACAAGAGAAAACCTGCTTGAAGTATGCTTTATAGTTAAGCACATTATTATATTCTTCTATAAAAAAATAATGTAGGTATTAAAATATTAATTGATAACTTTTGAGATCAAAGATGGGTAAATTATCTATCAACTGTCGAAATGATCGAGGAGGTGTTTTAAAAACGTCCATTTAAGGCAAATACCAATTATAACAACACAGCCAAGGACAAAATATAACTTTTAATCTATCTTATATGTTGTTGGAAACTTAAGTAAATATATAGGAGAGCCTTTCCTAAGTTATAATAATACCAGCCCTTTTAATGTCCCACTGTTGGGCACAGGCCTCCCCTCAATGCGAGGGGGATTAGGCCATAGTCCACCACGCTAGCCCTGTGCGGGTTGGCGGACTCCACACGTCTTTCGAGGGGTTCTCTTAGACATGCAGGTTTCCTTGCGATGTTTTCCTTCACCGTTTAGCAAGTGATAATCGTGGTTGAAAATAAGAGATACCGCATATGAAATCCAGAAATCCCAGAGGTGCGAGCCGGGGCTTGAACCTGCGACCCTCGTTACCGAGGCAAGCGTTCTACCAACTTGGCTATCACTGCTTTCCTAAGTTACGATACCTGAATTTGAATACTCGTATGAGAGAAGTAGGAAAATAGGATGATTATTTTACTTTAAAAGTTGTCATTTACAAGACAATATTGGAATAACAACAGTCACATTGAGCTCTGAAGTTAGGTTTCTTCAACTTACTACGATTTCTGAAAGTTATGATGACACGTTGTTTCTTTAGCTATATAGTTTCGTAAGTTTGCCGAACTAATTACCCACCGAGTGTAGTACATGGTTTTCATTACTTGTATAGAGCAGCTCCTAGGCATTCCTAGGCATTTTTCATGATAATTCTGTGAACTAACACAGCAACACAAGTCATAGGCAACTAAAAGCTATAATCACTGTGAAGAATTCACTAAATATTCATCTTGAAGAGTTTGCCGGCGGATTCAATTATTTTACAAAAGCTAGATAACGGCTCCCAGGCATTGGTTTAATTCGGAACCCAGTGTTCATCTTAATGAAAATATTATATAGATAAGATTTTCTTTAATATATTTAATTTACATTTGTGTTGTCCTTAATTGTGATATTATATTATTAATATATTATATTGTTAGTTTATAATTTATTTGTACTTCGTTAATTTAATTTTACTCGTTTTATTTTTTCAGTGTGTTGTATATATTTTATTTGGTTTGTAATTTGCGTTTGCGTAGTTATATATTTAGCATATTGGTGTGTTGGCGTATGCTGTTAGCCAATTGTGTTGTTAATAAATAAATAAATTTCAATTTAAATTATTCTTACATTTTCTTTACATCAATCAAAGTCAGCAAATGTATTTTCATAGTATTGTCGTACGAGTGGTTGCGTATAATTGACTCAGTCTAGATTTCGCTCTTATCTTATCCTTTATCTATCTAACGTCTTAATACTTTATAATAAAGCACGCGTTTTGAATTGAGGTTGAATAACAAGTATTGATTAATGCGCCCCCCATCACAATGCCCAAACCTCTACGCGCGAGCGGCGTGTTTGTGCGTTCATGCGTATCCGAGATAAATCCGCAAAAACAATTCAATTTTACAAGCTCACGTGGTTACCTAGTTTATACGACACATCGACGGTCCCTACCATAAAGACATGTCAAAAATTTATAAAAATATAAATAATATTTAAAAAAAACATGTTTTGGATGTGTATAAGGAAAATCTAAAGCCAATGTGCAATAAAAGAAATATATCAATTTTTGACATGTCTTTATAGTACGTAGATAGGTACGTACGTACGTAAGTACGTACCGTTGACATATATTGACTCAATAAAATATGTGTGTCATCATAATCAAATGAATAACTACCTATTGGGGTATATGTATATAAATATACCAATGTTTACTTTAATTGAAGTAGAAATAGCATTATTTTACGTGTTCGTATGGGCGTAGAAAACACCTATACTTGTATGGTTTATTATTACCTAGTACAAAGGCCAGCGGTAATTTGGGAACCTGACAATTTTCAGCCGATACACTACAATTTAAACTGTATTATAATACAGTAATGCAGTACCATTATAACATTGTATTAATACTGTTATACCTATACCTACAATAAACATATTTAAAATTAAATAGGTCTGATCTGATTGGACGTCTCTGAATTCTGAACTGTTTTTAGAATTCTTTTGGTCGAGCGTCCGGAAAAACCTATACTGCACTATTTTATTACTGGATCGCCTATGGTTACATAGAGCAGAGCACAATCAATATGTTACGGGTGGAGCCACGACCAAAACCTAGTCAGGTATATTTAAACAAATGGGCAGTCAGTCATCAATCGAACTGCCCAATCGAACCAAAGCAAATCAGCGTTGACAATTCAGATAACATCACGCAGGTACCATATACTATCACGCCGAGATTAATAATGTTCATAGATGGTAAGGTACATACACAAAGAAATATCTAGGTGCAAACGAAACAATATATCAATCTGAAACTTTACAAAGCGTGTCGGCAATAATTATGACTTTGGCGGCGTCTTTAATTGAAAATAGAGACCTCGCTCGATTCATAAATATGAAACAATATTGAGTACTTAACTACCTTGTGTGATTCTTAACCGCAATGACTATTGATATAATAGGCAGGTAGGCAGGTACCTACCTATATTCTAACCACCTACGATTCCCAATTTGAAAATAATCACAATATTAACGGTTGTAAACGCTCAGTCCGCCACCTTATTATTAATTCGATATCTCAACATCTCATTTTCCATGGTCCCTACCTACCAACGAAGAAAAAAACAAAACTTTGTGTCACTAATTGCATATCCATAGCTCTAGTATCAACACATCCGATCGGTCGCCTCGAAAGATTTAATTTGTCTACAACTCAAAAATGGCCCTCGTCAAACGTGTTAAGGTTGCATTTGCCATACGCTCTCGCTAAGGGCTGGCGCCAAGACATCTGTCATCGTTAATAACAAGCAATTTGAACCAATTTTGCATTTTTGGAATATCGAGGAGCGCCCAGGCGTCTCGCTCTCGCGGCAGGAAGTAACACAAAAACCGACACTAAATAAAGTAGTGGTTGACATGATTAGTTTTTGCCCCGAGTCACTAATTACGCGGGCGGCAGCAGTGCGTGAGCGGTCGCGTGAACCACCGCGAACGTTGGCCGTAAATGCTAGCAGTTTAGATATTTATGAACATGTGTACGTAATTAATTTTTACGATGGATCAGATAGCGGAGTCGGTGGAGCGATACGCTTGTCGCGGCGGCGGCGTCTCGGCGACTCGTATAAGGTTAATTAAACCTGAATTAGCGGGTACAAAGGTTTTTCCGCGGGTCGACTCACTAAGCAATGGAGGAGGCTGCGGGTCGCAACCCTCCATGCACTCAACAGTGGCCCGCCGCGCGGGGCGCGCCGGCGCCGATGTGTTAACATCCTTCCTATTTCCATATAAAGCACTTTAAAAATTAATTAGTTCGGTTAGGAAAACAAGAAAACTCGCTTCTTTAATGTTCAAGTTAGAGATAAAATAGATTAAGGGAGGGTATTAACATATTTACGTGAATAATCCTTTAGATACAATTTGATGCTATGTATCGCAAAGGGGATGTAGATAAAACGGTAATGTACTGCTCGCGTGTAGCGTTTGTTATAAGATGTACCTATTTCGTCGTTGTGGAGATGTGGCTTATCCTACGCGCCCCAACCCACAACACGATGCTCCATTTAAGGAACGCTTACAATCCTTTAAAAGTTGTATATTTATGTATCGTAATTTTAAAAGTCTATATCGAAAATGTATAATGTTTAATCTATTTACAATTGTATTACAAAACATTTGTCACAAGAAAAACATTTAAGCCACTTAAGTACATTTTGCCGATTCAATTCCAATTTCTCTTTTATCTTTTACACAATCCTCTATCAGCCCCAAATAGTTGTCAAATTGTGAACAGTTCTGATTTTTTCATATAACGCGTAATATTTAGAAATGTGTACCTATAATATCATAGGTAAGTAAATATTTGGTAGGTGCCGTCCTATTATGATGCTGTAACCACTATCACAGCGTAGGAACGGATTAAGGAATAAGCCTACGAGTCTACGTGAAATCATAGATTAGTTATGTACCTACTTTAAGGAGTCTACTCTGTATTGTATTGCGCTACAAAAATTAAAAGGTCTATTCAAGTATTTTCTAGTTAACTAAGGACTACTACCACCATAAACCATAGATAATTATAAAAAAAAACATAAATATCAATATCATCCAACCCGCAACATTAACACAAACAGTAGATAATAATTCAACAGAAAAAAGAAAACAACGCAAAAAGCTATAACCAGCCATTTGTAATCCGCATTAATTAACCAACTCCCTGAATAAATGCCAAAAAGTAATCTTTCCCATTCACAATGGGAACATAAACCTTTTTATACGGACCTTTTTATACGGGGTGTTCAGAAAAAGGGCGCACTCACATGGAGGCGCAGTGTCGGCCGGCCGGCGGACACCGTGTTTATTCGTTGATTAAACACATACATGCCCGCAATGCGTATGCACGCGGACGGACATATTACCAAGGCTCGAATTCTGATTGTTTAGAGAATTTATTACTCCCGCGCCGTGTACGGTTAATTGAATTCGCCTGTAGAATAGGCACGGGCTGAATCGCCCGCCGACCGTTTGTCGTGTCTTCCTAGTGCGCGCTCCGACGCACGCCGACGCCATTTTTGTTTATGACACCCTGTTTGCTGGTGGCCTAAAATTTCTACAGAGATTTGGTATGTTCTTGAGACATTACCAAAGATTTTTAGTATACCTACTAGTTAGTGTACGAATGGGAACCTTAAGATTATTAGATACCATTTTATTTATATATAATTAGTTACGTGTTGTCGCAAACTATTGCATTGTGTAGGTACTTATGTAATTTAAACGTAATCTTTTTTCTATTCAAAAATAATATTCATAATTATTCCCCAACTGACGACGCAACTCACCAAGAAATCCTTATTAATTTATCACAAGTCGTTATATCGGACGATACATCTCCTGGCTTGGGTCCCATTAATTATCAAGTAAACGCTCATTATCTAAAAACAAAACACTATTTTTTTTCTATGATGGAAACTTGTGACCATTAATCACGCGCCACCTCGGCTACTTGCTTAGTGCAAGAATTTGCCTACAATTATTTTATAATCTAAATCTAAAAATGTTAAAATAATTATAACATTGGGCCTTTTTAATGTCCCACTTGGGCATGAGCCTCCCCTCAATGCCAGGGGGACTAGGCCATAATCCACCACTCTGGCCCCTGCGTGCGGGTTAGCGGACTTCACACGTCTTACGAGGTGTTCTCTCAGACATGCATATTTCCTCATGATGTTTTCCTTCACCATTATTGTTATATTACTTTATATGTGTTTATATTAATTAAATGTGTACTCAATTATGTGTAGGTATAATGTAATTAATTTATGACTAATATATGTTACAGATGCTGAGACTTCACGTCAAGTTTTAGTAAAACCATCTACATTAATTTTCGATCAACTAGGACCCAAATATCAATTTTCTTTAACACAAATTAAAACATCACTGCTTCAACTAATAACGCCGATAAGTGGCCCACTAAAGTAAAACAAACAGAAACCGAACATCTGCCAAGAGTTGAATCACTCAAGGACTTCTAATCAGTCGGAGCCATTAAAAAAATGGCTCGCCACGTCCGGATGTAGAGGATACATCTTATCCTAACCACTTGTGTTCGGTATCTGCGGTACACGTGTCAAATGTGTTTACAGACGTTTTCGTTTGCTTATCAGCACTTTTTTTTAATTAAGCCGACCGTGTGAGGGTCAACACGCGAGCGCTTGGAACTAGTTGAAAGCAAGCCATTAGGAAGACGCCAATCTTAAGTACAATTACATTATTATTAACTTATTTTTTTTTGTTAAATAAGTTTGTATGGTTGACTATATAGCAATCTCATACAATATGACAATACTTCATATTTTGTCTATCTATGAATCTTGGCGTAATAATAGTTATTATCGCCTTGATTTTCTTTCCGTAGACAAGAATACGTACCTACTATTTTTTCAATTGTTATCGTGTTTTAAAATACATTATATACCAATAGCAATCTGGAAGACAAACATCACAACCTTTATATAATTATAAGTTATTTAAGAAAATTAGAACAGTACAATTTCTAGGGGAACCATTTTATACCAATCGCATTTCAAAGTCTGCTAGTTATACTGTTATTTTATGTATGTTTTGCCGATAATCTAAGAATTCAAAACAACAGGTAGGTACCTAAATAGTTGACTACTACAATCACATGCTTCTTCTTATAACTTCCACAAATTTTGCTTTGACTACTCTTATAACTACGTTCCGTGCATATTTAAAAATATCCTTTATGCCAAAGTCAAATAATATCGAAATAGAACAATCCGGCAATAGTGACTGCAGCAGGTATAGGTAGGTGTAGAACTAACTAAACATTACAAATGCTACGAGAGGGTAGATTTTAAATTCCGACGGCATCAGTTCAAACATTTGGACAGGGTATATATTATAAAAAATTAACGCTGTTAGCACTCTGCTTCTAGTCCATATTGCAATAATACGCGAACGAGAACACCGGTGGACACATTTTATTTACTTTTAACACCTTCTTAAAAGGTCTCATAAACCAGCCGCGGCCTTCTGACGAACTTATCATGAATAAATATGCTCACAACGGCTCGGTATGTTTGAACACACAGATTGAAAACATATACGTATATCGGTAACATTTTCAGATCATACGTGGAATAAAATCTTAAACCGGCGCATGCAAGTTAGGCGCTATCTATAGGTACTGTATGTGCGACGCTAAGAGCTTTTCAAGACGAACTCCCCAGGAATGCATTTACATGTCACGAGATCCTATGGGAAAATCTGCACATGGCGTTGATTGTCTGTTTGTACCTGCACTATATGCGTGTGTATGTTGTTATTGGCTAATCGATCGGCATTAAGTAGGTACTATTGTCAGTGCGATTATGATCAATAGAACTTGCCTAACTATTCAGGACGATGCCAAGTAGATTATATAATCTACTAATTATTATAGATTGTTCATTACCGTCATTATGTACGCATTCATCGTCATTGAGACGAATAAAACTTTAATGGAGCTAAAATGTTGGAGAGCTTTGCAATAACGTACTACTGTTTGCAGTAACCGATGATGTTTTTTGGACATGAATTTTCATTTACCTACTGATTAAAAACTAGTCAATTGAATTTTTTCCGAAAAAATATTTGTAGTTTAAAAACTAAATTATAATCAAATATAAAGACATAAAATACTTTCTGTTGGATCATAATAATAATAAAGCTTATTGGTGAAGTAGTAAATGAGATATTTATAAAGTGAAAATTCACTTTTCAGGGTTCCGTAGTCAAGCTAACAACCCTTTTAGTTTCGCTATGACCGTCTGTCCGCCTGTTACTCCGTTCAACTGTCCATTTATCCGTCTGTCCAACATCACAGTCAACATATTTATAGACTATTAGGGTAAAAAAATGCAATTTATCTCATTTTTAAATTTAGTACTGCAGCAAAATATTAAAATCATAATTATTTCAGGGTACCATCAAGTATATCTATCTACCTACTACATAATTAGTTAACTTATATTTACGCGAATGCCACACAGAAATAAAACTTATTTTACAGACACACAGGGAACGTAAAACATAAAATAAACGTGATAAAGTGTGTAAAATAAGTTTTATTTCAATCAGTTATCTAGCTGTTAACAAAATGCATATCACAGATCATACCTGAGCCCAAGATGAAAAGTCGGAAATTAAAAAAAATTCTAACGATCCGCGATTAATTTGCAATCAATAAAATAATTAAACAAGGCCGTTGTTTGCTACAATAGCCGCCTCGACTAGGGTTTATTAGCCTTGTATTTGTTCAGTAGAGCGAGGTGCCATCCTCCGGTGCGGGTGTAGATAAACAAACACATTTTGGAAGTAATCTAGGTGCTGTTTACATAGGTTCTTCACGACTATGTTTAGTGGTAGGTACATAGCTAAGAAGGTTGGTACACCTGACGTTGCACGGGTCTGGTTTTAAATGGATATTTGGAAAGGGGATCAACGCGAGCCAGTTTCGGGGAAGCCTCATTACAATATTTAATGTGTTGTAAGATTTTGTGAGACAGTATATAAATAATATATTAAAGATGATGACAACTACTTCTGAACAGAGATATCTAGAAACGATAGAAGTGCACCAGTAGATGACTGTATGATAACGCACCGCTTACATAGATGATATAGACACAATAATGACATTTGAAAAATGTTGTTAACTTTGAAACATAACATACACGCGATAAAATCTGTTAAATTAGTTTCATTTCAATGTGTAGTATTCGCGTAAATATAAGAAATCAATATGTTGTTAACTGCCACTAAATGCATTTGAAAGTAACTAAATGCTTGCATTAGCAACACTATAACGTCTCTTAACAGCGTGCTATAAAGCTGTTTTGAGCGCACTGTAAGATTTTAACTAACATTATTATTGATTGAGGGATTCGTAAAATTGCCTTTGACCGTGGATACCGTAAGCCAGTCATCTTATTACCTGTATGTAATCGGATAGCGTGCTGGAGTGTACTTGAACCCGTCTCTAGACTAAAGCGCATTAACTAGGTGTAAAATGGAAACCTGGATCACTAGTTATACAAGTAACACGGTTAACATTTATGTTGCGAGCTCCCTACCGTATAATGTAACTGTTTGACATTTATAAATAATGGGTTTTATAATAAAATAACATTGCTTGTGGCATTTCGCGAAGACACATATTATCTGCGTGTATCGACAAGTATCGATTTGAGAATACATTATATTATACTCGATTGTAATCAAAATGTGCTAAGTGATATTATGCAACCTATTTGATATGGTAGGATATGGGGTTAGTGCGATTAGTCATGTCGTGTGGTTGAGTTGACTCACGTAGCCTTGCATATAAATAGTTATATGTATAATTATATATATAAGATCAGGTATTTTATTAAATTGAGGAAGATGTTAATTGTGAGGTCATTAGATATATATAAAACAAAAGAACGAATGGACCGATTTTTTTGATCTTGGAATTTTTGAGTTTGTATTCGCCCCGAATGGCAGAATAACTATTAAAAAAATGGGAAAAATTCACTGTTTTCTTACATTTGATTCTGAAGTGGTACGAAGTTCTCCGAGACACCTAGTTTAATATACTTATTCATTTCACTAAAAAGATTTATTTAAATGACCAAAATAATATTTCGAAAGTAAAAAGTGTTTATTATCAGTGTGTACGTCCGAAGCCTGCAAACTTTTGCCAATGTAGGTACTATTGTGAATAAAAGAGAATATTCCAACGAATAAATAAACGATGTCATAGTAAACCATCATTATTACCAGTGCCTATATACAGGGACACATTTAACACCGAGGCGATAAAAGTGTACCACCAGAACATTATATTGATTCAGATTAACAGATCACATCCTGTGTCCAACATTTACCTGTTCTTTGGAACTATAAATATTTACTGCTGTTTTATTACTATTGTAAATTAACATCAGTACTAGAAACAATACCTCTGGATATTTACTGGCGCGATCTATTTATTTTTATCGACGAATCTGTGGAAAGTGCTGCAATTCATTATGTAAATTTATTAAGTTGGTGTAATTGTCTAACACTTGTGGAATGATTGCTGAATAAAAATCATTTAATTACACGAGAACTGTGACCAGATATAAGACAGTACTCAAGACAAAACCTCCATGAAATAAGTATATACCTACATAAATAATTAGGATATATAAAAAGAGTGCTTAGTCAAAATGTTGCCTTACCAAAACTACAGTATAGGTACTTTTATGAGGCTGCATAAGATCTGCTTGCAGGCGTTGGGGTTCATCAAACAGCGAGATTGATAAAAAAAGGTGTTCCTGTTCCTCAAAGAATTATAATAATAGGAAACACAACTCAAGCACTACCAGTTGTGTTTGATAGTACCAAGTGTTGTACATGTGCCACCTCGGCTCAATCTAAGTTACAACTTGGGCTGACTCCTCCTAATATATTCCGTGTTTAGAATAAGATTATAATATTAAGGAGGTCCCCTCCCCCACTGCGCCTCAGTTCGGTGATTTCGTGGAAATGTCTCGGTAAATGTACACTCTCGAATTATAATTGGAGATTAGATATATATAATTCTAATTTGGTTCGACAAAAGCGACAGGTCGTGGTTGACAAGGCGAATATACCTAAGGCACCTGTAACTCTTTAATTCAGTGTAACGTTGGCTGCAGTGTAATACTGAAGCGTTTATACACCGCTACTTTAATAATCTTAGGTTGGTACTTATATAATATATCGAAATAATAATCCTAATTCTAGCCCTTTAATGTCCCACTGCTGGGCACGTGCCTCCCCTCAATGCGAGGGGGATTAGGCCGTAGTCCACCACGCTGGCCCAGTGCCGGTTAGCAGACTTCACACATCCTTCGAGGGGTTCTACAAGACATGCAGGTTTCCTCACGATGTTTTCCTTCACCGTTTAGCAAGTGATAATCATGGTTGACAAATGGGATTCGCACATGAAATCCCAGAGGTGCGAGCCGGGGTTAGATCCTGCAATCCTCGTTACCGAGGCAAGCGTTCTACCAACTTGGCTATCACTATGCTGCTGCTGCTATATATCGAAATATCAAATGTAATAGATACGGTATTTTAAAATAACAGAAGATTTGATGTATTTCGTCCGATTTTGTTCCGTATTGTCAGCACTATCGGTCAACGCAGCGAGGACGAGGATGCGTGTGTGGACACAGCGATAAGCATGTGGGCCATGCCACTCAATTCTGCATTGAGCTTTACCATTTATTACTTTTAATATTTACTACAATACACAGAAATACTCGGGACTCGCCGAGGGTCAAACCTCGGTGTCTTCATTGGACACCACTGTAGATCCTGGCTTACTGGAGTAGCAGTGGTGGGAGTGTGTGGCGGGCCTAGTTCCATAAAAAAAATGACAGAAATACTATAGTAATTGTATCATAATATAAAGCACTAGACAACAACCGTTTCAATAAAGTGGGAAAAACTTTACATAATAAATATCGCCAGACGAACACACCGACTATACGGTCCCACACTAAGCAACGCTTGTATTATGGGTACCCTACAATGGACTGGGGGCGAACCCCGTATATATTACTTATATAGATCATCCATAACTTGGGTACAAACACTCGTGTTCATCCCACAAAGTTTGTCCCTACCAGGATTCGAACCCGGGACCTTCGGCACAGAATGCAGGGTCACTGCCAACTGCGCTAATCAGGCCGTCCACACATAGTTACATATTACATAGTTTCATAGGTAGATACTAAATAAGTATCTAGGTACTATCATTTAAATTCCAACCAATGTCTATAAACGGTATTATTAATTTTCAGGTCTCGTATATGAACGATAATACCTTACAAAAAGATTGAGGTCAATTTTTTTAGATAGTAGGTTACATGTGATTTTCGCAGAACTTGTGTGTTCATATGAAACCGACCATGATGACACGAATAAACGATCGACTATTTAAATGTTAAATCTCAATAGGAATTACGCCAATTTAAATCAGCAATAAATATAATATTACAATCGCTAAACAATGCAGTAAAAGTCGACTAATTAGCGCCGCACGAGAATGTATAATTTGAGGTTTATAAATACAACCTGTTTAATGAGCGGTCTCATACAATTTCATGCAATTTAAGTAAGTACCACTAGTAAATGTGTTTATTACCATGCAAAGGAGAATGTTTCGCCTTTGTTAGTAAAGTTTTCGATTTACATAAGTACAGAGTTAAATATAACTGTGTTGCTAGTACTAGTTATGCCTAGTTGATTTACGTTTGTGCCACAACTGTCACGAACGGGAAAAGTACTTAGTGTTTCCGAAAAATCTTCATGTCCTACAGAACTGCTTAGACCACGCACCGATCGGGAATTCGAAAAAATCTCAATAACTTTATGTGAACGTATTATTAAACTACTTGATTCCAAAGTAAATGTTGATAGGGAAATACGAGTTCCATAAGATCTGCTATTATATCCGTCGTACCTATAATTTGCCTAAGAACAGAAAAAAATACAATCAATAAGTAATGTTAACTTATTCAACTAAATATTTTTTTAAATTTTTGATACGCGTATAAACCTTATAAAAAACCTTTTAAAAGTGTCAAAGTACAAAAAAATCCAAACCATTTTCTACATCAGCAACCTTTGTCACACACGCTTGAATACACAAGAGAGCGTCGTCTCACTCACACACGCACTTGTACGGACATCGGCAATGTTCATTCACGAAGGGCCAGCGTGTCCCCTGTCCTCTGAACCCATCCTCTTCATCTTGGCTTATCGCTGTTCATTCATTACCATCTAGTTTTATAAGAGTCGACGGTCCGAAAACATATCACGCCTCTATTTTTTGTCACACCACTTAATTATCTAGATTTATATTGCGATAAAATCGAAATTGACGGTTAAGATAATAAATGCCTTGGACAAAAAACTCGTAAGTATGGATTTTCACTATGTTCAGCGATCATAGGTTTGATTAATGTTGACTTACAAGTTGAGTTTCACAGCTACAATTGTAGGTATCATGCTCCGGACTATTAATTAGATACGAGTACGTACCTAATGTAGATTTTTCATCGAACATTTTCAACTGTAATCATCAGGGTGTATTTTAGTCCGCCCTAATGATAAAGCCGTTACGTTTTGTAACTTAGGATAAAATAGCTGTCAAAGAGAGTTCACTTCATTTCCTTGCGAGTAGATGTGGCCAGCAGCTTGGTTAAGCTAAACCACACTTTTTGTAAGTAGGTAGTGAGCTTGACATTTTGTTGGGAACATTTTTTTTAAATCGGCATATCGAAATTCTGACTTCACATAATTATTAAAAAGGCGCTAAACAAGCGCAGCTTCAAGGCCTAGTATACCCTTTCTGAATCATCCTGTATAGACTGTAAGTTAGGAATCCCCAACAACAACTCGCTTTAATTTCATTCAATTTCTATTTTTGCATAGATCGTTTTCTATGTAAGTAAATATTCTGTAAATGATGTTAAGTAAATACTATATAAAAGCATTTGATTTCGTGGAGTAGCTTTGATTGAAGGAGGTAACAGTGTATTATTTCCATTTAACCTTAAATCAAGTTTAAAAAAACACTAATATACTAAGTATGATACTAAATTGACAACTAGAGTGGAAGAAATTTTACGCCACGTAGCTTCCGGATTGTGCCACTACAAAAGGGATCACGTGACGTTTCATCCCAGCCGAAGCATCAAGCTTTGGTGGATGTGCGAAGCGTCTATTGCGGACTATAAAGGTAGCTTGTAAGGCCACCCTTAATAAAAAGTCGTCTAAAGTGGAAAACCTAATCAAAATTAAGAAGAAATCATCTATCATGACCCATTAGCAGAAGCTCTTTCGTAAACGGCCGACTATCACCTCATGTATTTACGGATTCCGATGACTCAATAAATTTAACTCCATTCTCTTATCAGCTCCATTTCCTAATTGACTCATCATCAAACCAAAACCTTCCAAATGTCTTAGATCACTGGGACTTGGCTAGTCGGGGCTAATAGACGATGCCTCAACCAGTATATCGATGGGAAGAAAGCAGTCAGACTGTCGGATCAATTTTGAAAGCGTTGGGTACTAAGTAAAATTCTCATAGCTTTTTGATATTTGCCCAGACGGACATCGAACCCGCAACCACTAAATCTAGTAAACCTCGCCTCATGCTCAACCCTATGTTCACTCATAGCCCAATAGGTACACGCCAATATAGGTATACATATCAGAATGTAACTCAGAATGTTAGTGACAATACATATTTAAGACAATAGGTACAGCTAACAGTACAATAGGTACTATATAGGTCGTTTCATTATATGCTACACAATTATTTGATAAATTGCCAACGGCGGGGATACTTTCGGTAATAATATTAATATCATTGTCAACCAGAATGACAGAACAATGAGGCATGATGAGTCAGAAATCATCATTTGCTTGCGGTATGTAAAAGATCCCGTTTATATGCTATAGTGTCTGGTCTCGGCGAGCTTGAATCATTTTAATATATTATTATCTTGATTATAAGTTTCTAGTGATTTTTTCCCATGTTTCAATAGTTATTCGGGGCGGAGACAAATTCAAAAAAATCGGCCCCCCGTTCTTGAGTTATAAATGGTGTAACTGACACGAATTTGATTCTATATAGATATACAGATAAAGTCCATTTGGACACGAACTATCTGTACAAAAATAATGAACCTAATCTAAAAACAACCCTAACAAGAGGTATTACATGCGTCTCCTCCGTGGACTGTGAGCATTTTCTATTTAATAAAATTATTGACACCTGACAGACAGCACATAGACTAAATCTGTGGGTCTAGAAGCATGAAAAAAAGCATAGCAGTTCTTTAGCGTGCACATATATACGTAACAGCGTAGGTGAGCATTAGCGACCGATTTTTTGGGAATCCGTCCCCTAATCGGTTCAAATGGGGGATCAAAGTTTGCATAAAGAAACATGTTTTTTTATGTTTATATCGGGCATATGGCTAGTTTTTAATAAACTAGGTAGGTACAAATTGTAATTTTTCATTTATATTAATATTTATGGTTTTGATTGACATCAAAATTCACTCATTGAAACCATGAAAATATTATCCACCGTATTGACTCCGAGAAAAGTACATCACAGTAAGTACCTATCTATCGGTAAAACAATGCTGCAGCGTGGGCCGCAATTTATGCGTTATGCGAGAGTTGTGCACCCTTTGTGAGGCGTTCGATATATCGGCGGATGAATTCACTCGGTTTTAGTTAATTACAGAGTGCGAGTTAGCGCCGGTGCGACGAGCGGCGACCGGCGCACGGCGCGAGCGCGGCCCCAGCGGCCGCGGCCGCGCCGCCCCGGTGGCCGCTGCCCGCTACACAAAAGCGGGTCGATGCCTTCGATAACGAAGCGAGTTTTTATCTTCTTATTTTAACGCTTTTAATTAGTTAGGAAAATATTCTCAAATAAAACTGCCCGCGGCGATCCCCGGGCCTTGAGTTAAGAATTGTCTTTGACCGGTCGCAGCCTCGGGCGCACTATAATGGACCGGAATACCTCCGTTATTTCGATTGGCTTCTGTATTGCCGATAACATTAATAACTCTTGGTAATTATTCTGAGTGTATTACTTTAATGATTTTCATAGTGCTCGTTACGCATAGTCTATAAAATGGAATAACACGAAACGGTGGACGCTTAATTTTTATACACTGTAATTATAATTTTAAGTGTCATATTTTAACAGAGGTTAAATATGAGCATAGAAAAAAGCCCATATAACTCCTTGGACCTAAGTATATAGCTTCTAAGTGGACCTATATATAACTCGTTAAGTAACTTCCTATCAAAGCAACCGTCTAGTTAAGTACTCATAATTATTTTGTATACGCAATGATAGGGTGTAAATGATCAATAATATATCCACTCGTAACTAGACGTATCATATAAGTAATATAACAATGAAACCTTTTTCAATGCAAATAATAGTTTACTTAATTTATGATAACACCAGCGTCAGTTGGATACCTCCATAATTAGAATACATGAATAATGAATGCGATATTCTCAGGTCAACAATCAAACCACAATTAAAACTTAATAAAACATTTGTGTCGAAAGTTCCCAAAGTGTACAAAATGATACGCCGGTTAAATATCATTTCACTGCCCGTATTCAAGTTGTATTAACAGTTTATCAGCGTCTTGTTTTATAAGGGAACACTGGCACACTAGGTAGGTAATAACATTGTATTAAATAATAACATATAATTAGTATCTACCTGCAACAAAGATAAAGGTGGGACAACGGAGTTTTTTAAAAGCTGTTTACAATCAGCCGTAAGTGGAGATACAGGCGCTAACACAAGTCGTTCCGATATTCGTCGCCTTATTTATTTATTAGTTTGCTATTCCTTTTTTTATGTTTTTTTTGAAGCACTGACCTCTGCCTCAGTTGTGTGGAGAATTAATAGACGCTTGTCTTTATCGGATTATGAACGAGATACTAGGAAAGGTGGTAATTTCGTTGAAATATTTTGAGTAGATTTTATCAATATTTTATTCAAAACAATTTATTACTTTGGTTAATAAAATCAATAGGTATTTAAAATTACTGGCCCTGAAATACTTTGAAAATTCTAACAAATTTGCTATAAAAAATCAAAACACCCGACTGCGTAAAAAATGAATTTTAAACAAAAACTATAAGGTAATTAATAAGTTTAGTGTCAATTTTAACAGTCCGGTCTGGTGACACTCAAAAGATTAAGATAAATCGATTAACGTAAGAATCATCACAATCGGCTCACGCGTTTGGTCCCTGTGTGCCATAAAGGAACATACAATACACACACACTTACTCCTTCGCATCGCGCAGCCACGTAACAAAACTTATTTTTTAAGTTAACCAATTCGCCTTGTCACCCAACGTAGGTACTTACTTTGCTGTATGTATTCTTAAAGAAAACATCCACACCCTTTTTTCACTACTATTTTTTTAGTACCGATACCTCTAGATAGGCAGCGAGAACCACATATTACTCAGCAAGTGAAGATAACATGCGCAGACATATTCGTGTTCTAAGCAAAATGCATTTAAACCGGGATATAAACCATAAAAAAACCCCGCTAATATTTTATTAAACAACAAGTAAATTCAGTAGCGTTTTGTGCGCGACGTTACTGCGGACGTTAGGGCTCGTTACCACGTTATCGCCCGGCCGCGATGTTTATCTTGACAGGCACGCTGGTGACCACCTCTTCGGCCCTTCAACATCGACACCTCGCAACAATAAATTGACCTTGTTAACTCTACAGGACCTAAGGTTTTTGTATGCGCCTTACAAATTCACATGTAATCGGCATGTTCGCTAATTAATAAAATAAAGGCCATTATACCTGTATTCTCAGACAGCGTAGGCAGTGTATCGTAAGCATGTTGCCATTTACCGGGAATATTACCAGTCTGCTGCTTAGTATTTATTCTACCGTAAAGCTTTCTAGTAGATTTTGTACCCAGTAGTCCTAAGTTAACCTAACCAGAGTATCGCGATATTGAAGTACAAAAATATATGCCAATGTGTGTGGTACCTACACGCGTTTTTATGCTTTAATATGTTGTTCGCGACCCTTATTATCTACATTATTTCTTCGTCTGAGTACATAACGTAAACGACGAACTTACCGGTTAATTCTAGATAATAAGCTAGTTTCCTTAGCAACCGATAATCGATAAATTTGATAAAGGACCTCATTTATTCTTTGACCTATGTTTTTATTAAACGGGTTTTTATTAATACTGAACCGTAATTATTAGCGAGTTCTGCTCTAATTAATAAATAAATAATACATCATTTTAATTTTAAAGTATACAATCATACAAAATTGATATCTAACAAAATTAAAAATCAATATTATAATACTAATAGAATGAAAAAAAAAACATAAATATTTATCAAGAAATTTGTGCACGACCTTGTCGCATAGTTTTATATTTTATTTTTTCAGTAAGTACATGTGTAATATAATCTTCGTTTGATTTATATTTCTTAATCTACTCACAAATTATCTGATTTGTTACTAGATCCACGCCTTTATCCAATAATACAAATATTACCTAAATCGCATATACAAAATATGTGAAATAGGATCAAGAAATCCAATCAACATTGATTGGTTGATTGAAAAGAAGGCCAATGTTCTGAATCAACTAGACGTTTTTCTAATGAAACACTTGATTTGATTACTTGACGATTTGATTAAAATTAATCAGATCTATGTAATTCCAAGGAAGAACTCTACAGCATATAAAAATAGAGTAGCGCTATTTGAGATGAGTCGTACAAAGAGGACCCTGCAGGTATATATCCAACACCCGCAAAATAATAAGAAATATAAAAAAAGTCGTTCCCTTAAAAAAACTAGATACTCCACATCGAATAGCAAATGAATACTGCTAAATATACTAAAGTCCGTGTACAGTACAAATGAGGTATCAGCCCAGTGATTTGCGCTGCGAGATGTTACCAAGAATCGGAAACGCGTTTAATGTTGCCGGCTGGATGTCGGCGTCGGTCGCTTCGCTTCGTTCCTAGAAGGGTAAACCTGCCTTTACATCTGCGAAACCTACCTCCAGCTATACGTATTTCTTGCTTGTGTTACATACATTAGAAGGTAACTATCTACATGATACGTAAGTATATGCTATTCTGCTTTGGACATCTACAGCACTGGGAGAGCTTTGCCTATTAAGTTTAGATATATTAGTTTATAGCTTAGTACATAAGCACGGAAATACATAAGTATTTTTTGAGATGAATTGAACAAGAACATGTCCCATTTATAGATTGGTCTATTAGATTATGATTCAGGTTAACCCTAATCTGGATTATAACGCCTTCGCCATGTCGAGAGAACTCCGTATCGCCTTTTCTAGAAACGATTTCATTGATAACGTTGTCTTTAGAATTGGACAGGAATAAAAGACAAATGCATGGGTCTCTCTATCAACAGGAGTAAGACCAAACTGATGATAGTGGACAGAGCTGGACACCTTTTGGATACGAGCATAATCCCTAACATGGAAGTTGTCGAGCAATTTAATTACCTCGGATCTCTAATCTGCAATGACGGAAGTTGTGTGCCAGAGATAAAAAGAAGGATTGCGATAGCAAAGGACGCAATGTCCCGTCTCCAAAATATCTGGCGAAACCGAGGCATCACAAACAACACCAAGATGCGCCTCGTAAGGTATTGGTCTTACCTATTTTCCTTTACGGAGTGGAGACATGGACCATTCTAGCTCGAGAAAGGCAGAGAATAGACGCTTTTGAGATATGGTGCTGGAGAAGAATGCTGCGAATACCGTGGACAGCCAAACGCACTAACGTCTCAATTCTGTCACAGCTGAAAAGTAAAGACCGATTGTCTACCATATGTCATCGTCGTATACTGAGCTATTTTGGTCACATCGCCAGACGTGGCGAGAGCAGCTTAGAAAAGCTCATTGTGGTGGGAAACGTGGAAGGGAAACGTTCACGAGGCCAGTCCCCGACCAGGTGGTCTGACCAACTCAAAGAAACACCAACGTCCCGCTTCTACGCCGCGGTGAAGATGGCCACAGACCGGAGCCGATGGAGACAGTTCGTCCGATCCAAAGAACTGCCGTGATGATCACAATCCTCAGTCATGAGGGAACGACCGAAGAGAGAGAAAAGACAAATGAATAATGTCAAATGACCTTAAAGGACGGATGGACTGGAGAGTCAATCTATACATATAAATAAAATTGGAGTGTCTGTTTGTAATATTAAAATAACCGCTTTTTACTAAATGCATTTGGATGTATACACGGTATCTATACCAAAACAACCTTTTTTTAAAATTTTGTCTGTTTGTTCCGGGTAATCTTTGAAATGGCTGGACCGATTTTGACCGGAATTTCACTGGCAGATAGCTGATGTAACAAGGAGTAATTTAGGCTACTTTTATTTTAGAAAACAAAGGATCTCTCGAAAAAAAATTAAAACCAATGTTGCAGCGTTGCGCCTGATTAAGTTTGATAGCAACAATCTGCAATGCGTCCCGCGGGATCAGAACGCGCGAGCAGGCTGTTGCCAACGGTTGAGTCTTTGTTAAATACCACGCGGACGAAGTCGCGGGTAACAGCTAGTATATAAATATAAGAGGCAACAACAAAATATCTGAATAGAGATAATTTAGGCCGTAGAGTAACCACTGCAGTAGTTATTGAATTACTTAACAATTACAAACACCTTGATGTAAGTAATAAATATGCAACTATTCCATCACAACCAAAACCTGTTTGTAACACATTTTATTCGAGTTATTTATGACAAACCGTATAAAAAGTGATGGAGCAAGACAAAAATAACTAAATTCTCACTCACTCTAACGCAAATGTATGCGTGTATCACACGCAGCAGTCATAATCACAATGTTATCTCTATTGTTTTGTCAAAATTATTCTTTATCTTTAACCTTTACCTACCCTACGTCACATATTGAGTTTTGTCGATACCTGTGACCAACCCAGTCGAGCGAACAAACACGAAAGATTTATTTTTATTTTTTTTAAATAATATACACTTGCATTATTTCCACACACTTCGGCGGGCCGATTCCGAATCTTACGTATTGACCTATTTGAAAAACAGCGAACTAAAAATATTTTCCTATAGTTTGGAGTCTATCTGCAAACCGATTTAGACCAAGATTTGGACTTGGACTTGCACCGATCCAAGATGAACCTGCAACGACCGTCTCCATAACTAATATACCATCTAATAGCATGTGGAGGTATTGTGATCAAATACGGCAGAACTTCTGGTAGGTCTAATCAAACGATTATCTTTCAAAATTGATTGAGAGCACCAAATCGAGAAAGGTGCCAAACCTCTAAGCAGTTTGTCTCATTCTGTTCATAAACTGTATAACTCCACCTCTTCATTGGCCCCTGGTCAGGGTTACACAAGTCTTTTGTGGCAAAGAAAATTGAACTAATCCCTTGAATATCCATGAGCCTCAGCTACCTCCCATTAACGATGTAACCGCTGGTATAATTTACAAAATAAAAACGCTTTTTCTCTGTTGCTCGTCGCGGCGCTGCGCAGGCGCGGCGTTTGGCGGCTACGTACATAATTGCGCTATTTGTCTTTCAGTGCCATGTAATACGTTATTGTTTTTCATATTATTTGTTGTTACATTGCGTGTTTGAGGGTAATGTGTACAACGATCGTTTCCAATGAGTCCGAAATATTTGCTCGTCTATAGTCTCACGTGCCGACTGCGGCTAGGAACGCGCACTGGCTGACTGTATAAGGCTGTCGTTCCATTAGAGCGCGGAGCGGAATGAAATTTGATACATGGAATAACGCTTGAATAATTTCTTATTTCATAGCTGCAATTTGCGACGATCTGTTCTTATCCTATCAATCCATTGATAGACTTTCATTATTGTAATCAAATATTCATTATTCAGTCGCTACCTATATATATTGATATAGTGTGTAAATAAATACGTATTAAAGACACTAATACTAACTACCTACATGAACAATGAAAGCAGTAATAGCCAAGTTGGTAGAACGCTTGCCTCGGTAACGAAATTCCCCTTTTCAACCATGATTATCACTTGCTAAACGGTGAAGGAAATCATAGCGAGTGGGACATTAAAAGGGTTGGTATTGTATACATGAACAATAATATGTCAATTATTCTACGAACTTGCTTATAGAGGCGCTTAAATATTTTTGTTTCACTCATAGTAAACAAATGAACTCCACGCTTACGCTTTAACGTAGCGCATTCCTAAACCCTCGTGTTTTATAGTTGGCCCTCGCGACTCTACTATAAAAACGCAGCCTTAAACTAGCTGTCTAGTATCATTTTATGGCTATGAAAGCGTATTAATTCATCTTCAAATTTATATTTCCTTTCCATACAACGTTAGTACGAGTAGATTGTATTTAGAACCTTCACGAATATAATATCTAGTGATTATTTTATCAAAACATGTTTCTATTGATGTCAGTCTGCAGCCTAGTCTCACTTATTTATTGAGCCATAGCTCTATTATCCTATTCATTTGTTAAAAAGGACCAAGCTAGATAACCGATTTGAAAGGAAACCTTTCCGAAATGATATAGTGATGCAAATAGTATGAAATAAATTCATTTTTACTGACGTAACAAACAAAGTGTGAACCGAAAAACAGTATGTCGGAGTTTGTTAAATAAACTCGGATTTTTTCAGTACGTGTGTCTACTTTGTTTACATTCAATAGGTATATTTATTTAATTTATATGTAAATAATATAATAATAGCAGCCTTTTTTAATGCCCCACTCAGTTGGGCACGGGCCTCCCATCATGCGAGGGGGATTAGGGCATAGTCCACCACGCTGGCCCAGAGCGTAAAAAATATAAATATGTAAAAACCAGTGTGGCCAAATTACCTATTAAATATACAGCTGTTCAAAATATATAAACCACCGTGACATAGATAATATGTTTTTTTTTTTAAAGAAACCCGCCGACTCACACATTGATGAGACAAGACGCAATCGATAAATAATAATGAATGCAATCACGGTGTAACACATAATGCGGAATTAGTGATGGAATAGAACGTAACCTTGTTCGAACCTATTACTGACACTTATGTTTGCTTGTCTGTGATTTCCCGTTTTCCGAATACACTGCCGAGTTCTTCAATTAATTATCTCCGATTCATTTAAGACCAGAAATGTAGCTAATTCCACGCCTTCAAATAGTCGTGGCGTGGCCGAATGTGGCGATTTTTTGATACTATTAGTCACTGCAGCGGGCGGGTACTGGACGATATACACACTGACCACGGCGACCGGCTCCTTATGAATAAATTATTACGCGCCGGCAGGTGGAATGACCTAACACAAAATGTTTTGATGGAATTGTTTTAATTGGACGTTATCTCGACTCGTCTATCGCGCCCGATACATCGTTATGAAAATATGAATTCTGTTGGCCGACCATTCACACCGGCGCTCGCATTTAATTATAACTTCATTGTTGTACCATGATATTAGTAAACAAATAAATGAGCGTAAAGACAGTGCGATTAATTGTTTCTCATTAGATTGGGGCTATAGTATTTTTTAAATTAACCGTTACATGTCCGTCCGGCCGTGGTTAAACAAAAAAAAAACTCAAACTGTCAACGCAATCTAGTTCATTAAACTGACAAGTGACTATCTAATTAGGATAGTCGCTACAGTGCGAACGATACACCATATCGCGAATTTAAGCGATAAAAAATCCGCAGGTGTCACGTGTTCCTACAGAACTTGATTGAAAGCTTGAGTCTCTAAATCTGGCTAAGCAACGTCAACTACGTTAACTGTACAATTATATTCCTATATTTGGATTGATGATAAGGTATATTTTCCCGTGAATTTTTCAATACAATAGTTACTATTAATTCCTGAAGATTTGCATCAACTTAGTGTTGGATACTAAGGTTTGTCACCAAATTGTTGATATATTATCGTGTAACTCTAATGTAGAGTACACACATTATATACAAGAAATAACTTTCGTACAGTAACAACTGGGAATTTTCAAACATATTGCACTGCTATTCCTAATTATTTAAATTCATCTAAGCACCTACGGGTAAATACAGGTTTCCATATTTCGGATGGAGACGGCAACAAAATTAATTTGAAACAATTAATTTTAAACAAAGCGCTGACGTATTCTGTACGTTGCTTACGTAAAAATTAAAACAGTCTTCTGAAAATGTAGCTTTAATTCAAGCATTCAGGTCGGCATATTACTAAGTCCTGCTGCTCTTACGAACTATAACATATCCCACTAATTTATAGACGTTCTATAACTTTATCAAACCTTAAGTAAAAACTCTTGTGCGCAGTACTATATGACGTTTGATAAAGTTTTAGAAGGTCTATAAATACGGGGGTGTTTTTGTAAGTATATTTTTATCAATAATACCTATTGTACATCGTGCAATCCCAGGTGTTATTCTAATGCCATGAATTATTTTAACATGGACAAAACGTTGCATCATTTTAGCATTGTAACTTTAGTACATAGTAGTGCAATGTTATAGGCAGTATCAAAACTAAACTCTAACGCATTGAATATAAAAATTACGTTTATCGACTAACAGCCTCTAGCGTTTGTCCCTACCGATATTCGAACTCGGGACCCTCGGCACAGAATCAGGGTCACTACCAAATGCGCTAATCATGTCGTCAATTGATCCGAGTGCTATGCTCTACCGAGCGCGCTACGAAGGTTAATTTCAATTTTTACAACATTACAGTGCGTTCTATGAATGTCTGCATTTGTGTACGCACACGAAACATTTTTATGTTTCTGTTATGCATCCCCACCGTGTAAACATCGGTTCAACAAGATTATTAAACACGATTATAATAATTTATGAACGGTGTGTCGTTGCAAATGACACAAATGTTAGTCGTAATATTCAGTGAACGGCTCAGGTGACTTATTTTTAAATTATGATCGATTATTGAAATAATATCAATAAATTAATTGGTCGAAGTATAGTGACCAAAAAAAGCAGAGCTTTTACCCATTATCCAGATTTGTGCGTACTAGTAATATTTGTTTGTGTATTGCATATTCTTTAGTTACTTACATAATAATAACTCTGGTAATTAGATAAGAGCTGATTATGGCAGGTGTCCGCAACCCTTCCAATAGTCCTATCTCATGTCCATCAAAGCTTCGATCCAAAGTCCCAATAATCTTTCAATATTCCTACAATAGTTCCTCTGCCTGTTGAGGTCAATTCGCTGTTTATGATATCATTTTCAGCAGTTGACCTTAGGTAGCTAACATAACATTAAAATTCTCAAAAAGGGCCTCTACGCGTTGCACCCATGTGCCTGCACAAGCCTTCCAAAGATCCAGGTATAGTCCGTGTGTACTCTATTAAAACTTACTTTTTTTTTATAAGCACCACACTGTCTTTTATCCTCGCTTCGCTTCGCTTTGATAGACATCATTTAAGGTCCTACCACTTTACATCCCGTATTCAAGGCATCTAATCTACTTGGGCAGTCTTATTTTAACAACTTGATCCTCACCCTGGCTCAGTTTGGGTCAGTACACTTGGCATTTGCATACTAGTTGCATTTTATACAAACAGCAGGATGTTGAAGTATAGTGTTTATTTTTCATTATATTGCCTCTGGGCTAGACATTTTTTGTACGTTCATATATCTGGCTACTGCCGTTTCGGTTCATATAAATAGGTGTAAATATCAGGTGCGTGTGCTTCGATCCGCCCGATGCAAGTTCGAATGTCACTGAACACCGAACACGCTCATAGCTTACAAAGTAAGAACCTTTGAATTGTCATTAAAAAAATTTTTGCGACTATATTTTTGAACTGGTATATTTATGTAGATGTCCGCATAAAGCTTGGCAGAGTTTCTAGACCTCGTCTAGGTGAAAATATTTCCCAGTCATTTTTATATTTATATCTAAACAAGTAAAAAATGGTATTTAATCATCACGGTAAGTAATGGTTAGTGATCAAAACTTGATTGTTAAACTAAAGACATTAATTGTCAAAAAAAAAACAATGTAATATTTCACCACGCAAAATGTAATTGAAGTTAAACTTAATTAATCTATAATGACTCAACTGTCTGGCCATGAATGACAAAATGAAATGAATTCTTCTTACAAATAAAAACGTAGTAATTTTCATTGGTATCAATTTTCAGCTCATAAAAGCTTCACAGCTCTCCCCCTTGTTGTAATATTGGTTATTCCACATTTTTCTCATGCAACCGCAGTCAAATAAATTCGAACAACAATCAATTGTGGGCGGGCTGCCATATAAAATGCTTTTTATTTAAGTCCATAAATGAAAGTAGGCACGGAAGGTGCTGCTAATAAAACGATTCGGTCTCCTTCAGTTTTGTGGTCTCACCATGTTGGTAGGTACTTGCAATTTAGGAACTAGAAAAATACCCAATATATACATATAGTAATAAGTGTGCGATGTAATCAGCTGAAATTCAAACCGTGAAGCAATGGATAATCTAAAGAAATCCGAGATAAAAAGCCCTTAGTAATGTTACTAATGTCATTTTATGTCAGATTCTGTTGACGCTTACGCACGATAACGATATAATTTTCGTAGAGGGCCGCGCGCGCACCGAGCCAGGCATTCGTTAGCCTCTCCGGAAGTACGTCGCGTGCGTCCATCGGCGATTGTCCATTGAATTATTTATACTTTTAATATTGTAATTATAATACACCAGCGGCCTCCCTTATTATCATTTATGTTATTATATTAAATGTATAATAACGCTCGCCGTATAAAGGTTATATGTTGATAAGGAGATAACACTCAATGTCAGCGCTTAATGATCGCTTTCGTTTGTACCGAGGACGCACTTACAAGAATGCTAATTCCCGACTCGCCAACATGTTATTTATATTATTACACGCAACGAAAAACATATTTTACAATTTGTAATCGTTTGTCAAACTTGGCGATCTCGTTTCTATATAGAACATTATAAAGTGGCCATTGATAATAGGGATGTTAATGAGTTATCAATATACTTGTATCACACCAGCGGCTATAAGTATAGCTCTGCATACACTTGAATAACAGTTAAGCAGCTGAAACGTCGGGAAAGTAAAAACATAAAACAAACGTGATGAAATCCTTAAAATGAGTTTTATTTCAATGTGTAGTATTCGCGTGACTATAAGAAATCAAAACTTGAATTATTATTATTTTTTTTTCAAATGATCTCGTCGTATTTCTAAGGTATTGACGAACCTCAAAAATGTCAAACCATTTCTTTTAATTCCTACAACATTAACCGCCGTATAGTTTCTATCTTTTAACAACGACGAGATAAACCATTTTTCTTCTTAAAATTGGTTTGTAATGTAAATTAATATATGAATCGTTAAACGTGATTTCAAAGTAGTAGACGTTATTGTTATAAGATTTAGCAATGCAATGATTTAATAATTTCAACTGAGGACTAGGGAAGACTTCAGCCTCGAAGCAAGGAGACAGTCCGGGCATTAACGATTATAATGAGATGTACTATTACAACCGAAGCACTTAGGGTTCGTTGCTGACGTCATGAAGATGTACGAATGAATAGAACTTACATTGCTGGAGGCCTATCCGATAATTGTTGGTGGTTCTCATTTAATCAATGGAAGACGTCGTCACCGGACAAAATAAGTCAATTTTTCACTTATTTTTCCTCAGACCGTATTCCGATTTCTTTCCTATATGTCACCCAAAGCTAGCAAAGGTTTATAATGTTTGTTCTATAGAACTAATGAGTAAAATAAGGTTTATTTGGTCTATGAAATACATAAGTTAATTAAAAAGCTACTCATTATTACTGTCCGGTGACGTCATGTTCCATAGAACAAATGGGAACCGCCCAACTGTTTCTGCATATTTTTTTTTATATAACATCTCATAACTCGCTTCCAATTACTGCGGCAGGTTCATTTTAAAATTCAATATGCGTTTAGGTGTGTATGGAATTTATTCAGCCTGTAGGTGCGCAGTCCAGCCGAGTGTGGCACAGCTGCACTATAGTATAGAATTTCATTAAAAATTACCGGTTCTCAAGTAAAATAATGCGGGTAGATGGACGGTTGGCTAATGGCGGACACACGTGTCCGAGGAAGTACTTCCTAAGGCCACCTGAATGCGCCGCTAGTATTCTTTCTCACGGATACGCAGTAAAATGGTATAATTCATTTAACATAATGGGGAAAACCAGTAACAGCACTTAGCTGTCCACTGCCAAGTGTTGCGAGGTATTGACTGCTAAGGACTATGAAGCTAGACAATGGATATCGGTTTTTGGGTCTTGTGGAAACAGTACTATTGCAATTTGAAAATATATTCTAAAACATGTAAATCAATGATTGCCGCACCATTTTATAGTGATTGAGAACGTAAACTCCAAAAATAATTATTTTTGAGAAAAAAATATTTTGAAAAGAAGTACGTACAGGTATAAGTTATTAAGTTCTGTTACTTTTATACGTAATCGATAACCCAACTAAAAATATTTTTGGTTAATAATTTGTCTTTCGCTGAGTTCTATATACCTGTGTAAATCAGACCTGGTTTGTTAATATAGTTCTTTGTTATTATTTTTATATATGTTTTGTTTATTAGGCAGGTACGGTAAATATGTTTGTTTGAAAGCAATAGCTTGGAAAAGCTCAGGTGATTCTTAATTACTAACTTCTTTGAGCAAGGAGTATCATTATCTGTGCATAATTATGAAATCTACAAGCGATTGGGGCCGGAATTAATCCTAGAGAAATCACGATGAAGAGTTTAGGGGAATATACTGAGATCTTCTTCACTCCAAATGAGAAGATAGCTCTCCTCCATATTCTTGACTTCTGATCTGGATCCTGATCCTTTCAGTAATGAGTTATTAGAGCAAGTTGCTGTTATATTTGAAATAAGTAAGGATAATTACCCGTCATAACCCTACCCCGGCCTTATTTAGTAGGTAGTCACTTTAAAGTTACCAACCAACAGCAATCATAGTTCTTTCATTATTAGGGTACTGAAGGCGAGTCGCCGACCGAGCCTATTATTAACGAAGCCTGAAATTGACTAGTTGCCTCTGATAATCACCCTTAGGGGCGCCTTATCTTCCATCTAAAAACCAACGGAAGGTTGACAACGACGGGCGTGATTTTATTTTCAATCCACCGTTTGTTTGTAATATTTGATGAGAATATATGTTTGTTTTGCCACAATTATGGTGAATATGATTAAGTATTGATTTTAATATTTTAATTTTTTTTATTACATTATTGGCAAGTATTTGATCTCGATCTTACCTGATGGTAAGTGACGATAATATCTACGATGGAGCATATATTCTCAGGTAACTGCGATTCCTCTAAAGTTTAAGATGAAATTAAATTATTGGTCTTCCTAAAGTATTTCCTGCACTCATTGACACACGCTTGAGCTTTTCAAAAACTATAAGATTTTTTTAAGGATATTTACCGTCGATTATATGCCAACGCGTTGGTTACTTGAAGGTTAAATATTCAACAACTTATTTTCCTATTGTTTTTAACCGACCTTAAATTAGTAGGAGGTTATCGATTCGGACAAATTAAAGCTAAGAAACCAGCCCTCAGTTCTCCGAGATTCTTATTAAGACTGTTGTAAATATATCACCTTTACTCACGCCTTCAAAGGATGAGTGAAACCGACCGGAATACGTCGCCAAAACTCGTGTAAGCACGCATTCGATGGATTATTTTATTCTAAATAAATCCGATGTATGTACTATAGGTGAGCAATGTATACGGTAAATTATATTTTCATTAGTCATATGACATTACTATGTCACGGTGCAAGTTTGACGCTCGCGGACGTTAGCTGGCCACTTCGCTGCTGGTGAAGTTACACGTCAGTTAAAATGCTTTTGTTCGCTTTGACAATCACTGCCAAGCTACGAAAATTATTAGTTACTCCAGCAGATAGTGCTTAACCCACCACTGTTCAAGGCAAATGTTCAGAATGGCGAATCTGCGTATTATTAGTAGGTATATTATATAAATCAATGTTATTTCCCTTTTTTTGGACCTGAGCACTTATTTATTATAAGTATACTTATTAATAAGTGCCGACAATAGTGTAGTACTCTGAGCAGTCTGTTAGCTTGATGCGTTAATGCGCGAAGTTTAAGTTATTCTACAAACGCAATCGGTTTTGATATTCAGGCGACATCTAAGCTGGCTAACTGGATAAATTTAACAGAAACAGCAAATAATCACAAGTTAACCATTTATCAAATCAGAAAAAGGAAATTAAATTAGGATTGAACTTGACCACAAAAACATAATCATAACGATAGCGACCAGATTTAGGCATCATTGGCAAGGAAGCACCTTAATGGTAGGTGGAAAAGTTGTAGGTAACTATAAATAAAATTTTGGAACGAAAACCTACGATTATTGCACTTTTAATTTAGTTAGTTTGGAACTGCTGTAGACCAGCTGTAGTACGATTAACGGACTGCCTTTGGACGTTTGTCACATCGCGTCAGACGGCAATCAAGTGTATGAAAAATACCATAGTTCGTGAGAAGTTTGTAAAACGCGCTGTAGCCTGACACCAATCGTGTAATCCCTAATCGCGTGGGATCACATTTCAATGGTTGTGCGCTATGATATCCCCCCTAATGACTGGCATAAATATAGCCCACGCATTTTATTTACATTAATTCAGTATAAGACACGACACGATTCTTCCTCTTGGGCCTCTGTGTGAAAATGTATTATAATACTTACTATACAAGAATTGGTGAAGATCGTCCCCAAATATGTCGGTGCCGACACGGAATATAATAATGTAAACCAGATCACAAGACTCACACAAGATGATACCTACCAAAAAGGATGCATGAGTAGATTGCTTCACCCACAGTCTACAAGGCGTCTGTTTCAATAAATTTACAATTATGTTCCGGCATCGTTGTACTACATGTTGACGCGAAAGTTTCGTCAATAACCGATTCGAACACTAATACCAGTTCCATGTTTTAGCAAATACATCGGTGCGGAGAGCCGAGTTGGGCCGAGTCGAGGTGAATGGCGCACTTACTCGGGCAATTAAGCATAACTACCGAACAGCGGGCTTCGGGCACCTTGCCACATGGCACCAGACTCTCATTTTATACAGAAACTGGTCTAACCCCGCGATGTTGGACTATCCAGCTTAGACTTCAGTGAAATACATCGCTCGTATATTTGTATAGAATGAAGGATTAAGAATTTATACATAGGGCCCTGGGTAATTTGTTTGTAGGTAGTATGTCTATATTTTCTAAGCGTTTCGCGTCAGTAAATTACAGCTTTAACTATTGCATGATATTAGCAAATTATTTGTCAGATCTATTATTTTTAGTTGTTGTAAAATTAAGCAGAGTTACGTTAATTTATAATGATCTTAAGAGGTACCTGCATACCTAAATGAAATTGAATGTAAATAATAAAAAAAATGGAATGTGCGTTGATGTCTCTACAACGTGTACCATGTTTTCAAGTAAATTTCCTCAAAATCTTTTCATACCGGTGATGAAATATAAAAGATATACATAGTAATATTATAGTACTTTAGGATAAAAGAAAACATTATATTATATGTAGTAGGGAATTGTATGATCGCGGAACAGTCGTAACTCTGTCAAAGGCGGCGCGTATCAAAGGAGTGGCACGCTTCGAGGCACATTGAGGACGTCCTTAGTAATGAAAGGATTTTCACAAGCTGATTGCTGATATCGGCTCCATATCGCGGTTTGGATACGTAGAACATAGTGTGCTTGATAAGGAAGTACCTACACCAGCAATTTGTATATGGATATTGTTTTACATTTGAATTAGTATTATAACTTGAGCAGTAATCAATGGTCGTGTGTCGGCTGATGGATGGATGGATGAAACATCATATAGTCGATTAGGTAAAACAAGAATGACTTACTTATGGGTAAGATAAGTAGATATTTTAATGGCTGAAATTGAACAGAGCTGAATTCAAATATAAATAGAATTAATAATCACACAAAGTTACTTTATCTTTGATTCCTCATTAAGGCAGTATTCTAATAGATTTAGGTAAGCTATGTTATTTCAAAAGAGGTATTTCAAGGAAGGTTAGAAGCTTAAATTACTAATCCTATTTTGATCTAACCTATTTCACATTCCAGAATTATTAGCTTGATGTAAGTTGTAGGTGGGCGATAATGCAGCAAGCACGTTGATGTAGATGAAAGTAATCACAGGGTATATCAATGAGGCGACTTGATAATCTCAAATGGCTTTAAACAGTTAAATTCATTATTAACGTGTGGTACTCCCAGCGGATGTTAGAGAACATAAAGAATGACTGATTAAGTCATTATACAATCGGCTAATCATAGGGGACCAACATTAGAACCGTATGTTTATTGCAAGTTAAACCTAAAGCGTGTAATTATAAAGTATAATGTCTTGTTGTTAGATAGAAAAGCCTTTAAGTAGCGCTTATCAGAGCTATTTGAATGTATCTAAGATTTCAATATGAGCTGGTGATAATAGGTAAGTAATTTATATTTTAACTTTTGGACTGCACATAGCTCTCCTGTCTATAGAGTTGCATATAGAGTTTCTATCTAGAGTATTATTAATGAGTCTATAAATTTTAATAGTTTATCGAGCCGATTATGTTTTACGGTTTATGGAAAAGTAGTTTTTGTCTTCCTAATTCAAAACTTTTTCAGATACTTCGCCTCAATAAGTAATTAATGTTTTTGTTCAGTTGTAAGTCTATTTCGAGTTTCAGTCATTTTAATGTTTTTTATTAGCCTATTAGTTAATATGTTAGACTATTCTAAGTTGTACGCTATTACTTACGTCTTGTTGATTAAAGAAGTCGTCTTGGGCGTCGTCATTCGCACAACCCATTTCGTGCAGCAGAGGGGTCACGTGTCGCTCCCAGTCATCCATTATTATGAAACTTCCCCTAAACAGTTAAAATATTACCGCGAACCGACAATCACAGCTCAACAATTTTCACAAACTAATAATAGTGCGGTCATTTTAGTGTCTACCACTGATATCCAGTACTTGCAGCGAGCGCGACGTCGAATCGCACATTTCGCGCCAAAAACTTCACGACTGTACTTTTTTTACTTTTCCGCAGGTTACTGAAAGTGGCGGGAAATGGGCGAGATAGCTCGCGACACTCGGCTGTCACAGAGTCGAGCGAAAGAGAAAAAAACAGCTGCGGCTGCGGGCGTATCACGTGCCCGCTGTTACCGACGCGCATTCAAAAAACGTACTAGTTAGAAGAAAAGTCTGTGTGCAGCGTGTACGGAGTCAGTGTGGCGAGGCGCGGGTTCCCGGCCGCCCGTCGACGCGACCGGAACAGGAGTGCGTGGCGGCTCGCGAGGTCGTACGCCCTCTGCGTCGCGCCGCCTCGCACTCCTCTCTCTCTGGCTGCCAGCCCTCCAATCTCGCCGTCCTCCTCGGGCGGCCGGGCGCCACACGCCTCCCATGGGCGGCCGCGATTTCCCGCCGTCTGTCCGCGGCCGCAACATGGCCGTACCTATTCGCAGGCCCCGAAGCGCTTCTAGCAATGATCTATCAACAGACTTGCCTATCTTAGAACTAGAACTGAAATCAAGTCAAAATCATATAGGTATGGGAATGGAATACTTTCACCAGATTTTTCTTAGCACGTAGGAATATACACAATTCTACAAGATTTTCCGACTCCACTATGTTGAAACATTACCTTAATAGGTATTCTAAGGTACTAGATGAGAAATCTGAAACTAATTCGCGAAATCTCTTACCCTATCAAGGCATTTCTTAAATTGATACTTCAATTTTCCGACACGATTTATTATGATGTTTCCATTATCTGACATCATTTTCTTACCGCTACCTATCTCCTATGTATATAAACATGCGGTGGTTTAACATTAAATATACAAATTGTAAAATAAACTTCAATATTATGGAGTTTATTTATTATATAGTCACTTTATTTTCAAAGGATTGTATTACGAAGCAGTAGATAGATATCCACGGTTCCATTTTAATGTAAAGAGGCTAAGCCAGATCAGAAAAAAGTGGAAATCCGACCAAAACCATAAGATTATAATTACGTGGAAAACGTTGTGAAAAAATTAAAAATACTAATTTGAGAAGGGCGTTCTTGACACGACGAGATACTTGACACTCTGCAACAAAAGAAAACGCCGTGGAAATTGCAACAGCTATACCCGTGAACTGTTTGTTTCGAGTGTCCTTTTTACTGTCATTTTTGTGACTTAATAATTGTTTAAGGATATTCGTGACCGAATTAAGAATTACCACAAAATAAACAAACAAAACAAACTGTATGTATGACAAATAATATTTAAAAAAAGATCATCTCCAACGGCCGGTAACAACTTAATAAATATTTTGAGGTTAATGATGAATAACTCGATATTATCACTTTCTGGCTTACCCGAGTATTATTAGCACATGATCATAGCTTAGCTTACAAAGTCATAATGCAAAGATTCCTGCAAAGTCTGTAAAACTTTATTCACAGGTCGTAACAATAGTTGTATCAAATCAGACATGGAATAGATTTTTTTTGCAATTATTATTTAAATCATATCGTATGCTTACGGATTTGTTCAGTTGGTGATTAAAATTACCTAAAACAAACTATCAATTTATTGCATTTCTTACTAAAAAACATTCGCTTTCTTGCAATCGCATCTTACGAAATGCGTAGGAGGACTTAAACCCTTACTTTATGAATTGGTTCACTTCATCCTAAGACCAATTGACGACAGCAGCTTGCTCTCACGTCAGTTGCCACATTGCGAGTAGGCCAAGAGCCACGCAAGTCTTACAAAAAGTTGCCAACTCGCTCACGGACTAGATTTTAAGCGGGCTAGATGGCACCCACGCAGATGCGGTTAAAAAAATCGTGCAATAGCAAGCCATAAACAGGTAATGTTGGTGGTCGGTATTTTGGCTCAGAAGTATCAGTGCAATGACCATGAATCATGATTGTCTCTAGGACGAGTCACCACCCCCATTTGCGATTCAGACTGACACAGTGGCATCTGAACTGCCAATGATAAATCGCTTCAGATTAAAAGTTGAAGAAACATAAATCTGAATGTCATTTGGAAACTATCGTAAATTTCTAATTCTCTACCTAACACATATTCTAACAACATTATGGAGCAATCCTTTATCCGTTAATCGGATGAATAGAGGAATGACTAAGCTAGACACCCAAGCACCGAGAAGTTTTGTGAAGAAGGAAATCAATTAGAGGTGTAGATCCATAACTTAAAAAAAACGAAAAGCTAATAGGTAATAACATTTACTCAAAAGCATAGATGGAGGGAAGTATCCTAAGTACCTTCAGACCTAAGTACAGTATGTAGATTCCAATTCCTTCTTGGTATTGTACAGGATAATATACACTAAGTATACCTTTCATTTTAAAATCCGATAACCTAACTGCTCCATTGCGGAAAACAACTTTGGTCATTATTAAAAGCGCAGAGTAGGTACCTATAACATAGTTAAACACTTACGGCGAACAAAGTTTCTGAAGACCGTACAAGCGGCCAATTAAAAGTTAAATGTCTAATTCTTGTTAGATGCGGAAAGCCCCGCAACTAGTGGATTCTGGGTATACTACTAAATTGAAAGTTCTTCAGTGTTGCCCATAGGTACGACATGGATCCAATCTGTCTAGGATGGGCCGAAACTCTAGTTTGAACAATGAGGAAGTTTGGCTCGTTACTATTTTGGTGTACCGTAAATTAATTATGCAAAAGCTAGAGTAATCATCTAACTAAAAAAAAACAATTATAAACTGGAATACAATAGATAGGTTATTGGTATAGGAAGGTAAATTAAAGATTTGTTAAATATTTCAGTCTTAGCAGGACTGTGAATCCAACGCGAAAATAACGCAGCCGCTCTATAGCGCCATGCTTAAGGTAAGTGTTTGGGAGACCATCCAAACCAGATCTCACAGATCTGGAGCGTGATCAGATGAGGGTGCCAGTACCCTCAGAAATATCCGAGCCCGAGCAGATGCCCTCAACATCACTGCAATCTTCGTTGTCCATTGCTACTGTCCCCATGTAGGTATGCAGCAGTGAAAATTAAGCCAGGCAGGTTTACTACACACTTACTACCCTTTCCTTGAATTAAATATAGGTATCCATTATTACTTATGTATCGTACTTATGTTCCTTGCCGAACAGATTCGTCTCAGAAGTAGATTTAGCAACTTCAATTTAAATGAGTAGTTAGTAGGGTAGATGCGCTGGTTTTGAGCCTTTTAACGGAGTCGACAACTGTATGGCATTACAAAAAAAATATTGCCATTATGTTAGCCTACTACTGTCGATTTTCATTTATAGCCTACATAATGTAGGTATCGATTTTATGACTCTTTGGTGCCCGACATGTTTGTATTTTTGATAATAATTATTTTAGAAGTAGAAAATTCGTTAATCGCTAGTTTTCGGCCACATTTTTATTTCAGCGTATAAGAATTTTAGTTTCGACCACTGTATTAGATTGAATAGAAAGGTAGTACAAAGGTAGTATATTTGTTTTTAAAAATTATAATAAAATGTACATTCTTTCATTATTCATGCATCAAATACAAAACCTTCCTTATTTACAGTATTGTAAATCTACACGTGACTGACCATCTCATCATTTCATGAATTAATGGTCTAATTCCAAACTAGCATTAGCTTTTTTGGCATGAAAGTACTTTGGTGGCCGAAATTTTTACCAGCGTTGAACTGAGCAATTGAATAAGATTCACGTGTTGTAGTTACCTGATCAAGTAGGTAATGTTGCTAGATGTAATGCCATTTTTTGCATGTGGTAATGTATCTACGTGTGGTAATTTATTAAAATCGTGATTTCATCAACTTTACTACATCGCCTGGTCCCAAAGGCCAAAATTCAGCACTAGCCAGATAACCGGCACAACGACCCTACTAACATCCAATTGCAGCCTCTCCCAGTTCTTAATAAAAATATGAATTTATTGCTCGATAATCACTCATATAACTTGTTGCAAATAAACCTAAATAAACCTTGTTGCTAGTACTAGATACCTAGGTACTTAGATAGATGCAAACTAAATGCTGGTAGACATCATAATAATTATAATATCGTCATTCCACGCTAGGTAAATGAAGGCGATTTTCTTGAAACGAATTGATTTTTTCCGGAGCCATGACCATCGATAGCATAATATAACAACAATCTCGCTGCCAGACGGCGACTAGTTTTTTTTTTTACAAAGTAGAGTAGTAGTAGTGGTTCGACTAACTCTAATGAGAGTTGGTATTATTATTATGAATAAAAGTAGTGTCTTTGATGGAAGTGTGAATAAAGAAAAGCTATTTTAATTTCAAGTATAATAAATTTCAACATAATCCTTTTCTAAAATATACTAGTTATTTTTTTCTAATCATGTTTTATATAAAAATACCCATGTTTACTGTATAAATCAATTAATTAAAAAAAACAATTAACGTTTGCGTGTATTTTATTTTTTAATAAACGGCACGTATTGTTGCATGAAACGGAACGTAAATGTCAAACTTTACAAATGGAACGCGCCTGACCGCTAGCAAAGCAAGATTCGTGTACTTCAGTTTTTTTTTATTTTGAGTGTTTGTTAATAAAACTAAACATAAATAATGTTGCCGCCAACCGAACTGAGTTTTGAAGAAATATTAAAATTTATGTTGGCACACAACGGCAAAGTTACGAATCATGAATTGGTGAAACATTTCAAAATATTTCTAATGAACCCAGACATGAGAGGTGAGTGCACAAATCGTTTATCATTCTTTCACTTTGTTTTCTTATCATATCAGCTTTTACTCACATATAATATTATCCGTAGACGAAGCGAGGAGTACATTTAAGAAGCACGTGAACACATTAGCCATAATAAAGAACCAGAACAATGAGAAATGGCTTATATTGAAGAAGAAATATATACCAAGTAACGGGAAAGAGAACGACGACGTCAGTGAGATCAAGGTGCCTGACTCACCTATTGTGAATGTGCCTGAAACCCCCTCTGAATCTGAAGCAAACATCACAGAAGTGCCACCAGAGCGTCCACCATTGCCATTGCAATTGAATCAAGACTTTAGTATACTAACAAATCTTATTCAAGACTGTGCCATTCCCATAGATAATGTTGAGACACCTGCAAGTGTGTCCACAGAGAGCCCTTCTGCCCCATCTGAGACCACTGAGGATGTACCACCTAAAGTGCATCCACGAAGAAGGTCTTCAGATAAATCAAATGAAAAAAGATCAAGTATTGCTGAGTCACAGGGACACAGATCATCGATCCCCAATCAGGATGTCTCAGAGTTGAGTGAAACTACTTCATCAACATTGACATCATCAAGGAGTGAAAGTATGCTGATAGATACTGAACAAACAATCTCTGTAAAAGAAAGGAAGCAGATGTTTAATAGGATGGCCTCCGAGAGTGATGTTTTGAAATCAAAACTGGGCAGCAACTTTGGTTCACAGGTAATGCTTGTAATATTTTATAATCAATACCTAGGTCTGTTTAATGGTAGGTAGTTAGAATTATTTGCCTTTTTAGGGTTCCATATCCGACGGCTACAAATGGAGCATATTTGCCATGCCAACATGTCTGTCTCTATCTTTAAAGCTTCTATCTTGAAAACCTAATGCAATAGGACTTGTACATCATTTATACATCCTTGGCTGCTAGATAAACTACTACTGGAAATATTTAAATATAAAATGGGTGGGCTCCATACAAGCTAAAGGGGACCTAAAACCTTTTTTGTATATATGGTATATACACTTGTGATGTATACTCTAGCAGAGCATATTTTTTCTATTATCTCATGCATTTCATCAGACAATGTGGGTGGGGCAGCGGTGGGGACTTTGGTTCCTACTTTTAGACATGTTTTGTATCTAGGTTGAAAAATAAGATTGCTTTACTCAAGCTGTGACTTACATTTTACATTACACATATCCATACTATAATAACAATGACTAAAAAAATATTTCAAATAAATTAATTAGCTGTAAAATTCATTTCCTTTTTACAATAGCTAAAATTGACATTTATTAAAATGTATATATTTAATTGTCATATATAATATCAAAACTCTGACTTGACTAGTTTTGTATATTGGTTATCTATTGTATGTAATTTGAAATTGTATGCACAACCCAATCAACACCCTATTACCAGACATTATTCATAATTAATTATTTGTATGTAAGTTATTACTATTACTATAAATCCTAGTAATTCATGCTGTAAAGTGAAAGAAAAATTAAACTTGACGGCTTATATATTTATTTTATACATGGGGCATGGTGCCAGCGTGTATTAAATAATCATCTTACAGCTGAATTCTCAAATTCAATACATTTAACAAAAAATGCAAACACACAGTTATGTTTAGGACTCATTATATTTGAAAAGTGTTTCTGCTATTATCTAAGCTTTTTTTAAATTTGTGGGGATCTTAGTTGATATCATTATAATTTAAGGCAATGTATTCTATCTTGTTTCTACCTATATTATGATTTTACCTTCAGATTAACTATTTGGAGTATGCAAACTCAAAATATAACCTACTCTATACACAACCTTGATCTGATTTATGAATGAGAGATTGGGGTTACAGGAACATAGAGTTACCTGAATGTATTTATTTCTTTGCATAGATCACTGAGATAGATCTCAGTTGGAAATCATAATAGGTTATCTGTTGGGGTTTTTTAAGATATCTAATAAGTTGGTTCTGTACAGTATTTTACAGGGAACTCTAATGAATTACCCATATAGTTATGACATGACAAACATAATTTTGCAGCTACTTTCATAATAGCTGTATTAATAATGCAAAATAATTAATAGGCGGTGGTTTTACCTTATTAGGATAGGAATCTACCTAATGTTCTCTCTACCTAGTGTGGAAAATCCATAAACCGGTGGATATTCTCGCGGTAACGCCCCATGGCGCCTTAATAATATCCTTTAGTCACCGTTTGACCCTCTCAAACAAATGCGTAGTCAACCTAAGTAATCTCGTTTGATATGCAACACTTAACTCGTTAAACTAGTATTTCTATAGTAAAATCGCAGAGCACTCAAAACTATGATTAAAAACCTGCAGCTGTGTGTTTACACCGAGTGATAGATATCGCTCAAATTTGGTACAGTAACTCAAGACAGCACTAACATAGCAACATACCGAAAATTTTGGGCGATATTATGTTTTATGAACGTTCAAAAAATTATAATTTCTCGGTACTTTTTACATGTGTGTTTTCCAAAAACAATAATTAAAAGTCTGAACTAATTAAAAACGAATTCAAATGCATATAAATAAATACACCGGCACACACATTTTTAGAAAGAAAATTATCATTATTTTGTATAGCCAATCATTAAGGATAATTTTAATATAATATTTTTTGTTTGTTACTAATGGTTGGCGGTGAATCGTTTTGTACCAGCACAGGGTATATATTTATTTTAATAATTAATTATTGCTTTAAGTGAGTAAATAATTATAAAATAGTGGGGCTTGCGTGCGCGTCGCGGGCTCGCAGCACCTGTTTATGTCTCCAACAGACAATCAAAATATTTTGATCCGTAACTTAGCGATACGAACTTCAAAGTTGAACCGAACGAAGTTAATAATATATTTTTTCCCGGAATTAGTGATTGATCTAGATTCGTTTTCAATGTATTTGTTGTAATTAATTAAGTCACAAGTAGTAAAGTAACTATTTTATGAAATTGGGAAATAATTTTCGTATACAACTTTCGAATAGTTTAAAAGATATTCGCTGTTATAGTTTGATGAAAATACCTTACCTGCGCAAACTTAGCTATATTGGTGTCGTCACGGCACAGCCCTTCAGATTTGTACCGTTTTCTTTTTTTTAATATTTTTATTGTCTAGATTTATTTAAAAATATATTTAATTCTAGAACATACCTAGATCATTTAATTATGACATACCAAAAAAAAGTAGGCAGCGTTCTAATTACTCAGCTAAATTAGCTCATAGATATAATAAAGATCCACAATAATAATTATTTTATTAACCCCTACAGTACTATCTAACGTGAAAGCAGCCTTTCAGGTAAATAACGGACCGCTTGTATTAGTTAAAAAGTTAATTTATATTGACCCTCTATAAATATTTGATTATCCACCCCACTCGAAACGCCACAATGTAGTTCAACTTATAAAGCGTAGAAAGGCCAAATGAACAACTAAAAGACAACTATGAATTAGTTATCCCCTCTAATAAAACTCTTTGAATATTAAATTGTTGCGCCGCCGCCGCTCCGTGCGGGTTAAAAGTTTCCTGCCTGTAGACACCTGATGCAGCTAATTGAATTGTAAAACCTTCGTCATGGCCCTTCGGCGGTCAAAATGATGTTGAATATGATTATTATCGATAATAATTTTCGTGATCGCGCCGGGATATCAAAACCAAACGGGAAATTGCTAATGTCCGAACACCTTTAAACGAATCATTTACATCGATGGATATAACGGAATATTTACGGGTTTTATGCGTACACACTGCCATAATATACAATGTAGCACTAATAGACACCGACCGTATACCCGGCGGGCACATTTCGGAAACAGCCGACGAGGGATGTTCGCGAGTGCAAAAATTTATATAATAATAATTTCGGCTCATCTGAACGGCGCTACCCCTACGCGAGGGAAGCTTACACAACACGAGCAACAAAAGCTCCTAATGACAAGTATTAGGACGCGCCTCCGCACACCTAATGGACTTAACAATTGCTTTACACCGCGTACTTCTCGTTGTAACCTATTAAAAGGACGAGAGGACGCATAAACCTGCGTGTAAAAACATTATATAATAATCCGAATTAATATATTTTAATATTTAAAAATATACTTTTTGTATGCTGGCCAGAAAAAAGATTTATAATTCAGTATAAATGAGGCAGGTAACATCTAGTCCGAGATTGAAAATATGTCTCTATGATATCGGAATTTAAATACTGATTGCCGCTACGGAAGGTGATAAATAAAGGAACAATCCGTTTCTCACTAATATGCCACATTGCCACGCGTTCGAGAGCCGAGTGTGATCCCGACGCATAAATCAACACTGAAATAGACCGACGATGTATGCACACACTTCCGCTCGTCAGTTGGAATACTTTCAAAAAATTAATCTATAAAGATTTTATGAAAGCTCAATTTCTCGTCGCCGCTCCGTGCCGTGCTATAAAAGGGTGTACATAAATCACGAAAAGTTTGAGATCACATCATGATTATTTAATAAATTATTTAACTACCACTTTATTAAGAATTAATTACCTACCCTTAGATCTTTGAACTCTCCAGTTAGCTTAATACATGTGTGTAAACTCATGCATAAAAAATCCGGGATCACTGCATAGTTCTCGTTTCGACCACCTTCTAATAAAAAAAAAACATACGCGACGAATTGATAACCTCCTTTTTCAGTCGATTAAACATAAATGAAATGAACTCGAACTTTTTGTAATAGGTATGTGTTGTAATTTAAGTTCAAAACCGCTTGAATGCACAGTACTTTTAAGCAGCTTCTATCAGATGAGAACCGATTAAATCGTACACAAAACACATATTTTGTGTAAAAGGCATTCATATTGTAATTTCATTGCGACAAGATGGGATAATGCGAACATTGATGAAGTTAGTTAAATCTCATGGGGTACCCACGTGACCAGTCTACTGACAAATTCATATACCTAGGTATGTTTAATAGATTGTCAAGTCCGACGACCTGACTAGCGCAGTTGGTCCCTGCATCCTGCGCTGAGGGTCCCGGGTTCGAATCCTGGTAGGGACAAGCTTTGTGTGATGAGCATAAATGTTTGTACGTACAATATACTGTGTTCGCCTTCACTCAATTGTACGGTACCCATAATACAAGCGTTGCTTAGTGTGGGACCATATAGATGGTGTATTCGTCTGACAATATTATAAGTCCCTGCGGTATAACATGCCGAGGTACGAATCAGGTTGAAGTCAATATTGACATCATTATTCATGGCGTATAGTCTATTGAACGCCGGCTCGTGACATGCGACCGATTGTCAATTATTATCGTGCGACTCTAAAACACTCGTGTGCCATTAAAGTTTTAAAAAGGTCGCTCATGCTTTGGGCTGGACACGTCACAGTTTGCTGTTACTTGTTGTTTTAGTTATGGCTTGACTGCTAATTACAGCGTAGACTTTGGTTTTAACTGACCACCACAAACAAAATTGGCAAATCTGATTCGAATATAACAAGTTTAATCATGTGATACCTTTAAAGCTTCTCCGTGTGTACTAAACGTGGAATTCGATTCGTTTTTAGTAGTTAAGGGGCCAGTAAAGCCTCTTTATTGCCTTGGACGTTCTGAACAACGGTTTTAAATGTAGGCATCGAGAGTAGATTAAGATGATTCGAAGATTGTGATTTATTTTCACATTTCAAATTTACTTATAAAAAATAAATATTCAATGACAAAAAAATATGATCGCCTATAAAGTACGAACCCGTTTTGTGTTTCACATAAGTAAACTCCTTTGTTTTTTTTTTATCTTCACCTTGTTTTGGTCTCTATTGTTTCGTTTTCGCAATCGAGTGCAGTAAATCCCTCACAAAGGTAGCGAAAATAAGCTTCAGTTTAAGTATACGTCATCAGCGTTTTGAATAAACGTACAGTTGTTATGCACGATCAGGGAGATAACGCGGTACGCACCGTTGCGGGCTGGAAGGAAAATATGACCGATTTCATTGTTCTCTCTGCGTTATCCGAGCCTGAGAATCACTTGGAGCCATCAACAACGAGGATGCCACACTTAACGAGCCTTGTCGAAGTGATGGAAAATAGGAACGGACGAATTAGCCGTCAGCTATTGAATGATAAAAGTGAGACAACGCATACACGCTCCACGGCACGAAACAATCGTACGTCCGTGACAATGATTACATTTGCGAGAGTGGAAACGCCGTTTAGTGGCACTCGTTCACAACAGGATTCATTATAATTCATACATATTCTGATGTTGTGTAAACCGAATTCGGTCGATCGTAGGCGCCCGTCTGCCGATAATATCTTATCTCGTATTGTATAAATACACAATAGGCTATTCAGGTTACTAATTATTTGCGTCTGCTAATCTCGTGCAATAAGCAGTGCCTAAGTATATCGGGTTGATTAATTTATTAAAGCTCAACGTCTGCGTTGGTTGTATTACTATGGGGTCGTTTGTGTCGGAATGTCGGGATATTTGTGGCGTTGTCATATAAATTTTCTGAATTAAGTTGAATGTTGAGAGTTAGTGACGTGTATCGATCGTAATGTGGTTGCGTCGCCACCATAGTGCGAGATAGCTACAACGGCTGGATGCGTACGGCGTCCTACGGCGAGGCAGCGGGCTCGCACGCCTGGGGCCCTCTGGCGACTTACTGGCGAGCCAGCCCCTTCAATTTACTTACATTTATACCAAATTCATTTTTACTGTTCTTATTATGACAATGTTTGGATACTTAAAAAGCGTTTTACTTGCTGACGTTTCAGGTGCATTTGTATTTTACAAAGTCTTGATTCTTTATTATGACAAACATTTTAATTGAAGTTGAATAGGTAAAAGCAAAATACCAAAAGTTGAAATATCTTATGGTACAAAGTATCTTATCTAATGCCATATATAGAAAAGCCAAATGGTCAAAACACCAGGTACTTCATTAGAAATAACTTCAATAGTTTTATCTACGTGTAAAATGCCTATTGATTTCTTATATTTACGAGAATACTACACACATTGAAGTAAAACAAATTTTAAGGATTTTATCGCGTTTTGCGTCCGACAAAGGTTGATACGTGAGGCCATTGAAATGAAAAAACATCTTTATTTCAATAGGTAAGATTGCTGAGTGCTACCACTGACTTTGAATCTAGTAATTAATACAATTAAATCCAAAACCAAGCGCACCATTCCAAGACCTCAAGAAACTGAGCAATTTGATCGGACCGCAAATAACAACTTAATACATATGAGGGTACCCCAGCTTTAACTATGGCACTAGGACGTCAAACACCTCAGTCAGGAACGTAAAAAACATACAAAAAAGCGATAAAATCCTTAATATTAGTTTTGTTTCAATGTGTAAAATACCTGTTATTTTTGATTGGGTATACCGTCAGTAGTGCTCCTTATTACTATTTGCTTGTAAATTTAGTTCGTTCAAATACGGGGTTCCCCAAAATGTTTATCTGGTATAGCCGCTTACCTTAAAGTACACTATTGCTGTTGGCAGTTGGTGAAAAAATACCGAACTAAATCTTTTTAAGTACAAGACCCACTCAGGTGACCTAGATTGTGAAACCAAAGCTTTGTTTCTGAATGGACGATAAAAAATCATAAAAAAGTTAATTATTCCCAACCGCTTACGTATTTGCTACATCAAGTATACCAGCCTTAACGGCCAGAGGCTCATTTAAGAACTAATTTTAATTGTTATTACGATAAGACCTAAACCCGTGACGTACACACTTAATCTTAATATTAAATCAAACACATCACATTAAGGATGTTATCTTGTCAATATCAAAGTCCCTAACAGTGAGGCCAATAGTGTAGACATAAATATGTAACGACAGGTGGTAAAGTGGCCATGCTGCGCAACGCACGCCAGCCGCGCCGCCCGCGAACGACGTATCCGCACCGGCACATTGCACAAAACTCAACTGTATTATACATTCAATAGAGTTTTTAATTACGCACAGCGACACAAATCGCTAACAACCTTCAGTACTCGGCATTAATAGCAGCGCAAGCCTGAAGACGGGAGAATTCGAATTTATTGACCATTAATTCAAAATATTATTTTCACAATATAAGTACTCATTTATTAATTTTGAAATATTAGGTTCCGATTAATTTATATGTGTCGTTAAGATATTTATTATGTATGTAAATATCGTCTTTATTTATAATCCTAATCTTTTGTTTTCATACGTTAAGTACGTTGGCGTACATCGTTTAATAAATTGTTGGTCATGAATGAACATGCTTAAGTTAAAAAGTACATTATAAAAAGTTAATGAAACCTTGAACTGTAACGATGACTCATTGTAACATGTTTGTTCGCAGGGCGTGGATGAGGAAGACAGAGTTTCTGTAAGTAAAAACATGAATAAATTGTTACCATTACTTATTTATTAGTAGTAGATACAATATTGGTGAACATTTTGCAGCTAGATCAAAAGAGTGAGTCCGACCCTTTGGACTCGAAGCAGAAACAATGGATCTTGTGTTCAGCCAGAGGAGACTACCATGCACTGGCGAAGATGTGCAAGGAAAATGCAAAGCTTGTCAAAACTAAGGTAAGTGGATTTTATAAATCCGGCCATGTTCCTATCGGCCTACGCGCAAGGCAGGGTTTCCATAGTCACGTCAACAAGGAAAGCAACTGTATAAAACAAAAAAATAATGCAATCGAATTGAGATCCTCCTTCTTTTTATGTTGCTTAAAAAGAGATACATACATATTTACTTGAATATAACAAAAAAAATGACTTCGAAATCGTGAATTACAAAGAATCAAAATTAGATTCGCGGTTCATTTATTAGAATTGAGTTAGTTAAGAAATGAATTTAATTGGCTATAACTCGTGATCTAGTTACTTGATGTAATTTTGTACTATAGTCTAGTATCATAGATTTTTTAAGATCTTTCTGAGCAATGCTTTGGAAATATAGAATAAGCCAGTATTTTTTAAACCTATTTAGCTACGCAGCCTACAATATAAACACATATACATACAATATAAACAATAATGAAGATATTGTTAAATTACCAATAACTTTTTTCGTGTCAAATGCTATGTACTTTTAGGTCTAAAATCTAAAAAACGCGGCAGTTCAGTATTCGTTGTGGGTCGCTCAATCGTGTGTCAAAATACCTACGTAAGTTCCGTTGTAGTGAGATAAAAACATTTAATAACGAACCTTACGAAGCCTACAAAATATTGGATATTAGGAAATGTATGTCTATAACGTCAGCCAAACTCCCTTTCAAAAATGTTGCAGTACAATGATACGCATCAAAATCAACCCAGATTGCAAATTTAGTCCACATTGCCAACGAAGAACCCAAAGAATTTTTGTAAAAAAAAAGTGATAAACGGTAACGGATGTAGTTGTCCCATATCCTTGCATTTTTAGACGTTAGTTAGCGCCAAGTGAGAGCACATGTCCGAAAGGTGTGCTTCTAATTGGGTCTCGGGGAGTGGGCCCGGCGCCGGCCCGCGCCCCCCCGCCGCATACTATCTTGACATATCTCCGGACGTAGTCCCTTGTTTTATTTTACGAGCCATCTCTCAGAGCCCGTCTTTTTTTTCTATTCAACTATTGTGTTTACGCTGTTCCAACTCGCGCACTTGATATATAGACGTCATATAAACTGAAGGGATCGCTAATTCTCAAGAGCATTCCTTTGATTTATATGACAACGATTAGTAAATAACATCCGGTAAGGTTAAATTGATTTTCAGAGGACACAAACAGTCTTAAACTAATTAATATAATAATTCGCACTTGCCTCAGATGCCTGCCGATTAGTGGATCCATTCAATTGCGATCGTGTATCGGATGATGTATCAACTAATTTTATGAGTGCAGCTAATGGGAGCTGTGACGATTTTGAAATATAAAGCGTCTTAGTAAACGATCTCTAGGCTTTTATTCGAGTCTGGCGTTCTGTCGCCGCATTGATGACTGAGTACATTACTTTTATTGAATACGCAATAAAAAGGGTAATGATAGCCCTCTTTTATTGATTCGTTGTAAATCAAGGGTCGACGCAATGGGATTTAAATTTTATTGACATCTCATAGGCATGTGAGTAGTTGTTAACAGAACTTAATGAGAATTCACCAAGATTAGTCTTAACGTACATGTAGCTTAATTCCAATCGTAGAACACTCATCGCGCTTTTTCTCTTCGAACAAGTTTTATATTTGTTTCCAATTAATCCTTTCTAGTCTGTATTGCCATAACACGTGCTTTAGAATGTAGAACGGCAGTTATTTTCTTCTATCCGCTTCCCGAGCTAATAAAGCAACAGTAAATATTGTCAGACAATATGTGACACGTGTTTGCTGTGCCTTGCCGTTAGACATTTGTCGTCTTTCCTCTAAAAACACTTTGATGCTTATTTTTGTATTTGCTCGACTTGCTGATGGAATTATAGATTTGTGGAAATTTCTCTGTGTGTGGGTTCTTATATTTTTTTTATTAGGCCTCGCCTTGTTCTCTTTGAAATGAGAAATTTAAATATGTCATCGTCGTTTCCTATCTAAAAGAGCTCATCTTTTAATATTTATATTTTAATGCTTCACGATGATTAGTTGTGATAAATTAGTTGATTCTTTACGTTTTTTTAACACTTCATGACATTCCCGTTTACATTTTGTTAATGTTGATTTCATTTTATCTGGTTAGAAATATTGAAACAGCTCCCGGAAAGATTTTTTACAGTTTAAATTTCTGACAGAATTATTGTTTGATAAATTGTTTGCTTTTACTATCACTACTAGAAACTAAGACATCCAGAATACAAAAGATGTTTTCTTTAACACGATGGCACGACTTTGAAAACAGTTTTTTTTTTTGCCAAAACTCTCGGGTCGTTTTACTAAAGTTAAGATTCAAAACGCCCTTCTCGTATTACAGATACAGATAACGTTTTCAAGATAGGTGGTGTCTTTTGTCTAAAGATCTCGTGACTCATTTCCAATAGGTACGCAAGCCTACCTACTATTATTATTTAAACAAACAAGCTTCTTTTTGATTTCAGCCTGTGATCTTCCAGAAAGCAATCTGGTAATATTTAATTGTGGCCTAACGATCGTGTAATTGTGTTGATAAAGATTTGTATAGTCAATAAAAATACGAAAGCTCGGTATTATTATTCTTGATTTACGACTGTCGATTCCGACGAGGGCGGAGCTGGTGATCCAAGTAATTAAATCCAAATCATTTGATGTTGGTTGCCATACCAACAGTTATATTGATACGATCCAATAATGGTATTGTTAATTACATTTATATCGGGTAATATAAGAGGAAATTTATATCGTCGTATTTAATAATAATTTGAATGACTACTTACCGTTCCTTTATGTTTGTTGAAAACGTGAAGATTGTGCCGTAATAAATCGGATATGTGTCTGTGGTTTGGCATGCTCTAATTGGCATCTTAAAGTCGGCTGCAATTACAAGCGAGCTTTTTGTGGCGCCTGCTCACAGACCCCGGTGTACTATTTCATTGTAAAAAATATTTCCAAACATTCGTCTTGCATTTCGGCTGCACGCGCTATTAACGCCAACTCGACGGTGGGAGTGTCGTTGCGGAAAGCAATTCAAGTCCTGATTTATTCCGGTGCAAGGCACTGGCTCCGTTGACATCTCTCCGTCTAATTAGACAGGGGTCTCGTAAATGATTTATCTAAGTTTAAATTTACAATCTGCATTTATTGTGAATAGTGCTTGGTTAATTGGTCCATTAAATCCTTCTTCTAAATGTGTATTTATTACCGGTAACAGGCCAATCAAGTAAGGTAGGTATGTGGTTACAAAAATTAGTCGGTACGTTTGTAAGCGTTAAACACTAGTGCAAAAACATTGCGTTTGAGTATTCGATTCGCCGACGGTCTTGTTTGTTACGGTCGCTTGTTACTTTGTGAAGTGAAGCACGACGGCCAGAACTTTGGGGTATTGTTTTTTTTGTCGATTTCAATGGATGTGCTAACTTCTCGAATGTGTCGACCGGCGCCAAGCCGGTGCAACCCGAGATTTGACGCCGCGCCTCATTTGACCCGTCCGTCGAAGCGCGCGCCATTGTTTAGGTACCTACGTGTTCAACACGTCGTCGGCGAGCAGACTCTAACGTTCCCTATCTGAAATAATCTACCGGATTTATATAGACATCTACGTTGTTACAGCATATTATTTTCATAGAAAATATCTTAAGACATTTTATATATAGCGGTCGGAACGTACGTGTTTCAGATTTCAGATTCCTTAAGGCGCTTAAAGAATATGAAAAACATATTTTTTAACAAAAATGTTTGTGAAAAAACTTTATATAAAAATCTATTAAACACGTTCGCGATATTTTCCAATTACGGTAGCGTAAGGGGTCCTAAGGGTTGTATAGAAAAACAATTCTTAACTAGCGATCTGATTTTTAAATACAAACTAATCCTGAACTTAAATAACTGGACACTGATGTTTTTAATTTTTAAATCGGTTCTTTGAATGTTGTCAGGGGGATGATAAGTTTCTAACATAATAATTATGTAAGGTCGTGAAGTACTCTAATGGGTTCGTTTGATCTGCTTTACTAGAGGTACATTGATTGCACATCATTATGTGCCAAAACTGGTCACTACCAGGGTATGTTAATAAAACCAGAACGTGATAATTAAGATTCCTTGTGGAGATCGTGTAGACCCACTCAGTTTGGGTGTCTTTAAGAGATATTCATCAGTCTTCATGATTTTGACTGAAAGTCATATCGTGATCATGAGTTTGATGGTGTACTCAGAAAGTGGCTATGAAAATTTGATGAAGGCATAGAGGAAACCCGTTAAGTGTAGATGTAGATTTGATAAGTTGTTTTTGAAATTTGATGGCGCCATTCTGTAGGCCCATCCAATTCGATTTCTTACTGGGTTCATGTTATGTTTCACTTCTCTTTGCGTTCAAGTCGCGGACCAAAGCTATTCATAGCTATTATATATAGGTAGGTAGGTAACATGACCGACTTATCTATGTTCCTACATTTAAGAATTTGGCGACTTGACTATTGGTATTCTATATAGGTAAACTTAAAAAAATCGCCATTGCTGTAAAATATCACGTGTACAACAGTATCATGCGAAATTACAATTAACGATTCTTTCAATAGTTTCAACAAGCCGGTGTTATGTAAATGCGAGTAACAGCTAAGACGGGGGGTCGCTCGCGCTGAACACGACCTAGGCGCGTAGCATAAGGCACTTGCGCGGGAGTGCAAGTCACTCCTACAATAAGTGATTTCCAACACGATGACGCAGCGGTATTGTAATGATTGTTTGTTTAGTGGTTCTACCTTACTCGTGTATCGGCCTAATCATATATGCCCATAGTTTTGTTTTTATACGGTTGTTTCATTATAGAGTTCATGGGCGTGCGATGTTAGGCGCAATCAAATTTGAAAGGAGACAGCTTTGCGTTCGTGCTGTTTTTGTGATTTGGTTCTGGCGCCGAGAGGTGCTGCCTATTTTTTTTATTTAATATCAACATTCAGTCTTCTAAAATGCTAATCTGCTAAATGTAAAAATACTTTAATTTTTTTTTAAAGTAGTAACAATACTCGTAGATAGGGTCACATGATTTTGGGTAAGACATTTATTGAACTAATAAGAAATACATAACACTATCGACTATCGAACAAGACAAGGACGTGACCCATAATCATGCATTTTTGAAAGTTTAATATTTTAAAGATTATGATACTGGATATGCATCAATCACAAGTGTGCTCAAAGTGGTATTTGTATAATTCCTTGTTATTTGGCAAGCGTTGGATTTTCATACGCGTATGTTTCTTAAATAGCAAGCAGATGTTGGCAATCAAAATTCGCGCATTTAAAGGGTGGGTACATGCAGTTATTGATGCAATTACAACTGTTCTTGATATACGTAAAATGGCAACATTGCCGGGTAAAATGGGATAATTATTTTTAAATTTGTTGTTTGACAGGAGCGCATGTTACTAGTTTGCTGTCCATCCGCCAACGCGAATTAGCTGCTTCCACATGTACATTCCAAATATTTGAAAAAAATGTGGAGAGCACAACGATGGACAAATAGAGTGCATTTCATTTCTTTTTGTTGTTGTCTGTATGTTTATTTGAGCGCAAACAACACAGAAACGTTGACATGGCTAAGACTAATATTCGACATAACATCTAGGATGACTTTTTGGCGGGAAATTGAATAGTGAAGTCGTCAATTTTGTTTCCAAGAAATGTGTAATATTAGTGGGATTAACATCTAGGATGACTTTTTGGCGGGAAATTGAATAGTGAAGTCGTCAATTTTGTTTCCAAGAAATGTGTAATATTAGTGGGATAGAATCAGAATAGTTTTTATTCACGTAGACCATTATTGTACAGTACTTATGAATCATCAAGTTACAAAAATATTATGCTACTGCTTTACCACCCGTTCGGAATGCCGTTCCTATGGAGAAGAACGGGCAAGAAAATCCATGGTTGCTCTTTTTTTTAAAATAGAGCTTTTACATTTTTGAGCAATATTTGATATTAACTATTGTGTGTTCAAAAACGTGCACGAATGAAATAAATTAAAATAAAATAATGCACCTAACAAGACTTTTTAAGTTCTCCCAATATGCCCTGTAAGTTTTTAAGTAAAGTATCCACAGCTTACATCATCATCGTCATCGACATTATCATACTCATCAGGGTTACCTTAGCAACGACGAAAACATTTACTCGACACCAACAAAAATTGCAACCTAAGGCTGTGTCCCCAGTAGGCAAACTGTTAGCGGCCGACTGAGTGAGCCGCAAATTTGTGGCGAACTGAAATTCGAGTTAGCTGCAAACTCAGATCAATTTGCGTGCGTCGCAAGCAAACCGTTATGTGTTAGCCGCTTATTTAGGTCGACCGACCGACTGAATTTTCACTGTCAACTGTCACATGACAGTTTGCGGCAAACGGACTCACTACGCCCGGCGAACAAGCATATCGCCGCCGCCGACTGGAACCGGTTTTGCTGTGAGTCGGCCGCTCACTGAATCAATCGGCGCGCGCAACACAGCAAACTGCGTAGAGTGAGCGCAAACTAGCAAACTGTGAACACTTCATTTTCAAATATATGGAAGGGCGTACTAAACCGATACGCCGCTAACTCAGTCGGCCGCTAACAGTTTGCCTACTGGGGACACAGCCTAACAAAAGAATAACCTATCCTGACCAAAGAAGCACATAGTCATCTAGGACTTTTATCACCATGCTAACATCTGGAATTAAATGTATCCCGCAAAATAGATGGGTTCCTGCAGAATTGCCAAAAGGATATCTCTAAACAAACAGATGGATGTATCTAAATATAGCGAACGAAACATTTCGTAGCTTAGTAAGTTACACGAGTCTGTGTGACGTCTTCGTATCGCTTTGTATCTAGCCAAACCAAATGGAACTCTGTTATTGCAAAATACGAAAGCATGCTTATTGAAATTCAGCATAAAAGGGATAATGAGGGAGGGTGGGGTGCCTCGCCCTCAGTGTCGTCGCCCGCCGCCACTCACCAGACTTGGAACACGCAGATCACATTGCTAACAATCGCATCACACTCAATGCTTGAACCACTATAATACATTGGCTATAACGCTACCTTATTCTCAAATTTAGGCTTAACAAACAATGACTTTCAAAAATCTAAGCACACGACTTAACAAAGCTCCAAAAAAGTTGGTTCACTTGTAGTCATATCAAGCTTTAATGCTGCAGCGGTCCATGTAAGCTTGTAGTTCAGTATTCCCTGGTTTACGTGACAAATGGTGCTACTTTGTACACGTTGAAAATACCTCGCGCTTCCATTTCCCTTACGACGTGTGCCTTTATAAAGCACACGCATGGGAATTTATCCAGATTACAAAGAATCCAACAGTTAAACCCGAAGCATTTTGTTAGTCCCCGGCCTCTTTTACGCGTCGAATTTTAATTTGGCGAAATTGGTGGTATCGTACATGCGGGAGATGGGTGCGCAATTTACGAAACCCGGCTCGGGTGTACGAGGGAGCGAGCTCGCACTTTACCATGGCACATTAATTAACCGAGCTGAATCTACATACGGCGCCACAACTAGGCAGAGGGCCCACTGGCGGCAAGCGCATAGATTTACGACTCGTTCGACCACCGTCTATCGGATAAACTAATTGCAGCGCAGAGCTATTGTTTCTAAACACTAGGCAGAAATAGAGCCCGCCGACTGGCTTGTGCGAACGGTGGTTTTGTGCTATTCAGGACGATTATACGATTGTCCTGCTGTTTGAGTATGCTGCGATCATAAATGGATGCGTTATAGATGTTGTGCAATGTGCTGATAGATATTGGTATCTAATTAGATTACTGAATGGGAAAGTTCGAGTTCGAGAAAGAATGGGTTCGTTCGAGCATAGGTATCTAGTGCGTTCGATTTCTCGTAGTGCTACCCTACATTTTAATTGGATGCTGCGATTATTTTATCTGTGTGATCTGATCAAGGTTTATTTATAATCAATAAACAGTAATTATTTTTCGACGGAGCCTCTAGTTCTATCACAGTTGACTCTCCTTTGCAATCCAAAGACAATGTACTGACATACCCGAAGCGTAAGTACGTTAGATTGGCAAGACTAATACACTTTAGAATCAAATAGAAATAGGGCGCGTGGCGCATGTAGCCGGCCCGAGCCGCCCGGCGGCGTACACGCCGCGCGCCGCGCCGTTCGCTCTCGGCGCTCTATGAACAAGCTCACAGACCCTTTCCCCCTTGATACATTTTCACTAAAACTAAGATTTTTAACGGTTATTTTTTCACATATAATCGTAATAAATACCGTTTCATGATATTTACGTTTATGTTTGGTTACACTTCCGATTTTTACCTCGATTTTTTTTTATTTTTTAACCCCTCGCCTCGCCTCGCGATGATATAAGTTTGAGGCCCGTCTCTCAATATGTATTATATTTTCTAACTACTAATAGTTACAAGAACATAATGCAAGCCACCACCATATCCGAATAACTCTTAATGCACGAGTGTTCTTAATCAGCTAATCCTTGGAAGTGTCGCAGGCGTCATCTTGTCTTTTACTTTCATCTCGATCTATACTCACCCACAAAGCTATCACACGACAAAAATAATTATAAGCAAGAGGCGGCAGGCGAAGCTCGAGGTACTTCGCTAAGCCACTACAATTCGTTTGCGGCGGCAATGAGCGGCTTGTAAATCAAAGGGATTCTACATAATTAAGCTCATAATTAATGTAAAGGCTCCTTTATTTATAGGCGCAGTCATTCTTAAAATTGCTCCCGTTTTGATAAGGCGGCCTTAAGAGGATGTGATTAACACATGTAACATGGAAATGGGTGTAGATAATGGTTAGATTCCGACTTTTTTTAATAGAGATCGATGCTCCTCGTCGTGTTGTTATTTTAGTTATGATTTAATTAAACATTCAAACATCATTTATGGCTTAGGATACAAGGGAGTTATAAAAATGATTACTTAAGAATTATGTTTCCTTAATGTTGTCATCTATAATGAAAATATCACAGCTAGACAGGAAATGTATATTTAATAAAAGCACAAAAAGTCCGGTTGTGATTTACAGCTCGCGCGCTTAATATTTTTTAGTGCATGCATTAATGTTGGTATGGCGGGGACGTCTCCTCGCCCGAACCCTTTCACGCCGGGAACGCCGCACGCGGCCGCCGCCGCCGCCGCCACCGCCGCAGCGGGCCCCACCGGCACCCTATTAATTTGTTTATATTAGAGACGTTCACTTGCGCAGTCAATCACGATTGTCGTCAAGCGACCGATACGCGATTTGTTTTCGAAAGATCTTAACCGTGTTCCGGTTATTTCTGTACAATTGAAGCTTTTAAATTTAGTGTCACCGCAACTCTCGGGAGACGCTCTAAACATTTGTCTCGGGATATTTATCGCCGCGGCTCGTCGCCTATATCATCCCGCCAGCATTGTGGCAATCGATCAGAACCCGCTCGGGGCAGACTAAATTGATTATTTATTCAGGCTTAGTTAAATCTTTGAACAGTCGCGTTATTTGTAGACTAAACAGGCAGGAAGTGGTTAAATGCTTATTTGAAATGTGTGGCGCGGAACGACGTCTCGTTTGTCATCGAGGCAAATTTTGAATATATATTACTTTGGTGAACTGTGACGAATATTTACTTACACAGTGTGATTAATGGTTTATTATACTTTTTAACACTGATTTCATTTCTTGTATTACATACTTAGTACAATATAAAGTACTTGAATAAAAAAATTGGATTTATCAACAACGATAAACTCAGGCATACATTAAGGGATGTTTAATTAGTAAAATAGTCATTAAAATAGCTACCTACTAAAGCATCATATCCCATTCACAAACAACAATAGAAACACACGAACCAGAACAACAACACTACAAGCGGCTAATGAGAGGCGGCAACCTTTGAACTATAATATTGTGGGGATCATTTTACTCACAAAACGGCACCACACCCGTCGCAGTTAGATCCAAATCCGGGCGACGTGTCCCTTTTATTATATTAACCTCCTACGTACTTAAAGATTCTCTGGTGTACAACATCGAGAGGGCCACAGCCGCATGACCTCCCGGGGCAAACGGGGATAAGTACACGCCGCACTCGCGTGGAAATATAAAACATGTTCATTATTTTAAGGCTAATTGGGAGAGGCCGCTTGCAGCGAAGTAGGTGCGAGCCCGCCGCCCGCCGCCGCCCGCCCACGGCAGTACCGAATTCGAGCGCCGTGTAACGGCCTCATTACGGCATAAACGCGAATATACGTATAGACACTGTTTCTGCATTAAGCTGAAGTAGTACAGCGCTTTGAGGTGTGTCTAACCGTACGTACATATGTCGGTGTGAGTCGCGCGGCGCCGCGCGGGAATCCGCTGCTACATTCGGTCAAAATTACCAATTCTCATTCAACAATCTCTAAATTTTTCATTACCGGTAAACATCGAAATTGTGAACCATTCATTTATTCCTGAGCCCCTTCATAAACCTTTTCTTTATTATATACTTTCTTTTAAATACTTGTGAATAGATGAGCAAGCTCAGAAAAAGGATATTCTCGTCTTTGATGATCTCACCGCCCCAGGCGTATACGTTATTGTAAAACTTTTATACTTATTTTGTTGCAGATTTAGCGTTGTTTTACTGAAAAACTTCTCTTTATAGGATTAAATACAAAAGAAGTTTACTAAGTATAACCCTTGCGTTAAGATTACTCTTTTCCATGCGAAACTTTTAATTAATCAAAATTAAAAGGGACGGTTGACGATGTTGTGCCTAGTTCAACTTATCTGAAGTGATGCTTTGTCTCTGATTCTAGAACGTACATCTATACTGATATCATAAACGAGTAAGTTGTAAGTTTGTATGGGCTAGACTATCGTTGAGTTTCATATGCTGTGTTTTATCACGTTTGACCATAAACGGTCCAGCTGCAAAGTTGAATCTATGGTTGAAAGGCTAATAGACATAAATAATAAAGTTTGTAAAAATAAATCTGAACAAAAAGTAACGGAGCAAGGAAGTAACGATTCCAGAAATCAAATTAACAAACCCTTTCGGGACGTGTTTATTGTGTCACAACACTAAACTCCTCTCTTCCAATTTCGCTTTGAGACCGCCGGGAGGCTGCGCGGCGCGGCGCGGGCCGGGCTCGGCGCTCGCTCCGCACTGTGGCGGAACCAGAGCCCGCCGATAGTTAATCACTATTCGCATCTGTGATGAAGTGTGGCTCGATTGTAATTACTTCGTGTGTTGATTTAAGCTTTATCACGAGCCCGCGCCGAGGGAGCCGCGGCCGGCCGGCCCCGCGCCGGAATATTGAATTTATTCCTCCAGAGATACTTTATACAATTACTGGCGAAGGTGCCGCCACGGGAACCTATTAAAATATTGGAGATAAGATCAGATTTTTAGTGCGGACGAGGTGGGCCGGCCGGCTTATAAACAAGAATCGGATCCCGGCTGCTGCCAGCGTACGCTCGCCTCGCTCTCTCGCTTATAGTTTTTGTGTTTACAATTGTTTCTAATTATGAATTGATCAAACATTCAATTCGATATTGTTAGTAATTATCTTGAGATGTTTGATTTTATTTGTAATTTGTTATTTAATTGGCTTCTGATTATGAAGTGATCGAAGCATTTCTAATGACGTTCTTGTTAGACATGCAACTAAATGGGTAGGAGAAAGTATTTTATCGAAATCAATTAATTATATGTCACTTGTTACTCTTGAAATATTTCCATTAGTTGTCACATTAAATGTACGTACCTATCTACCTATGCGATTGATTAAATTTTCCAAGATGGTTTCCTTTGGTAAACAATTAAAGATATAATCTTAAAAAACCAAATATCCTCAATCGATGGCAAAACCACGCATTAGGTTAGCTCGTTAAACGACTGGGAGGTGTCCTGGCGCGGTGACTAACTGCCTAAGGCCTTCGCGTAATATACGAGAGCGGTTGAATATAGTTTTTAATTAGGATCTGCCTACCGACCCGACGAGGCCTCTATTTGTTTAACCGAATGCAAAGAAAAGCAAATGAGATGAGAACGGACCGATAACCGCTATCACGAATGCTCGACTCGTGGTTTTATTTGTGAATCAGCCGTTAGAAAGATTTACGCGCAGCTACCACGAAACGGGTTAAGTGCCGCAATCAATTGAGCAAAGAGAATTAACTATACAGATGGGGTAAACGGGACCCTAAACACTTTTGATTACGGCCTGTTATTAAGAGACTACTTCACAATTTCCTTCGAAGTGTATGTTTCAGGGCTTTTATAAGCTCAGATAAAAATAAATTCTCGTCTGAAATATTGACTTCCGAGTTTTTTCCGGCTTCTGTTGTTGTAACAAAACATTAAGGGAGGTTGTATGAGCTATAATAAGATTAATGATGTTGCTGCCATCGCAAATTAAAGTTCCCTTCAAGATTTTAATAAGGCCTTTGTCGAGTGAAAGTTCAGAATTCATGTAAATTGCTAAGTTTGCAGTATTCCCAGTCGGCGAAGTGGCGCCGTGCCCGTCGCTGTATAACGTTATTATTCAGTATTTGTTTAGCGTTGTTATCGTGCCGGAGATATAATCGCGAGTCATCGGAGCGCGCGCGGGGGCCCGCCGCAGAGTGGCCCAAAGCCGAGCCCCAATCTGTAAGTTCCAATTAAAATTCTTCTATCTTCGCTACCGCCGTTGAATTGGTCCGATGAACGATTCGTTTTGCATAAATGCCCGCCAGCTGTTTACAATAATCGATGATATATTTTTACGAGTAACATTTTCAATTTATTGATATTCATTCTTGGTCGGACAATTTATTTGTATCGATAATGCTTCAAAGACTTCTGTTTATTTTTATCATTGAGTTGCTGACGGGTTTACGATGGCGCATCTCGGCGCGGAATGATAAATCGGTTCTGTTATAATTACACTTTAATTATGAATCATTAATTTTAATCGTCACAGAAATGTCTTTTAGTGGACACCTCGGCTCGCGAGGCACGTAGGATGTAAACAAATACGACGAGGGGAATAATACAATGGAATAAAATAAACATAAGTGTTAGTTCTTATTGTTTCTGTGTTCGGCCCATTCTGATTTGTGGCTTTTTTATTTCTTGGGTCTCAAAATCCTGTTTAAACGTAACCTCTAGAGGCATTGACTCTGGGTACAGTCGGATGTATTGTGTTGGCGCAACTAACCGACGACAGCGGGTTGGGAACAGTTTTTCACATCCCGGTAAGATAAGTGCATTTGCTTGTAGCGACAAGGCGCGGCGCGGCGAGCGACTCGCCACGCCGCCTCGATGGGCGCGCGTTCTTTATTTATATACGCCCTTCTGTAATTAACGATAGTAAAAAGAAATACATATATCATTTGATTTATATCATATCATTCCCTCGTCTCGTTTATTTTTGGAGGAAACCGTTTCTTTATCTCCCTTTGTTTAAATCCCCTTTGACTGTGTGAAAGTAGAACGTGTTTCATTTATGTGTAATTCAATAAAATGTTACTTATTTACTATACTACATAATAAATTGTAAACTTTGTAGCCCAATTGTATATGCGATATAATGCACCTTAACTACACTGTACAGCCGGAACATATCTACGGTCAAATTCATAGAAAACACAATAAATTTACAATAGCAGTACACTGAGTTTTATCCTTACCACTGTATAAATGTGAAAGTGTGTTAGTTTGTTAAAAGATCATGCAAAGACGGCTGAGCGAATTTGAATGAAATGTGGTATAGAGGTATGTTATAATCTGGAATAACATATAGGATATCAGATTATTCGCAAATGTTGCCCGAATAGGGTAACATTAATTATTTTGGTCAATATTAGTGGACAATACGTAGATGGCACCACCATTAGAATTATATGACAAATAACTTCAAACGGATTTTTCTGTTTGGCACTTGATTTGTGAATTTAGCCAATAACAAGTAATTATTTGATTTTTTTTTATTGGTATTTGGTTCGGGAAGATTCGAGTATTTTCTGTTTGAATCTCTTTTTTTATAGTTTCCGATGTTTTTGGGTATTTTTAGTTGTTCGTGTAAATTCGAGTATTTTTGGTTAGATTAGGTCTTTTTATAGCATTCGATATTTTTGGGTATTTACGTAATAGTTTTGGGTATTTAGTACAGTTCGGGTAGTTATGCATGTTTCGGGTAGTTTAGGATTTTTCGGGTATTTTGAGAAGTTTGAGTATGTTCGAGTAGTTCATGTAGTTTTGGTCGGTTTCGGGTAGATTTCAATGTATTGGTTATACATTTTTTTCAGTTTCTGATATTTTTGAGGGTTTCGGTATAGTTTGAAATATTTTCGCGTTAAATATGTGTAATTTTCTATGATTAATGATTACGAATAAAATGTTTGACTAAAAGCACGCAAAATCGTCCGAGTTGATTTTTTTACTTACATGGTAGGTATCAGTACTGTAATAAAACAAAGGCTTTAGTCTTCAAAAGCAACGCGTGTGAAGCCGTGGGTGATGCTAGTATAAACATATGTTTATAATGACTATTTAATACCTACTTCTTCAATAAAATTTGTTAATAACATTTCTTGGTTGCTGTAGAGTATATATATTTTTTTGAAAATCGAACTAGGAATTCGCCAACGCTTTTTTTTTTAACTACCATAGATAAAAAATATTGACGAGTGATGTAGGCGCGAGAAAAAAGTAAAACAAAACGAAGGCTGAAGTCAAATGCGCATAAGTAGAAATGTATTAAAACAGCCTACATCGTTTGGAGAGCGATTGCCATTCCTTAGTTTTGTTGTTCAGTATTTTTTTTCTGACAAGAAAAATTAAAAAGTTCCTCACGATCTTGTTCTGTGCATTGCACAGCCCGGCCGCCCAGTAGTTAAACCTACACAGAACTTTTTACGTTTCCCAGGTTTTTGAGTTACTTTTCTTGAAGCCTTATTATAAGTCTTAAAAACCTAGCCAAGTGCAAGTCGGGTTTGCACATTGAGGGTTCCGTACTATGTTTGATTTTTTTATAATAAAACAGACAAGTTATACTTGACTACATATTAAGATGACAGTCATCGTGATCATTCGCGTATAATGTTCCAGTCCGTAACTCTATGGCGATCATTACATTACAATACTGTGTTGCGATTTTCGTATAGACTGAGGAAAAACAAATGAAACACGCTGTAATGTTCGGCACCGCACCCACTTCTGCAATGTTTGAAGGTATATAATTACAGATGTATGAACTGTGGTGTAGTATCTACGTATTCACTGACGTAATACTTGAACCCGAGCTGTCACTTTACACGTGTATGCTCCCAGTTAGTACCTACCCGGCTTTATGTTTGAATATCAAATCCCTATCATATTCATAAGTACATACTGGTCTACGTGAATAAAAAATATTCTGATTCTGATATCGCATTGTTTAGAAGCAAGAAACCTCTGTCAGTTGAACGGGCAGCGTGGGCACACGAATAGGGTTTTCGTTTGGCTCATTTGGGTATGGACCCCTAAACAGTATAATCTTCTCGATTAACATAGTCAAAGTATATATTGAGATAAAACAAAAATGATCTCAGTTCCATGATTTACTACATACACAAGTTTTTATGATTTCATTTCGAAAAAAAAACCCCGAACACCAAGAAATTTACTGAAAAAAAAAACAAAGATACCTACTTACCTAATTGATTAATTGGATGAGAAACGTATTTTTGTAATTATATTATCTAGAGTTGTCACACAGCCTCTTATTTAATAGTTTGTACAAGCAGAGCAAGTATACGACTTAAGTATTTTATATATAGATACACCCAGACTGTTTGTAAGTTCAGATTCAATAAAATTTTACGATTTGGAACTTGACGAAGTCAATCAAAGTGCTAAGAATGGTAGGTATAAAGGCGGTACACGTCTGACGCTCTTCTATCCTCATTAAGTCATATAAATCTTCGTCCGGTTTGTCTCAACTGTTGCGCTTAATTTATAACCGTTCGAAATCCGCTGATTGCGTTCCTTATCTTTTCTGCACTGCACTTGCGAATTCCAATGAAATCGATCGCTTTACTTTGCAGGGGAATATTAAAGTACTTAGGCGGGTACTTAATTATATTCTAAATTGATGCACTTAATAAGTACTATACTTGTATGTGTTTACGCTATACATTATAATATGCCACGTATGTTGTAGTTATTTTTCCATTTAGTGTACAGTTCATCCACGTTGAGTGGTTTTGTGCTAGTGTTATGCTCTCAGTAACTTTGATATTATCTGATATTAGATCAACTATTGATGACGATTCTTAAGCCTATGGCTGTCAAAATGTTTTTATGCATGGAAATCAAATTGGATTATATATTTGGGGTCGAGTCACCTTCGTCCGTAGGAGAATTAAATACCCTCGAGATACCCTACACGTGACTCTGGGTGGTGCCAACTAGGTGACATCTCTACTGGTGGTAGGCTTCGGCCGTGGTTAGTCACCACCCACTGAACAAAGCCATGTCGCCAAGCGGCCTAGCCGTGTTCCGGCATGATTTTCGGTGTTGCCATTCATGGATGGCTGGTCAGATCAGTTGCGCTGCATGTGCCTAGTGAATGTAGCGTCTCGATCTACTGCCGCCTTCCTACCTGTTCACACTCACACAATATATCAATTCGAGAGTGAACAGGTACCTTCTAGGCAAGTATGCTCCATCGTAGATCTCATCGTCACCTACCATCAGGTGAGATCAAGATCAAATACTTGCCTATAATGTAATAAAAAAAAAACAGTAAATAATTCAAATGAACAGATTCTACACCATACATTTTATATTGTTTTGGTTTCCTAATTAAGGTGATGGCATTAAATTTATCCAAAGGATGCTGTGCAATCTGAAAAAAAATGCCTTACATAGTGTCTCGATCAGTTCATTTTCTACGCACCATAGGCAGCCGTATTGTTTTTCTAAATGTATATTGCATTGAGATAGTTGCTGTATTTCATTTACAGAATCATTGCATTGCCAAAGAGCTAGTGATATACATTCAGAGTGTTTATGGCAAGGATAAGATGCTGAGAGTTGATAAAAATATAGCCCTACCTATGCAGCCACTTTACATACATGAGATGATAAACAATAAAAATACTGGTAGGGTAATACCTACGTGGGAGTAACGTAATGTAGATGACAAAATACGCCGCAATGAAAAACGCTTAAAACGTTTAGATGCATAAAATAAAAGTAATTTATTGCGACGCAATGAATATAAATGAAAGTAGAATAAGAATATAGAGCTCAAATATTTGTTAGTTCAGTATAATCATATGACACTACAGATATAACAAACATTAAATAGAGTAATGAAAAAATAAAAACATGGCAAGTACTCGTTTCGCGTGTCACGGATTTGTTACAGCAACTAAATCAATAATACTACACAAACAAATAAAGAGCGGCGATAGAACGAAACGAAAATTGAACAGAGCGTTGATAAAATAAGAGTATTTAGGAGCAGAACGTGAGGAATGAGACATCGACGCAAGAGTGCAGAGGCGGTCGAGCAGCTGACACCTGTCATCACGCAATTTATTAGTCGCTCCGAAATAACAGAGTCACTGAACGTTCAAACAAAATGAAGAGACACAACGCTCTATTAACGACACATCCTCGGGTGCACGCGCTAACAGCTCCACGATTAAATTCACTGTGTTCACCCGATATAAACATTAAAAATAATACAATCGTATCGTACACTTTGCCCTCGCGATGTCCGACCGACGACGCGTTCCTCTTTATGATCGCAGCCCTTATCGGAGATGTTCGCTGGCTATACCAAATTATCGTGTTAAATGCCGGGCGTCTTAATTGATTTAAACTTTTATAAAGGTAATTAAGAAATAAATAATGTTTTCGAATTGGAAAGTAACGGCGACGTTATAAATGTCCATAAACTGGAGAAGAATAATGCGATCGTATTTGTCATGGCTCTGATTTATGTATTAGTCGGGAGCGTTTCACACAAGAGATGACAATCGTAGCCGCGCCGCACTCTCCTCGTCCTGGTGCACTGCTCTAACGCTTAATAACTGTCGACGAATGTTTGCGTCACTGCGTCTGCAATGCTTATGATAATAAATGGTGTCTTATTTTAGAAATTCTCATTCACCATGCTTATAACCATGCCGAGTGCATCGTTTACGACGCCGGCACACATTTCTCCAAAATGACATTCGACGACTGATTGTTTATTGCTTTCGAGTTTTGAGATTAATTATCTTCAGGCTTTTTGCAATGGTATGTTTTCAGACGGCGCGTTTGAGCCAGATGTGGGATAGCAAATAATATTTTAATTAATAATTCAATATTTGCCGTAGTACCTATGCATTCGCTATTTTACAAAGCTTTAGTCTAATTTTACTATGATTCTAGTGAATGCATATCAAATGATACAACAGTAGTCGGTAATCATGTTATATACCATGCAACTCGGTAACCCAGAGCTTTATTGAATAAAGATGTATTATCGGTCGTGGAGGCGGCTGCGCGCCGGTCGCACAGCTATTACCCGGCCTCATCTTTGTACACGCATGGGGTATAGCACTGATGGGATATTAAGGTTATTACCAACGGCAAAATTGGCCCAGCGACCGCTGAGGAAGCTGCCCTCCGAGACCTATTAGCGGTATTACATATTTCATATGATCCACCTTCGATCGACGATTATGGTTGTATTAAAACGCCGTATGGCCGTCTCCCGATCATGGGAATATGCACAGGCTTCGCTTTTGTCTACGTTTTTTACAGTTTAGTTGGTAATTCGGTGATCACCGTGCGTACGGGGCGGTACGCAGAACATTATGAAAACTACTCCGAAACTTTTAATGGGTAATCTGACTTTTTTACTCTTGGGCCGTGAGAGCGCAGTTAAATTAAACACGGCTGTTATGTAGTTTATGGCATTGTGTGAGCCTAGTGGCTATTTGTAACTACATTATAAATGTGATATTAAATATATACTATATGTAAAATAAAGCCCAAAGAATGCTTTGGACTGTATAGTATATTTTCACTTGTACTGGTATAGGTGTAGTGACTGTCAATATAGTAATTGCTGAGATCGCATTTTCTTACCTTATCTTCACCTCACATTGAGCTATCTTTACCAAATGATACAAGATAAATTCTTGTTGGTTTCCCAGTTGCGAATCCTATTATTCGTCTCGAATTAAATATGTTACTTAACCTAAGATATCAACTGAAATGAGAATATTAAAAAGACAGGTTAACACGTTGCTCGGCTTCAAAAGCACAGTTTCGTAAAGTCGATTCAAAAAAATAATATCCTCACTATTAATAAGAGTATTTACGTGGCACAGCGTAATTTTACAATATTCCCAATTTCGTTGCTCGCTAATGATCCAGCTTAATTTAAAACTAAATGCGTCAGCGATTACCCTGTGATACATTTCCAAATTACACGTATTAGCGGTCGTGTAATATAAGCAATCAATTTCGCTTATAATGTTGCTTTATTTAAATTTAATTCTCAATCAAATTTATAAAAAAATAGTCTTCATCTACAAAGCACGTGACTACAATTGTGAACAAAAACTAAGGTTATTAGTAGTAACTGTTTGCTCTCTATGCTGTGGTTACTATATTTTTGTTTTTTTTTGTTTCAGGATCCTTTTACGGTAAGTCATAGACGACATAATAGTACCAGCCGCAGTAATTACATTGCATGCAGCCGACGAAGTGAATGCTTCCAATAAACTATGGAAGGGGAACTGGAAAATGGAGTAAATTCCACGTATAAAATTATATGGTGCAATAAACAGTGGACTCACATATACTTATAGATTTAGGGTATATAAATGAAAAAAAAAATTGGCTACAAACAGCCGCATCGAGATCGTCATTATATCTAACATGGTATTCCTGAAGTATTCAATCGATTTCATATAACATTTAATTATTTTGTACTATATACCTACATACTAATGAAATGTTTTCTTTTTTTGGGTATCTTCAATATGCGCGTCGGCAGGGTGTAAGTATACCTATTATAGTTCACGTTACTTTTAAGTATCATTCGAGTTAATTTATTTATTTGAGCGAGGGAGATATTTAGTAAATTGGTCCCGTAGGTAACAATGCTCAGTTAAAACGCAAATCAAGTCGGTTTTAACTCAATAGTTAATACCTAGATAGAGATTGATGGCGACACTCAAGGATCGACACGTTCGTCAACGTCGCTGTTAGCCTATATGCATAATTACACAGTGACAAGACGATAATTAGTGGGTCGGAAGACGCATCGCGCCGCGGATCCTAATTGATGTACATGCAAACGCAATCAATATGACGCGGCAGCGGATGTCGGCCGGCGCACGGGGAAACGTGCTGCAGTGTGATTTTGAAACCTCGGAACTCGGAATCGGATTCGGAACGGTAGTTTGCGTTTACGAAGTTATTTTAATAATGGTAGGAAATAGTAGAAAAAATATTGATCGCGAAATTTTAACTAATACGGGCTTTTTATGATAAAAAGCTTCAAACTTATAACCACACACATGAAACATTAAGTCAGACACTTGTTATTTTTGATATTCACGTTTCTAGGCCTATATGTTTTTATTATTATTTTTGCTGTACCGAACTTTGTAAACAAATACTGCTATTTTGATTTCCGAATTCGAAGATTGTTGACGTTTCTCGACGGAAAATCATTCCGATCCGACGATAACTTTCCGATGAGATTTATGTGTAGGAAGCCTTTCCGATGGCATTTAGTCTTTTTTTTTACTCAATTTGATATTATACGAATTATTGGATATTGTACTGGCTTTAATAGCAGAATTAAAGCCGTATTTTTGGATGAAACAATAAATACAACGCAATCCCAGTGGAGCTAAATGTATTTAGGTACCAACCTACTTATTTATTTAATTTAATACAATTTGTTCATTATACATTTTAAAATTATTTCATTCGCATCATTAATAAGACAAAAGCACATACTCAAACTTTATAGGGACGGACAGGGGTGAATACGCAGGTTCGGTTGCCAAACATTTTTAATAGATGGCGCTGTATCCTTGCAACCTAGTTTTTTATTTTTACACGAACAGGGAGCATCTATGTGACATGATGTTACAAATTATATAGGTAATCAACGTTCATTTTAGTTATTTTGTAATTTTCTCATCACAACAATAAACACACCTCAGATATAGATAAAACAAACTTTTTTTTCATTGGATTTGTCAGTTTACAAAGATCGGTACAAAAAATAATAAACTAATACGTAGGCTTAGAAACGTGAATATCAAAAATAACAAGTGTTCAACTTAATGTTTGATTTATGTGGTTATAAGTATGAAGCTTTTTATCACAAGAAACTGTAATAGTTTAGATTTTGCGTTCAATATTTTTTCTACTATTTCCTACCATTATTGAAATAACTTCGTAAACGCAAACTACCGTTCCGAATCCGATTCCGATTTCCGAGGTTTCAAAATCACACTGCTGGTGTCCTCACCAATATCCGAGTGCCGTGTACACTCGCGCCCAACAATTCTACACGCCGGCACCGTATTACACCGTCGTCACAAGTCACGTTCGCCAGCAAAGGCATGAGTCGTGCAGGCTCTTTCTAATATGTGTTAATTTCGTATAAATCGAATTCATTGAAATACACACACGTACGAAAGCCAAGTTAGTAGAACGCTTGCCTCGGTAACGAGGATTGCAGGTTCAAACCCACAATCGCACCTCTGGATTTTTTGGATTGTATGTGTGGATCTCATTTTCAACCAAGATTTATGACATTCATTATCAAGTTATGAATTTAGAATATCGATATGGTTTGTTGTAAACTTGCCCTAATTAATATTCTAAACAGCAATAAGATCTATTGATATACCTACGTAAATTATAGTACACCTACCTTTCTGAGTACTTACCTACAGTGTTTGGAAACAATAGTTCTACCAAAAGTATTTTCTTGTGTTTTATTACATAACGGTGTGCTTTCGGCTAAAATGATCGCAAGTTAACACATAATAGAGTCTTCGACGGCCTTCGTTGACGGAACACAACATTGCTTTTTAAGCACCTTTTTTAAATGCCTAAAATAATGTGTCCTAAGTATAACAATTTACACTTTGAAATGGACGGATGTTGAATACCTAGTGTGGGAGGCCGTCCTGGCTTGGAAAGGATCGCTATGAGCATTAATCACCTGGGTACACCTTCCACATTCAATTATAATAAAGAAAATACCCTGAACAATATTATGAAAAAGTAGTGAAGGAAGGCGTGATTTGGGAAAAGGAACAATTCGGCGCATAGCTATTTTACATTTACTCCAGTAAAGTTACAGTTTGAGATGTATTTTCAGGGACCCTTCGCCCTACCTACTTTAGAAAATTCGCTTGAACTGTGCAGCTACACTAGAGTCGTAGCAAAACGAGGCGCTAATTTGTTGTTAGTGTTGCCTTACTAAAATTACGCTAACTTACACAAGCAGTTGATTGGGTAGTTCCATAATCCTAAAATCCTTATAAGCAATGGCCACTTCACCAAATATCTGTAAGCCACGCCATAATTTAATTAGGTACTATACGTAAAATACAATTATTTAAACTTTCTCCAAGATTAATGGTATTTCGTGGAGGAAACATACAAGCAGTTTGCTTGGTATTTTTGTTGAACACCATTCGTTTATATTAAGTTAATGCCGACACACCTTGTTCTAGGTCCATACAATTTAAATGGTAATGTTTCAAATTAATTAATTATTAGTAAAAAAAAACTGCGGGGTTCCTTTGAGACCCCACAGATGTCAGTCACCTTGTGACTAGGCTTTTTAAGTCGTTCGAAATGATAAGTCGCCCGTTTGACACAGAGGAGAGATTTATATCGGGCAAATTATAAAGCTTTGTTTCGTGCACGGACCACGTAATCCTGGTCTAAATTTATTACGTTAGACGACAATAAATTTGTAAATTGTGTGGCCCACTGACCCGGAAACGTCGCCTTAATGAGATTTTTATTTCAAAGACTTTCAAAGGACCCTCATCTCTTGAAATAGCCTCTACGCCTAGCAACATTTTATTTTTTAATTTAGTATGTTCATGTTTTATTACTTGCTAACATTTAACAATATTTTGGCTTTGTTCCCGCATGTCGGTCGTCAATACCTGCCCGGCGCCGCTGGTGTGAACGCATGCAACATGCAGTATGTAAGTACATTTAATTACTTGTAAATTACAGGCATAATAAAACATTCATTATATGTTCGCTACATGCCCTCCGGCTGACATAACAAAGAACTTTACTAATTAGCTGGTAAATGTCCGACGTTATTAACAAATGTCTGTCCATAAATCCACTATTTTTATCGTTGAGTAATATCTTGTTTTATAATGTTTACAGCATTCGGTAGAGTAATTATAATTTGTTTAAATCTAATTTTCATCACACTTTTTCTTCTTCGTTCTTTGTTTCTAAACTGTAGGCATATAGATCGACAATACGACGTTGTAACAACGTAAATGCCTCCAACAAAATATTAACATTACTGGGCGGTGAACGCGTAGGTAGATAGTCGCGTAGGTACGTGGAAAATCGTGCCTGTACCGAATGTGCGCTGCAAATTAACAGCGCTTCCCCCGGGGCCAATATTTCTCCGGGCGACGTCGAACCTAGGACCGCCCGCCACTAACTACCCCACTGAATCAGCGACGATCACGCCTACATCTTGTACATACGCCGATTGGTACGTAGCTCGTACCCTCGCCTCGGATAAAGTAATATATATTCGTAAGCCTTAACTGCTGACTGAAAACCTCGGCGCACCTTAGGCGTCAACCATTTTATGGGCTACGGCGCACGATTTCGGGTCAATCACATCATCCCATCTCTCGTAACTGATTCCAGTGATAGTAGCATTACAACAAATCAATTGTGCCATTTAAAGAACTTAATTCTATTTAGATTTATCCACATAGACCTTGAGGTATTATAGAGCTATAGATAACACTGTATTAGCTTTATAATAGCCAAAGCACAGAAGATAGTTTTGTCAATAAAATTATGTAGTGGCAATAGGCTAAATGATGCGTCTTTTAATCCTGTTATTCTTGGAATGTTTTGTCTCATAATTCGAGCACTACGCCCAAGCTACTGTAGGTTTACTTTATATATCACTCCAACCAGCGGGGTTGCTTCGATTTTTACTATTTGGTAACGCAAGGCTTGACATGGATATAGGTACATCACGCTATTACTATTGGAGTTTACCAGAGCTCTGGTTAAAATCTCATTATTAATGAATAGATAAACGATCAATGATTATCCATATCCTTAATAATCCGAATCAACAACAAAATCAGCTCAAAAAACTCTTTTTTATAATTTATTCGTTCCGTAGTCCCTTATACTAACAGCGAATAGTGTAATCTGTAAGCTACGAGTAATCTAATCGGAACAGCTAGTAGAACAAGCTAAAATTGCTAACTATTACCCGGCGTTTAACGCAATCTTTATCTAAAACACGGTCCCATTAACTTATGCTTGCTTACCATAACGTTTTAAATATTAAAATGACCAACGATGATGGCAAGCTAATTCCTATAACTATGCTAATAACACCTACCTTCACCAAAATATAATCTTTAATCTGGATGCAAATCATCCTAATACGTTCCGATTATAAAGAGCTATAATTTCGGCATTATATTGTCCATCAAAGTGTTTTACATATATAAAAATAAAAGGATGGCAATCAAGTAATTTGTTTCTCGACCTACTAAACTCTTTTCGTGATGGAAGCGTGTTTTTGTTCTTAAGTTCTGAATATTTTGCATCATAATGTGGTATCCGTTTCAAAATTTTGCTTTGTATATTATTAGATTAATGTTAGCCGAATTGGTGTGTTTGTGTGGGCAATCATGAAACCTAACTCTGGTCTCATAAAATATATAAGCACACTTAACTATCACTTCAGTTCCTGGTTTAACGATGTGTGAGGAATACTCGGTTTTCTATTTCAGACGGCGATGCACTGGGCTTGTAAACGCGGTGATGAGAATTTGGTCAAACTGCTGGGTGGGGTCGCCCGACATATAGTCAACGAACGATCGGTAAGCCATCATCAAGATATTGCACGTCCAGATAAATTATGGTATTACAGTAACAGTATCAGCCCCGATGAGCTTCAATTTGCAATCCGATACAATCTGCAATAAACTCCGATGTCACAATCAAACATAAGTTTTTAACAAAACTTGTTTCTTGTGGTTTAGATTTAAATGTTCTTGATCGTTTAGTTTCTCTTCAGAAAGTCAGGACGCTTTATTTTGTGCGACGATGTAAGAAAAACTTTCCATGAATACATCACAAAAAGATGTTGGAATTCCAACACGCATGCGAGTAAGAATTCGCTTTAAAACTAAGAAATCGTAGGGGCAGCAATTTGGACCCCTTATTTGGTTGCAACGGCGCGAGCGAAACGGTCCGCGTTTTATACCAAAGAAATATTGTGAGCCAAATACCCTGCAGTCGCCGGAGTTATGCCACTGCAATTGACCATTCATGGAGCTGAGTTAATTATGTGTTTACATCTGCAAGCCAGTAATCGTATACTTTACTGTTACCTAGAAGCTTTGATGTCCAATCAAATTTACTTACATCGGGTATTTTGCCTGTTTTACGGTATCGTTAAAGTGTCGTTACAATCTTTTTCATGTGGTGTTCGGCATCGTTCGCGACGGAAGTAGAATGGGGTAAGTCCGCCGTACATTTTATTACTGGACTACTTGTGGAGTCGAGGGAAGTGGTGGTAAACTTATCAGTGTGCCACTCAACAGTTTAATGTCGTTCCTTTTCCTAATAAAGCTATAGACGTTTTATGACAGCTTTAACGTGCTTGTCGTCGGAATAGCGCTCACGTGGAACCAATTACCTATCTTCCTATTTGGAGCCAGCAGTCATTTTGTTTTAAGGTCCCCGTCGGTAGACGACCCGGCGTAATAACTTAACAAAACTTAGTTTCATTTCAAGTATCTTCAGTCGGTTCAGGGTTACAGCTGTCGCTGCTATATATTCAGTAATATCCAAGAGTTTAATATCTATCGCGGATTATATTGAATGTGTGGAATCGCGAAAGGGGCCGATGTATGGAGCCAGGAGCAGATGTGAGCATTTACAAGTTGAACTATCCGCCCCACGAGCCCCGCGCACCCTCGCCTTGCAATATTTTATATCTGATAACAACGTGAAGGTGCACGGTTCAACATTATTTTGTATGAAGCGTGATGCTATTGAATTTTACGATAACGCGGTTTAATTACTTGAATTTGATTAACCACTTGTCTAATGTCATATACTTATAACAATACGGTTGACGTAAAGTTAATAAATGTAAACAAAGTAAATTATTTTTTTCTGTTCAATTGATTCATGCAAGGAAAATGTTTATTCGTCTCTTATCGATGGTTCGTTTCGTTTTTATTTAACTTTTCGGTTGGCTCAATAAAATTGAGAGATATTTTATGTTAAAAAGTTCAGTGCGATATTGTACAACTTGTGTAAATGTTGTAGTAGATGTTATAAAAAAACATGTTATATATCAATAAATTATTCAGAAAACACTTGATTTAAATCAATCAACCCTGCTTATAAGTAACTATGTATTATCTACTGAATAAGAAATCAATTGTTCATTGGTTACAGGGATACACGCCTTTGCACATTGCAATGCAGTTTCGACATGAGCATGTCTACAGACTGCTAGTTCAAGTTTACGGTAAGTTTATCCTTAAGTGGTAAATACTTAAGGATATAACGTTACGCTCAAAATATACCTTTCTAAGAGAATTGGACTTGTATAACCTAACAAAATATATATCTTAAAATAACCTAAACGTACCTAACCGGCACCTGTTCGTTGCATAGAAGTCTAATTCGAAATAGATAAAAGAGAATAATAAAAGAATTTCCAATAAACCATTTGAAACAAATCAATTCCAATTATAAAAAGCTCAGCACAGAACTAGCACCATCTAGCGGATCACCAGCACACTATAACACCTACATACTTTTTAAAATGCTAGTCATTTGTATGATTATGTTACAAGCAATACAAGTCACATCGCGCTTACAATTTTTGTGGATAGATGGTGTCACACTCAATATTATTGAATTAAATGACTGTTCCGTAAATAAGTATAGAGAATATTGTGATTATAATTATTGTAGATAAAAAACACTTGACCATAAAACCATATAAATTCATATTCTTTGAAAAAAATGGTCAAGCTCTTATGACAAAAAAATAGAGAATTTTCGATCGATACATTTCCCTGGTTTAATTTTTTTACGAAAAATTGGGACATCTTTAAGACGTGACTTAGTTTTTTGCGACATTGGCATTATGCATTAGATACTTCATTGCATTATTAGGTTTGCTTAAAAACTTACCTAAAGCGATGCAATACTCCTAAGTTAGTAAAAACTGCTATTTTCAATAACCATGGAGTGTTATTTGATTCGAAATAAATTTTGAACCAAATTAAATAGATAAATAAATGCAATACAATATTCCATAGTCGCAAACTAAAAAAATAAGACCCATATACGTCGTTTAAATATTTCGTAAAAGATTTCATTTTGTCGAAATTTTGAATTTGGCGCTTAAAATTAAATACAGTTTTCGATTGCAGGTGGTGACCCAAACGTGCGTGATTGGTCCGGCAGGAAACCCAGCCAGTATTTAGTGCACATGGACACGTCGCTCTCACCTGGATCTTATCGAAGTATGTTATTTGGTTACTACCGTTTTATCTAACTGTAACCGTTACCGCGAGTCACGAAAAAAAACGCCACTCTTCAAGCATCTTGTCGCAAAATATTATGGACAAATTGAAAAAAACACATGTTTAATCTTCAATATGATATTCCAACCCCATGATAGGTTAATATAGCAACTTCATTATATACAAGTGATCAGTGACTAGTCATTAACCTCTTAACATATGCTATATTATTTTAGTTACACCTATAATTTATACAAAAGGGAAAAAGACATAGGTGCGCCGACTTGAATCCATAACATCGAACTCCTAGACTTCATTACCCGAGGGGTTAGAGTCAAAACATACTATGTGTTACAGAGGCGGACTCACATGACTTACGTCGGACCGTAACCTCGCCACCGGTCATAAAACTAACTCCAAACGCAATTAATGTCCACCAATCAAGTAAGAAACTAGCGCTCTTGTGTTTACTGCGTGTAATTGTGCATATACTGTACTCGCCCCTTGTACTCGTGTCCTAACATTGTCTATCATTATGTTAATGTGTGTCCACACTTAAAGTTGAACAACGATGTCATTGTCATTCAGTGACCAAACATTGTTTTCAACCCGGTGTGGGAGCACCATTGCTCATATCTAATTATAATGTGGTTGGGTAGGTATATAAAACTTTTGATCTGCACGACTCTAAAAACATCCTTGGGCCTGCCATCTGCAACGCGAGTTTAAGCCTCGTGTGAGCGCTGCCTTTAAGTCCAAAGTTATTTGACTCGCTGTCAGCCCGCGTGCGGCATAAGCTCGAGCCAATCTCGCGTGGCTTCGCGTTCGTTCTGAACACGCCTAATCAATATTTCAACTATCGTTTTTACAAAGTCCTTTAGCATCATAGTAATTGGATTAATCAGGCAGCAATATAATTGGGGTGGAGAAATAAAACTCGCACATGTATGTTCTTATTTCAAATCGTGTTCGTCGTCTTCCATTCTTAACCGACTTCAAAAAGGAGGAGGTTCTCAATTCGGTTGTGTTTTGTTTTATGTTTGTTACCTCATTACAAAATGGTTTCTACTTTGTTTTCTGTTATAAGTGGCGCCATCTACTGACGCCGCTTGGTACCACTTGCTATTTGTCATTACCCGAGTGGCACCCAGCCGCAAGAGGCGCCATAGTGTACCGTAGGTCATATAGATGGCACTGTTTGTAAATAACATCGATTATTTCTGCACCGTCTAACATTTGTTACAGCAATTGGTTGTCACGTTGAGAAACTATTTGTTTTGTGTGAATGTTCATAGCTTTTATCACATGGGATGTGTCTCGAATGCACTTCTTCACGGTTACGGTAGTACTTGTCTGTTGTCATTTTTTGTTCATGTTTTGTGATGTATTTTTTCAAGTGGGCGTGGGTTGCCAAACTTGAAACTATAGGTAATATCGAAAAATACTTAAACAACACTCGACACAGGTTTTGATTAAAACGAAAACGGCATCATTAGATGTTTGAAAAAATAATGTCCCTGGCCAGGAATAGATTTAGAAAAAAAAACATCTAACCAACAATTGAACTATCAGATAATATCGCTGATAAGGACGAAGTAGAAGAAATTTGTCGTATGTCATTACTTCCCAGAACTTGATCCTTGCATGGTGCAATAAAACAGTATGTTGTTTTTATTTTCAAAATCAACAAGTTGAATTTCTGCCTAAGAATCTTATTTGTTCAGAAAATTAATAATGCTGTTTGATTTTTCACCAAATTCGATCTCGAGATTCCTTTAAGCATTTTTCGCGAATCCCTATAGTTACGGACCAGCGGGGTTATTTTAAACCATTCGAAATCAATATCGGGAAGGGAATCGAAAACTTCCGAGCTGGATTACCGCAATCGCTATTAAAATTTTCGAATCTGATTATCTTCGATGTATCTTGATGACAATACCAAATCGTTTTTTCAAAGATTCCGTCGGGAAGCTCGTCGGGAGCGACAACAACATCGGAAAGTTTCATATCCGTTTCCGATGTCGATTCCGAATGATTTAAAATAACCCACCTGGCCATTCACGCACACTTGAAAAATACAGCCTGTATAGTAAAAGTCCTGGTGGGTATATGTATCAGCGTGCACAGATAAAAGATTAGATACAAAATATACAAGTATCTAATACTCAACTGTAAATAATGTTAATTGGTTTTAACGTACTTACTGTCTCACAAGAATTTATAATAAACTTATATGTAAAGGTGTGTAACCGCGTTCAATAAATAGAGGTTGTCAGTATCGTAAATAATAGAATATATTTGCTGGATGTTAATAAAAAAAATGTGAACACGTCACCTCTATAAGGAGACTATACTAAAGAAATTCTACACAACAAACATTGCTTAACCTATTACATACATCCATTTGATAATAGAGATCCCGATATAGACTCGTATTATTCGAGTGCCGTTAATATTCGATTACTATGTTGTATTTAATATCATCAGAAAACTTCTCAACTAGAACAATGTAAGCAAGCCAAAGAAATCGCGTTAAAATAAATAGAGCTAAAGTCCAAATCTGTTCCGATTTTTAACTATGCTACAATAACTTATTAGGAGGAAATCCTAGCGCGATGCTATGTCGGGTTTATTAAAAGGCAATGTCGTTTACAGAGAAAGAGGGGTTCCTTCGTATCGGTTCGTTGAACGTTCGCGTGAAGAAGACCACCGAGGCGTTCAGTAACTTTCTAGGCGTGGGCGCGACCAGGTCGTCGGCGTACGTGCCCAAGACCGCGCGGGAGGAGAGGCGCTCCGAAAACGGCGACCAACTCCATAAGAGCTGGGGATCAGCGGACAATATACAAGTAAGATTATTCGTTGATCCATTTTGAATGTGAGGCTCCCAAAAATTCAGCAAACCGTGCACGCTAAGCGGATATAATTTGAACATTGCATGCAGTTGACATACTTTTACAAAGCAGAAATAAGCTAAACATTAGTACTTACTACCTACCTACCTAGATTTTCCATTTTCCATCCTCGAATATTTAAAAGTCGAATGTATTCAGCGTGATATTTTTTTTTTTGTGTAGAAAGCCAAGCCAATCGCCTACGTCATCCATGAGATGAATCTGAAGTTTAAGGAAATATAGTAAGAGGAGTAGTAGAGGAAATATTTTCAGATTATCAATTCCGTCTCTGAATTCAGAGACGTGTTCCGGTTGTATAGGGTCATTCTTAAAATAAAAACAGCCGTCGTTATCACGGGTCGGAATTATATTAGACATGTGTTATGAAGGACTACGAAGAAAATATTATTAATTAAATCTTCTAAATATGTAGTACCAACCTGTATGAAATAAAAATAGGTCCTAGGTTATAAAAGAAAATAAATATGAATATTATTCAATATCAAATGAAGACAAAGAAAATGAGATTCGCTAGTTAATTATACAACCTCTGAGAAGGAAATCGTTACAAATCATTAATAATGTTGAAGAAAATCGTATGGGATATTATTGCAAGGCAATATAATGCTCTGCTACGAGAGGAAATAGGACTTCGGTACCTTTATGAAAATAAAAAAAAAGTCAAAAGATAATAAACTTATCTTTTGTTTGGATCTATACAAACTTTCAGCACACATTTAAAAAAATACCTTGAGTACCTAGTAAATAAGATTACAAGTTGAGAAATTGGTAGAAATGTTGATGCTCTGTAGTACACCTCTGCCTACCCATTCAGGGGATAGTAGAGACGATATATATGTCTATACGCGATATGATGTATCTAGAAAATTGGTAAACTTACCTACAGCCAGACAGATAGTATTACCGACTTATTATATATAATTAAATGACCGGTACGACAGAAAGAAGACAAGCTTATGCCTCCTCCGAACAACAACAACAAGGTGCGTCGCCGCGGAGCCAGCGGCCGCCGAGGGCTGGGCGCCGCCCACAGCAGAAGCACGCCCTCCACGCCTGACCAGGTACAACACCAAGTAAACCAACCAAAACCAACGAGTACAATACCAAGCCCCATCCCTTTAGCTATAGCCATGAAAGTAATTCTATAAATACAATGCCCTACTTTGCTTTGTGGTACAAGGATTGTATCACAGACCAGATTTTTTCAAAGAAATATTTTGTAATGCCATCGTAAATCGATTAAAACTTCTATTAATTTAGTGATTTGTGTCCGTTGACCTTTCCAGTGATCATATTTTACTCCTTGTAGATGGCGCACGAGGTTCTTTGCAACCAGCGTTTATCTTCTCCTATAAAGTATAGAATACGAGATAATTAAGAACACGTCAAGATTTCATCTCCGCATAAAAAAATGATAGACAGTCTAATGTAATCGTTTCTTCACAGCCTCGCGCGCAAATCGGCGTTTGTGAAGAGGGCGACTCCGATTCCGACTCGGCAGCAGGCTTCCACTCTGCATGGAAACAGCAGAGAGCTTCTCACTGCACATAAGTTAATTTTCTAAACTGTTACTATGTTATATACAATAAGACTTGTAAGTAAATGTACCTGCGCATCAAGCACAATATTTTTACGTAACGTTACACCACAGATTATAAATAAGTATGACGGTAACGGCATGATTGATTGATGATGGTGTGAACGCGTCAAAACGCGAAGCGTTCATTAAAATGTTGGCAGTACTGTTTCTTGGACTGGAATGTTGGCATTACAGTTATTGAACTCTTGCAAGCAAAAGTCGACTTTAAGGTGACGAATCTTTTCATTCCGCGACTGTACATTATCTAGGGCTATACAGTCTCATTCCAATAAAGTTGAAAGTTACTACATCACAAGTATACTATACACATTCCTGCTCGGATATGTTCCTCTGCTGTTTAAGATAATGCAATTTACAAATATATACATTTTTACCAGTAGGTATTGTTAATTCGTTTCACAATATAGTGCCTTATATGTAAGTTGTATTATATCATAGGTGTAAGTTGGTAGTTTTAAAATTATTTCACTTAAGTTATATTTGTATATAAGGATTGATTATTATAAATTATTTGAACAAATTAATGTAATATTAAATTACTTGCAGGAAATTAATTACCTAAGGAAATGCCGTGAATCCACCCTTACTATTGTTACTTATTATTATAAACAATAAGACAAATGAGCGAAGACTACAATCTTTTTATTTATCCCCGAACTGTCGGACGTCGTTTGATCTCTGCTTCACCTCAGATTACGACAAGTAATCAATTCAAGGAACAAAACCAGGGCCCCAAGTCTGCTAACACAATCGATTCATAATCGAACAGCAACCCCATAGTAACTGTCACTTTTGACAGATATCCCATGTTAGCAGACTTGGGGCCCAGATCAGAAGACGGAGCGACTGACCACCCAAGTTTAGTTTCCACCCTAGCTATAGCCGGCTCCGGCTCCTAGGTCTTCTTAATGAAAATAGGGATTCATATGAACCCCCTGTATGGTTCTCTTGCTAGTATTTTCTTTGCTTTGGTTTTGCTACTGAATTAAACACAGTAGTTTGGTTAAAGGTTAATATATTGTCCGAATTATAATGAGCGAGGCACTCTTGCTGGCCCATCGCGGCTTTGAAAATACTACTTGTTAGGGCACGAGTAGACACGGTTCCCGTGGCGTATAGATACGAACAAACTTTAATTACAAGATTGGGGAAACGTGGGTGCGATGTAAAATGCCGACTTGAAGAATGCACGGTGGCACCGTACAACCCCTATGTTTTATCATACTGCCGGTCAACGGCCTCTTCTAAGACCTCCCTACACTAGTAATCTCTAGTGAAGGGAAACAAACTCGGCAAATAAAAATCTAAACAGTTAGCGCCCATTATATTATCCAATTTGCAGAGCGCTAGATGAGCTAGCGTGCTAAATTTGTATTGTGTAAAGGCAGTTAGACAGGTAGTGATCCAATCTAGTGCGATCGCATGGACTACACTAGCTAGCGCACCAAATTGCATGGTGTAAAGCGGACTAGCGTGCTAAACACTAGCTATGCTCGGTCAGTCAGTCGGCGTGCGCTCGAACAAGAGGACGTATTTTTGGTTTTAAACCAAAATGACGCAACCATCGACTAAGGAATGGGAAGTTCTCTTAAATATAATAGAATTATACAAAGACATGCCACTTCTTTGGGATACAAAACATAAGGATTATAAAAACAAAGATATCAGCTCAGCAATAAATAGCGTCTTTTTTTATTTATTATCATTAAACTCGAACTCGACACCATTGCTAAAGAAATTCCAACTTTATGGTGTTTTGATGGTGCCATATTCGTTTAGCGCTCTTCGAAAGATGCGGATTGGCCGAACGAAACGAAATATAAAAAAAATATTGAAAATATCAATCGTAGAAATATGGCAACTACCACATCGCATTAATGTAGGTATGGAAATATTAACGATTATTCGGTAAGTAGAGTATAGTATAGGTACAAATGAAAAAGTCAATGTCAAAAAAAATTTGAAAAAAATATTTTGATATTCAAACTTGAAATCCAGTGCACATAATATTAGGTATACGATTCTACAATCAGTGCGGCTTATTACTTTGTAAATAGTGTGCCAATATAGAATCAGATATTGCACTTCATTCGGGTGATGCGGGCAAATAGCTCATCGAAGACATTACAAAATTATTCAAATTTATGCTCACTCAAAGTGTTAACCCCGATGTATTAGATATTCTGTTTGGTGGAAACTTATGTGCTTTTACCAAAAAATATGGCGGTATAAGACCCATCGCAATTGGCACAACCCTTCGTCGCCTTGATGCTAAGGTCTTTGTAGGAAGGTATTTAACCAAATAAAAGATTAAACAAATGGGGGAAGAGAAACCCACCACTGACCCTCAGATTGTCAACATTTCCAATTATCAACCAAACAAGTTTGATAGATAATTAAAGAAGCCAGCAATACCGAACTCCTCTAAGATGTTAGTCGCGAAACTATCTATCACGAGTGACGGGACCTCAAATAAAATACAATTCGCCGAGAAACGAAGCGAATCTAAAAAAGTATTCTACACGTGTTTCGCCTCTAAACGAGGCATCCTCAGGACTGCTGGGCTACGAATGAGCCCAATGGATTTCCGCCAAGTATCGCCTATTTCTATCAATTATAACAAATTAAAGCTTACTTCCAGCTTTTACAGATAGGATTTGGTTCAAAAGGTGGCTGCGAGGCCGCTGTTCTCGCCTTCAGGAAGTTTACTTCTAACAAGGATGGTGGAGTGCTTCTAAAGGTCGACATTCGGAATGTGTTATGGAACCTATTTCGTAACATAAACCTCTTCATCAAAGTTTTTTATTTAATTCAAATATTACTTGATGTGCTAAAATGTTCTGTCACTTTTGTTATTTAGGTTTTTTCGTTTATCCTTGTAATATGTTTATATTTCAATAAATAACTTGATAATTTACTAAAACACATTTTAATAGTATTGATAAAAGTTGGTTTTATAATAGAATGCATTCTACGCAGTAGACAGGTGTTGACACAAATAAAAGATGTAATTCCACAATGTTATAATTGTCTTTGGCAATTGTCGTCGTTCGTATTCTGTACTTCAGTCGTGTATCAATTCATCAATATAATTTAACGAAATGATGGTATTCTACTCGTTATCAGACGTTTCTAGCAGTCGACACACAACCATTGACACTGAAATGAGACTCCATCAAGACGATATTAAAGTTTTAGCGGAATAGCCAATCAGTCACAGTCGTAATGGCACCTCAATAGTGGGTCGCTGGAATGACAATTATATGTAATTTTATTTAAATTAACAGAATTGGGCCCCTGGAATGTCGGACGAACAGGCAGAATATGATGAAAAAAATAGTGTATAGTAGGTAGCAGCGGTTGTTTCACTAGACATCCTGCAATTGTTTTTTTGGAAATGATAATTGCTGTTGTCGCAGATGACCTTTGCAGCTTCACGGGACGAGAGGACGAGCGCTAAAGGCGTTCTAGCCACGTTCCTACAATAGCTGTCGTCAGGTCATCTTTTCATTAAAATCATAAAATAAAATAATGGTTTTTTTTGGTTCGATCAAGTGTTCAAAAACGCTCTGGATTGTTGGTTGATGCGTTGTGACGTCACACCGTCGTAATCAGTGTCAGGTTGCCAATAAGAGTTTCGTAATATTTGGGGTTTTAATGTGTTTTCAGTAATTTATCGTGATCGCCATTAGTAAAAATTATTCGCATTATACACAACAGAGAGCAACTTTATATACGTCGATAATGGAAGCCTTTAAAATAGATGCATTAATGTTTGGAAGTTTATCTGATCGCAATGTTTGGACGTTTTCAAAGAAAATCATGTGACGTTAAAATGGTTACGTGACCCGGAGACTTTTTTAATTTTAAACTTTATCATTACATTTTATGAAAAATACTGTAATTTACAATGAAATAACTATATTGTTAGCATCATATTAAACTAATGAACAATTTAAGATAGTTTGTTAGAACACAATCTAATAGCCTATTGTCCAGCTGTCTTATCACATTCAAAAATGAGACGATATGCAACGTGGTGGCGCCGAGCGACGGGGGCGACGAGAGGGATCCACCACGAGCTGATTGTTTCCGCCCTTCAAACGGCACTGTCGCGCCGCCCGCCCGTCCGATCGCGCGCCGCCCGCCCGACGCGACACACGCGCCGCTTTAATAATAAGAACGTAGGTACCGCCGGCCTAATTACTTACTAACTCATTGTTTGATAAATTGCCCAAACGGTGACATAATATTTCGTGATATCGTGAAATTTGCGGATTAACATCACGCAGAGGTAAGGGCAGCCCAATTAATTTCATATTAGTTTCCCAATTCTTCTTAACGTTTCAATAAAGCATGCGATAGTAAAGATATGGCAATAAAGATTCTAAAGGCGGATAGGAGCATTTAAGTGCCGTCATCTTGATAGCTCAGTATGTAGGTATTCAAATATGAGGACAAAATTTTATTTTACTTTTATAAAGAAAGTTTAAGTTTTGGCACGCGTGAGTGCGTGAATGTTGTAAGTTGTGTTGGCACCCATCTGCTTAATGATCACGTGCAATATGTCACACAAATATTTTGATAGGCGATCTGTTTTTGAAATGTGTATATACTTACTAGGAGCTATTACATTTAGCCATTGATATAAAACTAATTGTATTGCGTTAATTTTATATTTTTTTACGGTCCCTATTAAACAAAAAAATAAACGCGATAAAATCCTTAAAATTAGTCTATACATTTGGCCGTCTTCCTCTTTTGGGAATAGAACCCCTTACCTTGACACGCGACCTGTTGTGCCAGCGATAAATATTACCTACCGAATACTAATATTACATACCTATTAATTAAATTATCTACTTAATTTATAATTTCACTTTCATATTAATAGCCGTTGTACACGGTAAAAACTGGCATAGCTATAAAACTCCCTATCCAATTCTATTGTTCCCAATACACTGACACACCAGAACTAAAAATTGCAAATACATCACGCGACAGTCTCAAGGTCCTACCTACTAGTTACATTAAAAAGCTTGATGTAGGTTCTATCGGGGACATTATACTGCGAACCCTTAAGGTTATTTTCGCATAGCAACACTTAGTTCTAGCACTACAGCTCAAAATGATTTTTGGTGGGGAAGCATTAAAACCTTCGATAGGATGTGTTACATTACCTAGACTAAAATCTCTTAGTCGAGAAAAACTCATATAGGTAATGTGTTTAGTTAGATGGACAGCTTCTTTCTCGCTCTGACAAAATAATTAAACAGACAATTAATGGAAATTACCTCAGCTGGAGGTTTTAACGGAATGAAATTGATTTTCCAATTCACCTTGCCCTGTTAAGCTATATAAGAAGACTGATTAGCTACTGTTTTACTATTATGTTAATGACATAATGGTAAAACAAGCCTTAAACGATAGCCATACATGTACTAAGGAAGTATTGGCGGGAAAGTGAACAGAGAAAATGAAAATTTTGTTTGTTATCAAAAAGATTGGTCGACGCAACCGGCGACCCAAGGGCCCGGCATTTCCTCGCTCGGCCAAATGTTTTACACGTTTTGTAAATATTAATTAGGTAAGCTTTTCTATTCTCTTTTTAATTTCTATTTTCCTGAAAATATTTCTTTGATAAATAGATACAAGATTATACAAAATATATAACAATGGGTACCTGTTCAAGAATAGTGCAAGATAACGAAATTATTATCGGTTTAGATACTAACCTTAGAGCAGCCGTACGTACCTCTTGCGTAGCTAAAACTATCAACATCCTCACATACACGTACACACATTAACATAATGATTCGAGAACATGATTGAGAAATGTGTTTACTCTGCAACCTGGATATCATGTCACTGTGATATTAAAAACGTTGATTTCATAATTGTGATGTCTTGAACGTGCTTTGAAGGTGATAACCTAGCCTATTTCAACAGTTATAGGATATTCATACATAAAATAGTATCCATGTTAACATAGGCATAGCGGACGACAGCCAGCCCCAGAATCATGCGGAATACATGACTTTGATACATGTACGATATACCTACACGTGTTGATGTTGATCGCACCTATCTGTTACTGTTCAGAGTTAGGAAATGAAACTTACAAAGTATTGGTTTAAGCCCGTATTCCCATTGTTCTGTCTACAAGCAAGACTGCAGCGTACTATATAAAATATAGCGGGATAATAACAAAATTCTACCTCATTCATCTAAGAAAATCAAAATGTAGGCGATGTATTTACTACCTTAAATCAAACTAGTCTTTAGGAGGAGCGGTGAGCGATTTAACACCAACTCAAGGCACGCATTCTTTACCCGCTGACAGTGGTTAGCGCGTGCCCCCCCCCCCCTCCCCTATGTTCTTCCTCTCCGACCTTCGTCCTTCTCTCCGACAGAAATCAGATTGGGTCGGTGGAAATAGGAATAGGTAGCTACCGTTCCGATTTTTGTTGGACTATTATATCGTATGACGTCTACGTTGAAGGTAAGGACCGACTATTTATTATCAATAGTCTACATGAGGCTTTTAGCATAAACACTCTTTTATGTTGCGTACATATTTTGACTTTTTTTACTATTCACGATAGCTTAATACGCTCAACATATCTGATGACCAGGAATTAAACCGGCTCCTCATCAAGACCGGCCTACGTAGTAGCCACGGACCTCCCACTTTGATAGTGTCATATTTTGATAGTGCAACTTTTTTATTAGATTCCCCCAAAAGAGTTGATTAGTTATAGTAGTTTGTGCAAGTCGCCTACCAAACTGTAAATGAAAGACCATACCAAATTAAAATCGTCACCTTAGCCTTGATCTTTTGTTCAATGACTGTGCCCTTAGCAAAGGGTTGTACTTTAAAATTATTTGATTGTATCTAAATATGTATGGAGCATATTATCTATTGCACTATGTTGATCCCAAATAACTAGAGAGTTTCAGTGGGTACCTTAGTGAACTGTCCTCATTACGCGATTCAATATTACGTTACCTACTAATCGTACCCAGTGCGGCTCCACCTTTATGATCCAAAAATAAATCTATCACTACTTCAACGTTCTATTTATGGTAAAAATAAATCTATCACTACTTCAACGTTCTATTTATGGTAAAAATATTTCGATTGGCACGTACACCGGTAATTGAAGGTACATTTAAATGCGGCTCTCGGCTTCACTTAAAAGGTGTTTAATATTCAATTCATTCTCTGAACAACTACTACTGGAAACTTTCCGCGTTTTGAGATACACGTAGGTCTACTGTAATGTACACACTTAAACAATACTATCTACCTATCTCAGCAATGCAGTATTATTGAATGAACTTATTAACTTAATCATTAATTTGTTGACCAACAGTGATAGCCAAGTTGGCAGAACGCTTGCCGCGATAACGAAGATCGCGAAGGTTCAAAACCCCCGGTTCGCACTTCTAGGATATCTGGATTTCATGTGCGGATCTCATTTTCAACCATGATTATCACTTGCTAAACGGTGAAGGAAAACATCGCGAGGAAACCTGTTTGAGGGAACCCCTCGAAAGACGTGTGAAGTCCGCCAACCGGAAAACAGGAGTTAGACTATGGTCTAATCCCCCTCGCATTGAGGGGAGGCCCGTGCCCAACAGAGGGACATTCAAAGCGCTGGTATTATTATATTTATTATTGTTGACCAAGTAATTGTCTATGATTAAATAAATATTTTGTATAAATTTAATAAGAGTTATCAAAATCTATATTTCGTTGGGCTGTAAATTACTTATTATTGCATCACAATGAATCAATTACCCAGATGTCCTTGCCCGGTGTTTGTTCACCAAATACGGTTCGGTTCGGAGCAAAACTGTCAATTCAAATACGGACAGATAGCCAGATTGATTGGCTTCAACAAGCGGCCCTGATAACGAGGTGAGGCGCCTAATAGATATCGCTGAACCTGAACGGGATAATAGCCTGACGGAATTGTTAGTTGTTCACGCATCGCATTGGTAGGACATGGGACATTAAAACCTGTGCCGCTTAAGACTATTTTCGTGTGATAATACATAGCTCTAGTGCACCGATGCTACGGCTCTAGCTGGACTGTCGAACGAAAATGCTCTTAAGTGGGCATAGAGTAAGGACTCCAATAGTGCTTTGATGTGCTGGCCGCCCAGTTTTATGTCACATTTCATTTTATGGTTTCATTTTAAATTAAGAACCCCTAAGATTTTTAACAATCCTTAATACTTGTAGATAGTCAAAATTGTGTAGTTGTATTATCCCTTTCTGCAATATTTCCGGGAAAATTAAAATTTCGGTGCGTACGAAATTGAACCTTGGGTCCATACACTGTGCTTAATATTCTATAGCAGATTCCCATATAAGTATAGCCTAAAGACAAATGACGCTCCCATAAAATGCAACACAATAAAATAGCGTTTACGCAATAATCGATACTCCGGATAGGCTCTCACCGTTACAAGTGGACGAATGGAGAATACTAATAATATAGCTACGGCATTCTGAACTTTGACTCGGTGGATTTACGATACTATCAAAATAAATAATATAATATCGCCAAGCGTACACACCACGCCTGGTGGCGTTGTGCGCCTCGATGCCTAATTATTAAAAAAAAAAACAAATTGGTTCGAGTCGAAACTCCTTTTCTTTCGATTAAAGATAAATTAAATACCTACTCAAAACATCATACTTATTATGATAATACCTATAGTTACTATACCTCGACATATTCTTTTGGGAATGCGAAATTGCTAGCGACTTTTCATCATGTGTTAATTATAGCATCGACACAAAAACAACAGGGGTGGTACCATATTTTTTATTGGTTTTATGTCTTCAATATTTTCATTTTTCACTCACTGTAAACGAATAAAATTCCGGGAATAATAAATGCTTCAAAAATAATTGAATACAATCGTCAATAGTTAAGTGGTTAGAGGAGCCACTCTCGTAAACTAGAAGTTCAGGGTTCGGTCTCCATCCCGACCTAAATGACATTATTCACAAATGGAAATAATAATTGACCAGTGTTCTTGCGGGAGAGAATACCTCGCCCGCGCCACCTGACGCAAATATCTCCTACAAAGTTTCGCGCGTAATTCGCCATCACAAAAACTCTTATCCATTTTATGCTATAAAATTGAGCAACTAACAATAATTTGATCGTGTAAAAAAAGGAGCAAACAATCACTCGCAATTGCGCGTTTGAGCTTTCGCGTGTCCAATCCCGCACACTCCGACTGCGTGTGCAAGACCGTGTCATGTGAGGCGTCTAATAACTTATAATAGACTCTTTCTCACTCGACGCATCATAATAGACACACCTAGTAAGCACCTAGTTAATGGGTGTGATGAGGGATTAATCCTCGTCGTTATCATTAAGACATTCATATTTCTTTGTTGGACAATATTAAGACGGAAACCTAGCATTGCTATTACCTAGTGTCTGATTAAATATAAAAACAAAGTACCTGGCTAGTGTGTCGTAAAAGTTAATAACTTGTCGTAAAAATTGCGGAGTGACATGCATATGCAATACTACGTTAATTTTATTGTGTGTTTCTACACTCTTTTGTATACAAATTACGGTACATCTACGATTCGCGAATCGCTCGAGTAGAATTTTAAAAATTCAAAATATTTTTATTTTGTTCGTGTTAGCCAAAACGTGTACTAAAATACCTACTTATTATTTTAGGTATCAATTTTAAACGTACTCCAATTGATTTAGCTTACGAATCCAGCTTACTGTGTTGTTCATGCATATTCCCATTATACACACATAAAAAGATATGGCAATAATGGAAAAATACCTACTAGCCTCGGTGTGATGCCTTTCAAGGCTAATATACCAAAAGATAAAAAAAACAATGTTGTCACGTGGTAAATGGACAGACCAGTTCCCGCAAGCAGTACATATACCCCTACACCAGCAAGACTAGTGGAGCAGCCGTCGCTCTCCTCAACCATTTTAGAGAAAAGAGAGTGATAGATAGAGCCACAATCAAAAACATTTAAATGACCACTCCATCACCTATCACAGATGGCAAACTTACAAAGCCTTATGATTTCATTGATATGGAGTAGAGACAAATAGAATAATAATCTTGAAGGAAAATTTGTTGCAGTCCATTCTGATGCTGCCGGTGGCACCGCAGCACCAATGTCATGTGGGCCTACATCATAGCGGCAGCACGTCGAGACTCGCAGCAGGCCATTCATAAGCGCACCGCATCTAACAACGCAACCGACGATCACATTTATTCGTGAGTACCTAAGCCAGCAGTGTACTGCGCCTAACTCACAAGGTCATGAACATAGCCCCTCCTTGGGAAGAATGGAAACTCAACATTTTACTAGACCGTGAAAGCTGTAAAGATCAACTTGGAAAATTCTAAAATGAGTCGATTTGAGAGATATTTTGTTTCTAAAAATTTAATTTTTCACACAATTATTGGCAACGCCTTCAAGTTCTTAACAAGTATTTTATAAGACTATGTAGTTAAATTTAAGTTTGTTATTACCGGGTACCGTGTACCACATACATTGGCTTATACGCGGTGGACATAACAGTGATTAAGTTTTGGTCATTTCGTCAATAAAGTTTTACATACTTCTTATCCATTAACCTAAATATTTTTTACAAATGTTACAAATATTATCAAACCTTAACGTAATATAAAATAATGAAAAGAAAACATAAAACATGTGTAATAACAACTAAACGTGGACAGGGTAGGTATCTACCCTATAGTACCCGTACCGTACCAGACTTGAAATAAATGCAAGCATATTACCTAATCATAATTATTTGACAGATATCGTGATGGCAAGGCGTTCACGCTGTCTAGCTCCGTGGCTCCACACCCTGGCCCGTCGGGGCTGAACCGTTGCAGCGCCAAATTCCAGTACCCCAAGAAAACTATTACGTCTAACGCACTAAACTCCGTCCACATGCGAACTAAATACAAAAACCAGTTGGAGGAGGGCGTTGAGTCTTTCGAGGAGGTATGTCTCCATTCATTTAATAGTTGATCTACAATCAATTCAATTTTTAGAGTAAATTTCTCCACCGATCTTCGGTGATTTTGCCAGTGTCAAGGTGAAAAAGAAAAAAAAAGAACGCATATTAAGTCCGATGAGCAATTAAGAATAAAGTTGAAGGGCGTTGAGAATCTGTAAAAAAAAACTTTAGAAACTATCTACTTAAATACGTGTGTACACAAAATAAGCTAATAATATAAAAAGATGCGATTAACCAAACACAGATAAAAATAGACAAAGGAAGATGAGTCCTTAAAAAAAACCATTCCATGATGACACTGTCACTACGCCAACGTCAACTGTCTCTTCCTACCATGTAAAGGTAAAACTCTCACATTGGTACCGTAGCCATGCCAACGTCAATGGTAACATCTGCCTACCGACATGAACGACAAAATATATTATGCCACGGTAACGACATTAACATGTTAGTTCTTACGACCAAAAACTGAAAAGAAAAAGGTTTTCTCAATAGTCATTAATGGCATAGTAACCATACCAACGACAACGATAAGTATCGTCACAAATAGCTGATGGAAAGTAACTCTTAATGAAAACTAATACAATAAAATATACAAGAACTCTATGATCACTGAGAGTTGCAAGACTCGCGACAAGGATGTTACTACTTGTTGCTCAATGCGCAACTTGAATTTGAGGTTTATATCCGACTTGAGGAACCGGCCTTGCAAAACAAATTCTTCCCCTTCGTAGACAATAATCTACCTGCTGAGGATATTGTCGATTCTTCCATTGCCGTTAAGAAAAGTCTCACAGAATTCGAATCATACCTTCTTCTCTCTTCTTCTAATTTAAAAGTAAGACCCTTGTTGGTGTAGTTGGCGAAGCTCTTTTCACCTGTCTCTATCTAGAGACCTCCTTATATTACACTAATCCTAATTATTTGACTTATCTTATTTTTGGTCTTCATTGCCCACAATTTCCTTCGATATTCCCCTTCAATCATATCAATAGAGACTCTATTGATGGTGGAAATTTTTAATATTTTCGGAAGATGCATTTCGGGTAACTTATACTAACGATTGATGATAATGAATATCACGTTTCGTTTCTTCACAAATCAAATAATTATATGAATTCTAAACACTTAAATTCAACTTTTTTGAAAGACATATCAAAACTGATTCTTCGAATCTTGCCTTTGTTGAGCCAAGTGTTACCTTTTTTCCTACTTTTATTTGTTACTCCTGCAATAAATCAAGTTCGGAGACTGATCGGTGAAAACAATAAACTATTCTGTGTGTGGAAAAACGGTCACGTTATTTACGTGTATTATATACGTGATTTACATACGTTGTTTGCAAAAGAGAAATTCAAACTCGTTACTTAATTTAGCTAAAACGTTTAGCTCGCAAACACTGTTGTAATTGTGATGAGGCATCGAAACATGATCACTTTAATGCATTAACTTTTAAAGGGGCAATTAGACGTATTGCGTTCGGCGATGGTGGTCGGGCAATCAGTATTTACGGCGGAAGCCGCGGGGAACGCGTCACAAACGTGGCATCGGGAAGTGGCAGGCCGCGGTGTCGCGCTCCTCATGGCCTATTGTTTCGACGCCGCCGCCGTGGTCACGCACAGGCTAGCCAATAAATTTGGAGTTGATGCTCATTCCCTTTTCAACTGGTGAAGCAGCGGACGCTAATGTCCATCGCAAATTTCGCCACAACTTATTCGAAATATCAAAAATATTTTTTTTCTTTTTTCATCTGTGAAATCTATCTTAATTGAGGACACGCCATCCCTTTATATTACTCGTGTTAACAAAATTCCTTTAATTGAAGTTCGTGCTAAGTCGGTATCGTGACTCAACCTTCTAACAATTACTTTGATACTGATCTATACTATTTGTCGACGAGTCTTAATGACTCTATTCTGAAGATATCAACACAGGAGTGGAAGTTCAAATGGAATAATCTAGTGTGTTCAGTAGTCGTGTGTGCCATAGCAAGACATGAGTCCAGTTTACACCATACATAAAATAGGTTTAAACAGCATGGGCCCGGTGAGTAGTTTTCTTTTATGATAAACATCGAAGGTGCACTATTTGACGAAAGATTTTGTACAAATAACAAGTACCTACTTTCATTATTTTTTTTACGTGCTTTGGATAAATTTTAGCTCTCAATAACATCGTTACCTTACCATTTAATCTAATAATTAAAACAGTTGACAGTTCGTTTACTGCTTCAGAACGGATAAATCGGAACCGGGGCCACCGTCGCTGCAGACTCGCACATTTTGTAGCAAACGGAATAGAGATGCTATTTCAATTTACAAAGTCTTTACATCCAGAGCAATGTAAATAAAATACAGCTTATCTGTTCAAACATTAACATGATGGTGATTATCTTTTTCAAATAAATAACTGCTTACTTGGATATTTATAATTAATCGCTCTTATTCGGACATTTTGTGTATAATAAATATTCCAAAATGCAGCCCCGAGTATGATTCAGCTAATGTTATCAGTGATGATCGATGCAAAGTTTTCAAGTAACTGGTGTCTGTTCAGCCACTTTAATTTTTTGACTTTAATATTAGCATGCCTTAAAGCGGAATCATTGTATTTTTGTATATTATACCATTTTTCATCATCTTCTATCTATATAATAAAAATCAATTGCCGTTCGTCCGTTCGTTCGTTTTTATTCGTTCGTCCGTCTCGCTAAAACTCTAGAACGGCTGGGCCGATTTAGCTGATTTTGGTTTTGAAATGTTTGACGTAGCCCAAGGAAGGTTTACCCGGTGAGAAAATGGGAAAAGTTGCAAGGACGAAAAATAAGTCTTTATTGTGCTTTATTTTTTCTGACTGTCAGTTGGTCTGTCGAACGTCAGGCGAAAGGTTATCTGTCATTCTGTCACCATTATACGTTAGGTACGAAGTTCGCCGGGACAGCTAGTACGCAATAAATGTTTTAGTTAGAACACAAGATACATTTTTTTAACGCGAGTTGAGGATTTTCAAAATGTCCAGTTCATCCTAATCAAGAAGGTGAACCAATACAATTCTCACACGAAATACCGCTATTTTCTTTCGATTGCAACCTCGGGCGAAGAAGAACGGCGACTAATTATTGCGACAGTTAATGGCTTACGGGTGCGCAAATAAAATGTTCGTGTCTGGTATTCGTAGCCTACTTTGCTTCCTATACCAAGGTGCTACATTCCATAGTGAACTTTTCACTGCGTTTAGAATGCCTCACACTAATAACAAAGACCTACGTAGGTACTTTAAAATATTATTTCTCGTCATTCTGAAAATTACATTTTGAAAATATGGTACAAGACCCTTAGACCCCAATAAAGTTCATATTTAGAATATAATTTATAGCAATAGGTAGTGTAGCATACAAAATGTACCGGGTTCTGATGATGTTGGGAGGTCCTTCACTATCTATCCAAATGTTTGTTATGTCCGCGGCAAATAATATTGTGAATAAAAAAGAGAAGCAAAATTTCGCGTTAATTATCCATTCCGCTAAGGTATTGAATAGTCTTCAAATTCATAGAACGTTACAATTCAGTTTCAATGGCATTAAAATTATTCTTCTCTGTAATAACAATAGTGAATATAATGTAACTTAAACTAAATCTTGCGGGTTGGTATTTTGTGGTGCCGCCCTATTCGTGGCAAAGGCATTGTTTTTTATCTTTGTCCCCCTTATTGTAGATACCGCGCGGCTCCGCTATCTCTGATGATCATCGATTTATTCATACGGTCTCTTAAACGCCATTGAATTATGTCAAAGAAATTCTGTCAGATTGCGATAATAGATACAATATTATTAAGATAAAGTAATGGGGTAGTCAAGCCATGTCTGAAAATAGGGTTACTTTAATTTACCTAGCCAGTCAGGAACCCGCGCTCCAGTCACTGTTACTTTATCAAATATATTGGAAATGAGTCCATTTACCACGATATTTTATTTGACGAAATGACTTTTACATTCACAAAAGTAAATACCAATTATGTAAAGAGACAGATGAATGCCATTTTCCGGGTGTTTAATTAACACAACATTAATTACGCATTCCTATGACCCGTAGCCATCGATACCGGCCGCAGGACACATCACCCGCTAATGAGCCAGTTACTAAACACACAGCGTAAATTCAATGGCTAAGTACATTGTTATAACCAATATATAGTGGCCATAGTTCCCCATACTGATGTCATAATTGCGAATGTTTGCATTGTAATTACTCGCTTAATAATAGAAGTACCGAATCGGAATCGACAGGTTTCGATCAATTATTCTACACGAATAAATATTTAAAACAACAAGAATATCAAACTGTCTTCAATAACTAGCAGCGAATTCAAATGATTTCATAGGTTTTAGCAGGTATATTATATTTTCTTTATTTGAACATTCATCGGTACCTACCTACTTAAATACAATGGAATTGAAAGAGGATTTTCAGCGCAGATTTTGAAGAGAGGGTTGGGTGGTGCCCCCGGGCTCACGTTGCATACTGCGGGGGCATCAAGTACATACAACTACATGCAATGGACAGGTGTTCAAAAATCAACATTTAACTTTGAAATTGGTCAATTTCAATAGATATTTTTGTACATTTTGTTATTCATATTACTAATACTCGAGATTGTAATACAATTATATCAATACGGTATTTGTGGGTAATTCAAGAGTCAGTCAATAAACCCAATTCCAAAATCGTTTCAATGACATGATAAACATATTAAACTATTTAAAATTCATCACGAATTCACCGCTGACACTCGAGCACGCCATAACAACACTTATCGAGATGTGAGGCGGTACGACCCATACCCCCGAGAAATTTTAAGCAGTTCTACATGGTATGAGGAAAGGATATTCTTTTTAATGAGGAAGTTACTTATACATTATATTGTAATTGACGGCACATAAGGTTATGTTCACCTACGCAACATGTCAAGGCAACCTTTGAACTAATAGTTAAGATGGATAGAGCGTGCGTTTTTATAAAGAAAACTATTGGAGCTCAAATTATATGACGCACAAAAATCACTCCACGCTTATATGTAGTTGACTCAGAATGAGATAACGCTACAAACGAATAAGCTCACAATCTAGAGATATAGCAAGTTTTCATCCATTTACAATAGTAGTAGGCCGTATTTTTTTTCCTGAAAATTACTTTACGATGCCATTGTAAATTGACTAGTATTTTTTTTACCTTGGTGGTCAGATGATTCTTTTTTTTTAAATATAGCGTCTCCATTATGTGTATTAAGGTATAGAATAGATCAATGTAAAGTAGACCTAAATATTTTACCTAACGTTTTGTAAAACCATTTTTCAGACGCTTTCGTTTGATATGACCACATATATCTACATATATCACTTAATATGACACTTCAAAATTCAAAGAAAATGTTTTGTAAAATTAAACCAAATGTACAACGTAAATTTTTAAATTCCTATCAAGGACCACCATATTTGAAATTGGTTCTGCGTGATCGAGTTTATTAATTAACTGCGAGCGGCTGGTGGCCTAGGATAGGAGACAGCAGTTGGCAAATTGAACACGAGCCTGTTGAGTGATTATACTAAGCCGATGTTAGGGCCGTACACACATTTACAAAATTCATTTACAATAACATTACAAAGCACGTTCCTTCACAAAAATGTTTTGTAATGTGCATTGCAAATTAATTAAAAACTTCTATTTATATGCTATCAAATTTATATTCTTAATTTCTTAAGAAATATAGTTTATCAATTTATTTTGAAAACATCCACAATATTTGCACACCGTGATGAAGCCATAATGACGTCACCGTTAATGTAAGGCAGCATTAGAATCCACATAAAGTCGACACAAACAGATGTTATGTCTCGCCCTGTGGTGTGGTCACACGGCAACAGTACTTATAGGTTTTATATTTAATTAATGTCATACATTTTTTGCAATAAATTTGAGACGACTACGATTTTCAGTATTCCTATAACCATACCTAAACAATAAAAAAAGAAATGCGTTTTATTTCGTTTTGTTTGTGCTTAGTGTGAACAAGCTTAATTATTGGCAGCCCCACGGTTTGGTGTCCGCGCTGCATCGTTACGGAAACTGAATAATGTTCGGTAACATCATGCATGGTTTCATGGTATTAATTCTATGACCCATGGTTACAATTTCATCGTTGGAAATATAACATATTCAGATTATATTGTAACAATATTGTTGTAGCTAAAAAGATTGTATGCATTTAGGTATTGGCAGTTATTAACTTTTTATTTTGACTGCTCTGTCTGTCTTTGCTTTTCGTCTGTCCGCTAATTAAGTCCTATCCTAAATTCCAACTAAATTCTTTTATTACAACAGGTTATGGGCCCAGCCCCCTGTTTGTATTAAGTAATAAATATTTAGAACAGTATCAAAAATTAATCAAATCCATGATAAAATATTTTTTTTTGAAAAATTGTGAAAATTAAACTGCTCTGTCCGTCTTTGCTTTTCGTCTGTCCGCTAATTAAGTCCTATCCTAAATTCCAACTAAATTCTTTTATAACAACAAATATAATATAATCATTATCATAATTACTCATTGTGGGATGTATTTACTAAGTAGGTACCGATTGACACAAATAACTTATTTATACTTTGATCCAAATTCTGACATCACATAATGATTACAAATAAGCTAAAAAAGGGCAAGTTCAAAGCTTAGTATATACTATGTTAATCACTCTGTGTCCAACCTCCGCGCCAGTGGAGCTGCAGGTGAAGACTAAAGGGGCATTATTATAAGTTAAATATAAATAAAATGCCCGGTAATATTTGTGATGTTACAATATTCACTATTGCCATCCAGTGCGCGCACCGATAACATAAGCACCGCCTGTCGCGGAGCACACCCCGCCATGGACACATATTTATGATGAGTTTATGTTGTTACTTGCTAGATTGTACGTTCGGCGCATTTTCGGTAAGAGTAAAGACTTGAATTTTCAATTTCTTTATTACTTTTTAGATAAAAAGGCGAAACAGTGTACACACATTATAAGTACTTAGAATTATGAAATCATTATATTAAGCCCAAAGACGTATTTAAACACTCAATTGTGTGCCCTCACATAAGAGAATGATTATATATTATCTCCACGCGTGCATTGTGGCATAGGTTTTGGGCACAATCAAGGACTTTACAGAGATACATGAGATGATAATCAAAGTAATAATAATATAGTTATATTTATCAATGAAGTTAAGAAGTTGTAGGACCATATACAGCGTATAGGATTGGAGATATTGACAAGCTTTCCGATAGTTCAATTTAATTTGAGCCACATACACTACACAACAAAGTTTAGGGAACAGGGGCATTTAGTGTTTATTTTAAATTATCCATTTTTTGTGTTAGATGTTACAACTGTAACTCTTTCCCCATTAGGTTAACAATTGATTTCCGCCAAGTATCGCCTAGTTCTATCAATTATATTAGATGTTACACATCAGAAGAAGCGTAATTTTATAGTCATCTTTATTTTGCAATTTTAACATACGCTTTAAGTACAAAAATAAAAATAAATTATAAAAACCAGTACCACACACCGTAAGACTGGTCACGAATTAGTTCAGCGAGTACAATATCGCAGTATAAGAGTGGCCTGGTCAGTCCACCGATGTAAATTCCATTGAGTATGCGTTGGGTTTGCGCCTTTTAGGGATCTTCCCCATTTCTTTAATATGGAATCACTTTTTCCACATCTCTCCAGAGTATGGAGCCTGAATACACAAGTAAATATTGATAACCTCATACTCAGTATTCTAGGCTGATGTAGAGCCCACGCTTATACCTTGGGTAGTCCGACGGATTATTAAAACGTTCCTAGGAATAGTGTTTACTTATGCGTTAGATTATTTTTAACCGACTTTAATAAATAAAAATACAATCGAATTCAGAACTTCCTCCTTTATTTTGATGTCGGTTAAAAAAGGAGCAGTTTCTTAATTCGATTGTATTTTTTATGTTTCATACTTCAGAACTCCGTCATTTAAGATCCGATTTGGAAAATATTATGTTTTTTATAAAATTACTCAAACTTGTTTTTTGGGTTTTGCACTATTTTGGTTTTTCATAATATGTTTTTACTTACATGCCTATTATTAAATTACAAAATTAAAATAAGTATAAAATGACGCATCTTTTGATGTATACGAGTAACATCGAAGACAACAAAAATATTTTTTTTTAATTTGCACTCAAACAACCTTGCTTCCTAGACCATTGAGTAGTGTAGCTACACCAAATTGAACTACCATCGTTTATTTTTAATGTGGCTTTCCCAGGCTTGTATAACACTAACAGGATTCGCAATTTCATATCGATATTATCGAAATTCAACTCTGAACAAATCGACCTTTTTGATTTGACAGGCGTCAAGTGAGAACAACTCTGGCAAAAACTGGGCGCAGAGACAGCTGTCCAGGCTTAACAGAAACCTGCGCTACTGCATCAGCGGAGAGGGTCGCGCCAAAACGCCCGACTGGTTCCTGGACAAATACGCAGCCCAGACATTCACCGACCCAGAAGAACCGCTGTACCAAGCGAAAGGATCTAAAATGCTATTCGGACTGAAGCTTGCGTTCGATCCTACACTGCCAGGACATTATCACGTACGTAAAACACACCTATGCCTACTTAAAAATACACTTTTAGTTTTATAATTTCCAGACGTTGTGCGAATTCAGAGAGAGATTAGGAGGGTAATGTTTTTCGAGTGTATGTTTGTATGTCTATTACCTTACTTTACTCAACAGCCTAAACGGCTTGATGATTTTTTACATACGAGGCGTCGGTAGATTTGTTTCGCTTATGGGAGTAATATATGGTATATAATATTAATATCCATCATAACGCTGCAGTAGTATTACCAGGAGTACCTATTGACTCAGTATATAATACTTATATAGATATTAAACATTCATGACTTGGGTACAAAAATTCGTGCTTATCACAAAAAGTTTGTCTGTACCAAGATTCGAACACGAGACCCTCGGCACGGAAAGCAGAGTCGCTAACAACTGCGCTAATCAGGTTGACAAACATACAATATATCTCTGCCACTTTATTCAAATGTATACGTCATTTATATGTATGTGTATCAGTGCCTAGCAATATGAAATCCTGCAAATAGAAAAAAAAACAAATTCTGCCCGTCCATGTTTGCGAAATAGAAAAATATTTTCTGTCAGTGAATATAGCCATAGGGGTTACGTGATGAAGACGGACTTTGTGATGAGTGCGAAGCCATATCAAAGTAAATTGTGTTTGCCAATTTGTTTAATAACATCACATGACACCTCACATAAGTGTCATGTAACAACTAAGCTACCTAAGATAGTTTTCTTCTTCTTCTTTTTTTTGGATTGTCAATCAGCTACAAAATAGTGCCATTTTTGCCAGTGTCGAGTAGTTCTTGATAATTGGTCTTGAATTATATGTGATCATCGACTACTTTGGGATTTATTCTAGCATTTATTTTTTAAATGCTCTTTACGGTATATTTAAGCCTGCTACTTCTTCTTCTTCTTTTTTACGAAATTAAATGCGATGTAATAAAATGGATATGAATATGGCCTCACCCCCAACTTAGCGGGTATTTTGCCAATGTCAAGTAATTAATAGCAATAAAACATTCAATAAATACACATTATAAATAAAATAATGGATGTGACATGATGATATGAAAATGGCGTCATCAAATCTGTTACTTATTGCTAACAGCGGCACATAGCGAAATCTAGTTAAATCGAATTGATCCTAAGTAACGAAGAATGCGATATTTCTTTAAAGAGTATACTCATTGGTCGTGCGCAATCACTCCCTGGTTTCCTCAACCTATTCGATTATTAGTTTAACAATATGCAAAAGCTTAACAAAATGGAGACCCAATAACAGGTCAAATGTTGTAACAAAATATTTCACGCTATGTACAGTGGCTGGCGGTGGTGTCACTGGCCATACTTTACAATATGGTGTTCGTGATCGGGAGAGCGGTGTTCTGGGAGCTGGACAAGCTGACCATGCTGTGGTTCGTGCTGGACTACCTGTGCGACGGCATTTACCTCATGGACACCATCGTCCACGTTCACGAAGGTACGAATACGATTGGCAAGGGATCTTAGGGTGACACACTCGCCCCATATTTATTGTGTCAAATTGTTTGGGAAATGAGGTCACGTCACCCTTAGGTTTCTTATAAACTTACGGCTACCACCAGTGCTTTACTATTCTCCATGATGCGATGGGCTCGGCGCGGCGACCGAAGCAACATTTTAGATGCTGGGACATTGTTTTTATGTGGGGTTGTTGTCACATAGCGGCGGCATAATATTTACGGCGGCATCAAAATAGCGTCTACAAGAAACATTGCGTAACACATTATTATTATTTCTTTTGTAAAACTAACAGCTATTATATTTATTTAGTACATAATGTAACCGTCTCACCAGTCATTGGTTCGATGATCTAGTAATCACTAGCCAGGTGTTTTATAAATTTATGGATTTTCTTTTAACAACTTCAGCTAGCCCAATATGTGATCGCTCATCGCTATGTTGCAACATGCTCACCTTCCATTAAATAGGGATCTAGTACAATCGGCGAAATTTCAATGTACAACTCAGTGCACCCCTGTTTACTTACCCATAACAATAATGTCTATATTTGCTCAGCGAAAGTAATTTTATATCTACGTTGGTAGCTCAATTAAGCGAGCAGCAAGCGAATGTTACTTTAATAATCCATAGAATTTATTAGATTGTTTATCAACGGAAATTACTTTGTATGAATGTTGTGTCCGAGGTTGTGTTCCAACAAGAAGTGATCGCTCTAGTTTCAGTGTATTAATGCTCCTTGTATACCTATTCTCTTAATGTTAATTATATGTACACATAAAATATAATACTCATTGAAAATGTAAGTAAATATGATACAGACAAAACAGAAAGACTACTGTAGTAATGTAATGGTAACATCATCGAGAAAACATATTATCACTGTCATACTTATTTATCAAATCCGTGGTGTGAGAGCGATGGAAGAAGTTACGTTACCGAAACGGTACGTAAAACAAGATTGTGCCTGAGGTACTGTTTTCCTTAACAATATTCGTAACAAGCAAAACACAATCCTCTGAAAAACCATTGGTTTTTGTTTTATTTTATTGCATACTTATGTGTATTAAATCTGCATCTTCTAAACCATTGTCATTGTCAATTCAGCCATTAAAGAATACGTAGGATTCTCAATGATGTAGTGATTGTATGTGAATTTTACTGTTAGGAAAATTTATCTACTACTGGGGATTCATTCGAATGAATTATTTACGATCGACGGATGCATAACCATCGTAAGAACTTGAGGGGGGGGGGGGGGGCATTGAACCTACTTGGATTAGGTAGGTTAGAGTTGCTTTATAATTTTTAAAATATATTTTGTGTTTATTGTTACTTACTGCCATAATTAGTCAGCATTGATAAACTGAAATCACCAATCCCTCCCTCATCTCCATCAGCACCAAACAGAGCTATCCCTAACGATATCACTTACCAACATGTAAGTTACGAGTATTGCTTTCGAGTGAGCCCGCAAATCAACAATTTGACACCCACACACAGAGCCGCGCCTTGCGTCATCAAATTTAGCTAACGTGTGAACAAACATGCGACCCTGCCTAGCTGCTTTCTGCACAAATATTGCACCGTGGTCCTCGTGACATGTTACCATGGGTATTTTGATTAATGTTTTAAGTCCAAATTCTTAAGGTTCAAAAATCCTTTCAAAAATGAGGTTTCCTGATCTGTTTTACGAACTCTATTTAGTACTCGTAGGTTATCGGCAACTATACTCTCTGAATACTTACAAAAATGATCGTTTGAACGGAAACCTGTTGCGCTGGCTCTGTATTGCCATATTCTCCATAAATGATAGGAAAATGGAAAAACAGCTAGTTACTTCTATTACTACTCGTACCTACTAACCAGGGGCCCAATTCTGCTAATTTAAATAAAATGACATACTATTGCCATTCCAGCGACACACTATTGAGGTTCCATTATGACTGTGACAGATTGGTTATTAAACGACTTCAAAAAGGAGGAGGTTCTCAATGCGGTGGTATTTTTTTTTTATTCTGATAAAACTTTAATGTTGTCTTGATGGAGTCTCACTTCGATGTCAATGGTTGTGTGTCGACTGCTAGAAACGTCAGACAACTAAATAGTTCTATTGCAGTTGAGTGGCTGGCATTTATTCAATCGACACACAATCGACACTCCACTGAAGCGTTTGTAAATTAGCAAAATTGAGCCCCAAGTGAATGGTTTCAATAGCTATAGGAAATAAATAAATTCACTTGATAATTTACTGTCTTGCTTGAATGTAGATGATATGCATGACTTGTTCGCAGGATATCTCGAGCAAGGACTCATGGTGAAAGATGCACAAAAGCTCAGAAAACATTACCTGAAATCCGTCTCCTGGAGATATGACTTAATATCATTGCTGCCAACGGATATTGGCTACTATTGGTGGAGACCTGGAACTTGTGATGACGTAAGTATCAAGTACTTACACTCTGAACTTATAAGCCCACCTGCTGATTACTGAAACGCAATTCATATTTGAGGACCGCTTAATGTATCCTCGTAATATAACAATTGCATGATAAAGTAGGACTTAAATACTTGGTAAGTGTTTGAATGTACAAATGTTTTATTTACCTCCTAATACATACAATGTACCTATACGTTAAATTACAATGCTTTTTAATGGTTTTGTAAATTAATATTTTTTAGGATTCGTGTTTTGTCACGTTACCCTAACAGCAATTAACCAAACCAATCAAAACATACACACTTAGTAACCAAAATAATGCAGCGTAATTGTACCTGAATGTTGTTACGTTAATCAGCTCTTGAATGTTATCATAAACCAACAACGCGGTAAAATATTCGCCTCCGGAAATACCTTAACTGCGTTATTACTAACGTGTAAATATTGGCTGTGTTCCAGAAACGTTTGCCGTGCCCCGTTATTGTGCGACTCAATCGACTTTTCCGATTGCCTCGAATGTGGGAGTGGTTCGACCGCACGGAGACCGTCACTAGTTACCCAAACGCCTTCAGGATATGCAAGGTCGATACTGATACATAGCAACGTGATTGTAACACCCCAATTACGTTTTTGTAATTATTATTTTTCATGTGAGCTAATATTTCCGACGGCCTGATTAGCGCAGCGGTAGTGACTCTGCTTTCTGCGCCGAGGGTCCCGGGTTCGAATCCTGGTAGGGACACAAGCTTTGTGTGATGAGCACGAATGTTTGTACCCGAGTCATGGATGTTTAATATGTATATAAGTATTATCGCCCTCAGTCCATTGTACGGTACCCATAACACAAGCGTTAAGCTTAAAGTGGGACCGCATAGTTGGTGTGTTCGTATGGCGATATTTATTATTCTTATTATTTCCATCTACACTTTCAGGTCGTCATGGCGATACTGGTGCTCATCCACTGGAACGCGTGTCTGTATTTCGCCATAAGCTACGCTATTGGATTCGGCAAAGACAACTGGGTGTACAACATCACCGGAAGCCGCAACGAAACGCTAGCCCACCAATACATTTACAGCTTCTACTGGTCCACCTTGACTCTGACTACTATTGGGGAAACGCCACAGCCAGAAATTAACGTGGAATACATGTTTGTGATTGCAGACTTTTTGGCCGGCGTTTTAATTTTCGCAACTATAGTCGGTAACATAGGATCCATGATTTCAAATATGAACGTCGCTAGAGTCGAATTTCAAAACAAAATGGATGGAGTGAAACAATATATGGCTTTTAGAAAAGTTGGTGGTGAACTTGAGGCCAGAGTGATTCGATGGTTCGCGTACACCTGGGAAGAATGCGGCGCTTTAGATGAAGAGAATGTTTTGTCGTCTCTGCCTGATAAACTTAAAGCAGAAATAGGTATTCGCGTTCACTTGGATACATTACGCAAAGTGAGAATCTTTCAAGACTGTGAACCTGGTTTGCTAGAAGCGTTAGTTCTGAAACTGAAGCTTCAAGTGTTCAGTCCAGGAGATTACATTTGCAGGAAAGGAGATGTGGGAAAAGAAATGTATATTGTGAAGAGAGGGCGCCTTCAGGTTGTGGCAGATGATGGAAAAACGGTTCTCGCTACTTTGAGTGCAGGATCAGTTTTTGGCGAAGTGAGCGTTCTAGAAATTGCTGGCAACCGTACCGGAAACAGGAGGACCGCTAATGTGCGGGCTCTGGGCTATTCTGATTTATTTTGTTTAGCAAAGAGAGATCTATGGGAGGCGCTGGCTGACTACCCTGATGCGCGAGCTACACTCACTGAACTTGGCTGTCAATTATTAAGGAAGGTTTGTTAGTATACTTTTTAATAACTCACAAAAGAAAATAATACCATAGAGGATCTAGATAGAAACGTTCGCTTTATAATTGCAGGACGGGCTGCTCGACGAAACAGTGTTTGAAAATGCTCAAAAAACTCAACAAAGTTTGGAGGAAACTGTACAAAAATTGGAAAATACTGTGGACATGCTAAACAATCGAGTTCAAGGCTTGTTGACAAATGTAGGGGAGGAGCAAGCGAAAATTAAACAAAGGATTAATAAGATAGAAGTGAGGTAAGTAATTCAACGTTTGCCAAATCTGTTTAGCTCGTAAGATACATGAAAGCGATCGCGAGTTTTGATAATGTTTGCAATACGAATGTTCAATAACAGCACCTGACATAAATAATAGAAAAATAATGAAAAATAAAATGCAATATTTCAGAGTTTTGGATACGGACGATGAAGATTGTGATTCCGATGATATCACGTCGATGGCTGCTTCTGAACTCAGAAGCGAGATCGCCAGGGGATGTGACCCATCCGGCTATAGTGAATTGCCGATGATTTCTGCTCACAACACGTCCATGCTCCTACTTGGGCAGCCTGCGGCGGTACGAGAGCGAGGCCACTCGCTCAGTGTGGAGAGATCACCCGGCCTTCTGCACCGAGCCCAAGAGCCACGCAGCAAGTCACTGCGCTTAAAAAAAAATCCTAGGAACATTTCTAAATAAACACTACGGAAGGCCGCTTCCTGGCCGGAGAAGAAGAGATGCTAAAATAATGATAATATTAAATCTAATCTAATGGAAGAAAGCAAAGTGACAAGCTAAACCTATCAAAATTAAAAACACAGGGCTTAAAAGTTATGTCAAAAATAAAATTATATAAGATTTTTATTAAATTATTTTTGATACCGCATAAGGGTATATACAATTTAAAATATTGGGATTTTTGATTCGATTACGAAGATTCAATAAAAATAAGATGATATAAATTAAAAATAAGATGATATAAATTAAAAATAAGATGATATAAATCCGAGTGCTGGTTTTAATAATAAATCACATAAATATTGAACCCTTTCTACACGCTGCCGACTTCTACAAACGAACACGAATTATTGTTTAAACTTAACATCTAAATAAGTGCTTATTCTTCTATGCATTTCCATTAATATATTGTAACAATTTTTACAGCCCTAAATTAAACTTGATACCTTTGTAAGTTATACTAATAAATACATTTTTAATTCGAGGAACATAAATGAAACTCGTGTCGATGGAAAGCGGCTTCAAAGTGTTTCAAAGTGAATGTACTAAAGCAAACATTTGCAAAAGGTGCTTCGGATAAGTGCACGTTGTTGTGAGTGGGCATTGGGTTTTCATCTGATTTCAAAATGATCAAATTAAAATAAGGAAAAGTTTGGAAGGAAATATTAGATATAAGACTACAATAGGTACATAGATATATAATATCTGTAACATAGAGTAGGCACAGATTGTTTAATTTATTTTACTGGAAAGAGTCGTGACGACATAATTATCTTGATGACAAACTAATACATCTACTACAATAGTTTATCCGTAATGTCTATGATATACCCACCTACTATTAGAATTTTTTAATAATGTTGTAAATTAGTCATGCAAAGCATCTGATATTCAAAATGTATATAATAAATATGTATAAGTAATTATGATATATAACTCGAGTTAAATCGTGTACCTATTCCAACACCAGTTGTCATTCTTTGTCTGTAAAAATCAGATTTATACAGTTACAATTTAAACAACGTAAAATTGTGGTGACAGTTTTATTTTATGTGAGTGTGTGTGTTTAATGCGCACCAATTATGGCTATTTATAACCGACTTCTAAAAGGAGGGGGTTCTCAATTCGGTTGTATTTTTTTTATTAAGTATAATAGATAAGTAAGCTGAAAAGAACAACTCGAAAGGCGCTGAGAGCACTGGGACCAAGTGATTGCCTGCGGTAATAGATACACACTAATATGTTGTCATAGGAAACCATTAATAAGCTATTTGACTTGAAAAACTGTCTTAAATTGTTCATTAGTTGGCTATGATGCTAGCAATAGAGTTCTTTCATTGTAAATTTCAGTACTTTCCATAAAATTCAATGATAAAGTTTAAATAAATAAAAATACCGCCAAAACGCGGCCTCCGGGTCACGTGACCCTTGTGAAAAAAAATGGCTGAAACACATTAAAATCCCATTTTTTTTACCAAACTCGTATTGACAACCCGACACCGATAACGACAGTGTGACATCACGACGCATCAACCAACAACAATCTAGAGCGTTTTGATCAGGTGACAGAACCAAAAAAAACATTATTTTATTTTATGATTAAAGAAAATAATCCATATTCTTGCAAAAAATTAAAATTAATAGTTATAAAAAGCAATTTTTTTTAGGATGCCCACAATTAAAAGCTTATTCTTCATACAGTCAAACACCCTATTATTTAATAATGAGATTGGTGTGCAACACTACGGTCACAGCGATTTTTTTTAAATATTGCATAGAGCAGAGACAATATTACATTTGGCACGATCCTGCGCACACAAGACATGCTGTGGCTTTATCATAACCTTTCATTAACCCAATCGAGTGCCTCTCGAGTGATATCATAATATTAGCCTAGATTTGTGGATTTATCATTGACTCATACATAGTAAGTAGGTACCTCTCTGTAACAAACTTTATAGAAGGCTTAATAAAATAAGTTGTATGTTACCATTTCAATGCAAACATAATAAGTGTCGATACATTATAACATTTCTGATGATATTATCAAATACTTAGTTTTAATTACATCGCTAGGTATGTAGGTACCAAAACGCCGAACATGAAGCGAAGGCACACGATGGAAGGGACGGGGACAAATGGACTTTGTAAATCTGTCCGAAGTCAGTTTATAAATTATGAAATAAATTGATGTGTTTTGAATCCAAACAGCATTTCCTATTCAATGTTCTCTACCTTATTCTTTTCATATATTATATTCACAACTTCTAATTACCCACAACGACTTGAAAATTATTGAACAACTGTTTATGTAAGTATATTGATTTCGTATCTATGAACTATATGGTGTCAAAACAGTTGCACCGTATATTAGTAGTTACTGAATTCGTAAGCGAACAAACACCAAAGCACTACAACGTCGAAAACTACCTAAGTACTGCATAATCATTATTGCGACCTGACAAAGGAATCCAATAATCGTACGATAATCATTTATGTCACTTTATTCAAATCGGATTATGTACCTACTTATAACAATCACATATTAAACACGTTCACCTATATTAAATGCACTGTGAAATATTTCTTTCTTATACATTGATCACTACTCACTACACCAAGTTCAAATTACAAGTCACCAATTTCAATTAATTCACGCAGAGTGCTTAAATATTCTAGTCTTGTGCAACTGTGCACAATCTTTGGATTTTACATGAAGCATTTCGAGTACGGCGCTGCGTTTGATACCAGACTCGATGACGCTTCCTCCTTGACGCCGACTGCCAAATAAAAAAAATTAAAACATGATCATCGTGATGAACATAATCATGATCATCATGACGAACATAATCATGATCGCAAAACATTTAGGATTTTTTTTTTCGAATTTTGCTTCGGCGGTGGGTCAAACATTTATGAAACCCCATTTCTCTAAAACAATCAATTCAAATGAAACAATATTCCTCAAGTCAAGCATGCAGTGACTCCAGAATACGTCTGAATGGTCGACAAGGCTGCAAGGAACTGGAGTGAATAGTCAAAAATATATCCAATCCATGTAATTGCATAAAAATACTGGAACAGTTGACGTTACAATGAAGACATAAAAGCAATTGACATATTCGCTTATGAATTGTGATGTCTGCATATAATGTCAGCTAGATTCAATTGGGGGATAAATTCATAGCCAAGATTATATTTTTAAACTAGCTGTTACCCGCGACTTCGTCCGCGTGATATTTAACAAAAAGCGGACGAAGTCGCGGGTAACAGCTAGTCTAAAATAAAAGTAGCCTAAGTTACTCCTTGTTACATCAGCTATCTGCCAGTGAAAGTCAAGTCAAAATCGGTCCAGCCATTTCAGAGATTAGCCGGAACAAACAGACAGACAGACAAAAATGGTAAAAAAAATGTTTTGCTATATATACCGTGTATACATCCAAATGCACTTAGTAAAAAGCGGTTATTTTAATATTACAAACAGACACTCCAATTTTATTTATTTGTATAGATTAAATGTATATAAACGCATATGTTTATTCACCATCAGGCCAGAATGAGAAGCGGGCGCTGGCTGCGTCAGATGACGTCACAGCCTCATGTCGACGAGTCGGAGAGAAGCTGCTAGATGGCACATAACCGGCGTTGGGGCTCGGCGACCCACCTGCAATTGAGTGATTTGGAATCAATATCGCCCACTCCTACTTATCCAACGATTTATATTTTTAAAAAATCGAATTGGCTTAAAAATATTATATTATAAAGATTTGGTTACGTATTACCCTTTTAGATACGTTGCACTAGCTATTGCCCGCGTATTCGTCCGCGCAGAAAATTAAAACATAAGAATGATCAGTTGTAAACAGTTGACCCCGACAACTATGTGTGACCAAATAGTTCTTTAACACTGGAATCCATAGTCAAGATAGGGGCTCCTCTATGAGACGATTCAGCCGCCATGAGACAAATTAAACCATTATGCATCCCATAGACAGAACAAACTCCCAATTTGATCGATTTAAGGGGCTGAATGCTGATTGACCAAGTTTCGTCAACCAAACGGGCCCAATTCTGCTAATTTGAATAAAATGATATACGATTGCCATTCCAGCGACACACTATTGAGGTTCCATTACGACTGTGACAGATTGGCTATTCTGCTAAAACTTTAATGTCGTCTTGATGGAGTCTCATTTCAGGTTCAATGGTTGTGTGTCGACTGCTAGAAACGTCAGATAACGAGTAGAATTCCGCACGAATGAAGTACAGAACACGAAATAGTTCAATGGCAGTTGAATGGCTGGTCAGTGGAAAGCAAATGTCTAAAATCATTCAATCGACACGCTATCGACACTCTACTAAAGCATTTGTAAATTAGCAGAATTGAGCCCCGGTCCCCTTGCTTTTATATTGCATGCTATTTATCTTTTGTGGGTTAGACAGACCAAACGAACCGAACTATTTCCAAGACAGTGATTTAATATTTGTGCATCATATCGCATCTACTTAAAACATAATTAAATGCTCTTCGTTGGTAGCATCACCTTCGACATCGCGAACGGGCTTTTAAAATATTCGCAAATAGTACAAATAATGTTTTTGGGGAAAGCAAAATTTAAAAAGTTGCGCGGGAAATTGGAAATTACTGGCAAAACTCCAAAGTGTTTTTTCTATGAGCATTTGCATTTGTCTATCGTGTCGACAATTTTAAATTAAAAAATAAAAACCCTCGATATATTCTATGCAGAAGTCAATCCAACCCACTAAAGTTAATATGTAATACTACTTACACCCCTATACAGAGTGATTCAGAAATGGTATACTAACCTAAAAAATATAATCGCAACACCGACCTCTACCGGACACCGACTGAACTAAGTAATCCGTGAGGCAGTAATGGTACAGGGCACTTACAACATTCCTAGTACGACGGTTTATAAAACACTATGAAGATCAGGAGTACCAACAGATGTCTCTTATTGTAGCAGTTTATATAGCAACCACCACACGCTCTCTAAAACAATTCCTGGACTGAAAATCAAATTATCGGAAATTCGGGCCAGGTCTAGTTGAGCTCACCTTCAGGCCAGAATGGGAATCGAGAGACGGCCGCGTCCGAGGAGGTCACGATCTCATGGTGTCGGTTCGGAGAGAAACCGCCGGCAGATGGCGCGTAACCAGGACCAGGACTCGGTGAGCCATCTGGAAAAGTACGGTATAGTTATTTTTATTTTACTGCTGTGCAAACCTTACTCCGATAACAGATACGGTATGGCGATCGTGAAAGCAGTGATAGCCAAGTTAGTAGAACGCTTGCCTTGGTAACAAGGATCGCAGGTTCAAACCCCGGCTCGCACCTCTGGGATTTCTGGATTTCATGTGCGGATCTCATTTCCAACCATGATTATCATTTGCTAAACGGTGAATGAAAATATCGCAAGGACACCTGCATGTCTGAGAGAACCCCTCGAAATACGTGTGAAGTCCGCCAACCCGCACTGGACCAGGGTGGTGGACTATGGCCTAAACCCCCTCGCATTGAAGGGAGGCCCGTGCCCAACAGTAGGGCATTTAAAGGGCTGGTATTATTATTATTATTATAAAGCGATCGTTATACTATATGCATAATGTATGACCATTAAAAGGTTAAACACTTACAAAGAAAATAATCCATAAGCAAGAATAAGTCAGCTTGATGAAAAAGAAACACATTTATGTGTGACGAAAGAAATACAGACGTATTTAATAAAAAACAAAATACAAGTTCTCTCACCAATAGCGCTCACTCCTATGGGGTTGTAAGTATTCATTGACATGGACTGCATCGGCTGCAGAGGACTCTGAAGCTGAAACGAAATTATACGATGCAGTCAATAAAAAAACAAAAAAAAAATACATCCAAATTGAGAACCTCCTCCTTTTTGAAGTCGGTTAAAAAGACGATGAACTTACACCTATTGGCGTGCTGCAAAAATTCAGACATACCACATCCAGAATGTTTCGTGTATCCTCATTATAGTTTCATCAAATTATAACTTAAAGGACAAGGAATAAAGGATATATTTGAGAGAGACTACTGGTTTGTTTATAGGTAACTAAGTGTAGAGTGCACCTTTCACGGTTCAATTGAACTAAAGTCAAATCAATATCAAGAGAATATGACAATCTGCAGGGATTTGACTGTAGCTAAACTTAATCATAGATGGTGCACGCCATCCTAAACATTTACTGCATAGGTTCGTTACCTGTTACATATTATTGAACCAGTTTCCGTTGTATTAAATGTTTTATCGTCGATAAATACGTTTATGGAGTGGTCAAAGCGCCAATTTGCGAACATACGTTTTACTGCTTCTTGATACGCTACTCAAATTTTAATCTTAATTTAATTACTGAAATGGAATTAGCCTCTTAACACGCCATCGAAATTCACGGGAGCATTACACTCAATTCAACGGTTGGTGATAAATCAAACATCAACTTTATAATGCAATTAAGGGATTGATCATTATTTTGTATTACTATATATTTTTATTATATACCAGAAACAAGCTTCGCCAGATTAGGTACATGTAGTTCCATAAAAATACATAAGTAAACTATGTAAATAGGTAAGTATTTTTATGGAAATTCATATAAATTAATATTAGCTATAAGGTACTTACCGGATAAAACATAGCATTTAATTTAATATAAACCAGATAATAAATTAAAAATAAATTAAGATTATATTTAGAGAGAGATTATAGAGAATTATATTGAGATAAATGATTCAAAGTATCTCCTTAAATCTTGGGAATATGTATCAGAGTTCATAAATATAATGTTTCACGATGTACCTGGCCCTGTAATTGATGCGTTGCGAAGGGGTTGACGGAGACGGGCGACGACTGATGGGGGATGCCGCTATGGGGCCCCGGTGGACTGCGCCCCATGCCACCGCACGGACTTGGGTACCCCAGCCCGCCGGGCGACTGCGTCAGCCATGAACTGCAAATGTTTCGACATGATCAGAGCAACATTTCGTAAACATGACATACTTAAGCTTTATTTCGGACTTAAGTGTCGGATCTTGGTTTGTACATAATATATCTACGTATATGTACATAGGTATACATATTATGAACATGCTAGCCACTTGCTTGAAATCCCACTTGTTTTTTATTACATTTACCTGGAAAACGCAGTCAAATTTATTTTAGCTTCAGACATCGATACATATTTAATGGAGTTTTTGGCTAGAGGCGTAATACAAGCGCATCATAACTGTGGTCAGATGCGGTTATCCTAACTAGGTGTTTTAAATAATCAGCTTTATTGGGTGATAATTTATATAAACGCAAAAAGTAGTTTAATATTGTTATAGTTTAGGTTGTTTAATATTGTCGACATTACCAAGTTGTTTTCACTGATATTGACAAAGAGGAGGCAATAAAAGTCATCTCAAACGTAGATAGTTACAGCCTCGCGCATATCTGGGCGGGCTACACATCAGTGCATTGCACTATACACCTAAATAACTTAAAAACATCATAATGAAGTCAAGCACACTTAAAGGCGGGCCACGACTGCATAATCGCCGTCAAACGAATTAATGTTTTGACCTAATAAGCACAGTTACCCGATCCATGGATGTTTAATATCTATATAAGTATTATACACTGAGTTCACCCTCAGTCCATTGTATAATTATACCAGCCCTTTTTAATGTCCCACTGCTGCGCACGGGTCTCCCCTCAATGCGAGGGAGATTAGGCCATAGTCCACCACGCTGGCCCAGTGCGGGCTGGCGGACTTGACACGCCTTTCGAGGGGTTCTCTCAGACATGCAGGTTTCCTCACGATGTTTTCCTTCACCGTTTAGCAAGTTATAATCGTGGTTGAAAATGAGATTCGCACATGAAATCCAGAAATCCCAGAGGTACGCCGGGGGTTTGAACCTGCGATCCTCGTTACCGAGGCAAGCGTTCTACCAATTTGTCTATCACTGATATACAGTCCATTGTACGGTACCCATAATACAAGCGTTGCTTAGTGTGAGACCGTATAGTTGGTGTGTTCGTCTGGCGATATTATTAATTATTATTATACGTATAAACCCGATGTGCATTTTGATGAAATGCGGCGCAGTGTGACATGCCTGTAATGTGCGCGAGCTTTAAAATAGCGTTTCACCACTGTGACCACATCAATTAGCTTGACACACCACTGATATTGAAGGACGCGTGGGTACCGTAAATAAAATAATAAATACGCCCAATACATTTAAAAGTACTGCGATGTTATTATATGTAAAAGGAAGATTCCATAGCTTATGTTAAACATCAAATGGCAGACACGTGTACAGCCGTAAAAGCCTACTACTTAGGTAGGTCGTTACTCTCGAGAAGCTTGAGCAATCTCTGAAGTCGGCGAGAGATAAAGTGAACAAACCCCGCCCATCTCACCTGCCTTCAACCAATTACACATCGGCGTATCATAGCAACAAAACTAATAACAGTTGGTCCACATGATTTGGAAAAAAAACAATTCTATAAACCTACCGCTTATATTAGATCGATACACACCTCATAATAGGTATGAACTGTGCATCTTCGTCTACTCATCGCATCATAGCTACTACCTACATAAATAACGAAATATTTGTTTTAAGAATGTTACACCTATATTAAATTGCTAGCTGTTACCCGCGAATTCGTCCGCGTGGTATTTAACAAAGACACAACCTAATTTACTAAGGATTTTATCGCGTTTATTTTATGTTTTTACGTTCCCGACGTTTCGGCTGCTCTACAACAAGCATGGTCACGGGAGGACTGAGGTGTTAAACGTCCTAGTTTGATCTGTGATACCCTCATATTTAGTTGTTGATGTTTCAATGTGTAGTATTCGCATAAATATAAGCAATCAATATAATACACTATGTAAGTAAAATTCCATGTTATAGTAATTTTTAAAGCATATAAGTAATTAAAATCTAAGTATACTGATGTGAATCAGCTCACTTTCGAGGCCTTTTTTTTGTTTTCGCTAGGAAATGCATTTACGCATCACTTTCACTGCTGACCCCGGCAGCGAACGTGTTTTGATCAAACTGAAGGGTGAAGGGTGAATGGGACGAATTAATGAGACACAAACAACTAAGCACCTATAATATATTATCCTAAAGGACTATGAGATTGACATATTTATATGACTTTGTAGCTCGAATGCAAGTCAAAGTGCAAAGACGATCATCTGACGGTCAAATACATACGCAAACGCTATATACCTACTATATGCGAGAAGGATTCCAGTTGTATTATTATAATTAAACTGCGCTTAAATTGCGGTGAATAAGTTATCGATGTTGGGCTATATGTGTAGTACTATCACGGTGGCAGTGCAAATGGATAGATAACGAATATCTCGTAAGAGGAAAAAATATGTATATATTGCGATGTCTCTGTAATTCTACGAGATTGTCTCATAAATAAAGCTCTTGAAGAAGAAAACTGCGAAATCAAAGTAGAGAATGGCTACTGTTGCCGACTTTTTGCATCTTCTTTTTTAAGTTTTTGAAGACTTTTTAAACTGCCAGTTGTCAGATTAGCTTCAGATTGAATTGAGATGAGTTTGTGATTTTCCCTAATATTAAATCTTACATTATTTCACAACCATCCAGTTGTTCCATTTAGATTATACCACACACGTTCGCTTCACCTACTATCAAATATAGCTGGGTATTCACAGTGATAATAAGTTATTCTCACCCTACATCGCCGTTTAAATAAAATCAAATAACCGTTCTGCATCAACGCAGCAAATAACTATTTCGCCGATACCAGCTCTTAATTAAAAATATATCGTGATTTCGGTTCATCCGTTTTAAAGCTAAGATGCGACAGGCAGACGATATAAGCGTGGATATTATCAATCTCGAACCTAACCTCGTTCCGTTGCGTCGAGGTTAAAAACTTATCGGAACATGAGGTATCAACAAATTATTCACGGGCAGGGTTGGTTTGATCCAATACTCACGCACGATACCTACCACTTTATAAATGCTAATTATCAAAAATATTTAAAATTAACGATACCACTATCATATCTGCGCATTCTCTCTGGTTATTCCAAATAATGTAAGTGTCGTAAACTTGACTCGGGGGACGATAAACTTCGCAAATTCCCAGTATCCAGCTTAGTAATTAAGTAGCTAGCTGTTATCAAAATGTATTTTCGTCATGTTTTTAACCGACTTCAAAAAGGAGGAGGTTCTCAATTCGGTCACCTTCGTCCGTAGGAGAATTAAGTACCCTCGAGATACCCTACATGTGACCCTGGGTGGTGCCAACCAGGTGACAACTCTACTGGTGGTAGGCTTCGGCCGTGGCTAGTCACCACCCACTGAACAAAGCCATGTCGCCAAGCGGCCTAGCCGTGTTCCGGCTTGATGTTCGGTGCTGCCATTCATGGATGGCGGGTCAGATCAGTTGCGCTGCATGTGCCTAGTGAATGTAGCGTCTCTATCTACTGCCGCCTTCCTACCTAGGCAAGTATGCTCCATCGTAGATCTCATCGTCACTTACCATCAGGTGAGATCGAGATCAAATACTTGCCTATAATGTAATAAAAAAATATAAAAAAAAGGTTGTATTTTTTTTATATGTAATGTGCGCGCCCTGTTTATCAATAGCACGGATAATAAGGTCGTGCGCGCTATACCTAGGTACCTAAATTAATGTTCCAATGTCATTATGACATCCACAGATAAATCAATGCATCATTGAAACACTCGAGGAAATCGGAAATAAAATTCTTTAATGACATATCAGTAAATTATTAGCATTTGTTTTGTAAACACGCGCACGAGAAACGTAAATATTTTGTATAATTAATAAGTAATAATATAGTCACACGATGCTAATTTGCCAGTTTGAACTATAAATTAAGCGATGCTCTTGTATACACGTTAAAAGACGATTACAATATCAATATTAACGATACACAAGAAGCCGTAAACATTGGCCTTTACGCAAATCCCAATGTCCTTAGATAATTAGAACATTCCCTCATAAACAAGTTGAATTTCGACGTTAATTACGTTTTACGACACATTCACCTAATTCTGGTTTATAAAATATTCAACCTATTTTATTTTATTCGTCAGTCGGCTTTGAACGAAATCGAAGAAAAAGTCGAGTGACTATAGAGATTCGACTTAAGGCGTAGCATGCACTGCAATTAAACATAGGGTTTGAACTGCCCCGAAAAATTAACGTACCTATAGCTTTCTATACAGGCGCACACAGTTTTTTTTAAGAACTTATCGTGAATTTTGAATAGCGGCTCGAAGGCACGAAAACTTTTGTATGAAAGCTTCTCAGCTATTTCAAAAATGCCGACGCTTAATTGTAATGCGTGCTAGGCCATCTTCGCCATTTAGATTATCACGATATAGTGTGTTTAATGAACTTACGTGTCATATCTGGGATACGAGGGTGGGTGGTATGGGGAACCCGAGCCGAAGTAGTTCCTGGCTCCGAGCGGCAAGGGCTGCATGTGAGGCGGGACGTGCTGGCCGACATGGGCCACGTGGTAGCCGTCTCCAAACAAGCCTTTAGAATACGGTGTTGCCCGGAATGGCCTCTTCATCCGGCGCCGTCGTCTGAAGTTCCCATTCTCGAACATCTCTCCGCATTGGGGATCTAAAACAACACTGCACTCACCAACCAAAAGTCTTTGAATATAACCTAGCCGCGGACACTTCGCTAGCAATTCGCCTTTGAAAATAACATGACAATAATGACGATGAATGATCGCGCAGCAGCTATTAATCAGTCGCCTAGCTACGCGCAAATTGTTGAGATAATAAAAAAAATAAAGTTACATATTCTGTTCCAGAATACCAACGTAATTTAGCAACTTATATAATCAACAGTAGCCAAAAAACGTAATGTATCTATTATTTGCTACCCTAAAGAATTAAGTAGGTAGGTACATGTTATACTTACACAATATGTAAAACGACACCTATTAACGACAACTCACCCAGTGTCCAGTAGTTCCCTTTGCGCTCCCCGCCACCTTCTCTCGGCACTTTTATAAAGCACTCATTTAAACTTAAATTATGCCTGATAGAATTTTGCCAGCCCTTTTTATTTTTCTCGAAGAACGGGAATTCCTTGGTTATGTAAGCGTATATTTCACTTAGAGTGGCTCGTTTCGTCTGACTGTTTTGTATGGCCATCGTTATAAGCGCTACGTAGGAGTACGGAGGCTTAGTGAGCGCCTGAGAGGTTGGCGTGGTAGACTGAGGCTTCATTTCAGAACTACCTGGACTAGCCGGTGTGCTTGACTTAGATTTACTCTTTGCTTCCGTACTAAAAGTAAAAGAGAAACAGTGTATCAATGGAAAAGCACTGCGGAACCCCCACTTCCTTGTTGACTCATCACCACCACTATCATCATCATCTACTATCGCTATCGCTTAGCAGGCGACGGCAGTTTTAATTCGCCGAATAAATAAATAGAGATACAATTTATTACATAATGCGTACCTAGAATTTGGGAAACAAAAGATCGTGGACAATATTTTTTTTTAAATTAACTTATAAACATTTGAACATTGATATCGTAGGGCACACCAACCTGTTGATGGGGCTGTTGTTATCCCTTGGAAGCGTTGGCAATGACAGTGTTTGGTATACTCGAGACAATTCCTCCTCCTTGACGCTTTGGGAGTTCGATGTATCGGCATTGTTTTCCTGGAGGCATATTCTGTTGTCGTATGGAGACGTACCTAACAAACAGAAAAAAAATTATGATTAAGAAAAAAGCGTAGCCAATTTTAAGCGCAATATGAACGACAAACTGAAAAATATTATGGATTGGGGATGTGGGTCTCAATTCCCAGTAATTGACTGCGTTCTCATTGCCATAAATATTAAGGTTTGAAAATCACCACCGAGAGAGAGATTCCTTAAGGAAATGCTTTTTTAAGGTATGGTATGGATACTATATTGTCGTATGTATGTACTGAATGAACAAACTGACTATTTTGTCCTACATTTTATTATTACGTGATTATACTCTCAAAGGTTCCGAGAACAATATAATAAGGCCTATAATTCCTTACAACTACCTCAAAAGAAAAATGAGACTCAAAGTGTAAATGGAATACCTAAAAAAATAAGATAATCTTTCGCCCGGTTGTCTGCAGCGTGGTTGTAATCCAATTGTTTCAGTAGATAAACATGTCGTATTGGAATCTATATAAGCCAAAATTAAATTCTCCGAAATGACTATCTAACAGGGAGAATCGTCTAGACGCGTTGGTAGTATTCGCATTAATACTCGGATCACTTTTCATCAGATATCACATGAGATCCCAACACGGATATGGAACGGTACCACGCTAAATATACGATAACTACTATTGACAGGCTACAGGATAAACCATTAATTACTTAATATAACAATGGCAGGATCAGCCATTCTTTCATTATGATCAGTGTAATTACTATTCACTGAAATGTAATGTAACTGAATGTGTGTTTAGAGCGCATACAGTATGCATAATTGTTATTATGTTGTATTCAACACTTGAGATTTAGCCAATCTTACGCGTACGTGCCTCCCGATACGGGTTTCTTGGAAGTCGTCGCTAAACGTTGTAGGTAACTAAACATGCACACAACACAGTACGGGTGGGTAACCTACCTACCCGAGCGACTGGCAACGGACTTACTCATATTAGTTTTAAAAAAAAGTAAGCTGTTACCTTAACTATAGTACCTACATAGATAATTTGGTAACATTCTTTTTTCGAATCTTTTATTTTCGGCCAGCTTCCTGGCCTACTTGCGCTTCAATTTAACAAATTTTTGGAAGACTATGGTAGATTTAAAATATGTCAGCTCAATAAAGGCATATTTCCACTATTCGCGCATGTGTAAGAATGCGTCAGACAGACGCCGATGTAGTTGCATATCGGATTCGAGCCGAGCCGCGAACACCGCGAGGTATTGTGTCGCTTATAGAACAATGCGTCGTATTTATAAAACATTAAAAGCCGGCGTATCGTTCGTGAAATTAATAACAAATAACAATTGTGAAACGTTAGTTCGGGAGCAGTGCGAATTACCCATGCCGTTGAATAACTGATTTCAGAACGTTCAGCTGCGTGTGAGACCCGGTTAAGAACTAAGACGGACAAAGCCACAAAGCTTCTTCGTGGGTAATCAGGAGATTGATTCCAAATTTAAAAATGTTGAGGTGATTTCAGATTTGAAGAGATTCCTATAGACATCAAATTAAATTAAGTATCTTAGGTAGGCGTGGTATATTTATATGTATAGTTAGATACCCACGCGAGGTTACTTTTATAATAATAATTAAATAAACAGAGGTACTTTAGAAGAGGGATTCCGGTCTGATGCACCAAGCTAAACTCCTCACGAATTGTATAATAAAATTCGTTCTGATCCAGAAGTCATTTTGAATTCCGGTCGCATGCCCTGCCTCAAAGTCAAAGTCAAATCGTTTATTTCGTATAGGCCTACGGGGGCACTTACAAATTGTCATTAATATATTTTCTTAACTCTACAACCGGATTGGAACGCGACCTCAACTGAGAAGATCCGGCGAGAAACTCAGCGGGCTTGTCTTTTTTTGAAAAGCCAATTAATAAGTAAGCACCAGTGTGTTGCCATGCGAGCCACCATCGCTACACTTTAACATTTTAAATCTTGATATTTGAGCGATCAGTCCCAGGCTGCTTTATCATCCAAATAATCCAAGATTCCGTAATAACCCTTACGACATAGATTAGTTTTCACAGTTGTTTTGAACTTATTAATGGGCAAATCTCGGAATCCTTTGGGATGTTTATTAAAAAACTATTTGGTCTGTGGAGACGAGTGACATGCACGGATAGTTTGTGCTTATTACGAGTCTTTATAAAATGAACATCAGTCCTTTTTTTCAAAATTATGAATATTTTTCTTAAAATACATTACATTTTCATAAATAAATTGAGACACAACAGTTAGAATATTTATTCTCTGAGGGTATTGACACAGAATTTCAAATTATTTAACACTAGCAATGGATCTCAGTGGGCCAACCCGCAGTGGGGCAGCGTGGTGGACTATAAACTAATCCCCCTCGCATTGAGGGGAGGCCCGTGCCCAACAGTGGGACATTAAAAGGGCTGGTATTATTATATACTAGCTGCGCCCCGCGGTGCTACCCGCTATTAAAAAGTATGTCCTTTTCCTCTATGTCATTTTATGTAAATCATGGTGATCCTCCTTTGCTCTATGAAAAATTAAAACAAATCTATCCTACGGGAACCATACATTTTACCTAAAAGTAGCCTATGTGCTATTCCAGACTATAATCTATCTCTGTGCCAAATTTCATCCAGACCCGTTCAGCCGTTCTGGCGTGATTGAGTAACAAACATCCATCCATCCATCCAAACTTTCACTTTTATAATATTAGTGGGATTATATTATTAATTGATCTCAGCTAAAAAGATAGGTACACCAGGAGTATATTTTTTTCATACCGAGAGTATATTTTTTTTCTAAAAAGGCTTATTAGTTTTATCGGAAAGCGATTGTAACTTCTATGAATAGACTTTAGGTATCTAACTCTGGTCTTTTGGATAACCCCGCAAGCAGGAAAAATAATAGCCCCTATTTTAGCATTTCGGCAGTAGATAACACCCTCGAGCAAGTAACATTAGCTTTGCGCTCAATTAGCGATCTTACTGTTGCCATGGAATGGGAACACCTTGAGGCCATTGTTATCAAACACCTGGTTACGATAAAAAAAAAGACGGCGTAATTTGAAAATAAAACGTAAAACCCATTAAACTTCTACTGAGATGTTTGACATTGTTAAAAAAGATTTTACAATGTTTGTAAATAACGTGAGGTTTGTTTGTAAATTAACACATTTGGATAATTTATGTGTGATTGAAATATTTATAATATTTATGTGATTCTTTTAGTAGGACATTGAGCGTAAGTCTTTCAGTCGGTGATGTCTGCGTTTCAAAACAATATGTGGTGTATTACAATAAAGATTTACACCAAATTTATAGATAGTTGTCTTTTATTTACAATAGATCTCCAAATCGCTTTTCTTCTGAATTATATTTATGTAAAATTTTTGAAATTGATTAAAAGTTCTACAGCTTATATAAATATTTGTTTTAACTTTTCTTCAGGAAAACCGTTAGGTTTCGGTCTATGATATAACATCCGAGAAAAACGAACAAAGAAGTATTAAAAAGGTGGTAATGGCATCTTTTGCGAGTTACGCTAAATAGTTGAACTCGAGCCCCCAGCGTTACTTAACGCGTCTACTGATAATGGCGCCGATACCCCACTCGTACAAAAGGTAATTGTTCTCTCAAACAATAAAGCTTAATAACGTAAGGTTCTAAGTAAGGTGTGTGCACGCATTGTCGATCGCGGTAACAGCCCGATGACGGCCGGCCGGTATATGGTTAGATAACACCATAAAATAGCTCTTAGGTAACTCATATTCATACACCAGCGAAACACTTAAGCTAGGAAACATTGCAACGCTTTTACAGATACAATATTTTACAGAACACGACGTTCTGTACGCACATTTGTGTGCGCTCATATACAGAGATAAGCGTGAGATTGTGGCTGGCAACATATATCGGCGCATCGTTGCTAAGACATGCTGTTTTCACATAAGGGATGTTTTCAGCAGCTATTTCAACACACAAACCACTTGGCTTCAGTTCGACTGGCGGCTGCAAAGCAGCTAGAAGCGTACCATGCTCTAAGAACTACTTTTCTTTACCTATGGTAACAGGGAAGCTGAAACAAGATACCCAAATGCTTGTTTTCTATGGACATGACTGTCAGGTAAAGGCAAATTGAAGACAGTCAATGATTCTGGCGTACAGGTAGACAAGCCTTTCCCAAAGTGGGCGATAACGCCCCCTTGTGGGCGCTGCAGGCCTATAGGGGGGCCTTAAGAGACCCAGAAAAAAATGGGGGCATTGTGTAGAGGCTTACAATAAGTTAAGTTATGTTGGTTTTTAAGTAGGTGAAAAAATGGGGGCGCCAAAAAATAATTCATTTTCAAAGTGGGCAGTAGAAAAAATAAGTTTGACAACCCCTGAGGTAGAACATCTTGAAGATAGTACCCTCGCAGGTATAGGAAGAATGCTTTTAAATATACCTACGACTTTTCTTTAAAAATAATTAATTAAGTACGACCGTTTGCCTTATCACAAATACGTTATCATAAATTCTCGATTTTGGTAAAAACCCTGTTCAATTAATGGTATTCTAGAAATAACAATTAACCATTTGATTCGGCGAAATCTGCTGTACGTCACCGTTTATTAAATGCTCATTGCTTGCTTCATTGCTGCAACGCACAGGTGGGTTCTTAAGTCAATCTTATGATTATGAAGAGTACATATTAAAAAAATGGGCGTATCGGAAATCAGCATTCTTGTGCGGTGGAGTTTGGGTTAGTATTTCGGTGCCGAAGCCGTAATAACTCTGCCAGGAAAAAAATATATTCAACACTTTTTTCGGACCAACCACAGAACCGAATAGAAGTTTGAACCACTTGGTCCGAGCTTTGATTTATAAAGACTCTTGGTCAGGTCGACCAAGTACAACAAAACATTCCCACTATTCTACATGCAACAATTAAACGATTGTGCCGCTAAAATCACAGCATCCATCTCATTTTTTATTGTAATCGAATTGAATTATGAGCAGTTTGCAACAAGAGCACAGGGTTAAGGGGACGCGACCCGAGCTGACGTCAGAGACTCGAGATCGGTGCGCCCGCGCCCGCTAGATACGGCCGATGTCATCCTTTTAGATAAACTTAAACGTGATTGCGCTAATCATAGCATGTATTATGTATTATAATTATATTCTTGGACGCGCTACTGTAAAGAAATTTGCGTACGAATATAAATTATTCTCGAAGTCAAATCATATATTATTCAGTTTGCGTATGACGTTGTTGTTATACTTATTCACGGTAAACTTTATTATTTAAAGGTAAAAATAAGCTATAGGTACGATTAAAATTACATGCCCGCAGGTACATTTTGCGCCTGTTGACACGCAAGAATTACTATTGCAATGATAACGCAATAGTAAATGAAATTATCAGCATAAATCCAATCGATTACTCTCGATGTCTAATCGATTTAGGTGTAAACTGTGTTAAAGGTGCCACGACACGACATAAAAGGTATGAACATGCTCATATTTGTACTGGATTCGATGCGGGCGACTTTACGATCACAATCAATGTTTCCCGGTAGGGTTGTCACAGCAAGCTTTATGATAAAGGAACAGTAGAGCTTTATCCGCTTTAACTCAACTTCAAATTTCAGACTGAGTAGGACAAACGGTCGGCAGTAGAAAATAGTCTTTGTAGGTATGTACTCGTTCTATGACAACAACGCTTAGTCCTCGCCGTTCTAACCAACAAAGATGCTAACACCTTAATCGTCAAGCTTGATAATCCTATAGGATCCTCAAAACAATAATTACAGCATCTAGTTAATACATTAAAGAACGCAATCACGTTCGCTTTCAGAGTTCAGTCAATCATTACCAAAAACAAAATAAGAACTCTTACAAAGAAGCCGCAATGAACTCCTTTAGTCAAATTACCTAGCCAGAATAAAATAAAGACAATCCAACTCAAAGAGAACAATAGCAAGTGGCATTATAGAACTTAACATGATTTTCAGTGCATCGCCAAAGCACATCCAGCTGACCTTATTCTGTATATAAAAATAGAGAAGATACAAACATGCTACTATAGTAATCTCTATCGTGCCAACGTTAATAGCTCTGCCTTAACTTTTATAGAAAAAAAAATAGTCTTTAAATATTACGGAGCCTGTATAGATCTGTGGCCCAATTCAATTGCCATTCCAGCGACACACTATTGAGGTTCCATTACGATTGTGACAGATTGGCTATTCCGCTAAAACTTTAATGTCGTCTCGATGGAGTCTCATTTCAGTGTTCAATGGTTGTGTGTCGACTGCTAGAAACGTCAGATAACGAGTTGAATACCATTAATTAGCGATATTAAATTAATTCGCGACTGAAGTACAGAATACGAAATAGTTCTATGGCAGTTGAATGGCTGGTCATTGCAAAGCCGCCGGTCTTAAAAAACTAGTAAACTACCAAATGTCTAAAATCATTCAATTGACACGCTATCGACACTCCACTGAAGCGTTTGTAAATTAGCAGAATTGAGCCCCTCGCTAATAAACTTAAACAATTAAAATAATGCCAACACAAGTGTATGTCAGCTCCCGCTATGATGATACTTATATAGTCAAGTACCTCCATACGTTGCCACGAGCTTAGTTGTACCTAACACAATGATCTCATAGAATATAGCGAACGAGGAGAAGGCTGTGATTGTAATGTAAACAATATGTACCTACATCTACTCTATCATAAACATGCACGCTAAAGAATGACGTGTCATTATGTAACCACGTGTAATAAAAGGAAACCTATAATATGTCTGATGGTAAAGGGATTGTACACCAGCACGGGATTTCAATTTTCATTAATAAAATTGAGCCATTGACATCGTTCTGTATTTAAAATGTAGCATTTATTTCAATAACTATGATATAATATTTATTTGAAAAAGTAATTCTAAAGGATCATTAACTATTCACCCGACCCCAACCTAAACCAGCAGTGATAGCCCAGTTGGTAGAACGCTTGCCTCGGCAACGAGGATCGCAGGTTCAAATCCCCGCTCGCACCTCTGGGATTTCTGGATTACATGTGCGTATCTCATTTTCAACCATGATTATCACTTGCTAAACGTTAAAGGAAAACATCGCGAGGAGACCTGCGTGTCTGAGAGAACACCTCAAAAAACGTATGAAGTGGACTAAGGTGGACTATGGCCTAATCCCCCTCACATTGAGGGAAGGCCCGTGCCCAACAGTGGGGCATTAAAAATGGCTGGTATTATTATTATTATTATAAACCTAAACAAAACCTGCTGTAACATTGGCACAAATCAGCTTACTTCAGATTACAAAGATCCCACGAGTTCCCTAGAAATAGCACCAGTTTTTAGTGCTTGCCACTGTGCGGACCGGACGGCATTAATGACTTAGCAATTTACTCCTCAAATCAAATCCTATACTGCGTCGCGCGGCGTTATTTCAGTGCGAGGCGATTAAATCTATCAATGAATTTCCGGCAGCGGCTACTTGACACTTTTAATATCGCCAATCAACCCGAGACCGTTCTGAATGAACAATGCTGGTTCGGTCGTAAATTAAATATTCCTAAGACCGTGCCAACATAGCCAACCTTTGAAGCAGTCGTGTATAAGTACCTGCGTACGCGGGGACTAAATCGGCTAGTTGAAACAGAGTCGGCCACGCGACACAATAAGAGAATTATGTAAACAAGCAATACTGAATACTCGTACTGCTTGAAATTATATATGAAAAAAAAAGAATTTTCCAAATCGATTCACAAATGATAACAAACATAAAAAATTACAATCAAATAGAGAACCTCCTCCTTTTTTGAAGTTGGTTAAAAAAGGCCCTAACACTTTTGAATTAAAAAAACCCTGCGATCACGTTTTAGTTCCATTAGATTACGGAGCATGTCAATTTTCAATAAGATTTTCGGAATCCTGTTTATACTCGTATACTATTTTAGTCGAGCAACAAAAAGGTTTCAGTCGAATGATCACTCAATCACTGCAAATATCGACGAGCCACTCTAGAGTACAACTCTTACAATTTTTATTGTCCTAATAGAATTTACTACATCGAAACGACATTCTCAAACCTGTACAAAACTATAAGGACCTACCTAGCTAAAATGTATGATGAAAGAGTTCAAGATTTTTAAAAATTATTACCTGGAAAGTGTTGTATGTGTATGGCGACATTCTGATAAGAGGGGCGCGATTCATTTATACTTACCGATCCCCGTTTTACCTCATGGTAATACTATAATCATTATAATTGGGATTATTATTCTGGAAGATGTGAAAAGAGGGTAGTTGCAGGTAGGATCATAAGTAAGGTGAAATACCAGATAAACCTTTAGCATGACTGAACCTTTTCTATTTCAGGCATTTTATTACTGACCTGAGTGATGCAGGCTGACAGCACAAAGTGCCGACGAGGGTGCCAGTGAATAAGTTGGCTCATCTTTGGGCTTCAGCAGTTCGTGGCTGGACACTGCGTGAATTGACAGCTCCTGAACAAACAAAACATGCTTAATTAATATAAACATCTACCTGCGTGCGTAGATTGTAATTTGATGTTATCGTATCTCAGACACAATACTAATCCAACATTGTATCAAATATGTAGACCATAAGTCGTAATAAAAGGGGCTTAGAGGTCTGATTATCGACCTTGCGGGATCAACTAATATACCACTATTCATAATGCTCTTCACCTTAAAAGATTAGGTATTCAATATTATAATTATTTTGCTCCATTTTTATTTCAAGAAAAAAATTAGCGTCCATCGCATAAACACGTGCGTAATATATTTTTGTAATCTCAATATTAAATCGAATACCGAAGCGATGGCCAATAAATATTCTACAATATCTATTTTTAAATACGTAGGATGCTTTCTCCGATCTTGAATGAACGGCGAGTCGACCCTCCTCGTAATGTCTTTGCTTGTTACGGAGCGGCGCGAGCGACAAACGAATAGCGTGCCCGTGATCCAGACAAATTAAAAAAATAAAATCACTGATCTTTTATTTCAATTGGCTTTTGCCCACTTAGAAACGATCCGCTAAACGCTTATAATATCTAAACATAATCAGTATCTCTTTGAAAAATTAAATAAAAATATGATATAGGATGACAATTTGAAATATATGCAATGCATGCATTAATAGTGCAACAAGTACTATTAATCAGCAAACTACATCAATCGACTGCAAGTTTGAGTAGTTTACCGTCGCTCATCGCTTACCTCACACGACGAAGAGTTAGCTTTTTGACAGTGTCAGCTATATCCGAGCTGATTTGTTCGCAACAGCTGCGTGAGCGCACCTATTAACCGCTGATACATGTTTGTCAGCCGGCTATTAGGGTGAAAGAGATAAAATTTCGGATTCGTCTATATAAGAGCGAGATCGATTCATTTCTCCAATTCACGACCAATATTTATTTGCTGCATCGTGACATTCGAGAAAAAATTCCTGTACCAAAAAAATTAGAATTGGAATATAAATGCGAGATCGTCGTTGGCAGGCCATTTTTCTTGTTACTATATAAAGAAATATTGGTCAAGGAATTAACTTTTCTGCCCGGCCAGTGATTGTCAAAAGATTGCTAGGATGTACAGCTCACGGCAACGTTAGTATCGAGGCGAAAGAGTAAACAAGATTTTTTTTATAATACATGTAATAAAAGAATAGCGTTTTACTACAAAAGAAAATTTATAAGCCTCGGTACAACATCTGTAACAATATCAAAAAGACATTTATTACGTGTTCACTGTTTTAAGAAAAAATATTATCTATCTATCTCTATCTTATGTTGTTTTATCAACAGAGTTCAAAACGAAGAAACTAATATATTTTGAACGTTTAGAGATTATTTTTTTATACGACCACCGCATTTAATTTTACCGTGTAATTTACGGTAAAACTAAATGTGGTGGTCGTATACGACGTCGTAAAGAATCAATCAGATTAAATAAAATAATATTTACAGCTAATATTCAGTAAGTATTTACACTACATACACGTATATGCTCACGTACCTTTATAGGCGTACGTTATAAATTTGTAATATTTGCGATTAATTCAATTTGATACACATTCATTGATGCATAGGCATTACATTTTCAATTAAATAAAATAGTAACACTATAGATATTATGTAACAAAGGGTGAAATTATTAGAAAGACAACTAATCCGAAACGGACTTTGTTCGAGCAACATCAAACTGTACGAAGATAAAAATCTAACCAGATTTTTCAATGCGAATAAAATTTGTACGGTAACTTCGAGGATAATGACGAGCCGACAGTAGATAGCAGGGTGGGATTAAACGAAAATAGCACGGTAATTAATGGGCGTTTTCAAGCACACAATCTCAACACGAGACGCATTACAAGAATTCCAACTCATACATATCTAATAAAATCGTCAAATATAATATTAAGATTTAAGATTTACCAATAGGGTTGTACACACATTTTTGCAATTACTCTAATGTATTGAAATAAAACTAATTTTACAGATTTCATCGCGTGCATATTATGTTTTTCAGACTTCGTGGAGCGTTCTGCAATCTGTGAACATGTACAGGATCGCACCCGCCATTATATCAACCACGGATCCTGACATTATTAATGTTTATTTAACCTTTTATATGACAACCAATAGAAAAATTATACGTCCCAACCAGAGTCAGAATAAGTACAATAAAGTATAAGTATAGTTCTGTACAACTTAATATCCGATGTTATTTTTAATTAAATTATTCATGTTTTCTATAGAAATTTAATAGAACTTTAACTGTGCTAACAATTAAAGTAATATCTCATACCATAAAGTGTAAAAAATGTGTGTTTCATTGCGTTTTTGTCTACAACCGTAATGTACACATAAAAAGTTTAAGCTTTAGGCGCCGGGTTTACATTTGTCGCAAGTTGCAACAAACAACCAGTTTCTGTATGCTAGCATAATGTTTGTCATACAAGATGATTGGCTGATTAAACGGATAAGTACCTATATTACACCTAAGAATAGATACAAACTAATAATGCCAGTGTAAACGGGGAACTGAATCATATTAATAATATCTACATCTCCCAGTAGTCGACCTCTATTTTATTTTAATGTTGTAAACAGATATTGCAGATGCATATTTTTTTGAACACTATCTTTTTGCTGTTCGGGCCTCTCTATCTCTCTAATACGAAACAATAATATTGTGTAATTTTCGCTCATGTTTTTGGGTGAAACAAAAATAATTATTGAACGGGCAAACCGATACCTTATTAAGAGAGCTTTCAATATAAGGGCCTTAGCACACACAGAGTTTTTTGCGCGCAGTCGACAATCCTTAATGGCACTGCAAATGACAGTCTAAGCAGTGTAGCATTGCTATAATTTCGTCCTAAAAGCACTTTTAATTTTTAAAACACTGCTTAGTAGGTTCTTTAACATTGTACTGTCATTATTAAGCTTATCTTTGTTACAGATCTCAATAGTTCATCATTGGATTCAAGTGGTGCGCGCGAGAGGTGGTTCGAATACTGTAGTGCTCTATTCTGTAACGTCAATTTCGTATCTAACGTGTGAGTCTATAAGCAAATTGTAAGATTTCAATACAAATTTTACATTTTACCCCCTAAAATCACGCGTGAGAAATGACATTAAATGACAATCTCACGATTCTCAGGTAAAATGTAAAATTTGTACTGAAATGTTACAATTCACATTTGGACACACGCGTGAGATATGTGATTGAAGTTACAGGATAGCACTACTCTGATATACATAATTGGCCGTAATTAGAGTAAAACCAGAACATCGATTGCAACCGGAACCGTTAATTCAATTAATAAGGGAGCTTACAAATGAAATGTTTGGTGGTGCACCTGTTGCATTCTCGTGTTGGTCTATGGCAGGAAAACAAATGTGTCTAACAAACTTCGAAAGACCATAACCACCCGGGTCCAGTACAAGTAAATAAAAAACTTTTTAACAAAATAAAAACCGTCTTCAAAAAACTAAAAAGCAAAAAATTATCTAATCTTGCAATGTACCTAACTATGTCTAACTAAATCAAATATTTAACTCACGTGAAGTCAGTGCCAAACCTCCGTCTCGTCCTCCTTTTTGAAGTCGGTTAAAAAGGTTTATATAGTCCTTTTCATTCGATATCGATGAGCGTATCTCTAAAACGCTATTGCGTCCTAGCGTAAGCTATAATAGGGCTGGCATGACCGAACTTGGTCTTAATTATCCGATCACAAGTATTACAGTACAGTTGGCCATGACTATTTGATATATGTGTAAATATAAGAGGGCTTAGGTCTCTGTGTATGTAATTGGCGTTTTACGTTGAACAAAAAAGGGAACCAGGTAAACAAACAATGCGAAGCTGCAATAAGAGGAATCGATATTCTTGTTTGTTAAATTTATTTATTTTACATTTGATATTCGTTTATTGATACGGAATATACAGAATGAATTAAATTATTCGAGTGTGCGTGGATGGCCAAATCCGAAACTATAGGGAACAGCGCAAAATGCTTAAAGGACTCTCGAGAGCGATTTTAATGAAAATCAAAACTGCATCATGGGATTTTTGAAAAAATAATCACCCTAGCCAGGAATTGAACCCGCTGATTTAAAAAAAATAACAAACAACTTACTGTATTATTGCTCTATCCGATAATGTCGGTATTAAGGATCGAGTTCTGGGATTTAATGGCATACGGCAAACTAGTCTATATTGAAAATACGTACACAAAGGAATCCACGCATGCAATCCGTACAATGTAGAACACAAAATTAAATCTGGGCTTTATTCTCACGAATTTTATTTTGGCGTGTAACGGGTATCACGTTATAAAAGAATTGCACAATTTTTACTAGACTGTTTACAGGTAGACCTGAAATACGTAATCTGGACTTGGTTTTGCTATATTATAGTCTACATGATCACGATTTCCTTAAAATGACAGTTACCTACCTATATAAAACATCAATTTTATATGACCTACAATATCTTCCGAATTTGTAGTCCGATAAAATCTGATACGTTGAGATAATGTTGTTAGTTTTTAGGGGTAGTCCCCGAAACTGCTGAGCTGATTCAAGAAAGTATTTCATTGATAAAAACTATTCGTGTTACAGATTGTGTTTTATCGCGATCAATATAGTTTTTTTAAACGAAATCGAAAGTTCTGTAAATCAGTCGCTGTACCAAGCCTCGCCTGGAAGAAAGTTTTTCATATTACTGACATTGTAAGAGGATTCAATAATAGTCATAATACATTGGCCTGTGTTCTAGTAAAGTAGTACAGCATTATTATTTCATTTTAGCTATAGAATCTACCGGCAATTTTCATATATTCACTTCGACATAGTTCTGCACTATCAAATATAAATGTATAGCACGAATGTGTGTTTCCATGGAAGTCAATTTTATCCCATTAATTATTAAAAAAAAAGCTTCTAAAACATACGTGGTAACCAGAAAAGGCCACTTTGTTCAATAGCTTTGACATAACTGGATAGATCAAAGAAACAGTGATAGCCAAGTTGGTAGAACGCTTGCCTCGGTAACAAGGATTGGAGGTTCAAACCCCGGCTCGCACCTCTGGGATTTCCGGATTTTATGTGCGAATCTCATTTTCAACCATGATTATCACTTGCTAAACCGTGAAGGAAAACATCGCGAGGAAACCAACATGTCTGAGAGAACCTCTCAAAAGACGTCTGAAGTCCGCCAACCCGCACTGGGCCAGTGTGGTGGCCAATCCCCCTCATATTGAGGGGAGGCCCGTGCCCACCAGTGGGACATTCATTAAATGGGCTGGTATTACTATTATTTATTATAACCGGATAGATGTAAGCGGTAAAAGCCCATGTCCAGCCACAACATTTCATTTTGTAAACAACATTTCATTTTGTAAACTACATTTTACCAAACCCAAATTAACTGAAACTTTATCGATGTATGATACCTCACTTAGTGTTGGATACGTGATACTTCAATAATATAATGTAAATACTCAACGAGAATAAAAATAAGTGAAGGAAATAACAGTTATAAACTTTATTAAATTTTATTAAATAAAGTTATTTTGCTATCCCATATGAACCCATACGATACCGGAAAAAGTATTCTAAATGTTGACTCGGGTTATATAAGCCAACATCATGCTAAGTTTTATAAAAAATAAAAAAACGTCCGGTAATTTCCTATGCGTTAAACAGACAAAACACTCAGGAAGAGCATATATTCTGCTTCCGAATACACGAATACGAAATTGCTAACTGCATCGCACTGATAAAATAGGACATAGTTAAAATCATGAATTACACGAGTAACTTAGCAAAACTATATCCAAAGCAACTGATAGTATTACTGTAGACAAGGTTCAGGTAGTATTTTTACTCCATATTACTATTGAACACGGTGGCAACCCATATATTGTTTTCACATGTCCCCCTTAAGGGATATTAAATATTTGTTCCTACTGAAAAACACACCATACTTGTATGGACGGCATTAGCGCAGTTGGTAGTGACCCTGCTTTCTGTACCCAGGACCCCGGGTTCGAATCCTGATAGGGTCAAACTTTCTGTAATGAGCACGAATGATTGTACCCAAGCCATGGATGTTTAACATCTATATAAGTAATTTATACAGGGTTCGCCCCCAGTCCATTGTATGGTACCCATAATACAAGCGTTGCTTAGTGTAGGACCGTATAGTTGGTGTGTTCGTCTGGCGATATTTATTTATCGCGTTATTTTAAACAGATCAAAATCCACTGCCTCGTTTCTGTATCTGTTACAGACAGACAGGCGCCTTCGGGTACATCATTTAATACGCACGGTACTCTGTTACGTATTCCTAGTTCATTTTAGGTTAGGGATTAATGAACTTTGACTAGATACTATTATATTGGTCTTCACTGTGCAGATAAATAAATAATTATATAAGTATAACAATAATTATGATCCACTGTATTTCGACAAACGAGGAATCTGTCGTACAATGATTCCAACATACCAGGATTCCGACGAACTAGCAATTCGACCAACACAAACAACTACAAAAAGGAGTTTCGGCTACGCGATCACTACGTTGTAATATTTATTTTTTAACCGACTTCAAAAAGGAGGAGGTTCTCAATTTGGTTGTATTTTTTTTTTTTTTTTTTAGTCTCCATTGTCAAAAGGAACCCATAGGACAAGCAATAAATTGGATAACAATTGAAATGTAACTTAACATACTTTGACATAGGTACCATTGTAAATTGGTATACTGTCATAAAATCAAACTGACCGGTGTCTGTCCAGCGGGCGAAACGGAACGTTTCGTCAAGAATCCGAATTGATTCAATTAGGTTTTTTTTCGTTTCGACGACGATCTTTCAGAGCCATTCTCCATAACCGAATCGAAGAATCGATATGGCTACGCACCCGAATGGTTCGATTCGAACAGTCGCTGTTTACATAGTACATATTTCCATAATGCAAGTTTCAATTAGTTATGCCTTCTAGGCAAGTATGCTACATCGTAGATCTCATCGTCATTTACCATCAGGTGAGATCGAAATCAAATACTTGCCTATATTGTAATAAAAAATAAAAAAATAACCGAATCGGTCGATACATATCTTATTTTCACAACATTCCATCACAGTGAACAACCAATTCATTTAGTACCCGGCACGTATTTAACGTAATACCTAGTTATTTCTTACGCCAAATTTTACTATTATAATGTTATTACTATAGGAATAGTTTTTTTTCGATTTGTGACATTTCTATTACCCTTACCTAACATGGCCGTATAGAGCTTACCTTGTCAGAGACAGGACCGCCTTTTTATAGCTGACTGTAATTGTTATTGAAAATATGTGAATGCCGATAGCAATAACATGAAAAAACAAGGGCAGTCTGCTAAGATCATAATCGCGTGAATTCAACCCTTAAGGTACCTGCCCTTACTGACCCGACTAAAATGTTCATCTGTACCTGTCATACTTATAGCTACTAGATACTTATCTATTTATCATTAGTGTTGTAAGTCTATTACGAACTCCTTAGAACGAAGGGTATAATATATTAATTAAAGGAAGAATGTCATAGTATTAGAATGTGCTAATGAACATCTCCACTTCACTCAAATTTATAAAACTTTCACGAACAAGATCTATGTTAGTCCTACAATAAGGTACAAAGGTACTTGGTTGTGTACATCAGTTTGTGTACCAATTTAAACCTATTATAAAAAATATACTGAGGTTAAGACTTCCAATAGGTAACACACCACAGATTTAAAGAATATTAAATGTAATTAGATATGTAATTGAATTAGTTTCTGTTTACAAGCCACCAGTACAACCACTTTTTTTACTTTTCAAATTCCCGCCTTTTTTTCCTCCACAGACTCCGAATTCACGACGGACGCGCTGATGTGCTGTTTCTTTTTTTTTTTGCTATTGCCAGTTTTTATGTAACATGCTTACACTATGTGTATATATTTATAACAACAAGATTAGCCAGCAGATATTTTGACTTCGAAACCAATTATTAAAGAAGAACAATTTCAGTATTTTTAACGACAACAACCAACAATCATACAACGACGACTTTCTTTGATTAAGCAATATTAGATGAGCAATATGAAAACATAATAAAAATGCCTGTAGATGAAACCTACCGAGAAAGTGAACAGTCCGATTAAACTACTATCATCCTTTAAAAACTACCGATAATATTATTAAAAACTTCCTACATACAGACCAGTAATCTCAATGTGAAATAGACTGCCTTATAAGACCAGAAGAGTGATGCATTCCAAGCAATCAATGAATAATAAGAATCTACAGAATAATCACACTAATTACCAAGCCTTGAAATATTTCAGATTACACAACCTTAGTTTACAAAACGTGCTTTGAAATACAATCACGACTAGACGATACAGATTATGTACTACAAAATGTTTTTTTTACTATTTTAGAAAAATGTGTTTCGTTCCGCCAAGAAACGTCACAGAAAAAATAATGACGCAATTAAGAAATGAGGTTTTTTTAAAATATCTTGACAAGTAACGTTCAGCCAGTATTAACCATTCAGCCAGCATTAACGTTCTTTTAAATATCGATATTTCCATACATCGCATCATTTTATTAATTCGATTATTTGTTTTAGATATTATTATTTATAATCTACGTTTATAATGCAATCATAATTTACTTAATATTTGTTTTTGAACGCAATAACATATGCTTATAATATTAATGTTATTTGCCAATGTCAAGTAATTAGTAGCGATAACACATTCTTTCTTTACGAAATGAAATGTGATGAAACACAGCGGAATAAGATGAAATATGGCCTCACCCACAAATTAGTGGGTATTTTGCTAGTGTCGAGTATTTAATAGACTTTTTGGCGGGAAGTCAAACAAAAGTTGACCATTATGTTTTATTTTCCAAAAAATGTGTTCCTTCGATAAATAATGTGTAGTAGTATATTATGTGGATATTAACCATTGAGTGTTCATAAATGTGCACGAGATACTTATAACTTGACTTGTCAAGTTCACGCGAGAGGTACGGTATTTTTTTTTTAATTGCGCCACTCCTTCACTAATGCACACTTTACACGAAGGCAGTACGCCAGTAACGCGTACCCAACTTGAAAAATATGGATCTATTCAGGACACTTGTTACTTCATACTTGCCGAGCTGTTAGACAAGGATTCGTTTTGGGATGTCATGCCACAGCACATTAATCGCGCAAATTTTCGATGGAAAATTGAAGTGGTTAAAATCGTGTTTCATTTTAGATTTTGGATTTATCTGTTGTAATATTAATCACTGGCTTCTGCCAGCGGCCGCCTGCAGTACATCGATTAAACATAGCCTATAGCAGCTCATATTAGTGAAATAATTTTCGAATGGAATCAGCAGATCCCGATATTTATCACCTAAGTAAACTTGAAAATCACTTTACCTCTTCATAGTATTAGTTTAGTTAGTATGAACAATAATTACTTAAAATGTTCATAAACGCGCTTAGGCAATTGAAACTTTGAAACAAACGGGGAAATCTCCCTTTTGAAATAATTTTTCGATACTTTATTGTCGACATTACCCATTGGGCAAGAGTATAATATGCTTAGCTAAAGGCGTTCAAAAGCTAACATCTAAATATTTAATGACTCGACTGACAAAATATATATTATGTGCCGATACCCTACCAATTTTTTTTTCGATTTAGTATTGCCAATCGGTAAGAATTTCATGAATTAGCAAATTAATATTATTATATTTTTTCAACTCATTGATACTTTTGATATTTGTAAGATAGGTACTTAGGACCACATTTATCTACAATAAGAAAAATGTATTGGAACACTCCGTCTAGGAATATAGATATCAGTAATAATAATATTATGCTTAGTAATTTTCTCTTTATACTTGATTTACTCTCATTGCTTTAGTAATATACAGAATGATTCAGAAAGGGTATACCTACTAAGCTTGGAACCGGCGCTTCAGTCAGCATTTTGAGAAATATGTTAATTAAAAAAATTACTTTGTTCACAATTATCATTTTGTAGGTAACAAAAATTCTTTTTTAAATCAACATCAATATTCTGACTTCAGATAATTCTTTCTTTCTGATTCATGATGTATACCTAAGTACCTACTCACTGATCTCAGACCTATAATCTACAATACCTACTAGGTTACCCACGACCTAACATGATGTTATTGTTTCGTGCCAGGTATTTATAAACAGGATATCTATCAAAGATATGCACCTGTACTATGAGCGAAATAAAAACTATAATAAATGCAACAAAGTTAACTGGCTCGTGAAATAGGCCCATTGTACTTTATACGCTACCGAATTGCTGTGCGGCATAGCAACATTTCCAATAAGCTAATTTTAATGTGGATCAATTTATTAAGTTCTCTACATCCCCTATTTAAGATCGAATTTAGTTTGACGTTTGTATAGGATGTAAGTTGACGCTCGAGTAAAATATACATAATGTGAAAAAGTAGTAGCCGGCCACCCACGAGCACAGAACAAATGCACAAACACTGAACAATCTGTTGCACGTGCAGGGAACTTCGGCCAGTGCCGCATTTTCTTAACACAATGTGACCGCACAAGTACAGTTCAACAGAACTATACCTACACAGGTATTATTACATGTGGAACTAGATTTTTAACGTTGACAGCTCAGATTTTGAATTTTATCAGACGACGCCTATATGTGGCTTCCACCAAGCCTTTTGCCATTTCTTTATTTATTGGGGTGAGCTTCCAATCTACTCTGAAGTCTGATTTCACTGTAGCTCGAGCACCATTTTTTACGTAGTGTTACGAATTCATACTTAATTACGACAACAACATGTTTTCTCTATGATATTCCGATCAGGTACATTAGGAATGTCTGCTTACCCCACTGATATTTACACTGAGCGATTACCATCTGCCCTCCGAGACCCAACCAGTGGGACTAATGGCAACCTAACACCTCAGAGTTTTCAGAGTAAGTTGATGAAATACCCTACAATTTCAAATCACATCCACGCATACTTCAAAAAATCATTCTGTATATATTGCAATTAAGTAAGTACCTACTTGGTACTGGCAAAATACCGACTAATTTGTGGACGAGGCCATATCTCATCATATTCCATTTTATGCCATTGCATTTCATTTCAAAGAAGTGGAAAGAAGAAAACTAACTAGGCCGTGTCTGTACATTTAATATTTTTGAAAAAAAATGTTGCAGTTAACCTAGAATTATGGATTCGGCCTCTTTATCTAAATACAGAGGCCCAAACCACCATTCTTTGATTTGATCATTTTTATTTGATAATTTTTATCTGTCTTTATTTGTCTGTGATTCGGTACTTGGCACGATAATAGGCTTTTAAGCTGAAGTAACACATAGTATAGGTACCTTTTATCCAAAAAGGTAGCCCGCCGGGTAGCCAAAAAGTACGGATCGGATTTTGAAAGAACCTTGCATGGTGATAGATTATAAAAAGAAGGTGCATCTAAGATGTGTTTGTGCTGGATAATGGCAGCGGTCCCCGGGATAGGCAAAATACTAAAGTCCACGCGTACGAAGTCGTTGGTACTGCTAATATACAAGCTAATAGTAATCGACTCGACCTTTATAAGTATAAGTAACCAGACACTTTGCATCGACATCGTCGTTTAGAAACAATGAACGTTGTAATTTTAGTATTTTTCTATAAGTACTATTACTTGATAGGTGGTCAGTCTATGTTTGATGGTCTTGATATTTTGTGGAGGGTGACACGCACAACAAAGCGAACAGATAGTCATCTACTAATGCAATGCCCTGTGGTGACTTCCTATCCTAATACTTTTATTACCGAAGTACCTACGAAAAGGTTTTGTTGTCTACATAGCTATGGAAGCCTACAATTTGGGTGATTCGACACGCAATTAGCCGGCTTTTTCTTCAGATTTTTTATTCTCATTTTCAGCCTGTTCTTGCGTTCGACTATGTGATCTGTGAATCGAAGGCTGGATCCGCCCTTGGTGGCTGATGACGTAGTCTCGGGCCAGTCAGGTGATCTAGCTGACACGCCACAAGAATACCTAGCGTAGCTGCTACTGCATCATGGTAGAAGAAAATCATCACCTACTGAGCGTTGGTTCGATTCGTTTTTATACCCTCGTACCTACTCTGTGAATTCAATAGACAGATAACAGCATCCCTCTGCATTTCAATGCTCTTAACAAGGAGCCTGCACTTTTGCTCCGTTCGCAATGTTCATATAATGCTAATTGCTGCATAGTGGACATTCTTCGATTTCGTCATAATTATAACATTGGCATCATTTAGTTACTATAACGCTTAACTGGATTGGGGTCAGTTGTGAAACTTATATACCTACCTACATTATGTTTTAAGCACATTATTTTTTATGTGCCTATCTTATTATGAAAACGAATGGTACCTACATAAAAAACAATCAATAATAAAAATAGGGCACTATGACTATAGTACGTCAAGTGCGAGATTATTCGTTAGCTAACTGTAGCGTTTATAGTGTACCGTGTACCGTATTTAGACATTTTGTATGGAGAATTGAACAGCGCCTCTAGCGGACGGTATTTAAAACTTTCAATTCTCCATACAAAATGTCTAAATACGGTAGACTATAAACTATACAGTTAGCTAACGAATAATCTCGCACTTGACGCACAGAATATGGATGCCTGAGATAACTAAGCTACATTTGGTATTAAATTAAAATTGTGAATAATTCATTCAATACCTATTCACAACTTTCAAACACGTCTAAGGCTAGGTCATAACTATTTGAAACACTGTAGTTTTGTTAAATAAATAACAGGAACTATCAGGAACAAACTCATGATAACGTATTACTTGTATTCTTTGCCTAATTATTAGCTGTGGCCGCACGTTTTAAAATCCGGTCAAGTGTGTGTCAGGTCACGCACAAGCTAGGTTCCGTAGCCATGTCAACGAAATGTGATCGTAGTCACTAATAGTAAACCAGATCATGAACAATTAGAAGCAAATAGTACGGAGTTCGTTCTCAAGAAAGCTCGTAATGTAGTTGACTATTGATTGTTGTGATAATATTCATTTAAATTAAAAAAAAAAAGGATTTTCTCGCTTTTATTTTAGTCGCCGAAACGTGGGGAACGTAAAATCATAAACTAAACGCGATAAAATCCGCATTATTATTTTTATTTTAATGTGTAGTGTTCGCGTGAATATAAGAAATCCATAGGTATGTGATAATATTCGCTATGATTTTGTTCTATATTCTAGTTAGTGTTCAAGAAACTCACATTTTTCTGAATCCTAAATCATGATTAAGACTTTAGATGATAAATCACGCATCTGACGTAAACAGGCCATTGTAGATCTTAATATTTCGTAGTTAATTAATAGATATTATTATTATTGCATTTCAGCTTTATTAATGTTATTAATCTTGGAATAAAATGGATGTGATCCGGACTATAAGAACCCCCAGTGTTTGACTGCGGATCACTAAAAAATATGTATTGCTTCATTCAAACGACAGATTTAAAAGATGTAGGTGAGACTTTCAGTTATCACTAACATGAATTTTATGGAAAACTTACATACTGAATAAAAAATTGTAAGCAACATGCAATAAAAAACAGGACCAGGCATCCTTAAGTTTATGCAAACTACATAGGTAGGTAAATTTTGTAAGGCAACGCTTAGTCACCACCAGTCAGCCTGTGTTTAAGCAAAATGATTTACAACCTCTATATTATATACTTAATTCATATTTGTGAAATAAAATTACGTTATAAGAACGGGAGTACAGTATTGGGAGCATTCTTGTCGGTGGAAAGAGTGCTCGCCGTACTAAAAACGCAATACTTTTCACATTTGTCACAGGGTAGAGTCGGATTACAGTCGAGTCATTCGACTCGGCGCGCCGCGTGCCGAAGCAGCTGAGCCGACGTCATCGTTTGCCGGTTGCGCTTGCGCAGCCTTTATGTTCACGGCTCACGAAAAATATTTCAAACATTGCCTGCTACCTATAGCAATCATTTTGTTTAGTACTCAATACCTATTACGAGTAAGCAAATACTTAGGTAGGTAACTAAATAAGTCTTAATAATAATATGATTATCACTTGCTGTACGGTGAAGGCGAATGTCATGAAGAAACCTGCACGTATTTCTTACCTAAGGCGTAAGAAGTTCGCCATCCCGCAATGGGCCAGCGCACCGTGGTGGTCTATGGCCCGTATTCGCCTCAAATTGAGAGAGAGTGAGCCCGGTGTAATATTAATAAGTGCGCCCCCTACTACTACATTGAGACCAAATACTATCAGTTAAATTTGAGAAGCCTTGCAGTGTACCTCTGCCTACCCGTTCGCGAATTACACGCACGATGGTGTTTAAAAATCTTAACAAAATTACATTTTGTGAGTCGCACCAAAGTGTGTAAGTACCTACATTAAACATTAAATCATCTGCATATCTATCCATATAGCTAGGTATAACATTGATTGGTACCTACCAAATAACAATAATTAATAACAGCTAAAGCTTACACCACAGATATTTTTGTACGAATATCCAATGAATCTGGATCTTATTGACAATCTGTTGTTGTTAGGTTCGCGATGAACTCATGTCAGGGACACCAGATAATACACTGCCTCGTCCACAATTACTTTAATTTTCATAAAATTGTGCTACTATATTAATTGTGTATTTCCAATGTTTACAAATAAGTATAAGTTTTTTTTCAAAAATGTTATCTCGCTAAAATGCATCAAAACGGAAAGGTACGTTCAATGATAATGGAAATACAAAAACATCAGGAAACTAAACAAATAAACACTTGCGCAATGTTTAAAACAACAACTGCGAGCGTAAAGAAAAACTTTTAAAAATACTTAATTCACTTGCTCTCCAGTTTGTTAACGAGTGTGATAATTTTATTACTTACTTACTTGTATATTTTTTTTAATAATACCAAATAAATAGATAAAGTCGTAAGAAAAAGTCAAACAAACAAGGTCGGTGATGTAACGGACTGTGACGAAGACGTCTTCGATAACACGAGTTCAGTGTTGCGATAGCGGCGCGCGGCGGCTGGCTCCTCAACGTCATGATCAAATCAACACCGCTATTATGAAAGTAATTAAGCATTATATTCATAAATTATATTAATTACACGGAAAAACATAGTCTATTTACTAATAACCTACGCATCGTTGTTTATTTATGAAATTGTATACTATTTAAACTTACTTACACTAGGTCGGCGTATAGAGGTTGCATCTCTCAAGTTCTATTGATTAATTCTGAACTTAATTGTCAGAGAGTGAAAACTAATATTCAATAAGTCAATAATCGATTTATTATATTCACGCGAATACTAACTACACATTGAAATAAAACTTATTTCAAGGATTTTATCGCGTTTATTTTATGTTTGGGCACGTAAAAACATAAAATAAATGCGATAGAATCCTTAAAATAAAATTTATTTCAAAGTCAATAATCATCAGGAATTTTGTCACAACGGTTCAGTTTAATAAAATCAAAGTTACAATTGTGGTTACTTCTAGCAAGTGTTAATAGTCTTAAAAAAAACTAAAATGAATTGGTTCGCGTGAACTGGGAGACGTACGATTGCGAGTCGAATGGCCACTTACAGAATGGAAACCATACGCCCGGTCGGTACTATAGCTTCAAATTATTCTTATTTCCGCGCCTTGGCCCGTACTTCATCTTTTCAACGTTATGTTTTTGTTTTTATTGTTAACCTTTTATGGTTTAAAGACTGACTTGTTTTGCCTCGGCTTATGCGATTCTTTATAAGTTTTAAGAGACGTTTGACGCGTTGGTGGGTGATATTTATTTTCTGGCGCCAAGCCCATCGCAACTGAAACGCTGTGGTTATTTATTTATCATTTAAGTATAAATAAAATCTAATAAATACATAGACGTAACCTTTAAAAAAATGCGTGTATAGGTAAAATATCAATTCTCCAATCGTTTTTCTCATTTGAGCATTAGAAATATGTTTTGATTGGAAACAAATCCTTTTTACTAAGATAGACAAACTGGCAACAAGGTACTAGTACTTCTTAATAATATCTCATAGAAATAAAACATTTTTTTTATCACGGGAAGAAAGTCCTTCCGTGATCATGGTTGCTGTAAGCAGCCGAGACGTCGGGAACGTAAACATACAACAAACGCGATAAAATCTGAAAATTTAGTTTTATTTAAACGTGCAGTATTCGCATAAATATAATAAATCAATATCTCATAGACTCACCGTAGGATGAATGTGTGTGTATAGTTGCATTCTGCGCGAGTCCAACGTATACGTGTTGGAGGGCAATTCATTCATGTCGAAGTTGGTCTGTGGATGCAGGCCAGGAGTCAGCCGCGAGACGTGGTCGTCGCAGCCTCCTTCGAGGCCCGCCCCATCGGTGCTCCGGGCCACTGTTCAAAATATCAAAAGATAAAATAATATGCCGACGGAGTTCATTATAGGCTTGTAGAACTTCATAGAGGGGGAGATAGAAGGAAAGCGTGGACAAGGAAATACGAGTATAAGCTACAAGAGTCAGATTTGAGAAGAGGTCGGGGACATATCGTAAAAGGAGGTGAAAGAGGCTACTTTTTTTATTTATTAAACGGTTTTTTTTTTATTACAATATAGGCAACTATTTGATCTCGTTCTCACCTGATGGTAAGTGACTCTAGATAAAGAAGAGCAGAAAGAGCTTTATCAGCTTTGGGTCTTACCCTTAAATTAGAACAGATAAAACTAAAATGCTCCTATTATAAGTAAATCAAAGGCTTCAATCAGCTTCAGCTATAACATCGCTGAAAGGTTTCAGTTTAAAACAAAAGCAGGATAATATGTTGCATTACATGTCAAAACAGTAAGGCCATCAACAATAACGTTAGCAGATTGAATATTGACCATTTAATTTTGTATTTTAATTAAAATCTCGTCAACGATAATTATGTTTTGGTTTTATAAATAAAAGCATGACTTATTATTATACTGCTCTATTAATGAAAGGTGTTTTTGTAGGTATAGACAGTGTGTTTTTTTATGTTTCTGTTAGGTATAGATAGTGTGGCTTTACTTAGGTAGGTACCTACCAACATCTCAAATTTATTTTTTAATAGAGCGGTGTAGCCAGTTAGGCGAATTACTTTTTGTTGCCAGAGCATTGGCTACTGGCAATAGTGACATTTAAACATAATATTTTTTTTATGATCTGTCATCATTAATTATATTTTATTTTCCTTCATAGATTCTCTACTCCTATAAAGCAAACAAACACATACTTACTCAATAATTGTTTGTCTATGCCCATCTTTTAACTAAGTACTTACGTATTTGATATAAGAAGTCGATCACATAAGCGATAAAATTAAATCATTTTAAAATATAGTTATCCTTTTATGTAATATTATTTATATCGGGATAATTAGCGTAACAAGCATCAATGGCCTAGTGGTTAAAAGGGCCGCATTCGCAACCGAATTATTATGTGTGTTCCTCGCATATAGCTAGGAGACAATTAAAAAAAAAATAGTCGGGTACCTGACTACCTCCCTGATTAAATAAGTTCATGTGTCAGTAAAAAAGTCACGGTGCAAAGTCTTAATAGGTAAGTAGGTAGGTCATTTAGTAATGAGTTGGTGGGTTCATGCGGCTGACGGTGCAGATTGTATGAAATAACAAAGACACTCACCTAATTACCTAGGTACTTACGTTTGTAATACACATACCCTTTAATAGACTTTCGTCTTACATACTTAATTATAAAATAACGTACCTAGCATTGTGGGTACTAAATGCTCTACATTTCAAATAGAATTTGTGCGGTTGCTTTGGTACTTTATTTAAACAAATGAAAAGATTAAATTAAAAAAAAATATTGATTCAAATAAAAGCTAAGGTACATTATTTTCCCAAGCTTCACTCACCTCTCATTCACACGGAAAAGCACCAGACGAAGTAGATGGTCCCAATCAAATGAACGCTTTTGTTTGGGTACCGTCAAGGGACTGGGGAAGTCACAGTATCACTCAGACAATGGCAAATTAAGAAAGTCACTTGTTTACCATACTTACTGCCGGTATGACAATGATTGCCATTCATTTAGTATAATTTCTGTAAATAATATAAATGTGTACCACTCTCCTCCACACACACGCATTCTCGTTCTGAATTATATATTTGATTCCATTACTTACCCACTTTTTCAAAATGAGGACGAAGAAGTAAATCCTCCACGGCCGTTTTGAAGTTTGAACTTTCCTTATTTATAATAATAACAGTTGCAGAATCGAAAACATTCTTAATATTCACCACGAAAAGTTTCAAAGTTCGTATTGCACTTTTTGATTCGGGTAAAGATCAATTTAAATATATTTTTTGGTTGTTTATTAACACATCTAAGTCTTAATGATTGACTCTTTTTGGGAACAATTGATTGTAAATATTATTTTACAATGTCGTAATGCGCTCTGGGCGGGCGGGCGCACATTCGCAGACGCGTCGGTGGGTGCAGGCGAGCGGTGCGCGAGGCGAGTGGCGCGTTCCGTGGCCGGGCTACGGACTGACTCGAACACTCGGACGAAACTCGCGCTTCCGTCCAGCACACAACGTCCAGCTCAAAGCTCGACGCCCGCGGCGTGGGCGTCTTCACTTTTCAACATTTACATGAATATAACGTCGACCTGTGACAAACTAAATCTAAACAAATATGGCTCTTCCTTCAGGAAGCGCTAAACGAAATCTGTACCCTCTAGTCATCCACCGTCCGGACATTTTAAATGTCTTTGGAACGAATACGTTACGGTGCATTCGTGACGTAATTGTTGAAAAGCGGCCGATTTTCTTAATCAAGGAAAAGCGTAGTCTTTGTAATGTAGAGAGGCAACGAGTGGGGCATGACGCGGCCTCATTGGCGGAGCAATGCCGCCCAACGCCAATAGCACGGGAAGGAGGAGTCGCATAGCATCGCTTGGAAGTTTAGCGAGACACGCCGGCCGCTGCCTCCCTAATTCTCTTTTTTCGTAAGACGTTTTACGGAAATAGGCTTCCATCTTAACTGTGTTCCGTCCGACTGACGGCCCAAGTTACGTATTTCCAGCATTTAGATATGTAAGTAGAAAACATAATTGTAGATTTCTCATTAAAAACAGATAATCTTAGCTAACGACCGAATACTCAAACTGCTTAAATATTTAAGTTATCTTGAATTTATGTAATTGCATATCAACTCTCAAATGTGAGAGTTGCGTTTGTATTCGGCGCCGAATACTAAGTACCTATACGAGTATGCAACAAAAACAGTTACGAAAGTGGTATTACAATGGATACCCTAGAAAATAAATAAATATGATTATACCTAGGAAGTTAACGAAAAGACTTATCCTATCCAAAATTTGTCCAGTCAGGAATCGGGCCCGCAACCCGAGTGGATAACGCTTAAGCCACTAGACAAGTTGTCGTCAGTATACCTAGTGTCTACCTATCACTAAGCACAAAACCGACTTATGGCAGAATTAAAGATCTTCTGTTTACGTATACGCTGTGATTAAAAAAGGCTTGTTCAGGAGTTGGACACCAAATTATGACCAGAGATGGGGATGAGGTTTAGGAAAACTTGCCTTTCATGGCTATATAGCCTTTCATTGATTGATCGGGATTTCTTAATAGGTTTGGGAAAAAATGCTTTTCATGGGTGTATAGCCTTTCATTGATAGATCGGGATTTCTTAATAGGTTTGGGAAAACTTGCCTTACATGGGTATTTTGCCTTTCCTTGATAGATCGGGATTTCTTAACGCTTTTATTTCCCGAGATAATTTGCTATTGGCCATATAAAATTTAATTCAAATCTTATCAGTGGGTTTTTGCTTTACGTATGCACGACAGACTTGAAAAAATTATAAATACTAACTCTTGTCCGCGGCTTCACCCGCGAAATCGTAGCTTTGTTCTGCAACTTAGATCTAATAATCATAGTGCGACAAAATTACCTTACCCTGTTTTACAAAATTCTAACCATAAGCTATTGGTGATAGCCATGTTGGTAGAACGCTTGCCTCGGTAACGAGGATCGCAGGTTCAAACCGCGGCTCGCACCTCTGGGATTTCTGGATTTCATGTAGGAATCTCATTTTCAACCATGATTTGCACATGCTAAACGGTGCAGGAAAACATCGTGAGGAAACCTGCATGTCTGAGAGAACCCCTCGAAAGATGTGTGAAGTCTGCCAACCTGTACCTACTGGGCCAGCGTGGTGGACTATGGCCTAATCCCCCTCGCATTGAGGGGACGCCCGTGCCCAGCAGTGGGACATTAATAAGAGCAGGTATTAAGCTATTGAATACTGAAGTACCCGTTCAAATCAATCGGTAGTTTTCCGTCATGTTCAACAAACAGAATAACTGATAAACATTCCAAAACACTTGTGTTCCTGTTGAAAATGTTCGTGGATGGTACGTTGTCGGCAGAAGAAAAAATGTTTATAAACACAGTTCACTTTTATATCTACACTACGTAGGTAGGTAGGTACTTGTATAAATCTATTTTGATCTTCTAACCATTAGCTACGTAGATACCATCTCAAATAAACCTAAACTAAAAATCATTTATCTGCTAAACAATGTTGAGCAGTGACTTAAACAAAAGAGCCAATCTAGAAAGTGGAGTCGAGGTGCCCCGGCCCAGGTCTAGATTTAAATGGGGTAGGTACCTAACCCTGCCTTATTCATATAAGTAAGTGCCTTCCCAATAACTGTCACCTATAAATAATGAATTTATACTGACTTATGCTGCCTAGCAAACCCATCTATGTCGCGCGACGCGTGTTTAGAGCGGGCAAACGTAGAAATACAGTAAGTCCTTTACTACAAGTTAGGTACTTTAGCTGTATTCCTTAACCCTAGTCTTTCCCCTATTTTTTCTGTTCCTTTTCGTGTTTTCTTGCCCTCCGAGACCCAACTAGTGGTAGGTATTACCGGTCGTTCGTCAGAACTTTTCAGGAATCTACCTGCGCATAAACGAAAGCCATAGTTATTATAATGAAAACTGAGACGCGAATATTGTATTGCTTGACGAATACGTCACCTCCGGTGGGCGGAAAACGGCGACGAACTGCGTCTCACGTATAATGCTGCATACAGACTGTTGCATTGTGTCACATTGCAACAGTCTGGCTGCGCATTACGATCGTGCACTAACTGCGCATCCACCAGGGTTGCCAGAAGTGATTTTCTATTTCTACCCAAATTTGAAATATTTTTTCTGCAAAATAATACAAGTTACTTAAGATAGATAGATAGATAACTCTTTATTGTTCCACCACATAAAATTAATACAAAATTACACAAACTTAACTTATACAGCGAGTGTCACAATGGGCGGCCTTATCGCTAAAAGCGATCTCTACCAGGCAACCTTTGGATGGAGAGGATTTTACAGAGATGTTACGTTATATGTTTTATATGTTATGTTATGTTTAAGTTTTACCCTAAGACAATAACAATAATATGGATTAATTATCCTAAACGGTAATTACTCTATGTTATTAGCTTTTTGCCTTTTTAATTATTTTTATCATAAAAATACCTACTGTTTTCATTTCCGACCGAAACCGCAAAATAACCTAACAAACAAAATAAGTGAGCAAATGAAAAGAATGTATATATATACCCAAAATTCTCCATGATTTTTTGATTTCGCGAAACTTCTCCGAGTATTTGATTTCTCCAAAATATCTCGAAGAGCCAAATTTTTACCCAGAATTGAGAAAAAATACCCAATCTGGTAACACTGACATTCACTACGAACCTCACTACGCGCTCCTTGGTGAGTCCGAAAAAACTTGGAAAAAAACCAACGTGCGCTCGTAGCGTGCGTACAAAACGTCCAGTTTATGGGAATTTATACCCGTGTGTTAGGTTGCATATTATACTTATTGGAGCAATGCGTAAGGCATATTCTTGCATTGCATATTAAGAAGGCACATTGCACCTGTCTGTACTACGCAGCAATGTATCTGAGCAGTAGTTTTTAATAACTATTATGGTATAATTTTAACATATGGACAAGGTACCCTGTCCTCGTGTTAAAATTATGCCAAGTTTTATTTGAGGCCTATCACTGAGTGTACCATATACGTTAGATCCTAATATGAACAAGTTATTGCATGCGGTTTTTTGCAGGTGTGGATTCTTCAGTAGATACGCCTGCAATATACCAAGTACATAGGTATATAATAATCTGTTTGGAAGACGCATATCCATCTAACACCAAATCTGAATCGGAAGGGAATATATTATATAATTATGCAAAAAGGATTTACTAAAATAAGTTGTATTTCAATGTGTAGTATTCGCGTAAATATAAGAAATCAAAATGGGATATTAACCATTGTGTTTTTATAAACGTGCATCGCGTGGGCGGCTTTAAACAAAGGAAATTAAAATAAAATTTAACTTGATTTCCGCTCGCTGCTTGACTTGAGCTTGACTTTCCCAGTTCTCCCAAGATATGTTAGGTAAATTATCAGTAAAGTATCCACATCTTTACTTATTGGGGTATGAATCATTTTATCATCATTATTATTATCATCAGGGTTACTTATATTTAAAATAACGATGAAACATTTTACTTCACACTGGCAAAACTGACATTATTTTAATAAGAAACTTATAAGAATAATCAAAATATATAGCTCTATGCTTGCAAATGACCCAGCGATCGTTCCAACTAAAGAGTTGAACCAAATTCTCTATACTATAACCCGTCGTACTATCCTCATGTCTCATGTGATAAAAAGGGACAGCAATATCCCATGTATCAAACATGACATTATTTATTCCATATTGCAATGTGCAATGATATAAAAGCTTACTATTTTTATAATACTTACTATTTTTAACGATAGCAAATTTTCGTAGGTTTGAAATGGTTATGGAGGCCTATGTCCAGCAGTGGACGTGTATATCGGCTGATAGATAGATAGATAGATAAAAATGGTACGATTTAGGTTAAAAATGTTAAAAATATAGCAAGTCTTTATAAATAAATCATTTGAATATAAGAGTATACAATAACGTGGCATATTATGTCGCAGCTAGTAGTGTTAGTAGTTTTTAATTTAGTTCAAGTTTGTACTCTCTAATTTCTTCTAGCTCTTTTTTCCTAATGACCGTTTTCCATTGATTCTTGCTCTTAGTAACCCAGTGCCATCGAAGTGACAGCATCAAAATAAACTGACGTTAAACGTCAATCAAACTGCGCATGCTTACTCGAACATTGCACTATTTGCACTCGCTCGCACTCACTCAACCGAGGGAGGTCGGCTGGTACCTTGCTAATCGTGCAATGCTTACAAAAAAAATAGGGATATTCTCTAAGTTCTCTTCGACTGTATATATAACGCACGGCTGCCAACAAGGCGCCTAGAAATTTAAAAGCAAGCCCTACAGCATGTTCATGGATGGTAAAATACAAGACTGTTGACAATGTTCATTCATTATTGTGGGATACAAAACCGGTGTAAAATTGTCATCAATTTGTGATCTATTAACTTTAACATCTATAAGGTGTATGTATACCTACAAGTAGCGGTGGCAACAGTTTATTCGTTTCACTTGGTTATTTAACTGTGGAAAAGTTTTTTGTGCAGGAACTAAGTTATTTATTAATTGCCGCGAAGATTACCAACCTTGAAAAGGTAAGTTAAGTAATTCGTTTATTGGAACACTAAGTTATTCTATATTGAATTGTGTAAGTATTATTACACGAAGATGAAATATATGTAGGCCCGGCGCCCACGGACGAATCGTAATATAAACATAAGTAATTATTATGAAATTATAGTTGCAATTTGAAACACAATGGTTGTATTTACAAAAAAAAAGCTGTAGCATGTCTTAGGCTCCTGTGTAGGAAGTATTCAGGATGTACATATATTTAGGGATAACATGGAATCCCTTGCAATGGAATCACATCTAGGGGCTTTAGGAATTAAAGCCTATCATACCTTACATAGCTTAGATAGTTATAACTTAAACATAGGTACCTTAAAATATTATATTATCTTAGTATCATCTTTTAATATCGGCCACCATATAACTCCATGAACACATGTCTGTAGAAACAAACTGATATTGAAAGATAATGCAGATTTTATCTTAAGATAACAACATTTATCTCAGCTTTAGAAACCAGTTCCTACTTTACCAAAATCTAAAGTACCAACAAAGATTCAAAGAAAAAGAAAACTATTGTGAAATGAACCTAGCAACCACCATTTATGTTTTCTGATAGAAATAAATAATTAGGGTGATATTTCCCAATTAAAAATGTCCTCTATGATATATATTTAAAAATATATATATTCTATGTAGACACACCAAGATATTATAATCTTTTATATGTATGGATGTACTCTATGTATGTTTCTTTGTTCCAGTTAATATGTTGCCATCAAAAATGAATATCAATAAAAAATTATTGCCAATGAAAGGACACTATTTTTTCTTCAATGCCGGTAAGCCATTTATATTATTAGCACTTAGTGTTCTTCGAAAGATAACTAATTTACTTACAGATTCTATACTGTCATAAATAATTTCATTCATCGATGTTTCTTAAGCACTAATCTTATCATTACTCTACCATATTATTTTCAACTTAGTATAAATAGTAATGATAAGGTCACTAGGCCCGTTTGTCATCCGGTTCCTATTTTTGTTTGATTGATGATATTGTTTCCAAAAAGAACTCATATAGTAGATAGCTATATGTAATGTATAGGGAAAACAAATAAATAAACATCTGGAATTCTATACAATAGTCATGTTATTATTACCTACTAAGTACTAATCGTAAGTAGGTATTTGGAACTTTAACAAATGTTGATAAACTATTTTTTTATAATATATAAAAGACTCTTCAACCGAATATTTGGCCGATTACCGAACATAAAATAATCTTGCCGAATACCGAATATTCGCATCTCTGATCTAGGATAATATGTTGGTCATCCACAAAATGTATAAAATTATCGTAACTATGTGTGCATTACATTATCATGTACATAGGACATACTAGATCTATGTAAAAGTTATATGATGGTGTTATAACCCCCGCTAGCAGCATATATTTTAATTATCGGGCGATATCTAGCCATGTGCGCTGACGCATATGCCTGGTGCAGATGGTTTTGCATTGTGAAATGATAAATGAGAACAATGTGAAATTAGTATGAGGTATACTTAAGTGCAATAATAGGTTATATGATGTAGAGTAATACTTCTATGTTATCTCCATTCACGGGATCACGTGGCCAGGGTGGGAATCGAAACTGGAACTACTCGCATACGAGATTGGTCCCTCTAACCACTAGGCATTTGACGCTTCTAAACGTTAACGGCATTTTTATATAATAATTTATTTTTTATATAATATTCAAATAATTGAACCATTAAATTCGGAATAAGTTATTACGTAAATGTCCCAATAACGTACCTACATATTAACTGAGTTTTGTTGGGTGCGTTTTTCTTTTGTTACAAAACTAAGAATATCCTTGAATAAGACTACACAGATAAAATTTGTGACTTTTTTTTAATTCTGTTTCAGGTACCGCTCCATTGGTGCCATACTTGTCGACATACGCACGTCAATTAGGATTTTCTTCCGCTACAGTCGGCTTAATTTACACAGTACTTCCAATATTCGGCCTTATTGCCAAACCTCTGTTCGGCGTAATTGCAGACAGGTAATCTATGATGGGAATTTATCATGTACATAGAATTGTTTAGTGATATAATCCAGTTATATTGCTTGTGTTATCGTGTAATCTTATTATCTTAATCTTAAGTACAATGGCGGTATCCGACGACACTGGAAAAAAAATCATCAAAAATGATAAAAATACCTAAAGCGATACAATACTAAAGTAGCGGTTAAAGCTTCATATATCATCTGTACAATTTTACAGCTGTTACAAGGTGGCATGCAAATCTTGATGGCTTTTTTTTATTTGCAGGTTCAAAAGGCAAAAGTCAATATTTATTTTATTCCAAATTATAACTATAATTAGTTTCGCGGCCATATATTTTATACCTCAGAACGCAACCTTAACCGTGGAGTTGGACTGCAACGGTGGTGTAACGATGTTACAGAGTTGTTACAACACTGAACATATAATAGACCAATGCAAAATAGACTCTATTAATAGTTTAGATGAAAATGCTACCACAATTTGTCGAGTAAGTACCTACCTACTACGTCATTATATAGCTACTGTGATACTGAAAACGGAGGAATTCTTGAAAGCTAGAGAGCCAATGAACTAGATCTATAGACCTTTGATATTTATTAGCCAGGCATTTAATATTCACTAGTACGCGTATTTGGGTTTGCCCTGCATTTCCCGAGGACATGTATGTGTACTGGCCTTTATGCACTTTCATCTTGCTTTTTTTTCTAATGAGACCTCGAATATGAATATTATACTATAAGGCATTCGTCTCCTCGTCCCGCCTTAGAATCAAATGTATGATATTTTATTTGTTTGTGAATTTTTGCCATGTTACTATTCGGGGTGAAGAAAAATTCTAAATATCAAAGTTCATAAAAATTTGCCCAACCGTTCTTGAGTTATAAATGGTGTAACTAACTAGACTTTGATTGATGTATATAGATTATACTATAAGGCAGCTCCATGTTACCTACAAGGCCGCTTAACAGGCGCCCTTTTAGCGGTAGAGGAGTTGTATACCTATGTTCTGCATAAAAGGATATGGAAGTTCCACTTAACTCCATCATGTATAATCAGATTGGCTCTAAAGCCGCTATGCAGCTGGTTTGTACTAGTTCGGATATTTCATGTGAGTTTTTCTTTATTTCAGATGAACTGTGATATGAGCACTCCAAAAATGTGGCAAACAGTGTGTGAGCATTGGCACATACCGGAGTACTGTTATAGTAACACAGATAGCATCCAATATACCTCCAACATCGGTGCCATCACGTTCGATAATAATTGCACTTATATTGCGGCCAATAATGTAACTATCGATGGTGAGAACATGTTGGTCACCAAATTATTATTGCTGGAAATTATAATGATGACAAATACGAGCAGTGATAGCCCAGTTGGTAGAACGCTTGCCTCGGTAAAAAGGGCCGCAGGTTCCAACCCCGGCTCGCACATCTGGGATTTCTGGATTTCATGTGCGAATCTCATTTTAAACCATGATTATCACTTGCTAAACGGTGAAGGAAAACATCGCGAGGAAACCTGCATGTCTGAGAGAACCCCTCTATAGACGTGTGAAGTCCGCCAACCCGCACTGGGCCAGCGTGGTTGACTATGGCCTAATCCCCCTCGCATTGAGGGGAGGCCTCTTATTATTATTACAATGATGACTCCAAATGTGCTCTGGCGCGGTGGTTGTCAGCCTGTTGAGCACTTGCACACGGTACCGATATAAGAACTTGATCTCTCGATCTGTATTCGAGCTGTCAAAACTTGTACTAAGCCCTACACCACCGCGCCTGCGCGTATTTGGTGATGCAAGCACAAGCTGCTGGCGATTCCTCCAATTTTAAATGTGTAGCTTAGCGAGCGCTGTGAATAGCGAACACTGTGCAATCATCGATCATTAGTGAACTATCAATGCGAATGCTAAATGAATTTAAATGTTCTTTAATTATAATGAACGGTTTACTGTAAAATAAACTTATCATTTGCCCTTATAAGATGCATGACCATGTTGATGTTGATTGTTTTTTATATTTAAAATATTTTGTTGACAAAAATGAATAGAAAAATGGTGGTTTTTTTTTAACAGATCACTTATTCAGTTCTCGATGCCGGCTGGGGGCCGATTATGTAGATATCAATGAACCCTGCTCCCTGGCGTGCACCGACCCCAAATTAGCGGCTGCTATAGGACAACAAAAGGCAAATATGACCTGTGTAGACAATAACATAAACTACAAGTTATGTTCAGGTATTATGAACAACGTCCAGGAGCTTGCCAAGGAACCCCAGACGAGTAGTTGCAATGTAAGTTGTTTCTTACTGTCAACTTTATATAACTTAGCCGAAGGTTGATTATGCATCCCTGTAATAATCACATATAATTACCAATCACCTTGCATCTGCATATATTACACTGAAACAGCAAAATTGACCAAAAAATATTCCATTCAACCTTTTAATAGTTTTTTGTCCCATTGTTTTATGTAGGTATGCTTAAGTTTGTTGTTGTATTCATGTTTATTTATTGTGAACCCAGGCGTCGTGCGACCTTGACGTCAAAACGCCTTGGCGACTGATGGAAATCTGTGAATGGTGGGATGCTGACACGGCCAGCTACTGCCAACCAAAGACAAAGGAAGGAGAAAGCTTCCCCGCCAATCTGTCTTTTAACGGCGTTGTGACATTGCCCAGCGCTCTCGTTGAACACGATTGTCTTTTCCTGAAACTGAAGCACATTGAGATCACAGACAATTATGGAAACGGTAATTTTCCTTTTTAACAATAGAAAACTATGAATCACGACGCCAGCGAGGATATTATTCACTCACGTAGTTTGAAGAATGATGAATGACACATTCTTAGTTCATTTCGCTTGTTCGTTTTCGTACACCGTACAGTTCATTTCTACCTCCATTCAATTTAATCTGTACACTTCCTATCTGTACCTTCTCATTTTAACTATGGTTTAACCTTGATAATCAGTCAAGGAAAAATAAACCAAGCACGAATTCTCTAAAAAAGGCGATGCCCGCCAACCCGGACCGAGACTGGACTAAAGCCCGAATTTCCCTTGCATTGATGGGAGGACTGTGCCCAGCAGAGTCATTAAAGGGCTAACTATTTTTATTATTAAATAATTAAGTATTATTAAGTACACTAATAATGTCTCTCTCCACACGGGCTATACCCGGATCTTTGGAAGGCTTGGGCGGGGACATGGGTCCAACACGTAGAGGCCCTTTTTGAGAATTTTAATGTTATGTTAGCCACCTACTGGGGTCAACTGCTGAAAATGATGTAGTAATAATTATGATTAAGTAATGTATTTTTGCAGTTGCAATCCACTACTCCAATTGTGTCTCGCAATCTTTGTATCAAGCGGAATCTGAAATATTTCGAACGTCGTGCGAAATAGCCTGCGATAATTTGGTGGTAAGTTTCTTTTTACCTAGATCAATAACCCGGTACAGATGGCCGGTAGGAATTGGATACGTAGAATAACAATGCCATTGAGTCATGAGTCGTATATACCAATTTATACGCCTAAGTTAGTAATTAATTTGAAATATTACATTGGGAGGCCCGTGCCCGACAGTTGGACATTAGAAAGGGCAGGTATTATTATCTTACTTATATTATGCTTAAGAAATAGGGGCTTAAATACCGAGGCATCGCGTCTTCTGCAGTACCAAACATAATAGACCACGTCTCGTAGAAACTCTGATCTCTTTATGTCATGAGCGTTGTCAAGACAAGTAGTTGCCTCGTTTCGACGATAGGGACATCCTATGACGTAGACCAGCCTTTCTCAAAGTAGGCGATAACGCCCCCTTGTGGGCGCTGCAGGCCTAAAGGGGGGCGGTAAGATACCCAGAAAAAAAATGGGGACGTTGTGTAGAGGCTTACAATAGTTAATTTAATTTGAAGTTATAGTGGTTTTTAAGTAGATGAAAAAATGGGGGCGCTCGAAAATAATTCATTCTCAAAGTGGGCAGTAGACAAAATAAGTTTGGGAACCCTTGACGTAGACCCTCGCAGGGTCTGTTTCATACTTATTCTTTATTTTTAGGTGAACGAGCTCATTAAAGGGGCAATAGAGAGCAACACAGATGACAATAAACACAACACGACACAGTTTTGGCTGTTCTTTATGTTGATGATAGTCAGCTGGGTTGGTCAAGCCGTTGTCGTGACCTTCGCCGATGCTATATGCTTTGATCTTCTAGGTACACCATCTTTTTACTGTTATAAAGCTGCAATTAGAATGATCACGCAAATTCTACTGATCGTATGAGCTTGAAGACTGATAATTATCTTGGCATCTAAGTGTCGTATAAGAGTATTGGCGATCAGCTTGTAACGAAAGTTAAATAAATTGTTCTACTAAGGGAGCGTTCAAGTATTACGTAACGAATTTGGGGGGGGGGGGGGGTCTTCTGAAACGTTACGATGCGTTACATGGGCGGGGGGGTTTGAACTACGCGTTACGTAACATTGTTTTAACCCTTCAGAACGGTCGCGTAGAGATTTTACGTTTTACTAGAGGAGCGGGGGGGGGGGGGTTGTCAAGAAAAATGTTACGGCGTGTTATATGGGGGGAGGGGGGGGGGGGGGGTCAAAAATTTCGTTACGTAATACTTGAACGCTCCCTAATTTAAATTTTATTAAAATTACAGGTACGAAATTTACTCAGTTCGGCAAGCAGAGACTTTGGGGTTCAGTTGGATGGGGTGTCTTCTCACTTCTGACAGGTGTCCTTATAGACATGCTCAGTGAGGGCGCTTATAAAGATTACACGATCGCGTTCATACTTATGCTCGTTTTCATGATGGGCGACGTTCTTGTTTCATGTTTCCTGGAGGTATTTGTTTTAAATATACTTATTACTTAAAGAGTACACACTACAACAATAATTTGAATTTAAAAAAATATAATATTTTTCAGACTGACAACACAAAAATGTCTATGAACATCTTGGCAGATGTTGGCACGCTATTATCGTCTTTACCGACGTTTACATTCTTGGTATGGACTGTAGCTGTGGGTATGTGCACGGGCTTGTTATGGCAGTTCCTCTTCTGGCTACTGGAAGACATTTCGGCGTTGAACTGTGACAGCTCCGATTACGTGAAGACATTGCAAGGCTTAGTTAGTGCTATACAAACTTTCGGTGGAGAAATACCATTCTTATTTGTGTCAGGTACCAGTACGATTTTAATATAATTTATATACTGACCCTTACATTAATAGAAAGTTATAATTTTTCCCTTGGTTAGCATTTTTCCCCCTGAAAAGTTCATCATATAATGTCATTATAATCCATTATAACTGTCTATAAATTAAAGGATTGGTCTCTCTCTTTGGTGTCCCTGAATGATGTGCTTAAACGAAAATGGGTGGGTGACACTAGGCAAAACATTAGCAACAAAAAAATATATTTTAAATACATACGGAATTTTAGTAAGCAATAAAGAAGTTAAAAATACGATATATATTATACGGCATTTTTCAGGCGATTTTATTTATGTCTAGGTCTACCTATTCCAGGGATACAATAACTTTAAAAAAATGCGAGTAATTGATGAAAGACCCAATAAAATCGTTAGTCTTGATGTGTTTCAGGCTACGTAATAAGGAAGGTGGGTCACGTGAACATGATGAGCTTAGTGCTGCTAGCCTTCGGCGTGAGGTTCATACTGTACTCGTTCCTAACGAACCCCTGGTGGGTACTTCCAATTGAATTGTTTCAAGGGATCACGTTCGGCATGTTTTACCCTACCATGACGTCATATGCCAATATCGTGTCCCCACCAGGAACGGAGACCACTGTGCAGGTTTGTTTCAGTATTTTGTTAATAATATGACCATTAGGCCTCAGCCTCGAATTTTGCAGGCAGCGGGGCGGCGGCGGCGGCGGCGCGGCGCGGGCAACGCAAACCCGTTCTCCAAACCAGCGGGCAGATCGCGCGGCACTATAGCGGCATAGTGTTGTTTGTGTTCGTGGTTGTGTTGTCGAGATATTTGTTTTTATTCGCGAACGAAATGTCTGAAAAACGGCGCCAACATCTTTTTGATTCAAATTTATTCCTAACGCTCGATATATTCGCTGTTTTCGAGAACGGGACCATTTGATTATACACATAAGATCCTGCCGCTCCCGCGCCTCCGCCGCTGCCGCCCCGCTGCCCGCTAAATTCGAGGCTGAGGCCTTAATAGTATTCTTCGAATTCCTTCCCTCCCGCGAATAATTGAGTCCTCCTGCCGTAATTCGGTACTAAATAGAAATATCTCTGATATGGCCGCACCAACTTCCGAACTCTTTGTGGGGGACCGTCTGGAACGCAATAAACTAACCAAATAGTTGGTTTAAAGTCTAATTTCCGAATTCATAGAAGTAAAAACTGAATTACTACCATCATTCGTCTTTTTTTTTAAGAATAGTCAAATATCATCGTTAAAATGTTAACGGTAATATGTTGTCCACTTTGTATGGAGCATTTAAAGTCTGAGGCACCGTCTGTTTGGGGCTATCTATTAAAACCACGTTTTGTACATTAATATTATATGAAAAAGAGTACGTATTGTATGATTTTCACGAGTATAACTCCATTTCGGATATGTGTTTTCGTAGTATACACACTTTTACTATTTTGTTTGTACAATTTGAACCACCTCATTTCGGAGATGGGCACAAACAGCTGCGACACAGTTTAAAACTAACGCAGTTGTTTACGATCCAATAGTCGCTGTAAAATGACTTTCTGCTTTCAAAATAGATGAATCTTACTCTTGGGAGTACCATACTGGGTAGTATCAATCTTGATGATTTTTTTTTGTTTCAGGGTTTAGTGGGGGCCGTCTTCGAAGGGGTCGGAACATCGTTGGGCAGCTTCATCGGTGGTATCTTGTATGAGAGCTACGGTGGATGGATCACGTTCCGAGCCTTCGGTATAGCAGCTCTGATATGCTGTGCCATACATGCACTCATTACTCACATCTTCAAAGATAAACTTGGCCAAGTCGGAGTTTTGCCAGGTAAAGATAAACCCAATGCAGAATAAGTTTTAATGACGTCATATTGGAAGGCGATGTAGACTCCTAAATTAGTTGCTATGTCTGAATTATATTATCGCCAGGGCCCAATGTTTAAACACGCCAACGAATACCTATAGAATATATGATCATATGTCATAGAATAATTTTATATTTACACGTATCGTACGTGACGTTTTCATTAAAACTACTTTCAAACTTCCCCTCTTAACGATTAATTGTATGAAAAAAATATAATAACTCTATCCATATTGACAATGAGATTCTTATGAGTATTATGTAGAGTTTATATTTATAATTATTATGTGTTATATTTATTTATGAATTGATCAAATTAATGAACAAACTTAGAGATATATTTTTGGTAAGCTTAATTGTAAGGTTTTATTCTTTGTATCTTGGTAGCGTATACCTGCTAGGATGTAGTAGTATATTACTTTGTAAGTTGTTCTATATGGGTTATGGTCAGGAATTGTTTTGTATAGAGATATATTAACACTAGACACCAACGCATTTTCATATAATTTAAATTTGTATGCAATGATTCAGGATCAATATTATTTTAATGGTTTATATTAATAATTAATTTCCTTCGAGGGATATCATTACAAACTGAGGTATACCTACTCTGAATACGTTTTCTAATTTTCGCGAATTTATATTTCTTAAAGTTTAAAATTTAATGTATACAATGATCGGCCAAATATTGTATCGTAATAATACATTATGATATGCCATTGTGCCATTATTTTTGATACAAATATGAGTATATTAGTTTGAAAACCCAAAAAAATACTTGTGTACCTTAAATTGTGACACAATAATGTAAAACTATAATATGTCAACGCGTACGTGCCAAATTAAAAAAAAAAGAATGTGTATTTATTGAAATTGATATCGCTATTGAATACTTGACACTGGCAAAATACCCACTAATTTGTGGGCGAGGCGATATTTCATCGTATTCCATTGTATTTCATCGCATTTCATTTCGTTCAGAACGAAGAATAAGTTCATACTTAATACTATTTATTTAGTATTTTCCTAGACATTGCTAGTATTATTACAGGTACTTACTTCAAAACATTCCTTTTATTTATTATTATACCCTATTATCGAAAAATCTGATGTAATGTTAATGTGGCAGTGTTTTATTTTTTAATATTATTACTTGAAGTTGTGCTTTGTAAGTTCCTTTGACACGGTGATTTGATTTATCTAGGCTTACTGGTTTTTAATATACTTGTTTTTTATTTGAGTATTTGAATGTGTTTGATTTTGATAAACACTTACTTATTTCATGAATAAACAATAAATCATACCAACGAGGTTGTACATTATAATGTTTTGTCCCGACTGATGAAATGAAATATATGTATATTGGTATAATTAAGGGCAGTCCTTTAAGTGTTCTGTTACTAAATTGCGTATATCAAATGATTTGAAGTGGCCATAGTAACTCAAGAACGTACATGCCTATAACAGCTAGCTGATACAATCGCACCACAATCAGCGCGCAATACCTTGAAGTACATTTTCGACCCGGGGTGATAGGCCTGGATGCAAATAAGTTCCATATGTAGTACTCACTACCACATCTGTACCATACTATACAACAATTGCCCAAATATATGGCGCTGTGAAGATGTAAATGTCCGTGGAAACTTACAATGAATCCGCTGATTTTTCTCCCGCGATTCGCGCCACCACCGCGGTCCGCATTGTCAGAAGCAAGTAAATCTTCCATATTTGTTAACACTTCTTGTCTTGTAATACTAATGTCTATGCTTCTAAAAAATACGTTTAATGTTGTAAAACTTGTGTGTATTGAATTAGTTGTAATGAGTAATATTGGTAGAATTGTATGCATTATATGTTCACGTGCATGGGTGTGATAAAATTAATAATAAGTGGTGATACATCGTTTCTTTACTTCCCTAAATACAGCTTGTTGTGTAAAGAAACTATATCTACCAATTTATAGACGGAGGTTTTTATAAAAAAAGAAAATATTACCTATAGTTTATACTTGACACTGGCAACACACCTAAGACGGTGTAGCCATTAAAAAGAGTGTATAGGTAACTGTCCGTCCTGCATGCCATATATTGACGTTTATAACCAACCCCCACCAGAAGGTTTGCCGACCCTCGCCGTCCATCTCCTCACGTCACGTCCGTCTGATTAGTACACGAACTGGTTGAACATCGGCAAATCTTCTGTCCCGCTCTGTATTACATGTTCAATACTATACAACGTGTTCGAGAATAGACGTCCAATTGCTATGTTCCTATCCATTTGGAGAAAATAATATATTTTCGGCTATTGTGGTGTTTAATTTTATTTATCTATCATTTAAATTTACGCAAATATTAAAAGTATTTTACTTTTTTTTCAGGTTACGCGTCTGTGATTCGATACGAACAACCAAATGACATGGTTTACATGTTGGAAGACATGCCCGGGGATAGATAACGACGCGCGTGGGATGTTCACATTTAATAGATTTAAGACATTTTTTTCGATAATATATGAAACTCAAGGTATTGTTAAGTTTTATGTGTCGTGGTACTGTGTATCCCCCTCGCATTGTGGGGAGGCCCGTGTCCAGCAGTGGGACATTAAAAAGGGCTGGTATTAAGGCACTATGTAGATACTCCTTTTTTACTACCAGTTACTGCTATGAACGAATGGTCGCCTTATTGTTGCCTTACTAAAGCCCGTATTAAATAAAACCGATCTCAACTAAAAGAGAACTCGAGCGCGCTTTAACATGTATGTTTCATCTAAAATAAAAAAGGCTTTTAAGAGCGCCGTCGATTTGATTTCGGTTTATTAGATGCGGATAGGACAGTCTTTCCAACTGAGCGATGAAGGGTTCATAGGCCTTCGCATGCGCTACTGCTAATTATTGCTATGCGAATATAAGGAGTCCAGGCAGTAATGTCCCCGTTGGTACATACAGTCATGTATAATCAGCTCACTAGATTGTCCAGCGGAAACCTACAAGTGAACTCCGCATAGTCGTACTCTTAATTATATGTAAATTTGCAAATAAACATAATTATTGTTCGGCTGACTAGTCTGCTATTATTTGACATTAAGATACAATCCGTCCTAGTGAAATAAAATAACACAAAAGTAAATAAATGGCGGAGTAGGCTGACGGCCGCTACCGCTCAAGCTGCCCTCGATTCACAACGCTACGACAAGTCTTGTATCGACCGATTCGGTTATCAATTGAAACTTTAAATTATGAAAAGTAGTACGTTAATATAGCAAGCGGGCGAATTCAACCATTCGGTTGCGTAATCGTATCGAATCTTCGATTCAGGCATGAAGAATGGCTCTGAAAGTTCGTCGTCGACACGAGAAATTTTCTTATCGAATTGATTTGGATATTTGTCGAAACGTTCTGAATCGACCCGCTGGGGAGAGCGAGAGAGATAGAAATCTCTATAAAGATAACACGGGCTTGACAGTATAGGTATCATACATTTTAATAGGTGCCTTAGTATTTAGCATTTTTTTTTCTCGAACAAGTGGCTCATATTGTCGTAGATCTAATACCGAATGTTGTTACTCAATTCATTCCTTTTATTTTAATATGACTAACCGATCCACAAAAATGTGATCATGTTGGTAGCTTTCGTAGTACAATTTTAGAGTAATTTTACCGCACTCGCCGCACCGACTATTAGAAACCTCATTATTTGTTCATGTTTATACTCATTTTATTTAGTAAAAACTTACTTAAAAAGTAGGTAATAAATTAGAGAAATTATACCAACACAAAAAGGTGTAAGAATGTAAATATAAAAAAAGGTGTAGGAGGGGAGTGGGTATACTTAGTATAGTAATCTCATTTTTACTTTATTTGTTTAATTTATACTTTTAAATTGTTTATCAGCCAGCGTACTTAAGCAATTGTGCTGTAGTAAATATAAATCACCTACTAGGATAGCCCTGTATTTTTTAATCTACTTCTATACTTATCTACCTACCAGCACCGGACCTGGTAGGTACCTACAATGTCTTTTGTTACACGGTTATTAAAAAGTACCTTGTTCCGTACGAATAAAAATAAATTTGCAGCTTGTTCCTTATATGTTAAGATATTTTTTCTTTTATGGTTTTCACCAACTAAATAACTGCTATTAGGTAGGTAGCTATTGGGCAAACACGTGATACCTATTTCATATCGTACAAAACAAAGCAATTTTCCTATATATGATATTTTTAGCAAACAATTTTAAAATTAATTTTAAATCAGTACCTTATATTGTAAGTAAATAGTGAATGTCTGTAATAAATGTATAAAAAAAATGTCTATAGTGATAATATAATTGTGTATACTGATTCCAGTAATTTGTGATATAATAAATAAATAGTCAGCAGGGTTTATCATAAAACTATGTGGCTTCCGATACAGATACCTACTCAGTATTCATAATAATTAGAGGATTGGCCAAACTGATGCAAATAGTAGGCGACTATCGAACGTCAGCATACATAATATTCTTACTTGCGCATAATTCGCGATATTTTTCTCTCACCACTCTTTGAGATCCTTTAACCACTTATCTTATCGAATTGCACATATAATTAAACATCCATACATAGGAAAATACCTACACTTAACACTATGGTAAGAGAAGGTCAGTTAATTACGTCTTTAAATAAAATTGTTGAAGATAATTAAGTTTTTTTTTTATTTAAGTAGGAGGTACTCTCAGGTATCTAATACTTAATTATTGCATCCAACACACTTCACCTTTCATAACTGCTGAATAATATATTATTAGCGCAATATTATAGAAGACTCCAAAGACGAATTATTAATACGACCTTACCGAAGACCCACCTAGACCCTTACATAAACTTACAAGATGACGGCAGCGGCCTGCCGACAGCGAAGTGAGAAAATGTTACCATTAGACTGACTTATCATAAATCACAAATAATTAAACCATTTTATTTTATCGCATCTCATTTCGTAAAGAAAGAAGTCTCACTTCAATTTCCCGCCAAAAGAATGCCCACCGTTTTTTTTATATTATATTGTTTTATAGCTTTGGCTACTAGCCCTTTAAAGTTACGCTGTTTACATATTATGCCGTCGCAGTTGGTATCAACAATCCAATCGCCTATGAACGTGTTTTAGTTGGATTATTTAACGACTTAATTGCTCACATTTTACTTAGCTTACCTTTTGATTTGGCTAAGTTAATCTATTCAAAATGGGTTTCCAATATGATACATCTATGCGTATTCTCATTCTACGCGCCTATATAGGTATTTCATAGAGAACTGATAAGAGTAGAGGATTATTTTCTTCATCATCATCGTCATTGACTTCATCAATATCATCAGGAATACTTATACTTTAAAACAATTATCAAGAAATACTCGACACTGGCAAAATAGCTCTATTTAGTAGCCAATTACCAACCTTAAAATAATAAGAAGTAGTGAAAGTTGAATTTAACTTTTTCTAAGGTGTCCGGTAATTGTTTAGTAAATTATTCACTACTTCACTGATAGGGCTAGGAGATTTCTTTGGATATGTTTATTATTGTCAAGGGATCTATAAAAAATACTAAAATAAAACTTCAACTGAGAGGCTTCAAAGAGCTAGTACCCACAGCTGAAAAATCAAATTAAAAATACTTTTAGTTGGCTGGTTTGGCACTTCATTGAGTTGCCTGTAGTCTGTACCCTCCTTCCCTCCCCCTGTCTGGTAACGTTTATCATCCGTCTTTCGTAATAGGTTTTGAAATAGAGGTAAAAATCTGTAAAAATGTTCAACGCGAATCGAAGGTAGCTTTCTATGGCTAGTGATGTTTCCTAAAAAATAATATTTCTCATAGCATACTGCCCCACGGGAAATGTGGAAGATGTAATCAAAATTTCATATGGTCCACGTCGAGACATGGGTTCCAGAGTGAGGTAATTATCATTTCTCTTCGGATGTTTTGTTATTGGCCTTTGTTTTATAAATGGTGTAGTGAATATATTGAAGGTTGCGACAATTGTAGGTTCTTTCAAATCACTTAACCTCGCGAACATAATCTAGGTCCCCTAAACATAATATCTGTCAACACCACAATTTTCTTTTTATTTACCTTTCTAATGTTGCTGAGATTCTTTGCTGTAAGTAAGTTTCTGTGTCATCTACTAATATGCGTAGGTACCTTGTAATGTTTATCAATAAAATTAATCTAGTTTCCTTTGTAAGCATTATATCCATCTAATTAAACTGTGTGATAACTACGCTAAATCATTGTATGTGAGAGGCTCGGAGCATATGATAACGCTAGAATAATAATAATCAATTTATAAATTACTTAACATTCAAGCAGGCTTATCTGTAACTTTATAACATGACAAATTGATTATTGATGTTCATATACCAACATTATTTATTTCCTCATACAATCTCAAGCTCTATAAACACCAGTTTAGCTTATTTTGTGCATTTAGTGGTAGGATAAAGCTATAACATATTGGAGTTCAATACCTATGTAGTATAGTGCATATTAAAATCATATTTATCACTGTTTTTTAAATCCACTCATACTAATAACAGCATGCAAGGACTAGCATGCATGATGTCAATACCGTGCAGAGGACTGTGATGTATAGAAATCATTGAGGGGAACCTTGATCCAGCTGTAAATGACTTGGTTGATAGATGGGTTGATGCATGGATGTCTATGTATGTACTTTTATAAACACTAGCCATTGATGTGTGAATAAATGACAATATGCCAACAAAGCTACACATATTACATTGCTTTGATACTTGATACTTTCCATGTGATTGCACATCAATACAATTTTATGAATTAATTATACTTATTATCAATATTCCAATGTGAATTGTAAACCACACATTTACATACAGGTTGGTGAAAATATCAGCGCAATCCAGCTTAGAGATTACGTCAGAACTATTAAATTTTGCCACAACATTTTTTTATTTAGTATCATTTGAGAGGCAGATGCCTACAAAAATATAATTTGTATTAGTGACATGTCTCCAACAGAGTCAAAGGCGCAATGTCCCTGGGCGGCTAGCTTGAGGTTAGGGTAGCCTTCCAAGTTAAATCACATCACAAGTTAACAAAAATAAATTCAGCTTTGAATTGTGTTGCTTCATATACCTACCTATCACAAGCTCGTTTGCACTGTTTTGGCTAGTTTACTTCCAATGAATATCACGCCCGCATCTCAGTTTACTTAGGCTGCACTCACATGAATGGTCAAACGACAAAAAGTTGACAAACTTTTCGCTTTCGGTACACTGGCGTATAATAGGAGCGGCCCAATCGTATTCGCTACTGGCGCGCAAATTCATAATACGTTTCTGAGTGATATGATGCACTACTGCCCTATTAATAGTGCAACTACTAATAAATTACATGGATAAAAGTAAACATAAATAACTTTATGGACATATTATCATAATTGATTATACTTACCTACTTAGTTATTCTATTATTGTCCTCTTGTTGCCTAAAGAGATCCTGTATTAATCATATTAAATTCGGTTTTGTATCTTTAAGTTTCACTCCTTGGTAAGCCAGGTCAAACTTTGTTACAAGCAGATTCATCTTGTAACAAAGTTTGACCTGGCTTACCAACCATTCTCAAATCCTCGAGTATGGTAGTGAAATTCAAGCAAAACATCTCTGTTATAATAATTTAACAAATGGATGGAAACCATAATTAATATTTTTATTTGCAAAAACAGAATGTAGCATTTTCTGAAACACCACATGATTCTTAAAAAGTTTTTTCCATGTTTGAATGAACTCCAAGGCAATCTTATGTTTTCTACTTGTTAGTTAGTGTTATATTCAATACTACTGAAAATACTAATCCAGAGTTGAGAATGGTTTATTGTACCTGTTTGTATCTTTTTTATGTATTTTTTCTGTAAATTATTGTTAGTTATGTCTTTATACATAACTCGTTAGACAGCTATGTTTATCCCACTCTCTCCCTGTGTCTTATAATGAATTACTGAAAAGGCTTACAATTCCTATACCGCATCGTGATGTGCACCAGCAGCATAGCATAGTAGTATTAAATGCTCATTGAGCACTCATACTCTTTTCCTATAGCGTTGTTATATTTCACTGATTAAGTAATTTTTACACGTAATATTTTGTTTTCAGAGACACTGTAGGCTTCTTATTTGAATTATTTTGTGAAGTATCACCAGGTGATCAACTGAGGGAACCATACGTCATTAGGAAATATCCCGAGTCGTACAAAAATGAAGAGGAGTTGAAAAATATACCAAAATTCACATTTCCATGTCATTTAGAGAAGTAAGAATTCTTTTTTTCAGATATTTTATAGTTATGAGTACAATTATGTGCTCAAGACTGGCATACACCATTTTTTTTTATATAAGTGGCTATTCGCAAAACCTGAAATTAATGGAACATGCAATGTCTATGGTATAACAAATCACAGTTCTGTGGCAAGTCCTTTGTATTTACATTGTAACTGGATGTATTCTTTATAAGTATGTTGTCGAATATAATGATATCCACATCAGCTTTGTGCTTGTATTACAAACAATATCAAAAGAGAAGATTGATAATTTTATTTATTTCTCCGTTTACAGTTCATTTGCACAACTTTACTCATTCGTGTTGACATCAGAGGACTCCAAGTACACATTTTGTTTCTGCCGCTACGATCCTAAAGCCCATAGCGCATTGGTGTTGCTATCGCATTTGCCATGGCACGATATATTTTATAAGTAAGTACCTATTTAACAAAATAAACATTTAATGGTTTAAATTAAGAGATTTTGTTGGGTGCAGCTGATATTTATTACAATATAGAGGGTGTAACTGGCTACGTAACGAAAATTGATACCATGGATTCTACTCGTGATTCTGGACTCCCTGGAGATGTAATTTTCCGTCGATCTTTGCATGAATTATGAGCACATTTTCAGTATTTTTTTAATTGATTTTAACCTGAAATCATAATATAAGTCTATCTCAACGTGATTTTAAATAACATAAAACATATTTAATAATTAAGGACTAAAACTGCAATGTAAATTAAAACTCGATATACTCGAGCCCGCTCGTCACTCACACGCGTCGAGTATCGCGCGGAGCGCTGTATTGTGATCGCCTTGTTTAAAATACATTGCGCGCTCAAAAATTATAACATTTGTACACCCATCACTTTCGACACAAATGAATTCGTAGATTTTTTATAAGCATTAAGTGTAGCCTTTATCCAAAGTTTTCGTTACTATGTCGCTTACGCCCTGTATTTCGGACGCGATGTGAGTGCCACTGCGAGGTTCACATAATTTAGAGGCCCCAAACCTGCTAACATAATCTAAACCAATAGTACATTTCCCTTTTGACAGTATTGAACTGGCAATATGTGAGAATGAAGGCAGCTGTACAAATGACACTGTCATTATCACTTTACTTTACTTTAATTATTACTTTTTAACCAACTTCAAAAAAGGAGGAGGTTCTCAATTAGTTCTTTTTACGTGTCAAAAATATTGGGTCGATTGTGCTACCGGGATTGGGGTCGAAGTGTTTACATGATAGATAGCAGTCAAGTTGATTCGCCACTGCTAACTTCGATCTGTGTAAATGGACGATTATTACCTACGCTGCAGAAATTTATAGCTGAATTTTGCCATGCATAGTATATCATATCATGACAAGTAGTATTTAGCTAGTTAAGCTAAGTTTATGGTGTTTATTTATTTAATAAAAAGTATATCTAATTTGATGCGAATGTAAATTTATTTTTGCGAAGAAATAATATAATTGTGCTTCTAGTGCTGGGCTATTGAGAATAAATTGTATTTATTTTTTATTGCTATTGCGAATAATATATGTATATCACTATACTGATTGCTGAAGTGAGCTGACACGAGTTTGAAATCTAATAAAAATAATTATAATGTAAAGCAATAAATTTCAATAATGTTATATCTACCTAGCTTAGTTTTATTTTATTATTATTTATAAAAACACCAGCTATTGCAAACATAGATTTATGACAAAATAATATAATAAGTGCTAAATAGTTAAATAATTACGGTAGCTGTTGTTTTAAGGCGGCAGTGCGATTTCAATTTGGTCTGGTGAAGGAAATTTAAACTCTAAGATATAATACCATCTCTCTTCCCCTTTCTAGGTTATTAAATTGTATAGCAAATTTAATAAATAGTCCAGAAAAGGGGGAGCTAACCTCGTTCCTGAAAGCATGTCAGATCCGGCCCCCCATGCCCGGGCACACGCTCAAAGTGACCTACAATGCAGATCACAGCGTTTTCACATGCCAGTGTCCTGACAGTAGACTTCCAAGTATTCCGGAGAATGTGAGTATTGGTACATTTCATTAACTTGCAATTACAATTTATGATCGTTCTCCTGTAAATTGAAGTCTATAACTGTGTTATTAAGGTTTACATTCTATTATTTCATACAATCTGTATAAACCTGTATTAGCTTTTATAAATATTCGACATAATTTGAAAAAGTCTCGAGTTAAGCATAATCTTTTTACATAACGTTACGGCCACGTAAGTATCTTGCGTTCTGCTCACACCCCATTCTTTATAATTCAAAATGACTGTGATAGCATGCTGAATGCATAAGAAAACAGGCTCACTATGTTTTTTTCCGGGATCTACTCAGTTCGCGGTCCGACCCAGTTGTAAAGGCAGAAGATTTTATGGGCGTATATGTAAAATGTCAATTTGTAAGTAGTAGATAACGCCCCCTTGTGGGCGCTGCAGGCCTAATGGGGGGGGGGGGGGGTTTAAAAGACCCAGAAAAAATGATGGGCTAAAAAATTATTTATTCTCAGTGTGGGCAGTAGGCCAGTAGACAAAAGTTTGGGAAACCCTGCTCTAGTTCTATACTAAATAAATGTTTTGACTTTGGCTATTACAGTGCAATCTAACGGAATACTTCAGTGCGATGGACGCTAAATGCATGGCCGGGTTATGGGCGGCGTTGCTCTACGAGCGACGGGTCGCAATAGTCGCCACGAAACCTTCGCGGCTGTCGGCTTGCGTGCAGGCGGCAAACGCGACGCTCTTCCCGATGTCATGGCAACACATATTCATTCCAATACTACCAAAACACCTGGTAGATTACTTGCTGGCACCAATGCCTTTTCTTATTGGAGTTCCTAGGAGTGTGATGGAGGTTAGATAATTGCTATACTATGAATCCCACTATCCCACTAATATTATAAATGTGAAAGTTTGAATGGATGTTTGTTTGTTACTCAATCACGCCAGAACGGCTGAACACATGTGGATGAAATTTGGCGCAGAGATAGATTATAGTCTGAAAAAGCACATAGGCTACTTTGTATCCCGGTAAAATGTGTAGTTGCCGTGGGATAGTCGACATGATTTACATGAAAGGACATACTTTTTAATCGCGGGTAACACCGCGGGGCGCAGCTAGTTTTTTAATATGTCTGAATATAAAACACTCACCCTCACTGCTAGGATCGCTCGCTGGTTAGTTACCGTTCCAGCGTCGATGGGAATATAAAAGAGATTATATCAGTTGCTGTGAGTTAGGAACTTAGTATGGGAAGAAATGGCGTGGTCACCGCGGGAGAATTGGTCTCTCACTTGCGTCAGCTTAGCCAGTTAAAAGGCTGAAGCACTGATAACATGTACCCTGGTCGGTGATACTAGCGTTCCTGCGTACATTCAATAATACTGTTCCTTTTGTTGCAGAATGTGAGAATGTCAGAAATAGGTGATGTGGTTATATTAGATGTAGATGCAAACGAGCTTAAGTCTCCCTTCAACGACTTGGAAAGTCTTCCACCTGAATTGGTGAGTACAAAATCAAATTAGCTAAACAACCTTAAATTATATAGATAAATACACTCCGAAATTTATATTAGTTTCAATCAATTTACAATGGGATTGCAAAGCATTTTCTTAAGAAGAGTGCTTTGTAATGTCGCTATAAAAGAACAAAAAAAAACTAGAAAATTGGGGTCTAACTTCAAGTTTATGGCCAACTAAATCAATGTGTCACACAAAAGAAAATAATAAGGCCTCAATGAATAGCGGTACTGTAATTGGTGTGCTTAAAGGCCTATTACACAATGTGCTGATAATCCTTATCAGTACAAAGAAAAAATGCACGTCTTCTTTCTTGTTTTAAAAGGACTCACCAACCTAATTTTGGGTACATTGCTAGAGTGAGCCCCACGCGGCCTCTAGTGGTAATTTTGAGGCCTGTAGCAAATATGCGAGTCTTGTATACCCCCAGTACGTCTTTTAATTGTATGGGATGTGGTTTACAGTGGCAATGACACATAGCTGAAATAAATTCTGTTAAAAAGTTATGGATAAAGTTTAACAGCACATTGTATAATAGATCCTCAGCGTTTAATTTAATTTCAGGTAGTGAGTTTAAAGAAAGCTTTAAGTGATAAAAATGCTCTGGGTGATGCTGTGTCTCGAGCATTTTTGCGTGCGCTAGTGTGTTTAATTGGTGGTTATCGTGATGCTATCAAGTAAGAATTCTCTTTCATATTATCTTAACCAATACCTCTTATCAGATTTACCTCTAAAAATACTGCAATTAATTTATTTTTCCTTTTTTTTGTAGAATTGAAAATGGTCAGTTGATCACATTTAATCCAGAGGCTTTCGTTAGAACTAGGAAACATATGCAAGCATTTCTTAAAAAAATATTGCAATCGCAAATATTCCGTCAGGTAAGTTTATCGTTTATCATCGTCATTATAGTTCGCATCTAATAAAATGATCAATGCGGAATTCACGCAATATGGCATGAGAGCCACCTTTTTTGCTCATTTCATTACATTCGATCACTTACTTACTTTTGAACCCATAATAACCATGTACTATATTGATTTTTTATATTTACGCGAATACTACATATTTAAATAAAATTAGATTTTATCGCGTTTATTTTTTGTTTTTTACGTTCCCGACGTTTCGGCGGCTTTACAGCAACCATGGTCACGGGAAGACTGAGGTGGTTGACGTCCTGGTGTCATAGTTTGAAATGGGGTACCCTCATATTCAATTGTTGCTTGTGGTCCGATCTACGCAGAAAGTGCTCACAGTGTCTTGAAGTCTTGCAATCGTACGCTTGGTTTTGGATTTAATAATATTAATTACTGGTTCCCAAGTCGGTGGTAGAAACGTCGGGAACGTAAAACACAAAAAAATAACGCAATGAAATCTGTTAAATTAGTTTTATTTCAACCATGTACTAGTTAAACATTAATCGATTATGTGAACAGTTTATCGATGAAAGATTGGACTTGCTCAATTCGGGTCGGGGCTTCAACGATGAATTCGAAGTAGAATGCAATATTTACGCTGACAAGCTAAACACGGGAAGCGGTCAGAAGCTCAAACAGCAGTACAGGGACTGGGCCAAGACCGTCAAGAAAGAAGGCGGAGCGTTCTTCAAAACTGTCAAGGATAAGGTATAAGTTTATTTACAACGCATAATATAAGGTTGAAAATGCTTTATAATGTCCGCGTTTAACGACATTGGGTTGTAATTAATCATTGAACATGCTTTAAGGTAATACGGTCCCGCTTAAAAATTACATGTTTGGCTATGGAGTGCATTAGAGTAGGGTGTATTGCGCATAGATAAATATGGTAAATATATTATGCTGATATGTTCTCTAACCTATATAGTTAAAGATTAGATTTGCGTGTCTCAAAAATTGGTGACAAGCAGTGAGTAATTAATGCAGCTTTTATCAACAGCAACTAGTTCCTACCTGAGATTAGTTATTGGAGTTATATGATTGAAAAGCTGCTTCTCTAGTGCTGGCTAAGGCGCAATAAGCGTTGTGACATTTTTTTTACTTTCAGACCTATCGAGAGATAGTTCGTATTTTTTTTTTACTATTATATTTTCTTCACGTAAACTCTGTCCCAGACCAATTTCCGTGCCGGTATTGTTTTTTTTTTTTAATTTTATCGCCATACGATCATGCCAACTACACGGCCCCACACTAAGCAATACTTGTGTTATGGAACCCGTACAACGGACTAGGGGGAACCCAATACATAATAATCAATATATATATATATTAATCATCCATAACTCGGGTACATATATTCTTGCTCATCACACAAAGTTTGCCCCAACCATAATTTGAACCCGGTACCCATAGCATAGAAAGCGGGGTCACTACCCACTGAACTAATCAGGTCGTCGGCAACATAGTTACTGTGAACGCAGAGGCTTATTGATATTGATAGACAAATCGGAGTATAGTTTTGGTCAGATTGTCCTCTACGTCAATTGTGATGCAATGAAATAATTCCATTCAGATCACAAGGTCAGGCGGTTGCATATTGGATTTACGAAAATGTTTTAACTCGCCGCTTGTCGCTGCTTTAAATGTAGACACATTTATACAAAATACAATCACATAAAAACCTTATGTGATTGTCATTGATCATTCCTATATTATGTACTACTCTGTCAAGTAAGTTTCGGGATATTTTATTTAAAGAAATGCTGTCTTCGTCCAGATATATTTTGCCATCCTCGAAATAGACTATTTTACCAAATACACTATTGCCACTTTTCGAAGCACTTTTTATAGGCACTTTGTGGTATGGCGTTTAGTTCCTTTAGTGGATTTTGTTTAATGACCTCAATGGAGTCAAAATGTCTGCCACGAAGCGGGAATATAAGGGGCTTGTTTGATCATATTCTTTGTTATCGGCTATTAAAGCCGCTTAATATTCCGCAAAAAAATCAGCTCTTTCGGAACAAACCCTGCCACGACGCGTTTAATACTCTAACTAGCGAATTTATAGACGTTTTATAACTTTATTAAACGTCATATAGTAGTGCGCTAAGCAAAATTCTTGTGCGTAGTACTGTAGGACTTTTTATAAAGTTATAAAATGTCTATAAATTCGGTGGAAAATATTTACCACAATGGTGCGAATGGATGCGTGAGACAGGTTTACTTCATCTGCCATCTCTCTTTAGCTTGCGAGACAATTTACCATTCCCATATCCCTTCACCTTGTTGATATTTTTTAACAGTAGACCAGCATGAAGCAAATCTTCAAGCATTTCTAGGCCTTTTTTCAATCCTTTTTACCGCTCATATGCTTTTGTTTTTGATAATGTTACCTCATTGTAGGCTTTTTCTACAATACATTTTTGGCAACACAAAAATGGAAGTGGAGTTTCAGAGTTCACTTTTAAACGTCTTTTCAAGAACTTAGCAGATCGCGCCAAAACATAACAAGAAAATAAGCTACAATAGGACTAACCTAAGAGCAATATAGTAATACGTATACATCTTAAGCGGAATTTATATTTTTCGAAATTCCCGATGCTTATTTGACAGAATATATATTAATAAAAATATTTTCCGCCTAATTAGTATCCTTGAGTATGTTAGGTAATGGTTAATAATGGTGGACTATTTGTGGATACAGGGATAAGATTAAATTTTTAATAACAATATATTTGCCGCCAGCAAATACTAATACCTACTCATTTCTAAAAACAATGAAACAACATACATGTAGGGTTGCCACGTACTGGTTATTTAAATAGGTAATAGTATTTTAAACATAAACAAAAAAAATGATTATTGGTGGTAGTAAAAACTACAGAAATGCTCTTGTAATGTTGTTTTTTTATATATAGGTATTATTTCGTGACCATCATTTTCTTGATATGAGTAGCAGCGGCCAAATCTAGACGCCATATTCCCGCCGTACATTTAAATATTGACGACAGTCAACAAAACTATAACTAGTACAAATGTTATAATCGTTATTAAAAAAATAAACACAAATAAGATAAGAAATCTAATTTAGCCTGTTCAATCAAACAATTAACTAAGCCTAGGCCCGTATAGATAAATCGTTCTTAACTTTGAGGGCAGACTTCTATGCTCTGGGGATATTCTCATTAAAAACATTAGGAGTGCACTCCACTTCGCACTAAGATATGAGTTGAACTTAGGAATCAGATAGATCTCATTATTACAGATTACTTATGAGATAGTTAGGAGTTACCTTAGACGTCAAATTAGTATAAGGGCGATTTTCTTGTATTGGGGATGGCTCGCCTCTAGATGCTAGGGTTTCAGACGGAATTATAGGAGTTTACATAAAGCTGTAGTAAAATCAGTTTTGTAATAATGCGTACATATATACGTGGCTCAAACTATATGTAAGATTACGTCGGTCTATTTGGAAATAAAACAACTGGCAGCCCTGCATTATGCAATACATTGCATGCATGCTGTAAGTACTTGAGTTTTTTTCTTTTTCGCTTTAAAATATGAATATTTACAGGCGAACCCAGCAGTTCAATCGGCGGTGAAAACGGTGAGTCCTAGCGAACGCTGTTGTTCTGTACAACGAAATTTAATGTGCACTGTTATTCGTCACTTGGTGGAGCATACACTATACTTCTTAATTTACATTCTTTTTTTGTCACCAAATATTATGTTCGAGTACAACCAGATGAGCTACCAATATATCTGAGGTGATAATATATCTACCATTATACAATCTACTTATTTCCTCTTATACGGTTCAAAATGATGTATGGCCAGTTCTTTAGACCATGTTGAACTCCTGTGTCAATAACTTTTTATTAGGTAGTTACCTAATAGGTTCTTGCTTTCTAACAGATACATTATGACATGTTTTTAAATACTTTATAGAGAATGTTGCTGGCTGGCAACTGGCTGTTTATTTAATACGTATTTTTTGTACAACGCTTTTTTATGAATTAAACAATTAAGGTGATGGTACTGTTCATAGAAAAGTAGTTGTCTTCCCTGTCGAATACTGCTTGAACTTTAGCTTGTGTATTGCTGTATATTTTTTAGTTTATGGCCGGTACCTTTATCCAAGAATCGAATTGTATTATTTAGTCGATATAGTATTTCCACTATTTTTTCAAGAACTACTGAAAATAATCTCATAATATTATTCATGAAAAGATCAACAGGAAATTCAGGGGGTCCGGAATCATGAGTTGAATCCATGGTATCAGTTTTCGTTACGAAGCCACTTACACCTTGTATTTTATGGGTACTGCAAACATTAATAGGTTCTTGATTATGTGCTTTTTTAATTGTATGGTTATACTATGATGAGAAGAAATAAAAATATTAGATTGTAGGAAATACAATGCAAAATATTGATTACGACTTAAAATAGTATGTAAGTGTCAATTATTTGTATTAAGTTATTATTATATGTTATGGAATGTGCTTATTATATTTTAAGGACTTCATTATTGATAACATGATTAGTTTAGTAAAGTCCTTAAAATATAATAACATTTTATTACTATACTATTATTTATGCAAGTATATATTAGTTTTACAATTGTGTTGCTGAAGTGTAACTCCACGAAGTTATGAATATTCAGGTTTTTGTTCGTTCAAAATTTCTTCTAGTCTGCACGGGGCACCTTGATTTATTTTTTAAAATTATATGTCAAGCCTATATTTATTGCATGCAAAAAATTCTACGATCGACTATATTTCAAGTACCTAACTATATTAATAGCATTTTAAAGACCACTAGCCAGTTGTTATTTCTTTGAACACCATGTATTTGCTCTCCCCTATTTTATGTAAATTCATAATCCGTATAATTAATGTTCTTTCCCCATTAAGCTAGTGAAATTATTATTCCTATTTTTAATAACGCGCTTGGAACAGATTATTACTTATAAATAAATACCGCCAGAAGAACACACAAACTAAACGGTCCCACAATAAGAAACGCTTGTATTATGGGTACCGTACAATAGACTGGGAGCGAACCCAGTATACATTACTAATATAAATATTAAACATCCATGACTTGGGTACAACATTACGTAACTTAAGTAGGTGTTCGATACTCTGACCACCGTAACCGTATCGATAGAATATTTCTATACATTGCTATACATCCCCAACGTCCCCATCTAGTCCTCCGAATTGAATGTTTAATCAAACACATTCTAAATATGAATGTTACGAGGAATAACATAATATTGTGTTGCTAAACAATAAGGCGCACTTTACGTATACATTGACAACAGTAAAATTATTGTTTTTTTTTTGTTGGCAGTCGGCTAAGTTTTGCCACTTGTGCCGGTGTGAAGAAAAAAAATCAAGCTCTATTATTAAATGTATCAGTGTACCCTATTATTATACCGATAAGCATGATTATGATTCAACGAAGGGTTATTTCCCTACGTCTCTATCGGTGAAGCATTGGTTTATATTCGTTGGCGGTAATTTTCATCACTTACTGTCTTTAGGTACGCCAAGGCGGCAAAAATATGAAATCGGCGGTAAAAGGACTGAAAAACAAAATACCAAGGACCGGATCACGACCATCGTCGATAAACACCACTGATGATAGCAGGTAACAACATTGTTCTATATCCGTTTATCTCATAACAAAACTCCTTAAACCCATACTAGGTATAAATCTCTGGCCCCGCCTCTGACACGAGCCACGAACATTTCAATTAAAACTAGATCTCTCTAGATTTTGAAATACAACATTACTTATATTTATTTCAAGATTGGGTAATCATTACGGCCGCGTGATTGGGCTGTGGCCCTGAGGTCACAAAACATATATTTATAAGCGTTTTCTGCTAGTAGCATAAACTTTGTAACACATTAAGTACATTGTATTTTTAATGCCTTATTATATTTATAATATTGCCTTTTATGATTGCTAGCATTTAAACGATTTTCGAAATAACAACTTTTTAAATGAAAACAGTACAGAGCTACAAGCAGTACAAGCGTGTGACACCATCGCCGCGCGCGTGCGGCAAAGACAACTCTACATTCTTAAAATATATCTAAAATTTTAACATGTATAATTATGATATACTAAACTTAATCACTATATTCATTTTACTATAACGTTTGATCTGGAAGCGTGGTGCGAGGCGCATTCCGAGGCAGATCATGATGTTGCCGTCTGTGGCAGGTTCTCGTGCGGGTCCGCGACGCCGGTGTCCTCGGACTCGTCGGACTCGTCTCCGGCGCACGAGCCGCTCCCGCCCCGCGAGGCGCCGCCTGCCCTCCCCCTCGACCTCCTCAACGAGATGCAGTTCCTCTTCACCAACAAGAACGCACAACGCCGCGACAGCTTCCCTGATAGCTCGCACAACACCGAAGTCAGCCTGCCCGACAAGGCAGTAAGTAGCAAACGATTATTCACCCTAAACATAGGAATGTAGATACCGTTTTGATGTAGCAACTTGTTTAGCGGCTTATTTCCTCTCCACCGCGTCATGCTTGATTGTACAAAATCATGACTTTCGATACGCCACTGCGCATAACACTAACCAGCCGTGTCAGCGACTTGGTAGAACCATTACGGTCAAGAAGTATTTTATTTATAAACGAAACCCTGTCACGCAAGATTTTATTACATACAAAGATTTAGTATGCCTTTCGCCTACCATTTCCAATTTACCGTTTTTACTAGTTTACTTGGTTATTGTGATTGCTGACGGCACAAGCGTCTCGTCTGGGGCATTCGAATTGAGTTACGGCCTTATGAAATGTCAAATTATTGTCTATAGGGGGTGGTTAAACATATTTGTAGATGTATCGAAAGTGTGTGGTTTGCTCATAAATACGAGTATCTATGATGTTATAGGGTACGTTCCTGATTATTCGCTTTATCCGTTCAAGTAGTTTGCACACTTTTCCACGTAGTTTTTTTGCTCACTTTAGTCTTAATTCATGTTTAAAAAGTACCTTATAGCTTTTCATGACTTTGTCAGCTTCACATACATCTGTATTGTTGTTCGTCGTCTTGCTCATAGCGTCTACCATGTGAATGCGTTACTAGCATGTACGGTCCTAGGAGCACCGTGGCACATTATTTAATTTTATTTTGCAGAAAACACTGTCACCATGTGTCCCACCCCGGTTACCGGAACGTCCCCAACTCCCAGTCCGCTACCCAATCATTTCCACGAGGAAACTAGTCGATCTGTCCGAGGCGCCGACCCCGCCGCCGCGCGCCACGCCAGCGCCCAACAACAATCTTCAGTTTGTCAGTAACATCACTAAAAACGATGTGAAACCGACTCCAGATTTCCATACGAGCGCTATATGTTTCACGGACGGCAAAGACAAGGCCAAATTAAAACTGACCCTGTCAGCGAACCAGAGGAAGGTGTCGCAACCGATAGTGCAACCGCCGTGTAACGGCTCCGCGCCCAAACCCACGACCCCCTCTGTAGGCAGTAGGCAGGGCCAAGGCGGCGGCCGGATGCGGCTGCCGAGCCGGCCCGCGCCCGCGCCCTCGCCCGCGCTCGCGCTCGCTCCGTTCAGGGGGAAACTACAAGAGGTAATTGTGATATGCGCATTTGTAATCATATCGATTTTGTATCTTGTAATAAAACAAAAATTGATCGCATACGTGCCTTAAAACGTAACAGTGAACATTTGTTTTGCACTAACCCACGGAGTCTGTCTTGAAAAAACGAAATTATATATTTAATCATTAATATCGACTACTTAATCTGTAAGTTATTGAATATGGATTTATAACATATATATAATCTAACACCGCAAGGATGGCCCTCTTCCGCACAAAAATAAAATTTCTAAAAACCTGTTGTCGCTTTCCGACATCAAGCCCGGTGCCTTGGTTTTATATTGGTAACAAAAATACATAATATTATTTGAGTTGTCCCCATTAGTTATCACTTATGATGCGCATCACAGTCAATGTGATTGGGGAAAATGTAATCACGTTTTATGATTTAGTTGGACGTAATCCAAACGTTAACGAGATGACGCTCTCATTGAGATGCATCACGAATGTCGCTAGCAAGATGCCGCCGCCGTTGTCTTAACGTTTCATGAATAAAGGTAATTATATCATGTGAGAGTTTACATACAGCAATACTAAAATTGGGCTTGCGTTATTGTCATTAGGTTATATGGCAGAAGTTTGCGCTGTAACATTAACCTCTAACATTATATGTGCTGACTAATGCGGACATCGTTTATTTTATGTGTTGTGTCGTCTATGACAAGTATATAATTTAGGCTATAATCGATAAATGATTATGTTGACGCTATAAGAAAATCGACTTATTTACACGCTTCTTTTATTATGCTTTCGAATTTTTTTGATTTATTTTCATATTTAATTTATTAGAATTAATTTGTTATTGAGGTAAACCTCTTCCCTACTAGTTCTATTGAGCGTGATCATCAAAACTTCGGCATCTCTCGTGAATTGATACTTTGAGTAAATTATGTTGTCAAAAAAATACGAGTGAAAATGTTTAGTGCTCAATATAGGTACCATTAGTCTAGAATGTTACAGGACATTTTAATATTTTTAGTTCATACATAAATTATGAAATTTTACGTGATACTCTGACTTAACCGTTATGTTTAAGCATAATAATGTATGATCTCAAGTGGTTGATATTAGATCGTTAAGTTCTTGTATATGAATAAATATTGATATATGTGTCCAACGAGATATATATTTTTTTGATTCATGAATAAAAACAATAAAACTAGTGGGAGCTAATGTAATTGTACATCTTTGTAACGAATAGCTATACTATCAGACCCGAGCACTTGTATATTTATCTTCACCGTTTGTCGTTCTTCAGCAAAACCATGCTTTAAAAGCTGCATTCAATGCATGTTACGATCTCTAAATATAAGTACGCACACAATTATTGCATTTTTATTTTGTAGTGAGTAAACATTTTCATGCCTGCTCTGTACACTGAATGTATGTGTTTGACAGTTTTCAAACGACATCTTTTGTTTTTATTTTTTTTAATGTAGGCGTTAGCATCCATCTCCTTGCTTTTGTACATTACAATATATGAGGTGTAACAAAAATGGTGTAAAATATTTTCACCGATGAATCAGTAAGTAATTGTGTAAAAGATTTTTGATTTTTTTTAAACAAGCGTACCAGTAGCGTTTGGCCATGCGTTCTGTACAGGGTGTCATTTTTTAATGACTAATAATTTGATTTATTGATTTGGGAATGTTATCTTTATAACTTACTGTTGGCCCTGTTAAAATATTTTACACTATTTTTGTTACACCTTATATATATTTATATGTGATGCAAGCATTGTAATGTAGAAAATATTATTACAATGTATAAAATGTTAGTGTATTCTACGCACTATCTCTGAAATAGCCGCCCATAAATCGACTATGATATAAACAAAAGCATTGAATTTAATGGATGTTCAGTTATTTTTAGCCACCTGGCTCACGATTAAAGGGAATCCAACTCTGACCTTGTATTGTTAATTAATCCGATATGTCATTTCGTTATATTTACGCGAATACTACACATTGAAATAAAACTAGTTTTAACGGATTTTATCGCGTTTATTTTATGTTTTTACGTTCCCGACGTGTCCGCTGCTTTTCAGCAACCATGGTCACGCGACGACTCAAACGAAACGTCGGGAACGTAAAAACATAAAATAAACGCGATAAAATCCCTTAAAATATGTTTTATTTCAATGTCATTTCATTAGTATGAATGGGGTGTAAAATAATCTGATTTGTATATTCAATCTAGATTAGAGAATAAACCTCCGTATTAACAAAGAGCGGTGGGAATGTATATCTTTGACATGGTTATGGTAGTGACTTAACTCTTGACGTTACCGAATTGTGCTCGAGTATAACACAACAGGTCGCATCACAAACGGAATATCGCTTTTTGTTTAACTTAAGTGCCTATTTTTTTTTCAGTCATGTGGCTCAGATTGTGATCTCATTAAACTGGACGATTCACCGACAAACCTAGAAGATTTCGATCCGCTCAAGTGTCGTGATAAAAATCAGAAAGTCGAACAAATCAAGTCTACAGACAGTGCTCTCTTACACGAATATGGACTAGACTTTAGCCAGTTCGGATTGTCAGAGTATTCGGCGGGTTCAAGTTCGGGTGGCAGGCAAGAACCCGCTGCGGGCGTGCCCAAGGGTTGGACCACGTTTAATTAGTACAGTGTTACTCTTAGGGTGTTACCACACCAAACGATCGATAGTCGATCGACGCCATCGATCGACATCGGTCGACGTTGATCGATTGGTGTGGTAGCTTTAATTGATCGACGGATACCGGTCGAGACCGGTCGCTGGATGTTACCACACCAAACGATCGATGCCATCGATCGAAATCGATCGACGTTGATCGATTGGTGTGGTAGCTATTGATCGACGGATACCGGTCGACGATCGTCGATCGGCGATCGACAATCGATCGATTGGTCTAGTAGAAACAATCGATCGACGTCGACTAATCCATTCTACCATAGATCGATGCCGTCGATTGACGATCGATGGATTGGTGTGGTAACACCCTTAGCCCGTTCGATCGATGTATCATAAATATTTGTATAGATCGCATAAATTATATATACTATAACGCTTTTGTCATTATATACAGAATTATTATTTATTACGAGAATGATAATATAATTGAATATTTGTGTATCAAATAATGTACATAGTGTTACATATCAATGAGTTGTAAATGATATCATATTTTCATTCGGTGACTTTGTATTTGTATATGTGTTGTAGATTCATACAAGTATGTAGGTTCATGTGTATAATAAATTTATGTAAATTATTGTTAAACTAAGTATGGTGATAAAGCATTGAGTCGACTCTGTTCGACTGTTCGAGCGACGTATCGTGCTTCTAGTTCTTCCAAATATCTACTATGCACTTATCTAAGATATTCGTTAACTGTGTAAACCACAAAATGTACAATCGCAAAATTGATAAGTATAATACTTAATGTATGTAAAATAATACCTTCGCGTTTATTGACTTGGCTCATCATAAGTCAATAGAACCAGTTTTTTATTTAATCTATCGACATAATATTTTTTGAGTATTGCCAATTTAAAAAATAATAAATAATAGCCGTAAATTTATTTTGTAGGTAATCAAATATTTATCTCTATATTAATTAATTATGTAATTAAAAAAGTACAATTTAGCTGTTTATCAAGACATTGGAGTTATTTTGTCTACGCCTATATCTGTTTATATATTGAGAAAAATATTTCTTAAGGTGCTTTGTAATGAATTCGTTTCATCATAACACGAAACTACTATTCGGTCTTGCCTTTTCGCCATGAAGGTGATATAGGAACATCAAGATAATGATTTATATGATCATTTTTATGCTTTTGCAGCGACCATATTGTAAAATAGAAATAAGTAGATACATTTTTCACATAGTAACACTCAAACGCCGAATAGATATTTTCACTGCTCCATTGTCCGGGAAATATAAAAGCACATGAAATTGTGAGACTGAAGCTTATGATCGTGTCAACGTAAGTAGGTAGGTAGACTTGTGATTAATTAATGAACGTAGTAACAAAAGGCTGGACCCAATTGCGTACCTGATTGTACTAATCACTTCATTCAAGTCTGCCCTGAGATGGCGCTCGATCTCCATCGAGGCACGTTTGTTCCGAGTTCACTGAAATTCTAGTTACCTTAAGGCTCGAGGCGTCGAACGCGTCCTAATCGGTCAAGGCAGCCTCGAATAAAGCACCGTATATGAAATAATCAATCGTAATACGTAAACGCGATCACGATGTGATCGGTAATCCCGTGCTTAGACTTCAATTAAAACCTGTGCTAAATTTGTTTGAACAACAAATTGATTAATGGGTCTGGCTTAAGATAAGCTTCGCGTGTGTATTTAGCTGTTATCCGCATAGATAACGGCGCAACTACACTGAATAGTTACACAATGTGATCAGGGAGTTGATTCCCATTAACCAATAAAATATTTATAAAGAATCACGGCTATTATTATAAGTCAAACCTTTTCTACTATGACAAAATAATATAATCAAACTGCTGAGTCTGATAGTACCTACAAGGTATCTGGGTATAAGGCCCCACGGCGGAATCTATATCGCGTTATAGATTCTTATCGTAGGTGCGATAGATAAATAGAAGTAGGTACTATAGATAAATCGGCTTGGCATGTGTTAAGCTGCCCAGATTCCTATAACAACATTACGTAGGCACCTACACCTATTTTAAACAGACACGAAACCCTTGTTAGGAAAAGTGAGCACTAAATTTTCATTTCTCGAAGAGGGTTTTCTTTTACAAATGAAAATTTACTGGTGTCCAGTCCGACCAAAAAATAATGTGTAGGTAAACAGAAAATTGTCGGACACAAAATAAGAAAACCGAATTCTTTAACAGTGCCGGTGTATTTTTTTTCTTTGGTGTAAGCAGAACTTTGATAAGCCCGCAGATAATGAATTATTCATATTGGCTTTGTTGGGGAGGTTACGCTGAGTCAGTGGACAACGTACGAGTACCTATTATGTTCGTACCCATTTCACGGTCCAATGTTTCTTCGCCTAACGTAATAGTAAGATAGTATTTAATACTGAAATTTCGGCACCCACGTTCTATTACAGAGCGCAAAGTGCGAGATTCGTTTTTTTTAACTAAAATAAACTCGTACTGGGTGCCGAGTAGCCACTCTTATTGCGATCGTATAGTCTTCAAGATTGCATGTTGTCACTGTTATGCTTATTTATGGAATTCATATAGACACACGTGAATTACTGCGTTTACGATACCGGAACGCTAAGTAAAAGGTTTGTCCATGAGCCACTGTTCGAGTCTCCGTATTAGTGTGTTTTGTATGGAGTATCGAATGTTTTATCTGTGCTCATCAATTAGTTTCCTACTTACTTTTGATGAGGACTGTACATTAAGATCTCTATAATGTAAAGCAATTTGAAGCTTATTCCATTCAAATGCAGGGAAACCTTAACTTATCTAAAGCAGCTAAATCGTTTATTTCGTATAGGCCTTGAACCTATACATACTATCTGCGCCATGCAATTATATTCAAACCAATATACTTACTTACTACGTACTATGTTTTTTTATCCGGAGAAATGAAAGGCTTTTTCGGGGATGGTAAAGAAATCTAAAGTTAATACACCTGCTAGTAGACATAAAAAAGAATACTGAAATTGGTGAGGGCATTTATTAATAACTAAATTAGCTTACAAACTTAAGTGTATACTCGCACAAGTAAACTAGGTACCTACTGAAATAAATCTAATACTACTTGAAGTTAGGTAAGCGTCGGTTGTATATGCTGCCGTACGAATTCACATGAGCCATTTTCATGTTTTGGTCATCGGCCTGATATTTCGCCAACAACATGGGCCAACCTTTCTCGCTGTCGGCAATGTTTGGGTTGGCCTCCATCCGTTGGCGTATCTTCGCAGCCTTGGCCACCACTTCGGCGTTGAGCATGTTCTCCAAATATCTCAGCTTATGCGGTAAGACTATCTTGCACACCTGGAACATTTAAACTTTAAGCTCACGAATACATAGCGTATGTATTTATCTACATCACCACCTCGCAAGTATTTGCCAATGAGGTAAGCAGAGGCGCTCTTTAGTTCATCAAAGACAAAGTCAAATCGTTCATTTCGTATAGGCCTACGGGGGCACTTACAAATTGTCATTACATTTTTTTTCTTAACTCTACAACCGGATCGGAACGCGACTTCAACTGTGATAGTATTTGCATCCACAGTTCCGTGATAGTATTTTGGGTAACAATTTGAGAAAAGGCGAGCTTACTGCCATTATACATGGCACCCTTCCTCTGAATGCGAGAGAGAATAGGGTCCCTGGGGAATAGTCCACTACCCTGGCCTAATATGGATCGGTAGGGAATGAGACAAAATATCACACATATTGACTCGTCAACTGGCTGTGTTAGGCCGTCTGTCTTCTGTTCATATGCTTGACTTGATAATGCACAGCGAGTGAAAACTTATTTAAGCTATTATAACGAAGTGTGAGCTATGAAATAAGCGGAGAAAAGGTATTCCTACGAAGTATTTTTTTGCCTGAGTATAATAATACCAGCTCTGTTAATGTCCCACTGTTGGGCACAGGCCTCCCTTCAATGCCGAGGGGGATTAGGCCATAGTCCATCACGTTGACCCAGTGCGGGTTGGCGGACTTCACACGTCTTTCGAGGGGTTCTCTCAGACATGCAGGTTTCCTCGCGATGTTTTCCTTCACCGTTTAGCAAGTGATAATCATGGTTGAAAATGAGATTCGCACATGAAATCCAGAAATCCCAGAGGTGCGAGCCTGAGAGGTTGAACCTGCGATCCTCGTTATCGAGGCAAGCGTTCTACCCACTTGGCTGAGTATATAAGGTGCTTATATTTTTATCTCCCGAAGTCCCCTTTATGGGTGTTAGCAATTTATTAACACTTTCAAAACAATAAATGGAACATCAAAAAGATAAAGCAGAATATGAGTAAGCTCTCCCTACAACTAGGCACTTCCATAGGCAGCTATGTAACTCACAATTAAGACACTTCTTGTCAGGCGGATAAAACGTTTTGCAAACAAGGTGCTCCGTAAAAAGATTCTTATGACATTCTGAAAAGTCGTTAGTGAAGGGAGTTAATTGAAAGATCGTCGAGACTTACAGCCTCGCTATGTAATTAAAATCGTTTCAGCTTTGAAATTGAATGAGGTAGATATATGTTACAGAAACTAGCTTTTGGGCAATATAAAGTTAGCCTATTTTATCTATTCACTAGCTGCGCCCCGCGGTGTTACCCGCGATTAAAAAGTGTGTCCATTTTACCGGGATAAAAAGTAGCCTATGTACTATTCCAGACTATAATCTATCTCTGTGCCAATTTTCATCCAGATCCGTGCAGCCGTTCTGGCGTGATTGAGTATCAAAAATCCATCCATCAAAACTTTCACATTTATAATATTAGTGTGATTATGAACCTGCTTTGAGAAGCTATTTCCTCATACCTGCACTACCTTGATAGACATTTGGGTATTTTGATGGTGTAATACTTATTCTGTACTTATATTTTGGCTGAAATTTTAAAACGTGTCAAGACAACGCAAGCCTTATAGCTCCTAATGGAGTGTAACAAAGATATCGATTTCTTCCTATCACTTGACGCTGCACTGAGCTCAGAAACCTTTCAACACTTGTTAAATCTTTTAGAAGGAACATGGGGTTTGCTGACGAAATATGGGTATAGGTATATATCATAAGAATAATCGTGTACCTCTACCTACCCGTTTAGGTAAACACAGGCATTATGGTGGTATTGTTATGGGGTTCCTAAAACGTAGCTACTGCCATAATATCACGTATAGATACCAATAAAAAATGAATCGCTCGTTCGTTGTCTTAGTTTCAAAATGCCTTTTAGAAATAGGTACGCGGCTTCAATGGACAATCTTTTGCCTGTCACCGACGCGCCGATTGGTTGGAAACTGATATGCCTTCTATACTAACGCAGATGTTCTAAATGGATACGTAGTTAAAAGAAAACTAATCGAAACTATAAAGGAGTTTGAATACAACATTTGTAAGAAGCTGCAGAACATATCAATTTATTTGATACATACAAAAAATAATGAAGAATGGTCCGAGATGTGTTCTGAATTCAAAGTTTTCTGATTTTGATAAGATAGGTGTGTAGGTACTAACTTGCTAAACTGCCAAAGTGATAATAAAGTATCAAGAAATAGGCAGGTAGGTATATAACCACCGACCCAATCAATACAAGTACAAATTGGCAATAAAACTTAGATAATTATAAAACTTTACTTACACAGTCTGATGAGATATATAAAAGGAAAAACGAGACCAGTACAGCTTTTAAACAGGCCATTGCGATTGACAAACTGGTCGCAAATAATCTTGATTGGCGTAATGTTGAACATTTTGCTATCGTGGCACAGCACAACACGCTTGTTTATAAATAGGTACAATTACTAAAGAGTTTTGTTTACTAAACGGGCACTTAACAATGAAAATGTGCCATAACTCGTGCAACATTTAACACTATAACTATACTTGGCATAACGGTTAGTTCACTGGAAAATCACGAACGGGACGGAGTCGGTATATTTAGATCTTTTGTTGAGTGCGCCTCGATCGAGAGAGGTCGGGCCTCGGATGGGTGACTCTATTAAGCGTAATATTTGCCCCACCGGTCTCGGAATGGCATGTTGAGCTGCCGGTCCGGACTGTCGTTATAACATGTACTCGTATATTACAAGTGTGTCAGAAACCCGAAAAAAACTCCTGACAAGTGATAATCGCCTTAGCTAACTGGTAGTCCCACTAGTTGGGTTTGGGAAGGCGGACGGCCGCTCCATGTTGAAAATCGGTAATTAATCAGGTCTGGGTAGACTGAGAGCTACAATACATAAAAAGGAAACGTTCAAAGGGCTTGCAAGAATAGTGTCAAGTATTTTTACGCATTTTTACGTACGTACGTTACGTGATGCCCAGCCATAGGTACGTAACATATAGGTACCACAGGTGTGTCAGAGGTACTAATTACCACGGTGAAATCAGGACAGTTAAATGTAAAGGAGAAAATTAGGGTTGATATTTTTTTTATTTTAATATATGATACAACCATTTGAAAGGTGTGATAAATCAAGTTGAAAAGAGTTCCCCTTTCCATTCATCGTCGCCCTGACTTTCACAGATAGTGAGGTGACAAATGACAAACATTGGTGCCACTTTACTTATTGGTCGATAACTTGTCTTTAATGTCGTCCCTGTCTTACAGATATTTACGTATATGTTTTCAGCTCCGATTGCAATTAATCGATTGATATATTGGCTCTGCACTTAGTCGCATGGACTGATATTGTTTCTTAACGTATAAAATTACAGGCTGTAATACTTGGTAGAGTTTTATTTTTAAAAAGCTTTTTATTTGTAAATTCTAATACGTCAACTAGTATAATATTACAGTGAGCTGTTTATTTAAAATTTAACCGAAGCTCTTTCGCTAAATCCATACCCAATAGTATTTTATATCTTTGTCGGATTCGGCAATCGATGTCTTTGTAAATCACATCTAATTCTTGTCATTTATACAATGTTAAAGAAGAATTACAGTTTTATAACCACTTGCACAAAGGCCCGTCATCAAATCGGAATCACAATGAAAAGGTGTCCTAAATACAAGTGGATTTGTCCGTTGAACAGGCAGCCATTAAAGTTAGAAACGATTTAGGGATCGATTAGGTACTCGAGCGGATTGGTGTAATTTGAAAAACCGATTTGATACATTTAGGCCAGGAATTTGAATGACAAAATAGCATTTCAGAGTGCATATCGTGTTCGGTTTCAGAGTTAAAAGAGGTTTAGACTACTAAGATTAACTTAATAGTACCTAACTTTATCATAATGTTTTAACAATAGCTATTATTAAAATGGTTGCAGATATGTACATATATAAATTGTTCTAAGCTCGCGATGAACTTGTGGAAATCTTGTCAACCCATCAAGCATTCCAGCTCCTTAGCGTCTACAAACACTTTTCATTAATCATCGTCAAGCACTTAGTTTGCTTGTCAAGCAATTGAGCTAGTTTCAGTACTTATATCTTAATGTTACACGCTTGTCAAGCCAATTTGGCCTTTAAAGGAGGAGGATATTTTAGGACTATGTTATTAGATCACACACTTAACTACATTTCGTTTGTCAATTTTATCGGCTAAAAGCGTTCCATAAAATGCTTTTAATCTTTGTAATTTTGAAAGAGTATGAGGATCCACTTTTTTCTCTCTCGTCGTATCCGCGGGGATGCTCCGGTCTGTAGTGCGAGGGCTCCGCTAATTTGATTGTTATCCGTTTCAATGGGCATCAAATACCTATTCAAGCGCAAAGTTTTAGTATCATACATCACTGAAATCCATAAATAGTTTTTTATTTAAATTTGAGTTTTATGTCATTTAACTTAATTTACATGACAGCCGTAATTAGTTTAGTGCGGTAAGAACTTTTCGACGGCTGAGATAGTGAATAAGTAGATATATATTATATCTAACTGCGTCCTCAGTACCTCCTGTAGGTAAGTAATTCCTGTCACATTTTCAACGAGTGTGAGGGCGGTTTATTGTACTTTTATTAAAAGCTGGGGAGAGGTGGCTAGTGCTGCCCATGCATAAAGTGGTGACAGATATTACTTTAGTACTCCACTGATCCTCAGATGATGAAACAAATTCGAATTGTCGACTTATTTGAGCATAGACAGATCAAATTTAGTCTTGATATTTAGTATTGAAATAACATTGGTTTGGCTTATAAATCATCCTCAAATTTATAAAAGATTTAGTTCCATTACAATGGTATGGATATTGTTTATTTACTTTACAGAGAAAACGTGCTTTATAATATATGCCATTGAAAATAGATAAAAAACACTATAAATTTAAACAAAAAAAAAAGTGTTACTCAATAAGTTTTTTAACATTATTTTTTAGTTGCCTACAATACCGTCGGAATGAATAGAAAGGCTAACACATATTCACGTGTGTGCTTAGCTGCAAGATTGCGTTAAAACTGACGTTAATTCCATCATTGTTCCATATGTTTAAGGACGAGGAAAAATACATAATTCAATGTTAAATAACAAGAAAGCGATATCAGAATATCGCTTTGAACTCGGAACGATCCTGTAATGGTGACACAATCCTAAGGGTAACGGCTACATCACAATGTGTAGCATCACTAGCGATGCCTATCGACTATTTACCGCGTTGCCCGGTTATTGTGAACGGTCATCGTCGTAAAACAAACAGGGTGTGTCCCCGTACGTATTTATAAATTGCCTTTTTACGCAAACTCCACGGTCACAAATTTAACATTGGGTTTCGTAGGATTATTGTAGGTACTGCCTATAATCACGTAGGTACTAACGTTTTAGATATATTTACTACTATCTGTCCCGGCGAACTTCGTACCGCCTCAGAATCAAATGTATGAGAAAATGAATTTAGTGGTACTCTATGAAAGTTTTAAACAAATCCATCCCACGGGAACCATAAATTTTACCGGGATAAAAAGTAGCCTATGTGCTATTCCAGACTATAATCTATCTCTGTGCCAAATTTCATCCAGATGCGTTCAGCCGTTCTGGCGTGAAAGAGTAACAAACATCCATCCATCCATCTATCCATCCAAACTTTCACATTTATAATATTAGTATAGATATCACTTTTTACACATTAAAATATAGTAAGCTATCTCTTTTGTGTGTCGTCTTGTTCATTAGGGTGGAGTGTTTTTATTTTTTTTCTAATTTGGTTTTGGGCCACTGCGGGATGGATGCTCTATGTTAATACGATATTAAGTCACTACGACAGAATCAATGTATTATGAGTAGAAATACTGCCCCAAGGGACTTGAAGTTTGGAAAAAATGCCAAAAATTGACTTTAGTTCGTCAAGGAATAAAAGTACTTTTATTAAATAAAAACGACTTTGTTATTATTTTAATATATATTTTAATACATAAAAAAGTAATTAAAAACAAAATTACATAAAATAATCGGCTACAAAGAGCTTACATTGAATTGAAAGATAACGAAATTTTACCCAATTTTGTAATGTTTCTTTGACTCGAATATGGGCATTATTCGGCATGACTCCAATTTATTTCTTATATATCCTTAACGTCGTTCTGGGCTAGAGACAGCAGAACATGATTCCGTTATCAAATTTATGCATGTTTCTGTAGCTTGCGTGTGACAAGGTATGCGCTGGAAGTCCAAAAATATCGTAGCATTTAAGCTATTGAGGTCCAAAATGGCTTCGGAAATGACGGCAGTTGATATTTGCATGGTGAGTGGTGGTTCCAAAATCACTTTCCAGTCGATCAAGTCCGTGTAGTCCTTTGCTTCGAAATTAGACGATGGCACTTGAAACATCCTTCTAGGTGTGAACGCCGATCTCTCCCGAATCTTCAGAATACGTCTCAGAGTGAGTTATTTTATGTGCCGTCTTTCATCGTATAGCATCGCTATCATTATGTTTTTACGGTGGCCAAAATAGCCATTCCGTTGAATAATTGGATCCACTACCATCTTTAAGTTTTCAGGCAGATAACGAGACATCTTAATGGTCTCAAATACGTGTTGCGCTCCATTAATACAGTAAGGTTGGGCCTTTATCTGAAACCATATCGGCGCGTACACCTTGATCACAAACTCAGCTAAAACCACAAGATTTTCTGATGACATGAAGTAGAAACATACACCCTTAGAATCCTGTTGGCTGTTTCAATCCTGGGAAAATCAGTCACTCACGTATCCAGCGTGAGTGACAGATTTTCCCAGGATTGCGTTTGGCTAAGCTTGGGTTGCAATAACCGTCGTTGATCGCACGAAAAATCTCTAGCAAATATACCTAGCTGGTCTGTGCTAAGCTCTTCTCGAGATTTCGTTATATTTGGTAACATGCATTCGATTGCATGAAAAGTTGTGACAGGGAGAAATTCGCAGTTGTTCAGACCCCGTCCCACCTTGCCGCTAAAACTTTTTGGTCCTGATGTAGTCCTATTGTAGCCATTGAAATGAATGTTGTAGCTTGCCTTCAATTAATCGGATAATATCCGATTTATAGCCGGTATTCACAGCACAGCAGCAGCACAACAGCAGTTCTATCACAGCTGATTGCCATAATTTTCTTTAAAGCCATATCAACCGGGGAAATCTACGAAAATGGTCTCGCTCAAGTATAATATTTTGGCGCGTTATTATGGTATAACTTATAATTTTAGGATATTATCATGTTGAATTTGTCCTTGACTATTGTTTTAAATGAATTGAAGTTGATAATTTATATGTCGTATGATTAAAAAGTGACAAGTAAAAATCCTCTTTTTTAGTTTTTTCTGAAATTTTCAATGGCTCGGGGGCAGTATTTCTAAAACTATAACCCTAGTCCATATTTGGTATTATTAACCAGTAGGCCTTAGAGCATCCATTCCGCACTGGCCCGAAAGGAAATTTGAAAATATATTTTTTTTAATACATCCGCGCTCCACCCTATTGTTCATGATTCTGAAAGATTATATTGATTCTATGGGATGCTTTATGGTTTATTCATGGATGGCGGGTCAGATCAGTTGCGCTGCATGTGCCTAGTGAATGCAGCGTCTCTATCTACTGCCGCCTTCCTACCTAGGCAAGTATGCTCCATAGTGGATCTCATCGTCACTTACCATCAGGTGAGATCGAGATCAAATACTTGCCTATAATGTAATAAATGAAAAAAAAAAATATAGATGGTGATATAAATAAAGTGTCGTGATCAAATCCCATAAAGGAGCTAATCAATTTGATAACACCATGTAAATAGGTACTTAGTTAATCTAATTTATACAGAGCCCCGTAAATAATTTAGTTATTTCATATAAATAGTATTCAATTTGTAGCACAGCATCGTGTTTTTAATCAATTTGCTACTTATTGCTACAGTTTAAATAAACCGAAGCGAAAGGAATATTCATAGCGGCGACTCGTTTTTTCCTTATAAAAATCAGTGTTGTAGTCGAAACGGAATAATATTTATGACCGCTTTGATTTAGATCTCGGCATAAAATAGCGAGCGTGTTTTCACAGTCACGGCTAAGTTAGTAGATACGATTTATGAGGCAATTGTAGGACTACTTTCATAAAACAGTTCTAGCGTTCGCGATTTCTTCCTTCAAAGGAGGGATATAGGTTCAATCAATGAAGTCGGTACAAAGAAATGAAACGAGGAAACTGTCAGAGCAAATGAGGGGAGGATGCGTTAGCTACATGTACCTATAGGGTGTCAACGTTTTCATGCTTACAATATCCGCGTGAAGTGACGACACAGAGAAGGCGCACGGAACATCGGTTGTCGACGCCCTACGCAGCGCCCTGAGCACGTGGTCACAAACACAAACAAATCTTACACGCAACCCACGACGATGTTATTTGATGTTGTTACTTTCAATTTTCCCACACCCACACATACGTATATAATTAAGTATAACTTCGTGCGTAAAGTTCCACTCGTACCACACATGAGCCAATTCCGCCGTCACACATTCAAACATAAAACCGCAAACGCGTGACCTCAGCAATTATAATTACAAAGTTACACATAATAGCCGCACGGAATTCCAAACATGTGGGTATAATTACTCACGCCGAAAGTAATGAAAGTTTTAAAATCAATTTACAATGGCCGTATAAGGCATTTTTGGAAGTTACGTGCGTTGTAATGCAATTAATGGTCAATGGAGGAAAAAAAAATGAAAATTTTTTTTGCGATCCTAGGTCTATTTCTAGATCACACAATTAGCTGTGATACGTAACGCAGTCAGATCGTAACCGTTTTGATCACGCGTGTTCAATCATGGTTTTCATGATCCATTGAAGTTATACTCACCTTTAGGATAAGTATACATCGCGGACGATAATGTATCGAAATGTAGTATTTGCGAGTAAATATTTGAGAAATGGGGTAGGTGCCTATCATCTTTTTTGGTCAATGTTTGGTTTGGGGCCAATTCATCTAAGACGCCGTGTTGTACCTCCTACATATACTCATAGCTACCTACCTAATATGCGAGTAAGTATAGATTCACCATAATGCCAAGGCAGAGCGGTTGGAAAGAGCGAGGGGCGGGCGGCCTGGCTTATGATTAGAGGTGGGGCATGCTATTGTCGATGCCTTGAGCAAAATTTTGGCAATCGATAATTTTATTTATATTTCTTTACAAACTTCCAATTACTTTCAATAACTTCCTGCATGATAGCGGCGAACTAAAAGCCGACAATCGTCGTTTATGTTGAACGAAACAAATTCGTTAAGCCCACTATAAGCCGTGCATACGTGGGTACGTACCAACAAGTCAACTCGAAGCTTAAACAAAAAAAAAATAAGGTATCCCATCATAAAATAACGTAACGCAGTAAATGCACGAAAACAGTCAGTTGTTTTCGTGTTAATTCCCTGAAAAAGTAAGCCACGGTAACCGTTACAAGTGCGCACGTCCCTACATACACTTGCCAGCGAGTACGACTCAACGAACGAAACGAACAGTCGACCGCCACCGCGAGGGTAGGGCGTTCGTCCTCCCGGCCTCCCGACCTGCCGAAACATTCGCGAGCTGCCGAACCACGATCTTACTTCACATCACATAACTACAAATCATTACAGTGCCACGTATAATTCGATACACGAAAAACTTTCTTTCAAACTGTTTACAAGTTTATTATGATAATTAAATTGATTAAATCTGGGGGTTATCACCTGTAATTCGGCAAATGGAATGATCTATAAAGCTGATACGTTGCAGTGGTCTGCCCTTCGTTTCTTGACTTAGAAAAGGTAAGTCGATCACGATAATTAGGTAAACTTTCGACTTGCATTATTCGCGCGATGTTTGACATGGCTACGCTTTCCGTAACTTATTTAATATTTGTAAAGTATTTGAAAATAATGTGTCTCTCTGCAATTGAACTTATACTGTTCTGTAACGAATAGATACACATTTTTAACGTTTTGCCAAATCAATGTTTACGAAATTTAAAGTTCGGGAATCTTTTTGAAGGCTACTTTATATTTATTTGCTGTTGCGATGTTTTTATAAACACTGACAATACATTTTCCTTTTCTTATTCTAATTTAACAATTGTATTATGGAGCGTGATGGATTAATATATTATAACACGTAATATAACATTTATTTTCATGAATATCCGCTGCTATGCGAGTTTTTCAAAATAGTAGCGCCATCGCATTGAAATATTATTCAAATTCAAAAACATTTATGAAAGTTCTCCGCATTGTTTCTGTTGAATTATAGAGCAATCAAGCGGTTATTTATACCAAACAAAGGTGGCTCACACCTCATGTTCAACGAACCAACAAACGGGTTCATATCGAATTGCAGCTAATATTTTCCAATTTTCGTATATTGTCGAAAAGCCAGTCGAGTGTATGGAAAAAATTCTGTGTGGTAACATAAGGTGAGGTATTGTTGTTTCTATAACTATATTATTTATAAAAAGTAACGGTTATTAACCGACTTCAAAAAGGAGGAGGTTCTCAATTCGATTGTATTTTTTTATAATATTATAAGATCGATTTTTTTAATCATCCTATTCGTTCAGCATGCGCTATTCCAATTTTCCGAAAGCAATTATCCCTCACAGGTGGGGACCGTAGGTACTTACAACATTTTGCCGAGTTCACACAAAGAGCCTTCACGCTGTTTTTATGTGTTCCCTAAAATTGGCTAACCAAGCATCTTCCAATCTGAAGATTAGCTAAGATCACTTATAAATGTTACGCGTTGCCGTAAGCTTTCGAGTAGGTAGGTATTAAAAGTTAAATTGCTATCCTAATTATAAATCTATGGGCATTTTTTTTTTAATAATTTTATCCGTTCTACACCTAAATAGTCTTCAAGGGTACCTGGATGAAGATTTTGCCTATTTGTTTTATCACGGAAAACCTACTGAGCCAAACAACTTTTTTGATGAAGCCACCTACAATCAATAACAAGATAATAGCAGCCCACGTCACTGACATCAAATCGCGGAGGTGTTTATGTAAGATTCAATCAACCGCAACGGTTCGTGGGCACTGCAGTGCGTGCGTGTATATATATATATATATATATATATATATATATTGACCGCAAGCCACATTGTTAGTATTTGCAAGTATGAATACCGCACAAGTTGGCTTCCGCGCGGGAAAGAACGCGCGTGTAATGATAGACAAGGAGAACGCGAAAGCGCACCGAGACGGGAGTCACCCGCAGAAAATAGCGATCGCGCGTGATTGGCTTTTGCACATACGCTCTTTCTTTTTTTTTAAAAGAAGGAGAGCAATCACGCGGTAAAAGAATTAACAGTGCTTAGCGTACAAGATTTCGCACGTTAAATCCCTCATGAAGCCGAAGCAAGCAATGTCGTGTTACATAAGTTATTTTAGTAGTTATAACCGGTCAACTGGAGCTAGCACAGCTTCTAAAAGTGCCGATTGGCTACCATTAGCAACGGCGAACGCCATCCACATAAAATACGTAGCAATTATATAAGCAGCGCGTGGTAAGCCATTAATTTGGCTCTAATTGTGTGTAGCCGGCTTTAACTGGTGATCATTAAGAAGGTTCTATTATCTACCTACCTGTGTAGGACCTCGTAAAAAAATGCCAGACGAACACACCAAATGTACGATCCGAAACTAAACAACGCTTTTATGGGCTGGGGGCGATCCCAGCGGGTATTTACTGATATCACGTACAAACATTCGTGATCACCGCCCAAAGCTTGCCCCACCGTGATCAAAACTAGGGATTTATAATGTAATCTAACCATCTTTGACAATTCCCAAAATAATTTCATTGGGTCTCTCACTTATCCACAAATTACATTTTAGTTTAATGTTAAAAACATTCTTTGAAAATGTTAAATTTACTTGTATTTTAATTCTAACCAATTAACGCTGAGAACTTCAGGCTCTTAGAAGCTAGCAGCGAGTTGGGGTCAACAAAGTTTATTTATATAAGACATAGGTAGGTGTTACACTCATTATATGATTCAAGAATATCTTCACGCCGCTATTCTCTAAACGGAATTTATCCCTCCTGAGATGGCATGGCATGCAATATAACTCAAGAAATATTGAACTAAAACGTAAAGCGTATGGCCGATTCCGTCTGCACCTATGTCGTACTAGATCAAAACAAAACATAACAAACGAGTTATACGAGCATAAAGACTAAAAACTTCATGTTACGATTAATTTTGTTTTAGTTCAGTTGATTAAGTTTCAACTGAAATCCTAGCTGTTTCATGGCGATTAATTAATAAACTTTATCGCTTCATACGAATTAAAAGTGAGGCGAATGGATATCACAATGGGCCAGGAATTACATATGCTATCTGACAAATAAGTCGTGAATAGAGTAGAGTAGCACATTGTAAAACACATGCTTGAATATTAAAGTTGATGCTTAAGTATTGGGTCCTTAGTTCTTAGAGCGTATGGTCTTAGGTTTTTTGCGCAATTAAGTTTATTTTGTTTATTGTGAATGAGAGGACGATGTTAGATATCGCTTTCTAAGCTAAGTAGGTAGGTATATAAACACCCTGTTATTTAGGATGAACTCGAGGAGCGTCCATGCAAATACTAACTTAATTTATATTTTCTGACAAAATCAAATGGCTTAGCTGATAAATCGCAAAAGATTTTTCACGGTACAAATTATATTTTAATATAAGTCAAAGAATTATACCGGCTACGAAGCAGTAAAGGAAAAGGAGCACATTTTTTAGTGAATTAATTAAACTTGGGCCGTGACTAATTAAATAGCTGGAGGCATAGAAATGGAACAAAAAATGAGGTGATGTAGATAGCGCGCGCAAGCGCAGATGCACGTAATATGTATATAACTAATTATTATATTGATTTCTTTTATTTACGCGAATATTACACATTGAAATAAAACTAATTTTAAAAATTTTATCGCTTTATATAGCGTGCAAAAGAACACCGATTCCGACCAAGGATGATACGCGAGGCCATTTAAATTAAAAAACATCCTAATTTCAATAGGGAAGATGGTTGGGTGCTACCACCGACTTGGGATCCAGTAATTAATATTATTAAATCCAAGACCAAGCGTACCATTGCAGGACCTCAAGACACTGTGAGCACTTTCTGCGTAGATCGGACCCCAAGCAAAAACTAAATATGAGTGTACCCCGGTTCAAACTATGACACTAGGACGTCAACCACTTCGGTCCTCCCGTGACCATGGTTGCTGTAAAGCAGCCGAAACGTCGGGAACGTAAAAACAAATAATAAACGCGATAAAATCCGTAAGATTAGTTTTATTTCAATTTAATCAATTTTCCTCAATAAATTCTACGAGAATCCAGTGGCATGCACATGTCAATCAAGTACGTCGGTATGTATATAGTAAAATGTTTCTACCTACACATGTTCCTGAAACATGTTATTCATGTCGATAGTAAAAATATCTGCACCAGTAACTATGAAACATCATAATAAAATATAGCTATCATATTTTCAACAGATAATAATTTTAAAGTCGTTGTGTGCGGTTTGTTTATTTAGACCACATAAATATAATGAACCAATTTGTTGTAATAGACAGCCACCTATTACAAGGTGTCAGACGATTATTTTTTTTAGGCCCGCTAATGGTAGATAAATAAATAAATATCGCCAGACAAACACACCATACAAGACTTATGTAAAAATACTTCTCATCCACTTCCTGCATTGATTTGATAAGAGACGGGAGTAATAGAATGTTAAATAAGTTCAGATTGTGTACGCAGAATTTATTTAATACTAGCTATTACCCGCGACTTCGTTCGCGTGGTATTTAACAAAGACACAACCGTTGGCAACAGCCTGCTCGCGCGTTCTGAGCCCGCGGGACGCATGTCAGGTTGTTGCTATCAAACTTAATCAGGCGCAACGCTGCAACATTGGCTTTAATTTTTTTTCATGAGATCCTATGTTTTTTTCTAAAATAAAAGTAGCCTAAGTTACTCCTTGTTACATCAGCTATCTGCCAGTGAAAGTCCCGTCAAAATCGGTCCAGCCATTTCAGAGATTACCCGGAACAAACAGACAGACAGACAAAAATTGTAAAAAATGTTGTTTTGGTATAGGTACCGTGTATACATCCAAATGCACTTAGTAAAAAGCGGTTATTTTAATATTACAAACAGACACACCAATTTTATTTATTTGTATAGATTATCATCATATCTCGTCAAGCTGAAAATAAGATAATTTTTTAACATAAGTAAGCACTTATGTTCAAAAATTATATTATTTTCAGGTTGACGCTTTATATAAACTCTTGCTTAGTATATTTGGGCGTTGTTCTTTTAGCGGTACATGGATTTTCTTTTAAACCTTACGACACTTGAGGTGCGACGATGTCGCAAATAGCCCGGCTTTTCGGAGCGTAAATACGTGGGATTTTTTCATTTACCTTTTTGAGAAGGTTTCAGTCCGGCCTTTGTGGGTCTGAATCTGCTCAGTGAGTCATGTCACTACTCATAGGTACAGCCGGGCTTACAGTGAGGCAAAAGATAACAGCCAGGGCTTAGGCGAGGCAGCGCGAGGATTTATCGCGCGCGGAGAACTTACTAACTGAATAAGCAAAACAACATGGCCGGCCTTGCGAGGCTGTTCATTCGGTCAGTACATACCTATTCTCAACAAATGTGAAAAATAGGATGAACAATTTGGACTTGCGAACCTGCTTGTGCCTACTTGGTAGTCGAGTGAGCACTGAAAGCAGAGAATGTAGCAGATAGCTAGGCAATATATGTAGGTAGTGTAAAAGATGGTACTCACCAGCGTCTTCGGCTCCATAACCTCGACCGCGAGCGCATGTAAGGCGCCGATTTCTCCAGCGAATGCTTCTCACGCACTTAACACCACAAAAAGTACTCACTAGAGCTCATTGATTCCACCCGCGATGGTATATAACTTTTTTGAATAGGGTTATTTTATTAGAGCGCAATTAACACAGGATTAATAACGGTATCAGCTGTGCAACTTTCGAATTGAACAAAATTATTAGATACTTTACAACATATTTCGCTTAGAATTCACGTAATTCGGTAAAAAGATAGTGTAAATAATTAACGACCACCATAACCACTTCTAGCATATAAATGTTGAATTGAATTTACAGTTCGTTTAAAATGGCATTATAAAGCATATATTTTTTTTGTAATAGAATGGTATTTTATTTTAATATATTCGACGGTTACCGATGCTGATGGTCGAGTGCTCCTCCGTGTACGGCCCAATATCAAGTGCATTTGTAACACCATAGAGGAGATAGAGGAGGAGATAGACATTCTAACAACCTGAACCGTGTAAACGATGGCGGCCGGGCATGATGGCGGACTTACAAGTGGCGAGTCAACTTGGCAATATAGGGCAAGTTGTTTTACAGGACGCGATAGACGTCTCACATGAGCGTAGCGGGAGGAGGTAAGAAATAGATTCGTGTTTAGTGTAGGTACATATTTAAAAAAACCACTACGGCTATAATACCTCGAGGGGTATGCAGAGGTATACTATGGTGGACCTCCGCCGACATTTTGTCCCAATGTAAAAGGAGGCGAACCTTTTACTAATATCTACACTTAGACGCGTCACGCTACGCGCATCTTGCTAACTATTGCTGGCGCTTGTTCACTTGAACATTTGCCGAGCTGTTAATGCGAGGCGATTGGGGCCTCGTGGACTTATCGAAGGCATTTGATTCCTACTAACTAACCTCTCCATTCTTGAAAAGCTTGGTATCAAACAGCGTCTCTCCTTCATCGTACATGCTCGAATTCTTACTTTCTTCGGACACATCGAGGCGTGGAGATGTCTCCATAGAGTCTCGTAGTACAGGGTAATGTTGAAGGTAAAAAAGCATGCATCAGATCACCTATGCGTTGGACTGACCAAGTTAAAGCCCCTAGTAATTGTCCCCTTTGTGAGGGTACCAGAAGGGCAACAGTCCGTGGGGAATGGCGACGTATTGTTAAGCGTGCTATTGACCCATGTGATGACCACGACCACTCTGCTAAAAGTGTTACGACGAAAAAGAAGTAGGCCCAATTGTCTACTTGCCATCTTGAATCGTGTAAAGGCAGCATCATCTGTGAAATAGGAAATTGGCGATAGATTGCTGTACCTACAGTATAGACAGGCCGTGTCGGTCATTCAGGATATTATGCGGCTACACACCAACATCTATACAAATAAATAAAATTGGAATGTCTGTTTGTAATACACTAAGTGCATTTGGATGTATACACGGTATATATACCAAAACAACATTTTTTACAATTTTTGCTTTTTAGCTGATGTAACAAGGAGTAACTAAGGCTACTTTTATTTTAGAAAAAAAATAATAGGTTCTCACGAAAAATTACCACGCGGACGAAGTCGCGGATAACAGCTAGTTTATAATAAAGGCGAGAGTTGACATACTCAACTCTATCATAAAATATATTTTCATTTTATTGGTAAGTGGTAAGTTACAAGCCCGATAGAATAATATTTACAATTATGTACATTTAAATGTGAATAATTAGCTCAGTCCAGGGAAAAAAACCTATATACCACTGTCAAAGCACAAAGTTGTTTAATCCGCCGCGTCGCGTTATATTGCAGAGAAATTTAATAAAAGTACCGTCCCGAGCTTGCGTGCGTGGCAATAATGAATTAATTAATGTATTCTCGTATACAAGCAAACTATTAAGAGTATTAAGTAAGTAATCTAATCTTCTTTAATAACACGTGGGCCGTGCATCGTATGTGGTAGATATCCCCCTGGGCTTCGACTGAACCTAAACCTTTAGGTCGCCTTTTATGATCATGTTATAATTATCTTTTCACGGTCTTACGAGTCAAAGTTTGATATTCGGAATCGTGTTACATGAACTAAAGTATAGCCTTCATACTGAAAGTGGGAAAAAATGCATAAAAAAGTAATATTGATACCTAGTAAGAACCAAAATCGGCTACCTTTGGTCGGATTTCAGACATTTAAGATGATTTGTGATGATTGATAATTTCTCGGTCTTGGGAAATTAGCTTCTTTTTATTGACATTGTTGTTTTCTCATAAATAACGATTGTGTATTTGATTCAATCTCTAAGCTCACAAGCACTCTCTCCATCACTGTATATTACGTGTGCAAGTAATTGGCTCTTACTGAGGTTCACAGATGGGGTCTTTGTAACAGGATGATTATGCTGTATTTTTCAGGAATATGGGTAAAGTATTAATAAAAATTTTAACACAGCTTATGTGTAAGCGTTCTAGGTTTTGCAAACGGTCTTCCTTTACAACCGATATCCACCCATCCGATTAGTGGAGTTGTGTGTTTTCATTCCAATAAAATAAAAACGTGCTTGACAAATACCGTCTATGGTATTTGTGTGGCAATCTATAAATCCTCCTTCTATGTATAGATACCTTCTATGATATATACCCTGTCCTTCTATGTATATATACCCATATTGTTTCATATAATGGATGCTGATATTGAAAATCGTTTTAGAGTTTTGCAAAGCTTCATATTTCCGCCGTCGCTCAAATTTTTCGGTTTTCATCATAATAAATAAAGTGTACCCTATGAATTTATACACGTATTGTAACTTTGTCATATAGAACTGCGCAAAGCAACACTCTTGTGCGCAGTACTATATGACGTTTGATAAAATTATAAAGCGGCTATACATTCGGGGCTACTTATATAAAACTTTAGCGCTAATTACGCCAAGTTCTGATTAGATACAGGCGATTCTAAAGCTTAAGTGATATATTTGTTATTCGTCTGATTGTAGATTAGGATTTATATAATTGAACTTCATATAGTGTGTGAAAACACATTTTCATTTTGCTTTTCATTCGAGCTCATAATTATTTTTCTTAGCACAATTAATATGCTCAGAAAGCCAAAACAAATTTAAACAAAATGGATTGGAAAAATAATAGGTATAATATCTACAACCTAAGTATTGTTATGTTATCATTAACTGTTAATTTTCATCCCAATTTGATGCTTATTTCATGTTAAGTATTTTCATTTACCGATGATATCCATTAGAATGGGTTCACTTATAAAGAAATATGATTGCCGAGATGCCGCTCGATCCCGAACACAATTGCCGGCCGATACCAAGTTGAAAATTAAATGTGGTGTACATTCCAAGAGAAAAGTGTATGAAATAAGATTACAAGTTACAACAAGGTACAAATTACACATACATTTTACACACTTTTTTAAAATCTATGTATATAACTGAGGTGTGATAGTTACACAATTTATAACTCAAAAACTCGTGGGCCGATTTTTATGATCTTTGTTTTTTTTATTGGTCTTCGCCCCAAATTGCAGAATAACTATTAAAACATGTGAAAAAATCACAAAAGAGAATGTGATAATAATAATTAACATTCTCATACATTTGATTCTGAGGCGGTACGAAGTTCGCCGGGACAGCTAGATACGGATAAATTATTGTTATATTTTGGTTGCTCTGCCACGACTTATCATGGATGGACTAAAAGTACAAACAAAAGTCGTACATTTACTATATGATATTTTATCTCCAAATAAAGTATCAACTTTTTCGACTGCCAGTCGGCCAGTCGCAATGTCAATATTCAATCACACATAACAGTTATCCCAATTGGCACTCTTCGTCGAAACTTTCGTTGAGATTAGATTAGGCTCACTCATTCGAATTGAATGATATAGACTGCAAACACAATTTAGTTCTTATAAACAGTTTCTAAAAGATTATGATACGTGAAGGTGAACATCGTTTTTATTATTATTATTATTATAATAATTAATTTATCGTTTTTATACTTACTCGGTATCTACGTATCGAGTAATAATATGTGTATTCATTGTGGCATAGACAAAACTAATCTATCACAAGAATAATATAGTTAGTTATATCGCCACCCAGTTCCAGTTGCCCGATCTTTTTAACCTAATCAGTTCGTTGTTATTCACGCTAGGCGGTCATGTCACGCCACTCTCGTGCCCACGCACTGTACACCTGCATTTTTGATGATCCTGCATGATCGAACCCTTATGCCCTAGAGTTAGTCAGTAATTAGTCTCAAACACGATCAGACCATTTTTGTATAATTATTTTATAAAATTAAAATGCTGAGACGATTTAAATACTATATTTTAAGTTAATAGTATAAAATATATTACATTTATATTAATTACTAATTATACTATTGAATATAATGTAGTTGCATAACGACTGATCACTCTTGCTCCTCGAGCAACACTGATCAGCGGGCGGGCGGGCAACCGACTGATTTTTCAAGCGCTCTCAATCCCCACCCCTTACCGCAAAGACACCAGTTTGGGTTGCCAGATTAATTAAAATGTTACAAAAACGTGACACAAAATGGTAGAAATAAAGCGAATCACGACAATAATTTTAAATAAAATAATTTACAAATTAACATGACTTCCCCGTTTGACCGACAACATCACAGCGGTATTAAAGCTTTGTATATGCTATGCAGCTGTTGATTTCATGTTCTTACATCGGTTGTATCTTTTACTTACCCTGCGTAATTCTGGTTGAAACTGTAGACCGTGAGAAAAATCCTTAGATTTTTTATAACATTTCTAACATACATAAAAGATTGTTAATACCTTCTGAACAGCTTTAATAGCTTTAATTTATGTGCGTAATTATAACCAGCTTTCCAACCACTTAAACGGGATCTCGAAAGGAAATTTTTGCTTTAGTGCGTTAAATATGAAACTTTATTCAGTACCGACAACAAACGCTAGATATTTCACCACCGTGAAATATCGAGGACTCTGAAATGTACTGTATGCCCTTATGATATGAACTCTATTACGTTTTTTTTTTGCTTTAATTATAGATATATATACATTATAGATAAAACAATGATGCCCGTAACTCAGCTGCAGCACAAATTACCGCGGAAATGTGAGGCTACACTTAATATCTCACCATAAAGCAAACAAGCAATGTTTTTACTTAAAGGCACATGATTGATATACAAAACCGACACAGCCTCACCCGAGAATACCTATCAATAATTTTGTTTCCCACTGATTACTTTTTTCTGCACCTTCGATCAACATAATTACCGCATTTCAATTTGGTAAAAGCACCCAGAACATTAAATGAAAAGTGGTTAAAGAAATGAAATAACCGTAGCGCGGTCAGTAACATCGTAGCGGGCTACGAGCTGGTACCGCCGCAACTGACATGCTACGGTGTCAGCGGTGGTTCATCTACTCGTAGCGTCGTCGTAGCATGGCTCATTTGCTACGAATTTGTGGAGTAGCGTGGCGAGTTATTTTAATAGTTTTCATTATTATTTATTAGTTAAAGATACTTCATGACGTTATTCTAGTTTAGAAAATGAAATGATTACTCATACATAAATTTCTCGGACTTACAACTAGTTGTCTGCTTGAAAAGATTTTAGAACCAACGTTAACGTGCCCTCCATAATACGGCGGACCTTAGATTCGATTACCAATTAAAATTCAGGCTAAGTCACGCGCCGATCTATCGGGTGGTTTTACCCAGTAGGCTACGAACTGTTCTCCCATCCCTCTCGTATATTGAGATTGAAAATAATTCAATTCATATTTCAAATATCGAACATAATGTTAGACAGGCATCGATGTTGGATCCCGAGCCATCGCGAAGTGTAATCTGACATTGATCCAAATTGATCGTTACTGTACATATGTTCTAGGACACACCAAATAACTGATGTCGATATTTTTGTACTACATTTATAATGTGTACCGGTAGTTGTAATATGGTGTTACAACTACGGTAATTATTAAGTTAAACCGGTAACACGGTGTAACAATAACTTCACATTTGCAATTGTTTGAACTCAAACAAAGTACGGTGCATTTACATAACTTTGCATTGGTTCTCATAGAATTCAAAGTAAGTTAAGTTACGTAATCTTACGGCTTTACAAGAGGCCGGCCAACATAGCTATCACGGCTTCACACGTCAAACAACGATAAATAATGCAGAAAAGGTTCGTTCCCGAAGCCCGGTACCCTTTAGTTGTCATATTTTAACGCTCGGAGAGAGTGATCCCTCGGATAACAATTGTGTTTACCTTCAAGGACTAAAGCGCTGGCGGCTCCCAAGCGTATCCCAACTTTTATCTAAAGGTGTACGAAAACAAGAGACGTTCTGTAATTCGTTTAGCAGCTCATTGTGTTTATAATATACTAGCTGTTACCCACGACTACGTCCGCGTAGTATTTAACAAAAAGTTTTTCTAGAATAAAAGTAGCCTAAGTTACTCCTTATTACATCAGCTATCTGCCAGTGAAGGTCCCGTCAAAATCGGTCCATTCATTTCAGAGATTAGCCGAAACAAATAGAAAAACAGATAGACAAAAATTGAAAAAAAAATGTGTACATCCAAATACATCCAAATGCACTTAGTATAAAGCGGTTATTTTAATATGACAATCAGACACTCCAATTTTATTTATTTGTATCGATGCGTATCGGTAAAGATGGTGAACGACACTCGGGGCGGCGCGCTATTTACTTATAATTCTAAATTAATGAAACTTGCGTTGACTGTAATATATAATCGTTTTAATTAATGAAACTTGCGTTGACTGTAATATATAATCGTTTTAATTAATGAAACTTGCGTTGACTGTAATATATAATCGTTTTAATTAATGAAACTTGCGTTGACTGTAATATATAATCGTTTTAATTAATGAAACTTGCGTTGACTGTAATATATAATCGTTTTAATTAATGAAACTTGCGTTGACTGTAATATATAATCGTTTTAATCAAACATATTTGCACATCACGATAATTCTTATTATTATTTATTATTAAAAAGGAACGGCGCTTGCACAAAGTTGCGCAGTGGCCTCAAGAGTGTTGCTACAAATAAAAATTACATGTCATATGTTGCCAACAGATGGTGAACATTGTATATGTTGGCGTTTAGGTAGGAATGAAGTGACCTTGAGACCCTCTTAGTTTTATTAGAGAGTGAAAGGTCAAAGAGCTTCTACACGGCCGACTCAACCACCTGACAGAGAGAGACAACCATATATAACAAAGAAAATTGCTGTGCGTCTAATTTTTTATAGCTCGGCTCTCCCTCTGTTGAGCGGTTGATCGGCTAGATCAAGCCCCCTTAAAATTAGTGTTAAAGGATATTAAAGTACCTAATACATAAAGGATTTTTTAAAAATGGTACCTATTGTGAATATGGCTTATCGGAATAGAAATTGAATGAAATAGGTTGAACTATTGATATAATAAAAATTCCATAGGTGCTTTTGTATTATGAATTGTTCTTTCAGTATAGAAACAGTACGCTCGTTTCATTTTCAGCTTAACATAAAAGCAAAGTTCAAAGACAACCTCTAATGAGTGCAGCTGCAATGCATACGGGTTCATTGTTCGGTTATTTAATATCCAGCAATTTGAGATATGGCTCTGTGTGGCGTGTTTAATTTTTTTTATAGTTGCTTTAGCTTATCTATACATATAAATAAAATTGGAGTGTCTGTTTGTAATATTAAAATAACCGCTTTTTACCAAGTGCATTTGGATGTATACATGTTACCTATACCGAAACAACAATTTTTATAATTTTTGTCTGTCTGTCTGTTTGTTCCGGGTAATCTCTGAAATGGCTGGACCGATTTTGACGGGACTTTCACTGGCAGATAGCTGATGTAACAATGAGTAACTTAGGCTACTTTTATTTTAGAAAAAAAAATAGGATCTCACGAAAAAAAAATAAAACCAATGTTGCAGCGCAGCGCCTGATTAAGTTTGATAGCAACAACCTGCAATGCGTCCCGCGGGCTCAGAGCGCGCGAGCCTGCTGTTGTCAACGGTTGTCTTTGTTAAATACCACGCGGACGAAGTCGCGGGCAACAGCTAGTTATGAAATAAAAAAGATTTGAAAGATATTACAACTATCGTTGACTGTCCTGTTACGTTCGAGATAAATACCGCCGATGACCTTTGTTTTATGTTTTATGACCGTTGTTTTATATTTTTTTGACCTTTGCTTTATTTGTCAATTTCTTATTATGATCGAATATTGTGGCAATTCTTTATTTAGGCATTTGCGTTTACCAATATTGACATCAAAAACTGTTTTCATACAAGTTAAAGTTGACAGACGTTACCTACGAGACCTTATTTGTTTTTCATTTTTAGTTACCTAATAATATAATATATATAGTGGGAACAGATTATATAATAAATATTTTTTGTCTATGCCACCAGGTATTGCAGCCATGCCACTGATACAATCCTGCTGCTGTTGGCGGAGCCTGCGCCGAGGCTGCTACGCGTCTGCCATCTACACTATGGTAAGTATTTCAATATCTAAACTAATAATCACCAAACAAACACACCCAATATGACTTCAAACCAAAATACTTGGGATGGGGTAATACCTGGGGTATACCTGGTATTTTTTTAAAGTGTATTTCTTTATTTAAACCCGCGATCAGAGAGATGAAAGGTCTAACTATTAGTATTATAAGGCAGTACAGACGGAGTGGTTTGATATACATTCATATCTTAATATATATAAATTACCTGTCACGGTGTTTGTCCGCTATGAACTCCTAAACTACTAAGTCGATTTTAATAAAATTTTGCACACTGTGTGCAGTTTTATCCAACTTGAAAGATAGGAAATTTTGTATCTCAATTTAATTTATATTGCAAAACAACGTTTGCCGAGTCAGCTAGTATATATATATATATATATACATGCATACATATATATGGCATCTAGTACATAATAATTATGAAAGTTATCTCATCATTACTGGGCTACAGTCCTGGTTAAGCTGGCTACAAGAGCCGGTCAATAGTTCCAACTTCTCAGACTCTCAGTTGATATTTTATCTATTCGAGTAAGTATATCTACTCCAAATCAATTAGAGGGCGCGGGGCATATATAATCTTTTTTGATTACCAAAGCCTAAAGTCTTAGATAAGAAATAAATATTGAACTCAGAAACTGTACATTAAATGTAAAGTAATTGAAAAATTGAATGTCACGCAAAAAATATAATTCTCTTATGCAAGACTCGTTTAAAGGTGAACTTAAAGTTCTATTTAAATGAATTGTTAAAATATTCAATGCAACATGTTTAGACATTTAAAAAAAATCGAAAATATTTTCAATACTGAGACTGAATCCACCACATCTGTCTGCCTGTTCTACTGAAACTACTGGACAGATTTTGATGAATTGCGTCGGCCGCATGGCCGGGGCGACACCATATAGCCCAGGATATAGTATACTGCTGATTCGAGGAAATAAAAGAGCACCCCGGGAATAGAAGTGGTATATCTCAAAATTAATTAGGCTTTTATCGAAACGTAGCATGAATTGGCTTGAAACGGATTCAAATTTATATGAATTTATAGGGAGATGAATTTCAATCTAACGTAAAACCTGTTTATCGCCATATCTTCAACATGAGATTATGTTTAATGATTTTCTTGGAAATTTATCATATGTATTATTTTTTTTGCCTAGAAAGTTTGAACGTGTCTGTAAAAGCTGATAAATAATGTTTATGTCACATATGTCTGTAACACAGCTTTGTTGGCGACATCGTTGTGTGGATTTTAGTTTAGAGTATCACACGGTTCCCGTGGGATTCGTGGAAGCGGTCACGTGGGAACAATAGGGTTCTTGTTTCCCGGGATTACAGTCGAGCTGTACATATAATCGGCCATAGTATAGTATTCTTTGGAGGTTTGCAACACAATAATATTAATTGGCTATACTTCGTTTATTGTGCACGACACTATAATAATAGCCCAGCTAAGTTGTCGCGAGAAAAATAATCCTTCACACGCAACCAAGATGCTGCCAGCCCGCTCGGATACACAAAGAAAACAATCTCTTTGTATTTGTACTATTTGTATCATACTTAACGACATGCGGCAACGTTTACTTGAGATTTACAAAAGGATGAGGTAACATTTTTAATCCCGTACGCTTTTGTAAAGATATTATTAGATCATACATTGAATTCATATTTCCTAAAATATAGATAGGTAGCCCTGATACAAAAGTTTTTTTTTTCAATATTATACAATAGCAGTACTTTTGACGCTAGAAAATTAAAAATAAATAACTAGCCATGTGCTTGAACATAACATCATGAAAATATCTCTTTATACAAGCTTTAACCCTCCAATTAAACCCCGATGGGATTGAATCCAAAAATCCCTCGTAATTTCACCTTTAGAGTAAGTACTCAAGGAATAAATCCTCATAATTTCCAATCTCGATGGGTGTACCTACTGTATGCCCGAATATAAACGCGAATGTGTGTGCCCGAGTCATGGACGTTAAATATATATATAAGCAGCAATTATATTCTGGAATCGCCTTCCGTTCTTCCTTCGTACGGTACCATTAATACCTGCTTTGCTTAGTTTGGGACCGTACATCTGGTGTGTGTGTCCGGCGATACTATTATTATATAATTTCGTAGAAGCTACAAGCGAGCCGGATATAGACACAATAATTTCCAAGGAGAATGTTGAAACAATTTGTCTATAATATGGCCGAATGACTTTTATTATTTTAACCGACTTCAAAAAAAAGGAGGAGGTTCTCAATTCGGTTGTATTTTTTTTTTTATGTTTGTTACCTCAGATCTTCGTCATTTATGAACCGATTTGGAAAATATTTTTTTTTGTTATACAGGTATACTTTGCTGTCACCATAGTGACGATGGGCAAGTTCATAGAATTGGAACAGCGATTCCTGAGCGGGGACAACGTTGAACCAGAGTCCGAGAGCTTCTTAGAACCAGAGAAGATAACACCAAGTAAGTCTATCTATCTATCTATCTGCCGATATACACGTCCACTGCTGGACATAGGCCTCCCCCAACGACTTCCACACATCACGGTCCTCCGCCACTCGCATCCACCGGCTTCCAAGTAAGTAACGGAATATAAAAAAAAACTGTATAAAAAGATAATTTTATTATACTTTTCCTGAGCGGAAATTTTCATTTGATAGTAGTTTTTTACAATAAACTTTAAACTTTTTAGGAAATAAATTTGGTTATGTTGGACCATTTTTCAATAAGAAAATGTTATAACCAGTGTGACCATTTATACAGTTACTAGCTGCGCCCCGCGGTGTTACCAGCGAATAAAAAAATAGATCCTTTTTACCGGGATAAAAAGTAGCCTATGTGCTATTCCAGACTATAATCTATCTCTGTGCCAAATTTCATCGAGATCCGTTCAGCTGTTCTGGCGTGATTGAGTAACAGACATCCATCCATCCAAACTTTCACATTTATAATATTAAGTGTGATTTATAACATCAATAGGCGCTATAGATGTCTCGCCATGGGTAGAGTTCGCTTTAGACAATATGTACCTGCCAGCATTCAGTACATTATATACGCAGAGCGGTATGTCTAATGCATCTTTTGTTTAGGATAACAATTAATCAAGTCAGCGGTTGCGTCACTGGTGTTAACTAGTCTTTATTATCCCTCTATCGACGTGCGACTCCCCCGGGCATTTGTATTCCATATATCTTTGATGACAGTATACCTAATTATCTGTGGAACTAGCGATAAATATATAGCTACTGTACTATACACTGCGCAGTCTTTAGATATAATTTGGCCATGATATTTGGATACAGAATAGGGAGCACGCAATAAATATGAAGGTACAATGTAAATCTTATTGCGTTCACAACTCGCTTCAAAGACAAAAGGCGTTTACTGCTGTCAGCGTGTGTTAACAAAGTGAAATCCAAGTTTTCATTTGACACGGAAGCTAATTACAAAGTAAATTTTGTTTTGATTGTGTACAGTAATTACATTACTCTACCCGTAGAGTGGGGGCGGCAGTAATAGAGGCCGTTACATCTTGCCCCCCATTTGCCGCCCTCCCCTCGCCCCTGTCTCGCGCAGCCCCAAGATCTTAATTAATCTGAAGGTGCGGTGAAGAGAACCAAAACTTAAATTTATTCTTTGAACTCATAAGTTCGAACCTTTGAATTCTTCTGACTAAGTTTAACGAAAACAGATTCGCCGCAGAGTAAAATTTTTGAATAGCTCGGAAATTGGTTTTCAACCTTATTTTAAATGGTGATTATTCCTTTAACATGAAAAGTGGTATTTTAAAAGTATCGGAAAGTGGAGAGAGCGCTCTTTGGTCTGAACAATGTTGAATAATTTGTCTTGCGGACGTAAAACGACTAAAATACGTTATTCTTAGTATGCGTGAAATAATAGATTTTGTTACTAGAAGGTTAGTTGGGTAAAAATACAGTGATAAATATGATATATTTCATGATCATATTCTATTTAATTTAACTTAAGTATTCATTATTTTCTCATATCGTCTCCTCTTAAAAATAATAGGCATAGCAGTGAATGTTGTTCTTGCGTAGAACAAACTCAAATAATATGTGCTATAAAATAGGGAGGCTAGTGCAATATAGGTAAATTAAATCAATTACAAATGCAGTTATTCTTACAAAGTAAAAACAAAAGCAGTGATAGCCAAGTTGGTAGAACGCTTGCCTCGGTAACGAGGATTGCAGGTTTAAACCCCGGCTCGCACCTTTGGGATTTCATGTGCGAATCTCATTTTCTACCATGATTATCACTTGCTAAACGGTGAAGGAAAACATCGTGAGGAAACCTGCATGTCTGAGAGAACCCCTCGAAAGATGTGTGAAGTCCGCCAACCCGCACTGGGCCCGCGTGGTGGACTATGGCCTAATCCCCCTCGCATTGAGGGGAGGCCCGTGCCCAGCAGTGGGACATTAAAAAGGGCTGGAATTATTATATTATTATATAAAAACAATAACTATCATTGTTTGCCGCAGTTGACCCTAGCAGGTGGCTAAAATAACATTAAAATTCTTAAAAAGGGCCTCAACCAGTTGGACCCATGTCCCCGCGCAAGCCTTCCAAAGATCCGAGCATAGCCCGTGTGGAGAGAGACTATAATCGCCCATATGACGACGTGTATACAGATTTAGGTATTATTTCGTAGACATTAAATATTTCCATTAATGTATTATATAACAAAGCCTAACAGATACTTCATTTCATAATGTTACATTGCGCCACTAGGGACTAATACCTAAAAACCATTTTTTTTTAAATCCATACATATTTTAATAACGCGGACCGCTAAGATGGCCATTTTGTTACGCGTTAGGGATCATAACGCGTATATAAATTAATTATTTTTATTTCTGGTTTTTGAACGGAATTATTTCCTTCTGCATACTCATTTTCTATTTTTTTTTTCTTTTGGGTTCTGCTTTCAGTATAATCTGATTCGGCGGATTGCCGATATTTAAACAGAGCGATTACCATCTCCAAAACCCACGAAGTGAAATCACCGGTCACCTAATAGTAAAACGCTACTGATTTTTTAGGCTTCTAACCGCTTTGAGATATTATAGAATGACAAGACCGCCGCGGAATACGATACAGTATTCGTTCAGTTCTTCAAATGGTAATATCTTTATTTAACATGAAATGTACTTCGAAGGCAAATCAAATGGAAACGGCGACACGGTTTGTGTACACATGAAGATGTTGTATTTGTTTCATCGATCTCGAAGGGCTTCAGTCTTCATCAGGCTTACTTCGCGGATGATGTGTAATAATACGAGAGCCGTGTGACTCCCGCGATTATGGAAAAAAAATATAGTGAGCATATATTTTAAATCTCGAATGTCTTATTGAATTAAATAATCTGATACATACGTGCCTTGTCTGGTGATGACAAATGCAGCGATTCCCAAATCGATCGAATGATATCGGATTTATTTAGGACTAGCTGCGCCCCGTGGTGTTACCCGCGATTAAAAATTATGTCCTTTTTACCGGGATAAAAAGTAGCCTATGTGCTATTCCAGACTATAATCTATCTCTGCGCCAAATTTCATCCCGATCCGTTCAGTGAGCCGTTCTGGCGTGATTGAGTAACAAACATCCATCCATCCAATCATTCACATTTATAATATTAGTGTGATTAAGACACTCAGAATTAGCATATTTATATTTATGTAAACCATTATTTATGAATAATCAATCATGTTACAAAATAAAAGATAAAATTCTACCACCGTGCCCATGTAATAAGGGAAACTCCCGATTGAATCATATTCATAGTCACAACCAACATTTCTAATGTTTTACCCCTATCAGCGAAGTATAGACTCATAGTCTGCCCCTCGAGAATATAAAGTAAAATTATATTTTTTTTATTGGAGTATGTAGGCAATTGACAAAAAAAAACTGCAATTCGGTTTATTTTTTTAAATTTAACCGCGTTTTCCCGCTAACGGATTGCGACAATCGCGTTTACATTTTACACACGCCTTCAAATTCAATCAGGTAGAAAAATATCTTCCAATTTGTAACTCAATTAAATTGGATGGGACGCTTCCACCGAGTCCTTGCCCTGGATACAACATTGTAATGTAGGTATAATATTCTTCGCATTTCAATTTCCTAAACCAAAACAGAATACGTGCTGAGCATGTTAAATTGATACCAATCTGTGGGCGATGGTATATTACTCTCTCGGATGATATTGATCTGATCTGTGATCTAGAAAACTAGATGGCATGGTAACGATATGGGCGTAACATAAACGAAACGCTACATAGTTCACTGATTCCGCAAATGATAATACAAAGCTCTGCTTAGAGCCGAATAAAACTTACCCGCCTAGTTTTAATGTAAGGTTTGAGTGACCAATTAATATTTCAAGAGAAGGACCTTCCACTCGGGACCTTTTGCCGATGTTGTACGAGTATGTGCGTAATTTACGAAGACCGAATTGGATTATCGCAATCTCTGCAAGACTTGGGCAGACTCATGTAAATAAGACTAGCGTTTTATTATTAACAAAATTGAACCTAAGCTTGACTTCTTAAAGTTTATATTGCGGGTTGTCTGCTAGTTCTGATGCTAATTAACGGCATGCTGCAAAAATTTTGATGTTTATTTTGTCAAAATTTCTACGCGTTACATCAGCTGTATCATTTATTTTTACTACTTAGGTACTTAAGGATTTCGACTTCGAGGCTATAATATTTAGGTATCTTAAAGCAGTTCCAAATGGAAACATGACAATTAACTGAGGAAATGCAACCAGCATTCTAGCCCCTATTCCACGCGGACAAGGCCTGTTTATTGTTTGTAACTTGTTGTTTGTTCATTTGTAATATTTGGTTTAGTCACAATTTTTTTGGTAAAACATATTATCTTATTAGATACAAATTGATAGAATTCTCTTCCATAGAAGTGGCTTATTATCTTAATATGCTTTTGGTGACAATTTTGACAATTCATAAGAACTGTTATTGATAATGCCATTAAAGTACTCAGTAGTAAGTAATTATTAATAAAAAGTATCTGGTAGTATACATCTTTTTTTTGACCGAATGCACAAGCACAAGTCTTCGGACGTATTCGGATGCCTTCCTTAATAATTCTTGATAATTTTGTTGCAGTCACGGTGTCACTCAACATCACTCTACTGGCGTCCAGCTCCTTGGGATTTGTCGGATGTTTCATGCTCATACTTGGAGTCTACAAGGTACGTGGCATGAGCACATTTTCAATACAAGGGAGTATTATATAGTCATCTCACTCACACCTCCAATATGGCCACATTTTCATACCGAAATCGTGGACTAACTTTGTATATATTCGCGAATAAAAAACAAGATGGGAGTAGGTGTTGTACCTTGCAATTTGCTTATTTTAGCACACTCAGTCCTTTTAAAGGACCCTAAATCTAAGTGGACTGAGGCTAGTTAAATCCGATGAAAAAATAAAAATGAAATTAAATAAAGTCATACACTTATATTCACAGACACAAGAATGTATAATTGATTAATAAGATTTTTTTAAAAGATGTAAGCAAACAAGCATGGACTTTTTATTGATGTCCGTGAAGTTCTAATGAAGTGCAAGTGGCAAAGAACAGACTCGTCTCGGTTCTGGCTCACCGTGGTCTCTCAACCTTCCATCTTGTTATAAGACTATAGGCAACAACTAGTTTGGATGACCCCCAAAAGTCCGAAACTACCAACCTTTCGACACTTCGTTCACTGTTGTTCCCTCCTTTATCACCGGAATCTATTTATAAATCACCCGCGGATAGAATTATGCCCCCTGAATGTTAACTATGTAATATTGCCGCAAAGTAGGTATTTATGTACGCAAACAAATTTTATGCTCCAAGTTTGGACGGCATTGTAATTGATGTATCAGACTTTCGTTTACATAGTAAGTCAGTTATGAGTCACAGAAAACAATATTATATTGAATTGATATTCCTGAGGCGTCGTCCTAATTGCCTAACGATGCGACTAACTGATGCGATTTCGACACGAAGAGATTAAATACAAAAGTCGCCTAAATGTCCGACTTGAAGCTCACAAGTAATCGCGCGATCACAGGAATCATTATCGCGAGGAAATTGCATCAGTTACTCGAACGAGCGTTAGGCAATTAGGACGTCGCCTAATAATTTTCTGTTGCACAGTCAATTGAAACTATATCACTAATATTTAGTTTAAAGCGCAAGGTCAAATTAATGAGACAAGCCCTGGCTTATCTACTTAATCAGTTACCGAGGAAACTTGGACAAAAGTTCGAAGGACTGATCTGATTAAATATGTTAAGGTTATTAATTTAATAGGTACGTACAGACTTTATAATTACATTCATTTAATGAGATTGATGGTTGAGGAATGAGACATTCAAAAGGAAAATCAGTAGGTAATGCGTATAACTAATTTTATAATAAATTAAACTTACCAAGTATTTTAGTCGCGTTGTAAACAAGTGTAAATGAATAGAATTTAGGCCACCGCCCCCTAAGGCCATACTTCATATACAAAGCAACCTCCACCTCAATGCGAGGGGGATCTAGGCAACAGCACCACAGTCCTCCACACAGCCCAGGGAAAGTTAGTGAACTTCACACGGCTTTCGCAAATCGGTTACCATGATGTTGAAAAAAAGAACTTAAATTTCCCTCACATTTTAATTAATAGGTATTATATCCCACAGCAAATTAGTTCCCCATTCGCCAAATGAACAATTCAGCGGTCATATATTATAACCGCATTTTGCTATAACCTAACTTATTTAGAGCAGGCCCTCAATTATACCACAGTTAAGTTACCTAGGAACACCTAGGTAAACTCGGCTATAACTAGATAGGTAAGTATGTATTGTAACATATACTATACCAACGTAAGTACTCCATTTGCGACAATCATATATACGTATTTCCTTTGAAATTTCGAGACGCACAAGCCTAAATACTGTCCCATATGGACGATTATTTACGCAATACGTGAGGTTAATTATTGTATTTGCATGATAAGATATTTTATTTCAGTAACTTTTCCTTTTATCTTGTTATAATGAAAAGGTGATGCCACTTCGTATAATAATAGGTGGGTACATTATAGTAAACTCGTTTTTACCAGTGGTTCCGCCCGCGCAAAATTCAATATTACACCGCAGCCCGACCCCAATACACATAGGGTGATGAAACATATGGCCTATGCCACTTAGAGATACTGTTTTTATATTAAAAAAAATATTTTCACAATCAATCTATTATTAGATAAAGGTTAAAGATTAAACGGGATTAAAGAGAAAGCCCACAACTAGATCCAAGAGATTATGTTGGAAAATATAAAAAAGCTAATAGAATCTATAAATAAAAGCTTAACAAAAACATTGCAACATCAAAAGGGCTACTTAAAATTATTATGAAATAAAAATTGTTCGTAAAACAAAGCATACACATTAATAGTAGGCTTCGAATTAAAAGTAAAGATAAATCAACAAACGACCTCAAGCGCAATCCTTTTTACGGACCGTTTCGATAACGTAACGTCTTCCACCCCCCTCAAACCACAGAGTTCATATATGAGTATGACAGTGACAGCATGTCTGCTCGATGGCGTAACGATTACGTTAGGAGTTCTTGCCTACCCTACTGATCAAGTGTAATTTTTCATCGCAATTGAACTTAGTGAAGGAATTGCTTCACATGTAGATGATTGAAATGTAGATTTAGAGCGTAAGTAATAAAAAATCTTTATATAATCTCAGGATAAGATACTTCCACAGTTCTACGCAAAAAAGCGGAAAACTCAATTAACCGACGGCAGATATTAAAGGTGCCACTTGAGATTGGTAACTTTATTAACCAATCAGAATAGGTGTAATAATTAAAAGTCGTAACCGTTTCAGTGGGTATACTTAGACATATATCTGTACCAACATTCTGTGAATGTAACCTTGTAAAATGATTACATAGTGCCAACAAAATACATTACGAAGGACGCAGTAAAAAAACTAGGTATTGAGGTTGAGAAATTCACACAGAGTACAAAGAGTGTATTCCATTTTTATCAGAGTAAAAAGTCCAAATTTTCAACTTTTTCTGAAGGATAAACATTTTTAATTACAGTTCCAATAATTATTTATAACTTGTTCGCGGTTCCCAATATCCTGTGTTCCCGATGAAGCTTTCAAAGCCTTCATGGAATGTTACAAGCGGATTTTCTCCCGCCCAACGCTAATTAATATGGTCAGCCACATCAAAGGCAAATTGGTGTCATCCCAAAAAAAAAAGTTATTGAGAATATAGTCTATAGAGTATAACCGGCTTACTTTTACATGCAGACATGGTTATTTTTTTTTCAGAGCATTCTTCTATGAGCTCAACTTTTTACTAAAATTATGACCCAACTTTTACTAAATGGGATTTATTATGTCGTATACCTTTGGCTCCATCGACAGATCAGATCAATGGTGCCATAATATTATATTGTCATCAAACTACACGTGCGTAGAAATTAATTCAAAATCTACGTAAAAAATTCATCTCGGTAACTAAAATACAATAATTTGTACAACAGAGGCCCAACATTTCGATTATAAATTATTGAAGCTGCATTTAAAAGACACGAAGTATTTGCAAACTGTACTTGCAATAGTCGTAATTAATAAAGTTTGTTGAAGTATGTCCCGCGAGAACTACAACTGAACAATCGATTGTTTACATTTCAACTGACTATCAGCCGACTCAAAACTGTGTATACCTGTACCTATATGCAGCAAAGTTACACAGCAATTCGTGCTTAAACCTTTGAGTAGATCACGACTGCTTTTCAACAACGGATAATCGATTTCCAGGTATATACATGACAATATGAAATGCTGTTTGTTGGTATGCACATTACTTGAGAACGGTTCGACCGAATTTGAATATTTTATATGATATTCGTAATAGCCCAAATAAGTTTTTAGTCGTATAAAATATTGAGGAGAGGTTTTTTATTCTCCGGCTAGCCTTGGGCTAATTAACATACCACTGGTTTACTTACAAACTTTTACAGGATTAAATACAATGCTAATAGATCAATATGGAACTGTACTCAAACTCCAACGTTAAGCTTTATGTCAATTTCATATCAACAACTAAGTATTAACTATTCGATCGGAAACTAATAAACTTCTAGCGAATGCGGTCACACTCCGACATGAGGCGGGCGCAGAGTTCCAAACCAGCGGGTCTGGACTTTATGCTACCTGACTAATACCTACTTATTATTATCGTTCTGTTATAGCTTATACTAGTCACCTTAGGTTAAGACCATTCGTCAATTCAATTTCTGACTGCCTGTAACGACTGTCAAAGATGTTAGAATGGCAACCGGGACCGCTCAGTTGCACGATGGATGCACGATGGTTCACTCATCCAGTACTCTATAGCCAGCGTGAGATGACTATGGTTGGATGAAAATATATAGGCTATATAGGTACCTACATTGACAGCGGTGATAGCCAAGTTGGTAGAACGCTTGCCTCGGTAACGAGGATCGCAGGTTCAAACCCCGGCTCGCACCTCTGGGATTTCTGGATTTCATGTGCGAATCAAATTTTCAACCACGATTATCACTTGCTAAACGGTGAAGGAAAACATCGCGAGCCTGCATGTCTGAGAGAACCCCTCGAAAGATGTGTTAAGTCCGCCAACGCGCTGGGCCAGCTTGGTGGACTATGGCCTAATCCCCCTCGCATTGAGGGGAGGCCCGTGCCCAGGAGTGGGACATTAAAAAAGGGCTGGTATTATTATTGACAGCGGTGGCGGCAACTGACCGCCAGCAAGGATTCAGTGCGCGATGTGAAAGCTAGTGTTCATGAAATAATTAGAGAAAGCTGTCGCTAATAGCATCTTCGCTTGTGTTTGTTACAGGACATCAAATTCTTGCTGCTGCCGTGGGTGGTGGCGATGGGCCTCGAGACCCTCGTGGAGATCATAAACTTGGTCTACCTGTTTTATTTGCAGACAGTGAGTGACTTGAATTAATTACTTTGCACATTTCACGACTTATTACCGTTTAAATCCATATAAATTGCCCTTTTACCTGGAACAAGCTCTATGGATTCTAGGAAATCGCTCTTTAGTAATTCCTAGAATTTCTTTATAAACATAAATCGTTAAGAGTTATTACATATCGTTAAAAGCCGTACATCATAGCAATAAATAATTTTATTCAGCAAATGCCCACAAAGCAAATTGTGAGTATACAAATTTGGAGACGGGATCAAAGTGAAAAGCCCGTAATGCACACTGCGAAGTGAAATAAATTAAATAAGTGATTGCGTCCGTCCTTGGGTTCCGTGTTCCCTCATAACGCGGAGCTACTGGAATTTTTATTTGTTCCCTCCTGCGCCGACGCTACGCCGTCGCTATAAAAGATGGAATGATTAGGTCCACGCTTGTAAATAAATTGAGCAGGTTAGGTACCTAAGTATAACTAGGTATGTTAGTTATATGTGTGTACATTGATGATAAACTACTGATGTCAAAACTAACCAAAAAAGAGTTATGTATTATGAAAATAGATCCTTTGATTTTAGTCGTCTTATTTGAGAAATTTGTCACAGATGAGCAAATTTTATTCGGATTAGACTATATTTTTACATTCGTTGCAGTGACAATCTATACTAAATAGGCCGATTTTGTAATCAATCACGTTGTATTGTATTTGAAATTGATATTCTTTCCGAGAAAAGCAGTTTGTTTGGTCCATATTTATTCCAATTACAAAATAAACAATAATAGGTATGAACACAAACATTTTAATGAAAGTATCCATTTCACTTGTTTTGTATAGTTTCAAGACTCCATACGATTTGTACTTAGATATCAGTTTACATGCATTCGTTGCGTGGTGGACTGTGGCCTAATCCCCCCTCGCAGTGAGGGAAGGCCCGTGACCAGCAGTGGTACATTAAAAAGGGCTGTATTATTACATGCATTCTTGAATTTATTATTGCACTAGCTGCGCCCGGCGGTGTTACCCGCGATAAAAAGTATGAAAAATTAAAACATCTATCCCACGGGAACCATACATTTTACCGGGATAAAAAGTAGCATATGTGCTATTCCAGACTATAATCTATCTCTGTGCCAAATTTCATCCAGATCCGTTCAGCCGTTCTGGCGTGAAAGAGTAACAAACATCCATCCATCCATCCATCCATCCATCTATCCATCCATCCAAACTTTCACATTTATAATATCAGTATAGATTAATAAACCTTCTCACTATCTTACTTGTTCTTTTTTTTAGGCTGGCAATCAGCTACAAAATAGTGCAATTTTTGCCAGTACCGAGTAATTTTTGATAATTGTTATTGAATTATATGTACCCCTGATGATAATAGTAAAGTTGATAACGATGATGAAATGAATCCCCTACTCCTATCAGTAAAGCTGTGGATACTTTACTGAAAATTTACCTGACATCTTGGGAAAACTAGAAAAGTCAAGTTATACTATTTTATTTTAAATTTAACCTTCACTCGTGCACGTTTATAAATAAGCAATGGTTAATATCCCACTAATATTACACATTATTTATCAAAGAAACACTTTTTTAAGAAAATAAAACAAAATTGACAACTTCACGGTTCAATTTCCCGCCAAAAAGTCCCACTATCTTTACTTCTTCTTTCTTTACGAAATAAAATGCGATGAAATAAAATGGATATAAAAATGGCCTCACCCACAACTTAGCGGGTATTTTGCCAATGTCAAGTAATTAATAGCAATAACACATTCAACAAATACACATTATAAATAAAATAATGGATGTGACATGATGATATGAAAATGGCGTGCCCCACTATCTTACTTAGTAACCTAGATAGTACAGCGTGACTCAGAAGGGTAATTGTCACATGGAAGTTTAGAAAAAAAAATATCACCAAAAAGATAATTGTCATTATGATGGGAGCGTTTTTTTTTTTAATTGTCTTCGATAATTGACCTCACACAATGATTGAAAAAGCGCTTAAAAGCGCTGGTTCAAATTAAATTACACCAACAACACGCTCTATAAAAAATTTCGTACGTAGTTCAATATACATTTTAAGTTTTTTTTTTATGACAAAAATACAGATAACATTGTCGTGAAATACTATTTCATTTCAACAAAATTTCAACAAAAACATCGTGTTTTCTCAGAAAACAGAACACGGTAAACATATATTGTGTTTAGTCGCACAAAGCATTGCATTTGATCAAAATAGATCACAAAAGCTTTTAAGCTTTAAGCCGTCTCTTGCGTGAGGTGTTTCTATTGCAAAATGGGATTATATAATGAGAAGAAAAATTTTATTCAATTTTTCTTATCCCACCCTATCTTCCATTCTCACGTAGGTGTAGCGATATTCTGTAGGTAGGTACATTAATTTAAGAAAAAAATATAACCATATCTTTTTGTACAACCGGCTTTTTTTGGTTTGATCTAGTTTGTATGAGGATCTAAGCTTACTTAAAATATGAAACGTTAAGGATAATTGAAATATGACAATATATCAAATATAGATTATGCTACACCTGGCATATAATGTGAAACATAACGTATTGCAACTCTATCCAAGGTAGAATATACAGTAGCGCGGACCACCCGGCGGTAACCCTTAGATACTGGTTCGGGTCGTACCAGATTCCTATAATGGGTACGCATGTAAAGTCTCGTAGCTATGATTATCACAACACATGCACATTCACACATACACCCACAGATACGACCCTGTACAAATAGAGATCGCTAATATTTTATAATGTTTCATTCTGACGTTTGATTTTATATTTTAGGAAATTCTACGAGTATAACACGTAACGTTATTCTTGTACCTTAATTAGTGTACCGAGCTCCAAGCTATAGACATTGTCCAGTTTGGAGCTCACCAATACTTTGTTGTTGTCAATGTTACTGGGTAATTAACTATTCTTATTTTTATTATTACTGGCCTGTTTTTTTTTATTACATTATAGGCAAGTATTTGATCTCGATCTCACCTGATGGTAAGTGACGATGAGATCTACGATGGAGCATACTTGCCTAGAAGGTACCTGTTCACTCTCGAATTGACATATGTATGTGATAGGAGAAGGCACCAAAAGATGAAAAATAAGTTGGTCACATGTAAATATAATGTTATTTCAAAGCTACAATATTCTAATGTTCAATTTACGCGACGTTGCATCGCAAACTGAGTGTTAGGCAAATTGAATGATAAACGTTATGCCCGGGGTGCATGAACGTCGTTTCGGTATTCCGTGTAATAGTGGCGTATCTCGGATGGCTAAGCGCCGGCGTAACATGATTACAAGATCGTCCATCCGCCAAAATAGGATTGCCCTATGGCAACGGCGTTAACTATTAACTACGGGATCTTGATCCAGAACGTTTGATATGGCAAAGTCTAAAATTTTATTAGCACTGTTATAAAGTTACAATATAGCTTGAGGGGTTCTTCCTGAAATGTATACGCCTTTTGCTGCCGTTGTAAAATCGTACCTATTCCTAATAATTTAAAGGGTGTAATAAGATGTTTAAGTGTACTACGAGATAACCACACCAGTTGTATATTTTAAGTTGAGCACTAAGCGACGTCGGTATAAATATGAGTACTAAACTAAACCTAACTAAGAGAAAATCATTAAAATAAATTTATCCGGAATCTTATTTGAAGAGTCGAGTAAGTGGAAAAATAATGTGAGTAGCGGATACTAGGTAGGTACTTTTTTTAGGGTATTTTTAGTTAGATGTCATAACTTGTAACGCAATTTAATGGATATATCAACACACGTTATAATGTAACTTAACGTCTTAATATTTCGCAAACATGACTTCATTGTGAAAAACTGCTAAAGCAACCCTAAAATTATTTAAAAATATATCTGCACAACAAGGCCTGACCCGAAGTTTATTATAGTTAAAGATTATTTAACCTAGCTTTCTATGCATAATACACAGCGCAATAGGCTTCGAGAAATAGAGGCAAAATTCAATTAATAGTTGATTCAAAACAACACAGTCACCTAATTATACTACATTCCAATAAATATAGCCCATTCTTATATAATTGATAGCCAAAAGCAGTGATAGCCAAGTTGGTATAACGCTTGCCTCGGTAACGAGGATCGCAGGCTCAAACCCCGGCTCGCACCTCTGGGATTTCTGGATTTCATGTGCAAATTTCATTTTCAACCATGATTATCACTTGCTAAACGGTGAAGGAAAACATCCCAAGGAAACCTGTATGTTGGAGAGAACCCCTCTAAAGACGTGTGAAGTTCGCCAACCCGCACTGGGTCAGCTTGGTGGCCTATGGCTTAATCCCCCTCGCATTGAGGGGAGGCCAGTGCCCAACAGTGGGACATTAAAAGGGCTGGTATATATTATATAATTGAAAGAAATCAATCACACGGAGATATATTACTTGCTTTTATTACGCCCATGTTAATAGCGAACGTACGGTTACTTTTACTATCAATAAAGCATTCAACGACTGGGCAATAATTGTGCGTTTAATCAGAGATAGCTCCCAGACAGCGGTAACAATCACGGAACGAAACATTTATCTTTCTTGGTCCGGGATGTGTGTCACGCCAAAAACTTTAGCTTACACACAGTGTTCCCAAAAGTTGGGATCAGACGAAACAGGGTGTAAAGAACTATAATTTTACGTCTGAAAAAATATGTATTTTTTTTTCAATATAGAAAAAAAACTTTTTAATAATTACCTACAAATCGATCCGGACATCACAGAGCAAAATCCTTATCATTATTTATTATAAAAAGTAAAAAAAGTCTTTCATAACTAAGTAAAATGTCATATAATAATGATAACAGCTTCCAAATTAGGAGCCGCTAAATGTCTATTGCGGCTACAAAAAAAAACACCTCAGTCAATACAGCTTTATAATATTAATTATTTATATTACAATAATGTTCGGGCTTAAGATAGGTCAGGTGTACGAAAATCTGATTGTGTCTGCTCCGGCCATTCGGTTTGCAGCCTCGATCGGAACACGATAAGCAAGCCTCGCCAGTTCGCCGACTAATCATTTTCACAGGGTTGGTACGATTTTTAATCAAATCACTGTTTGCGTTTCGTTACTCACAATTTAATTCTTGAATCTACGTATGAACTTGGTGAACCAAACTTTATGAACATGTATAATGTCTTGATTTACTACTACTTAAGTATATTGTTATTTGTTCGGTGGGGTGGGCGCGATGCAGGATGGTCTTCAATTAAAAAACTTTATTCGGAACGACAAGTGTTCAATGTGTGATCGGAGTTCCACATTATCATAGACTAGTGTAGTGGCAAAGGCCTTACTCTATTCTTATACCATAGAGAAATATAGATTTGTCTTAATAAAAAGTTTTATGAAGTAAACAGTTAATAAAAAAAATAGAATTTATGTGACATATTTATGGTATGCGATTGCATATGAATAGACGTATATTTGGAATTGCCTGCATGGGATTGGGGTGTTTATAACGGGGTTTGTTACTTCTTCATGAAATATTGTTTTATTTATAAGTTATTTTTATTGAATTAATAGTTGAATAAATTCAACATGCAAATATGCTATAACTGTCTCATGATTTCATAAAAATATTAATACCCTGGGTGTTATTTTCGTGGAGAATAATGTAGGTATCTCGAGTAACTGTTTTATTTCATGGTATCTATGAAAATAAAATGATGGTTAAATGTTGATATTCGTGTACCTGCGGACATGCAAACCTAATTTAACTTTTTCTTTTCAGATGAACTTCAACCCGATAACATCGTTCCTGTTCACACTCGACTTCTTTATAATCGTGCTGAACGTGAGTATTTATATATTCTCTGTTAATAAAAAAATAACTCTTAACGCACCGTCCGGCTTAAAAAAATAAGTTTACCGAGAGCTTGACACACAGACTTCATATTACAACTAGACTTGATTTGTACTGTAAATGAAACTTCTAAATGTTTTTGAGCCGATTTTAAGCGCCTCCTCGAGCGTATCCAGAACTAAATTTGACATTTAATGCAAATGGCCGTCGCTTTGTTTGGAACTTTACTGTATTTATGTGTGTTTTTCGCTGACAAAAAAACGCTTGTAAATTTGTTGGCACATGTTAATTTTTCTATAATTAACAAATTCTAGAGATTCGACATGTGACAACTATGTCAACCGAAATTCAGTGATAGGAGGTAGTGAGTGTCAACGGAGTTCCGCGGACATTCCCTACCTGCTATGATTACGATCAGCGCCAAAATGGCAATAATCAAATAGACACAAGACGACGATTTTTATCACCAGTCCAGTAATGGTTACAGGTCAGTGGCTTGACAACATGTGTTTGATGTGAAAACCGCCGCGCATTTTTGCCACATATGTTTTTGACACATTTTATAAACGGCAACTCAAATTGTGATGGCTGTTTTTGTTCCAAAATATTGTTTATATTTCTCTTTGTTGTTACAAATAATTTAGTTACAGTACAAAATTACTTACATACGGTTCTGTATCTGCTATATTAAGAAAGTTAACAAAATTCTAGGTATAATGGGAGCCTTGTAGAATATACATTCTCACAGTATCTGCACGTAGTTTAGCCCTCTAATGAAATATGAAACGACCTTATAAAAATAAATTAAAAACAAGCACGGGGCGCGTGTGCTAAAATTAAACTACGTAACGTAAATAATCCCTCGACCTTCTGCAAGCCGCGACCGCCAAGCGGTGGCAGCATAGTCTGCATACAAATAAGTACGTTTATCTAAGTTGGAAATACTTTCGTACCAACTTCTCTAGGTAACTTCTTAAACTTAAACTATCTGTAGTTTACTACAAAATCAATTTTATTGCAACTTAAAATGAAAACATTCTATCTCATAGAATGTTTCATTTTAAGTTGCAATAAAATCACAAGGACAGACAGATAGTCGGTTTTTTTTCTGCTTAAGGACTAGGATAATTAAATTTATAAAAAAGGTCATAAACGTCCTAAAAATATTCAAAATCACATATAAAATATAAAAGTAGTCGTGTGTGTGATTTTGTCGAGTGTGTGATTTTGTCGAGTGTGTGTGTGTGTGTGTGTGTGTGAGAGTGTGTGCGTGTGTGAGTGTAATAAGTACATCTGTAAATACGTCACAGTACTACCGAAGAGGTCTTAACATGTCTTCCGTGTCGTCATAAGTAAGTGTAAGGAGCCATTCTTTCACAATTTTCTTGCATGCGAATATGGAGCTAGACTTTATATCGTATAGTATTTACAAACTATATTGTATACATATGGATGTGAATGTCCAGGTGATCGTCTCGCGATTAAAGATTTTACAGGGGTGACTACTGACTGATATTCTATAAACTCTTCTAGATAAAAGTAGGTCATGATCTGGGCTATTAATTGTAATACGATCTGTTTTGAGGGTTGCGTGAAGAAAAAACAATTGGCGAGCAGTGAGGACTGGAAATTCTTTAAATAAAGTCATAGTAGGAAAACGATAAACGAATTCATAGCTTACCTATATACAATCAACAATATTTTAATAACTCAATTTGTCTCCGCTATCGTTTTATTTTTATTTAATAGTTCGCATGCCCATCGACACTGAATACGGACACGCAATAGTAATAACACAGCGCGGCGCCTTCCCCGGCTTTTATTGTCTTCAAAATTAGTTTTCTCTACTATACCTTCTTCACAGCAAGGAAAATGAGCAAAGATTTTTGATTACCTTACACGAGTGTGCTTAGGCGAGGAATACTCATGACTGCATATGGAAATTTGACAAATGGTATTTGATGTTTTCTTATCCTTGTTGCGTAGGGCCGTTGTGGATTATACGTAGGTACCTGTATATAACCACATGTTTTTTGGACTCTTAAACCACGGTGCACGAATGTTTGTACCCGAGTCATTGATGTTTTATATATTTATAAGTAATTATATACTGTGATCACCCCAAGCCACCATACGATACAGGTACTATACTTAGTTTAAGACCATACAGTTGGTGTAAAACTCTGGTCACACACATCCTAATAAATTGTTAAAACATATTTTGTACCCCCCGAAAAACTACTAAAAATGGAATCAAAACGATGGCTAGTCTGTGTGCCGCGCCGGCAAACTAATTAATTGTATCCTGAAAATCTGGCTGAATGTTTTTGGCCAAGGACAGGCGTTACAAAAAATATGAAGAGACAAACGGGAACACATATCCGATAGCGTGTGGACATTTTTTATTAATTAACAATCGCTGAATTAGAGGTTCTCGAAGGAACTTATTAATTTGTATAGATAAAACGAGTTAAGGATGATGTTAGCCAGCCAATTAAGTGTGTGTAATATTTTTATTTGTACGTAGAACTATGCCATGCCATGCCACACCGAAACCCTCAAGCCGGCCGATTCTATACCGATACCGACGTTCCTGTTTTTAGCGTTGAAATATAATTCCACCTTTTATATTATTAAAAGCTCAGCCGTTTTAATTAAAGTCTGGCCATAGGTAGAACTTTGTATTAATTATAACATGTGGTGCAGTTTGTTGATTGCCAATGACAGTTTTTAATTAGAATGTGACAAATTTCCCCTGGTGAAAATTCTATTAAGATTTAATGCAATATTTCGAGTGTGATAACATAACATATATAGCAGTGATATCCAAATTGGTAGAACGCTTGCCTCGGTGACGAGGATTGCAGGTTAAAACCCCGGCTCGCACCTCTGGGATTTCATGTGCGAATCTCATTTTCAACCATGATTATCACTTGCTAAATGAAAGATGAAGGAAAACATCGTGAGGAAACCTGCATGTCTGAGAGAGCCTCTCGAAAGATGTGTGAAGTCCGCCAACCCGCACTGGGCCATATTATTATTAATAACAATCGTTACCAAAAGTGTAATTATATCGACAGGACTATTATAATAGGTACTCTGAAAATCAATTGCAGCTTAAAATTGAAGAGAAAAACGCACAGCCGTTAATTTGGCGGAAGATGTGATTCGGGATAATGAAAGGGGTTGCCGGCCGATCCATTAAAAATAAGCTCTGATTGGTGAAATTCTATTTAATAGTTTTATTGAAGCTGATTTATTGGCTATTCTTGTTGTGTGGCTCATACACAACAAGAATAGCCAATGTGGCTCATACACAACAAGGATTAATTGCAAGCTAAAATCTTCTCATCAAAAGGCTTATACACAACAAGAATAGCCAAAAAATCAGCATCAATAAAACTATCCCCCAAATTAATAGAATTTTACTATGGCATAAAATAGAATTGCCAAAATGTTTTTAATGCCATGGTATTTTTTTATAAATTGTAAATCTCTGTAAATATGAGCTCTTATCTCGTACAGCAGGCGACATAATATCTGAGCCCCGTCGTGTCGGGATAACCCGAGAGGCGCTGAGGGACGTGTATGTAGTTATCTACCTATTTCGATACTTTATACCCTAACCCTCGCGGGAGCGCGGGCGGAATGAGGTCAGTGGGTTCGATGCGATGCGGCCGCTACCTGTATCTGAAATATCTAATTATGAATAGTTTATTGATTTCATGTTGTCTGTATCATTGGACATCAACTCGAGGTCGTTGAACCAAACGTTGCGATAATTGGATATTGATTATGATAGGTAGGTTTCATCTATACACCATATGATTATATGGGACGCGCAGACACATACGGGGGCAATGCACTCTGAATCACCAGTCATGACCTAGACAAGGTCAAGAGCTCATGCGGTGAAAGACAAGTATACCAACTAATGTAGCACTATTTAATTACTAGAGATTCCCAACCATTTGCTGAAAAGTTTACCCTCAAAAGTCGTCGGGATTATACTGAAGTTTTGAAGGTTAAATGCTATCAGAATTTACACGAGCTACTTTCACAAGCCACTAACGTGACTGAAACTAAACGTAACATTGTGGACGTTTACTTTCTATTCAGTGTTTTATCCTTCGAAGAGGAGGACGTTGGCCTAGTTATTTTTTTTAGGTATAATTATTTAAGACCTCTACAACCACAGAGCGAGTGATAAGACGGGACTATCATGAACTTCGTACCTGCTTCGGTGTGTAAAGCGCCGATTCAAATGATCGTTATTTATACAAAAATACTATAAAACTTAATACGAACTCCCAAAGTCGAGAATCTCTAATTAACTACCAAGTCTTACCAACTCTTAAATTATCTTTGCAGTTTGTGCGATCTCACTAAAAACGTGTGACATGTTATGGATATAAATATTCAACTCTATGATCAGATATATAAGACCAAGACCACTGAACAAGCACGAGCAGACCCTTCAATCTAGACTAGACTATTAAAGTAGGAACGATTATTAAAGTTCGGAACTCCTCAACTCGTTGGCCTTTTTTGCACAGCTTCGAACGTTCACTCGGTACATTTGTCTTCGTCGAGCTATATTGTTTTTTTTTTGTTCAACGTACAAAAAGTTCTCATCAAAGGATTAAGTAGTTAAGGCAACTTCACACAAGACTTATTTAATTAACCGTCGACTGTGATAAACTGTGAGTTCCAAGTTTAAAACTAAGACCATTAATATTTTTTTTGTCGGGGCTTAGTGATGTAATTTTGTGGTAGATACATCGGAGTATACCGATTCATGGAGTTCAATTATCAGAAGCTCGAAATTATTACGCTAAGTTTCAATAAATGTTTATGGGAACCGTACATATTATTATAACATTCGAGTCAGCTACTGGTTTACCTGGTTTTATCTTTATATTTTAGTGTGCGTCATCGGTAAAACGCATTTACTTCGAATTTCGGTTACCCGTATTGAACCGTAATATATGATAGAGTATAATGCTTTTGTCATATAAAAGGTGTAACAATAATAGCGTAAAATATTTTGAAAGGGCCAACACTAGGTTAACATTAATATTCCCAAAGAAATAAATCAAACTAGGTATAAGACATTTAAAAAATTACATCCTGTACCGACCGTAAAGCCAAACGCAGCTGGTTAGCCTTATTTGAAAAAAAAAACATCACTTACACAATTATTTTTTGCATCAACGTGATCCATATAAGTAACTTACTGATTCATCTGTTAAAATATTTTACACAAATGTATTTATTCCTTTTCATTATAATAATGTGTGTTATGAAATTATCAAAAATACATCAATTTTAACTTATCGATCAGAAAACTAAAGCGTATATTAAATGTGACATCACTACCCTAGGGCACGTGTGCAACAGAGAAAGAGCATTAAACTGTTTCCCCACTGCTTCATATTGCCATGGTTGGAAACCAGGTAGTGTGGTTGCGCCCTTATCTACAATTATACGTTCCGTGTATAATAATTCACATCCAATGTTTTTACCACGGCCACTCGTTTTAGACAATGAATTCTGAAAGTGGACCGTCGTAAACAAAAAGCTGAAAAAATCTTTATTTTAGCATTTTTAAAATGTTGACGGCGATGTTTGTGCCTACACACAGAGACGATGTTTATACAATTATGTTAATCTAGATAATATATATATATATATATATATATATATATATATATATATATATATATATATATTCGTTTTCGAGATTTTGACGTACGTACGTCGTACGTTTTCGAGATAGTGACATCCATAGGGGCCAATAATTTAATTGTCTTGTTCCCTGTGCTACATGCTATCTTAATATATATAAATCTCGTGTCACAATGTTTGTCCTCAATGGACTCCTAAACCACTTAACCGATTATAATAAAATTCGCACACCATGTGCAGTTCGATCCAACTTGAGAGATAGGATAGTTTATATCTCAATTTATTTTATATGGCAAAACAACGTTTGCCGAGTCAGCTAGTATATATATATATATATATGGTGTCAATACTGGGATTGTAGCACAGGGAACAAGACAATTAAACATTTTATTGGCCCCTATGGATGTCACTATCTCGAAAACGGTAGAACTAATTTTCATCATATCATCATAGGTGGGAATCAATAAAAAAATTACGACGCCACTACAGACAAGCAAGTGTCAAACTCGTATCGCCTCTTTGCGGTGAGCGAATAAAGCGGAAATCAACCTTCGCCCACCACCCTTACCCATCTTACCCATCCACCAACCCTTGAATAGAAAAAAACTGTCTATTTTTTATTCGTTGAGCTGAACAGACTAGATTAGTACTAAATGACCCGATCATTTTGAAAGACGCGGAAAACCCATAGCATATACAATTCGGCGCCATATACGTTAACAATGAAAAAGAGTTCAAGCTATCCACATTTTGTCACATTATTACTACGAAAGTTTCAATAACTAGAAAAGGTCTGCACACCAGTCACCCCTTTAGGGAGCTAAGGGTGGACATTTATAATAGTCGCTATCGTTCAGCCAACCGCCATTATTTCCACTGGCAATTAAATGAGCAGATAGTCAGAAGTTTAGAAAGCTTTGCGGTATCTTCCATCTTTGTGACGGCTATAATGATGATTTTTCTAGATTATTTTTAACATAGTTTGGATAATTACGATAAAAATAATCTGGGAAAAAGTTTTGCTAATTTAGTTACTATATATTAAAAGCTTTATTTTGGATTTTCATTTACAAAATTATAACGAAGAAGGTACCTAGGTATAGTCGCGTTTTGGGAACGTCGGTACCGAAAACAACGAGATTGATATTCAAGGTTTTTTATAGGTTTGTCAGAATGTTATGAAGCAACAGATGCACGTCTTGCAAATGATTAAATGTCTAGCCAAAGATAACTGGATTTACAGTTACGTATAAATGTCTCAAATACCGTAACCAGTTCTCAAAAGGCGTGTGTAGTCCGCTAACCTGCACTGGACCAGCATGGACCGACAGTGGGATATAGAAAAGGTATATTTAATTTATAGCCATTAAAGTGTTACGAATAACGTTTAGCGGAAAAGGGAAGATCTTCCAGCCAGGTGGGTGTTATGCCTGGCGGAGCGGCCGCTACACCCCGACGGTAATTGTCGGGATCTTGTATATATGATACGTGCTCCTAAAACTCTCATAGCGCGATTCAGGATTGTATTGAGAATTGTCTATTATCTGAATGCGTCTGCAGCACTACCTGTGTAGGTTCTGGCGAGGTTGAAGAAGTCGCTACAAACGCAAGAAGGAACAACGAAGCTTCTTAAATCCAAATGTGGTACCTCTATTTTGAGATTTCATCAGATAAGTATCTACATCAGCAAACGCATTAAACATATTAAATTATTCCGTTAATTCTATCTTTATGATGTAGTAACTCAACATTAAACTAAAATATTGGTATAATAAACATGCTCAAGTCGCTCAAGCAACACGGATTATCGCCAGAAGGCAATTACAATAAAATGACTATCGCGCAGACTCAATTAGTTTTGAAGTAATTACAACTTGTCCGAAATGTATTTGCATATTTACAGGCGGGTAGGTACGCGATTTAAACTGGGCCAATACTTTTGGGGCTCGAAAGGGCAGCGAGGGATTTTTTCGATTCCCGTATATTGTTGACGCAATTTTTTTGAGGTAACTGTAACTGTTGTCGTATTGTAACTGTGTCCCTTTTAATTACAAGTCATCGTCGTATAGGATGATATCTATGAACTGTGTAAAAAAACACCGATCGATGTTGTTCGTTAGAAATTTCTCAATTTATCGAATTTTCTGATGTCTATTGATCTCTTATATTTACGCGAATACTACACATTGAAATAAAGCTTTTTCTGCGTAGATCGGACCGCAAGTAACAACTAAATATGAGGGTACCCCCGTCAAACTATGACACTTGGACGTCAACCACCTCAGTCCTCCCGTGACCATGGTTGCTGTAAAGCAGCCGTAACGTCGGGAACGTAAAAACAAAAAATAAACGCGTTAGAATCCTTAAAAATAGTTTTATTTCAATTTCTGATGTCTCTTTTCATTTGTGCAGTATCTACATACCTACTATTAAGGTTTGCGGTTGCCACTACCATACTCATTGGTATTTATGAGCGCCTGCATGGATTCACTCCACATTCATACTTGGTACTTGGTAACTCATCTCCACGTAATATTTCATATGTTTTAGCTTTTCCGAAAGGGGCATAACCGCATTAAGGGTTATTTTGTTATGGCTATGCTTGAAACCACAGAATAAAATACGAACTAAGGGACGTAAATGAATCAAGGCAAACGAGATAAATGGTCTTCAAAATATCATATCCTTAAGACTCCTGACCTTTTCAGTCTTCAGCGCTCGTGCAACGGAACCCAATACCAATAATGATTACACCAATATTAAATCACATTCATATATAAGGTGTAACAATAGTGTAAAATATTGTGACCCAATGTTGGACCTGTTAAAATATTTTACTTTTATCATTCCCTTAGACATAATTCAAATTAAAATTCCGTACTGACTCCCGCACGGCCAAACGCTACTGGTTCGCCTTGTTTAATCAAACAATTAAGTCATCAATTACACAATTATTTTATAGATACATCAACGTGATTCATATAACTTACTGATTCATCTGGCTAAATATTTTACACAATTTTTGATAAACTTTATATAAATTCAAATAATTATGTTAAGCATTCAACAGAATAACTGTTTTATGAAAATATTGAGTCTGATGAAAGGTGTGATGGAATATTTTATGTTGCTACATAAAATGAGAATACTTGAACGAATATCTTCAGTGCTTTAAAACATGGAAACTACATTACAGACATGGATATTGGATTGAAAATTGAACTTTGAAAGTTCTATTATATGGTAAAATTTCGAATGCGTTCAGCGCTCGCTCCGATAGCGTCCGATAAGCAAGTAGGTTCTGTCACGTATCACTGACTGAATTATAGCCAGAGCATGTATGCTGAACATGTATGTCGAACATGTATGCAGAACGTCGAGTGATCGGATTGACATGGTACATATCAACCACGTCTATTCCATCACTATAATATACCTATGTAAATCTGAAATAGTCAAAGTCAAATCGTTTATTTCGTATAGGCCTACGGGGGCACTTACAAATTGTCATTAACATTTTTTTTTTCTAAACTCTACAACCGGATCGGAACGCGACCTCAACAGAGAAGATCCGGAGAGGAACTCAGCGGGCTTGTCTTTTTTAAAGCAGTTATTTTTACAAAAAAATAAAAAAGTAAGCTCCAATGTGTTGCCATGCGAGGCGCACACACGCTACACTTTGACATCATAAATCTTGATATTTGAGCGATCAGATCATCCAAATAATCCAAGATTCTGTGATAACCCTTACAACATAGATTAGTTTTCACGGTTGTTTTGAACTTAAATGGAAACTAACATACAACTACTAATTCTATAATCAATGATATAGCCCATTTTTGTTTGTTTATAGCTAGTTAATATTGATTTTTCATTAAGTAGGTATTGTTATAATCAACTCTAACAAAGAAAATGATTATTCAATTGGACCCATAAAAGTAAGTTTAATAAAGACAAACAATGTGGGAGATTTCACATTTCATCTCATAATATTGAGGTGTAATAAAGGCTATTTGAACAGGTGTTCAAAGTGAAAGCGTTTTGGGCGGATGCTGTAAAGAGCTTTATTAGAGAGGAGGCGGGTGCAACAGGTTGCGACACGGGTGCATCGCGGGGCAAGTTTCCAACTATTAGATGAGGGTATTACCAAGTAACACCTATACAATGCACGGCAATTAATATGACACAATTGTTTTGAATTAACAACGACATCACGAGTTTAGTTTATCATGTAAGTTAGAGTTGATTCGAACAATGTTTTGGCCAACATTGCCTAAACAAAAAAACATACAGTGTGTAAGGAGTGTGGTAACGGACACTTTTCACATATTAGTGCGTATAATAAATATATAGAAATCATTTGTGTCGAAAGTCAAGGGTCACATATGTTATAATGTTTGAGCGCGCAATGTATCGCAAATCACGCGATCACAACGTAACGCTCCGCCAGATACCGGACGCGTGCGAGTGACGAGCGCGCTCGAGCGTATTCAGTTTTTATTTACATTGCAGTTTAAGTCTCCATTAGTAGTAAGATATACTTCTATTATGATTTGATGCTAAAATCAATTAAAAAAAAGCGTATATTCATAAAAGATAATCGTGATCAGTTTTCGTGCTATCACATTCACCCTGTATAATAAATTTAAGTTAACCTGTGTTATATTATTGAACATATTTAAATTACTAGGAACTTGTTCGCAATCAAAGGGTATATTTTTGTATATACTTTTCTAACATATCATTATATTCTCCTATTTCCTCTACAGTAAAGCTTGCGGGTGGGTTTTATATGGCCCATTATATTTCAGGTTTTTATGCCATAATACTCTTTTTATTTCTTTTATAATAAGTTATAAATTATACAGGTTCCCAACATTAGACGAATAATAACGTTTGTTTTGTTAAATACCTACGATCCAATTTGTTAGTGGCTACCCCAAAAACAAGTTTAATACATTTAATTAGGTTCTAGAATACAATAATTGAAGCTTTGGCTCATAATTGGTTTCTTTGTTCAATGAATATCCTTCTTATGTACAAGGAAAATAGAAATTAAAAAGAGAATAGAAAAATTTACCTAGAAATAGTTAAAAATAAAACATCAATTGCCATCTTGGTATCTTTTTCACTTTTTAGTAATAATCTGAACATTACAATTACTGCAATTAACAATTGTATTGTATATATTACAGATGCCATAAAGAGTGCAAAAAAACAATATGTTTTCGAATCGGTTCATAAATAACCGAGTAATGAGGCAACGAACATAAAAAATACAATCGAAATGAGAACCACCTCCTTCGGATCCTCCTCTCCTCCTCCTTTTGATGTCGGTTAAAAGTATATCAAACGCTAATATTATTGCCAGTACGACCACGTACAGGCACGGAGTATATAGTTACTTATCCCCGTATAAAACTTTAATCATTATAACAATAAGGGCTCCAGGGTTTTGCTAATTAATTATCTCAAGTACTGTATCTACTAAAACTATCGTTATTTTATGTCATGAAGTCGGGTTGGTCTGATGTTTTTACATATAAATATACAAAGTGACTCAATCGAATTATACATACATGAACTCATTATAATGTTTGTGCACATTCGTCTCAACCTCAACTTTATGTACTCCGCTTCGTGAGATAAAATAACCCCATGATTATGGCTCAAGCATAATCGTGTTTCGTAGCGTATTATTTGTCTGTCTCACTCAAACCTCAAATGTCATGAATAAGAATGACAGTGACAGCATGCTGATGTAACTATTATCATAAACCATTTTCATATCATCATGTCACATCCATTATTTGTAATGTGTATTTATTGAATGCGTTATTGCTATTAATTACTTGACATTGGCAACATACCCGCTAAGTTGTGGGTGAGGCCATATTCATATCCATTTTATTTCATGGCATTTCATTTCGTAAAGAAAGAAGAAGATCATAAACCAGTACGGAATAAGGGTCTCGGATCACGTCATGGTAAAACTGGTTTCATGAATATATCACATTATTATTTTATTTTCAATGCCATACTTAAACCTAGGTGGTAATGGTGCCGATTCTGTGCAGCATTCTCTAAATCTAAAATGCACTAAATTACAGATAAATGTTTCAAACTCATTTTACCGTATTCCTTCTTCTTCTTTGTTAGTGACGTTTGCAGCTATTTGCCAGAATTCTGCCAGTGTCCGTTACGTTAGTGTCATCAACTAGGATGTAGATGACGGTGAGGAACAAATATGGGCGGTGGAGTGAAAGACGATCCTTTGCCCTTATTGGCCGATCGCGCAACTAAATTCTAAAATTCACAAATTTTAGAGAATCTAAATTTAAAATTAGATTCAGTGAATGCTGCACAGAATCGACGCTAATATCTATCTTTATAGGTACACACAATATAATACAAGAATAATGAAGGTATACACATGACTAAGAATTTAAATAAATATATTTACATATATTAACACCATGTAAATTTAAAAACGTGTTCAATAGATTAGAGGCGACAAAGGGATATAGCCATCTTTGTTCAGCTCTAAGGTCGCCGCCGCCTGTCTTGCCCTGTCGTAGTCAGTCACAATGGCACCGTTCTTTGAACTGGCTTAAATTAATATCGGCAGTATTTCTAATAGAAAACAGCTATAAAAGGCTCAGAAATGTAGGTTGTATTTTCTGAAATTTTCAAGGCAGGACTATGAAGCTTTAGGGAGCCGAACTGGATTTACAATATAAGCCACTAATATTACTATCGCCATTTACGGAATAGGATTTGATGGAAAATTAAAATGGTTTATTTTTCTACACACATTGTGACAATTCTAAGAAATCATTCTTGAAAGCTATTTTCTGCCAGCCCTTATTGAGTTTATAAAGTGCTCAAAATCAACAAATGTAACCTAGTTATCTCTATTTATCTATCAGCCGAAAGACGTCCAATGCTGGACATAGGCCTCCCCCAATGATTTCCACACATCACGGTCCTCTGCCACTCGCATCCACGGGCTTCCTGCTACGCGTGTGAAATCATCGGTCCACCTTGTGGGGGGCCGTCCTACACTACATCTTCCGGTTTGTGGTCGCCATTTTAGAACCTGTCTGCCCCAACGGCCATCGGTTCTGCGAGCTATGTGCCGCCCACTGCCACTTCAACTTTGAAATTCCTTGAGCTATGTCGGTAACTTTAGTTCATCTACGGATCTTCTCATAGTTGAGAGATACCTATGTTTAGTTTAATAAAACATAACTATGCAAGCAACATACAAATTGTTGATCGAAGTATGTGACGGTAATTAAAGCAATTAATAGTCCGTATCTTCTCGTCCTTAGGTATTAGCTCCAGCTAACTGTTGCTAACTAAGTTTCTACTTGCTCAGAAAACAACTGACTCCGCTTCTATTTCATTTATAAACATCTATAAAAATACATGTGAACGAGCGAATCGTACAAAATGAAATGGAAAATATTTTTCCAAGCAACTAGTAATATTATTGTGTCGAGTTCTGAAGGAATATTGGATCGGGTGTGTGATTATTTTTTTTATTTTTCAAGTATTTATTAATATTTCCCTGGGCTCCACGAGGTCGTGACGTACATGGGCCTTGTGCAGTCTTCAGCTATACTATAACTATTATACTAGCAGACGTTAGTGTACATAGTACCTTTACTTAGTAGCGTACTATGTTACATGAAACTAAACTACCTAATATTAAACAGCTCCATCATTTACAAAAATAATGTGCCCCAGCGGTTTCACATTGAATGTTAGTATAAATTAAACTGTTCATTCCACTACCTTGTTGTATCGAGTTAGTAAATTATTTTCACGGAACAGAGTGAGTGTAACAATTTCTGTTAAAAATTACATCGTTATGTAAATAATAGCAGCTATCAGTAATGGCGGGGTGATATAAATCACTGCTTGGTGCTCGTTGTAAATTTAACTTCATTAGCGTAGTAGGTAAGCCGAAACGAATACATTAAAGCAATGTTACATCGTGCGAAGAAATTGGTTAACATTCTCTCTCGGGTTGTCTTGGGCCGTATAGTTTACAAATCTTTAGAATGTGTGTATCTCTATTCAAATCTAAATTCGAGAACCACACAGGCGAATTGTTTATAGTAAAATTTCTCCATTAATTAGAAATTCCTTCATCCTAACGATGCGCTATGCAGTGATTCGAAGTACAATATAAACAATATATTTGACTGAATTTCAATTCCATTTATGAATGTATTATGGGGCTAAAAACACATTCCAAAGATATGCAATTAGTTTCAGAAACCCGTTGTTCTTTCATGGAGGCATTCCAATTAGTAGTGTTTTAAAAGAGTTATTATAGATACCCCTGTCAGACTTTTTTTGCTTATGAATTAAACAAAAAAATGTGGGTTATTTATATCTGAAGAGATTGCTAGACAAAGTCCGGTGTCAAAGCAAGCCCAGAGTATTCCAACAAGGTATCGATGGAGCGTTTTTCATCCAACTGCCATGGGCGGTTTCTTTTTAAGGCCCGAGACATGAACACATTTAGTACCTAGGGGTAGATAATCCATAACAATCCAGTATTTGGAGACCTTTACCCCTTACATTGCGTACAAAGCCCTCGGGCGGAGCTTGTATGATGTACTTACGCGACTGAGATTGGCCAAACCGAACATGATATCCTGTTAACAATTACTTAGCTTACAAAAACAACGGTGAGCATTGAATAATTGATCGTTGCTGCGCTGAAAGACAGGTCAATAGGACGGCAAACAACCTGATAATGAGTTGCAGGTAATCCTGTCATTGTGCTACAGGTTAATATCTTCACGCCTGTATGTCCTGAAGGTGTAGGCAGAGGTGCACTATTTTCCCTCCATTTCCCTGATCGCAGGTAGATACTAGTAATGATTGATGAATTGATTAAAGTCCTATTGCAAGCTTACAACAGTGCCCGTGTTTTTTTTTAAAGGTATAATATGGTGTAGTGATGTAGGTAGCTACTTACATATTTATTAATAAATTATGTGATCTCGTGTCTCGTGTCGTGTGCAGCGATGGAATATTTTTTCTTTCTTTCCCCTATTGCTACGTCAGGAAGTTAGGCTCAAAGCGTAATTACTTCCGCTTCGTAGCGGCGTAGCGGCGTAGCCAAAGTAAATACCGTAAAACGTAACCTTTATAATTATTGAATTCCATGTCTTATTCTTATAATTTCTTATAATTCTTATAATATAATATAAAACAAAGTCGTGTTAGTAACACCATTTATAACTCAAGAACGGATGGGTCGATTTTTATGATCTTCAATGTGTATGCGGCACTAATAGCAGGATAACTATTAAAACATGTAAAAAATCACTGAAAAATTAATAATAAAGATAATTAATTTACTCGTACATTTGATTCTGAAACGGTACGAAGTTCGCCGGGACGGCCAGTTATAAATAAATGGGTAGATATTTTATTTATAGATTTGCAATAATGTATCAATAATATAATCAGTCAATTTTTACAATTGGTGAAAGATAAGAGGAACTGACCGAGACTGTAGTGCTGTAACTTTGTTTTTATTTCTTCTTTTCTTAAATGTTTTGATAACACTCATATGGACTGATATTTTTATTCGATTTAGACACAGATACGATATAGATTCTTATTTTGACAACCGGTCTTCGCACTCATTCTCATTCAATATGATTTGATTCCCCACTGAAGTTTTGTTTTTGTAATTTGCCATGGTCTAACTTTTAGTGAGATCGACTCGGTATCAAAGTAGCTAAGTATAAACTTATTGGTAAAATATTTCTGGTAGTATTAACTATTTACTGTACAAGCCCCAGCGGATCCCTTAGTTAGTGGATCAGGACATCAACTACTTACTCCTCATTACGACGTTCCATGTTATTTATATTAGGTACACATTTAATTGTAGTCTTTTTATTCAATAGAGCGCGCCGGCCGTGTTATCGTAGATATTATCAGCCATTGTTCAATTTACAGCGAAACCATAAAGATACAAGCGTTACCGTATAATACTATGTTCATTTCACATCAAATATTTATTTAACGCCCTTTTTAACGTGACTTTATGCGAGTCTAGTCCCTTCGAGCCTCTGGTATCTGAAGGTATTTTTCGTTGATTCACTTGTTCGGGTAAGCGAAGTCGGAAATTGGAGAAGATATAAAATACCAATATATAGCGACTTGTTTGTTTACTACAAAGCTAGTTTTACTGCAAAGCAATAAACAGTAAATATGCAATGGCTGCACATTAAATTAACATCGATATTCTCCATTTTTATTACAACTCAATTGACTTATTATTGTAATCATTAGACGAAGAACGTCATGAACAACACATTTAATCACAAAAAACCAAGCCGATTTGTGTAGTACACGTAAATTTGCGTGTTCGTAAGGACGTAATTCGCGTGTATTACACAAATCGGCTTGGTTTTTTTGAGCTTCAATATATTGTCTATATTATTACAGAATTGGATTCTAATATTGTATAGCTGTTACATACCTAGATTTACAATTACACTATTATTAAAAAAACACAACTAAGTATATAAATATCCTTACCTATGTTTCACAAATAAATAATTATGTTCCTCGATTCTGTGTAAGTCAGCAAGGGTTAAGTAATTGGGGGAAGAAACAACCACTGACCCCCGGCTTGTCAACCTTCCCAATTATACCCCAAATAAGTTGATCGATAATTGAAGAGGCTTACAAAACCGAACTCCTTAGACGAGAGTTTGTAGATGTCTGTAAAATTTGGATGTCTTTGAATTCAAAACAAGTGTTTCAAGTTATTCTTTTTGTGTGTCTGTTTGCTTGAGGATTACGCAAGAATTACTGGATAACTTCAACGGGAATTTAAGTATTGTAAAGTATCCCCTTCCTGGTTTATTATCTATGTAACTTACGCACTGTGTAGTAACACCGCCGTGTATATAAAGTTGAATATGTTGCTATACTGTTTTGAACGGTGCGCTAAATTGCAGATTATTATATTATGTACATTGTACACGTAACTATATGATTCTAGATGAGCAAAACATTACATTTCTTTGCACCAGTGAAAATTGTGATTCCTCGTGAGAAAAACTTTTTTTTTAATGGACATGTTCAATGCGCAGGCTACAAGGATAGTATACCGTTTCTGAATCACGATGTCATTCTTTTAGTTCGTGAAAGTGTCCAGTAATTTTAATTCTCCTATGCCACAGAGGGCTGTAAACGGTCACAACTCCGACGCCGAGCCCCCTCCCCTCCCCTCCCCTCTCCCACCCGGATTTTCCCGACCCTAGCGAGCTCCTTATTTCCCACACCACAGACCCGTACGCATTCCGCGCGAGCAATTTGGACGATTGGTTTTGCAAACAGTTTTTACGCCTTTTGTTTCTCCGCGCTGGCGCCGCCGCCGCCGCGGACGCTATTGTGATTTAGAGATCGAGTTTGCCAGAGGCTCTACTAATATCGAGCTCTATGCCATGAACGTTTCATTGCCTACGGGTTAATACTTAAACATAGAGAGACGGCTTTGCATCGCTACGTCGCAGGAGCCTTTAAAGTCTAAACCATCTATACAAATAGTAAGAAGTCCCAGTGAACTTGGTACCGCCTCAGAATTAAATGTATGAGAAAATTGATTATCTTTTTTATTAGTTTTTAGTGACTCCAATAGATGAGTCCTTCACTATTTTAAATGCTTACCATTTGCATGCTTATTTCGTATGATTGTTATAATTAATGTCTTTTTGAATTTTTCGGCGGTTAGCCATTTTTTTGAATTTTTTGTTTCATTTTCTAATTGAGAATTAATATATTCTTTAAAGCCTCTGACTGCCTTAAATTGTTTTAAAATGTATAATTTTCACACATCATATCTGAGCGTACGTCATATTTATATTCTTATAGATCTGTGTCATAGTAAACGTAGGAGCAGCTTGGTGGCTAAATCTAGATCAAGGTCCCCTCGACTGAGGTATCTTTTACAACTACGGGTTCACGGGTCACGGTTCGGACAAACGCGAAGGAATTCGTCGTCGGTTAGAGCTTTGTCGGTGATATTCAAGCTATTTTCGAAGCGTTTACATAAACATGCTTTCTCTATTTTGGTGGCATTTTCTATAATAACTATTTAATATTCCTACGTTCTGTTATAGATGCGTAATGCACTATATATTGTTGACCTGGCATTCCTCTCCTAGTTCAGTACAGTCAGCATTTCGGGCTGCATAGCCAACGTCAATCAAAATCCAGTCAGTCTTATTCCACATCCCAATCCAGACGGTTGTCTCTAACCATAGGCTCATCTTCTATTGATTTTTTTAAAAACCTATTCGGTCAAAGCCCTATAACAGTTCACACAAGAAGCCACTAATTCATTATGTTCCGATTTCGTTATAGTATGTGTTCCCCAATTTCAACTTAGTAAGTAAATATATGTATTCACAAAAACATTTGCGCGGCGATTGGTCGGCGTCGCGCATATTTATAATTTATCGCTTTCCGGTTTTTGACTTTCAGAACATTTTTTCCCGCATGAAATATAGATAACGAATTCCCTACTTTTCGTGTTCATTTGTTTTGAACTTTTGCCTCATCTTGCTGTTTGAGTTTTTATAGATTTTCGCTTCTATCTGCATGGCATTTGATGACTGAAAGCTATGTGCAAAAGGTACCTTTAAATATATTAATTATTCGTTTCGACATTATATCGAGAAAGTAATTTTGTTTATTTATTCATCGTGACTCTAGCTAGCCATTTAACAGTACCAGCAAATACCTATCTAAGATAAATATAAAAAAAATGAAAAAAAAAACTGGATATACTATCATAGTAATTTAACACGTTGACTGCGTTAAGAGGTCTAAAAGATCTCTAACGTGACTTTCAGCTGGTGCGGCGCCGAAAATCGTGTTCTCCACCTCTGTGCGGGAGGTCGTAACTTCTTTATTTCTATGTGTTTGACAGAGACAAATATACATACCTACTTCCCGCTGCGAGTTTGATTCAATAATGTAATAAAAAAAATAGGAGATGGATGAGGTCTCTAACGCACTGAGTTGTAATAATATACATCTCGACATTCAATACGTCCATATCCACGATCAGACGCCGCTGATACAGTGCACGCGGTGTCTGGCGTATGGACACGGCCGAAAAACATGTAAGGAGTCGGCCGACTTCTGCGCGCACTGTGGTGGGTCGCACCATAGGACAGACTGTCCAAAATGGGCATCAGGGGAAAAACCCGTATGTCGAAACTGCGTGACTGCAAAAGTCTCGAACGCAGACCATACTGCCTTCAGTACAGATTGCCCGATCAGGAAGAAGTGGGATGACCTAGCAAGAAGCGCTATAGCCTATTGCTAAGGTGGTAACGGGGACCCCACTCGGTACTAGCACCCACGCATATAAGATAGCCCAGGCGAACCTCCAGAGGAAAGGACTAGCGACCAACGAGCTCATGATAGAAGCCGTCAAAAGAAACATAGCCGTCGCGATGATCCAGGAACCGTACGTGGGGGGGAGAAAGGAGATGAAGAACTACGGAGCGGCGAGGGTATACCAGAATGCGGATCGCGGGGACGGTACTGTCAAGGCGGCGATAGACGTCTTTGACCAAACTGTTGACGTCTTGCAGTACCCGAACCTTACCACAAATAACATCGTTGTGGTAAAGGTGCGAACCGTCGCCTGGGAGATCCTCGTCGTATCGTACTACTTTGAACCTGACCAACCCATAGGGCCATACTTGGAGCATCTGAATACCATAGTTCTAACCAACAATAACTGCAAAGTGGTTATAGGAGGTGACGCGAACGCCAAATGCACGTGGTGGGGCAGCGCCACAAACGACAGCAGGGGGGACGATATGCTGGGTGCGATAATAGAGATGGACCTGCACGTGCTGAACGACGGCGATACCCCGACGTTCGACACAATCAGGGGAGGACGACGACTTACCAGCTTTGTCGACGTCACGGCCTGCACAGGGGACCTTTTAGCGCTGGTGGAAGACTGGAGAGTAGCTGAAGACCTCACGAGCTCAGACCATAGCGGTATTATTTTCAAAATTAAATTGTGTAAAGCGAGTGGTACTAGTAGAAGCAGAACGACCCGGAAATTTAATACAAAAAAGGCCAACTGGATCCAGTTTCATGAGAAACTGGATCAGTTAAAAATATCACATAATTTAAACAAACTTGCCATACAGGAAATTAATAGTAAACAGGAATTAGAAAGACATGTAAATAACTTTACACAAGTAGTCACAGAAACATGCATCCAAACCATAGTCAAAAATAGACCAAATTCTAAAATCACCATGCCGTGGTGGTCAAAGGAGCTGGAGAAGATGAAGCGAAGTGTCACCACATTTAAGCGCAAGGTCCGATGTGCAGCCCCTTCCCGAAGACCGGGAGTCGTCGAGCAGTACCTGCGGGCGAAAGAAGAGTACGAGGCGGAAGCCAAGAAGGCACAGATCAAGAGTTGGAAGGGATTCTGTGAAAAACAAGATAGAGAAGGAGTATGGGAAGGGATATACAGGGTTATCAAAAATACAGCAAAAAGGCAGGAGGACCTTCCATTGACAAGAGACGGAACACAAATAGGACAACAAGAGTCTGCCCAATTGTTGGCGGACACGTTCTTCCCGGAAGACCTGGAGACGGAGGACAACTCAGACCACCGGCGGATAAGAGCCCTAGCAAGCCGCGTAAATGACCGCGTCGATGGTGAATACCATGATCCGGCATTCACTGCGGAGGAGCTCAAAACCGCGGCGGAGAGTTTCAATCCGAGGAAGGCACCCGGAGGGGACGGGTTCACTGCAGATATATGTTGCCAGATGATTAAAAAGGACCCTGACCTACATCTGGCCATGATGAACAAATGCCTTGAATTAGGTCTCTTTCCCGAACAATGGAAGGAAGCAGTGGTGGTCGTGCTGAGAAAGCCTGGCAAAGCGGACTACACAAGTCCCAAGTCCTACCGACCGATCGGCCTTTTGCCGGTCATGGGTAAGATTCTGGAGAAGCTGGTCGTCAATAGAGTCAAGTGGCACCTGGTACCCAGACTGAGTCCTCGCCAATATGGCTTTATGCCCCAAAGGAGTACTGAAGACTCCCTCTATGACCTGATACAGTACATACGCGGCAAACTACTTCAGCGAAAGATCGTGACCGTGGTATCATTGGACATAGAGGGAGCCTTCGACAGCGCCTGGTGGCCGGCCATAAGGGTGAGACTAGCCGAGGAGGAGTGCCCGGTCAACCTCCGACGAATCGTCGACAGCTACCTGCAGGACCGAAAGGTCCGGGTCAGGTATGCTGGTGAGGAGTACACAAAGGGCACTCAGAAAGGGTGCGTACAGGGATCTATTGGCGGGCCGATTCTCTGGAATCTACTCCTAGACCCGCTGCTGAAAGGACTAGAAACGCGCAAACAATATGTACAGGCTTTCGCAGACGACGTAGTACTCGTCTTCGATGGCGACACGGCACTGGAGATACAAAGCCAGGCCAATGCCACTCTGGCCTATGTCCGGGAGTGGGGAGTTAGAAACAAGCTGAAATTTGCACCTCACAAAACAAACGCGATGGTTGTGACCCGAAAGCGCGTTTACGACACCCCGCTCCTGTCCATGGGGGGGATTGACATTGGCATGACGGATGAAATTAAGATCTTGGGGCTCACCATAGACAATAAATTGACATTCAACAGCCACACTGCGAACATCTGCAGAAAGGCGTTGAATGTCTACAAGCAGCTGGCAAAGGCAGCCAAAACCAGCTGGGGCCTCCACCCGGAAGTCATCCGGGTGATTTACACGGCCACCGTAGAGCCCATCATCATGTATGCATCCAGTGCTTGGTCGCCTTCGACCACGAAGATCACTATTCAGAAGCAGTTGTATACAGTACAGAGAGGCTTTGCACTAAAGATGTGCAGAGCATATAGAACGGTCTCCTTGAATGCGTCGCTGGCCCTGACCGGGCTACTACCTCTAGATATCCGAGTGCGAGAAGCGGCCTCCCTTTACAAGGCCAGGAGAGGAGTACCCCGGCCCGAGCTAGGCGACAGGGAAATGGAGAAAAAACTGCCATATACGAGTACTCCGCATCCGGCGAAGCATATGAGGCTCGAGTTTCTACACTTGACGGACCAACAAGACGTTGTTACCAACGTAAGTAGCGCAGTTAAAATATACACGGACGGCAGTAAGATTGAGGGCAAGGTCGGAGCTTCATTATCCGTTTGGCATAGTGAAACCGAGACCAAGTCAGTCAAGCTCAAACTGTCGCCCCACTGCACGGTCTATCAAGCGGAACTCTTGGCCATATGCCGAGCCACACGCCATGCGTTAGAGAGTAAACATGACAGTTATGCCATCATTAGCGACTCGCGTTCTGCGTTAGAGACAGTGGCTAACGCACTCCCTCTTCACCCGCTAGCTACTGAAGCAAGAACCAACATTGCCCACTGTAAACTCCAGGGCAAGGACGTTTCCTTGTTTTGGATAAAAGCGCACGCAGGGCTTGAAGGGAACGAGAGGGCAGACGTACTGGCCAAAGAGGCTGCACTGCGTATGAAGACCAAACCGACGTACGACAAATGTCCGATATCATTTGTCAAGCGACAGATCCGTAAGGACTCGCTTGACGAGTGGAATCGTAAGTACAAAACTGACACCACTGCGTCTACAACAAAGATGTTTTTCCCTGACCTTTTAGAAGCACACAACACGATCAGGAGGATACAACCCACCGGCGTACTCACTCAGGTGCTGACGGGGCACGGTGGGTTTTCCGAGTACTTGAATCGCTTCAAGTGCAAGGAAGATCCATCGTGCATCTGCGAACCGGGCGTGAGTGAGTCGGTGGCACACATACTGCTTAGTTGTCCAATTTACGCTCTCCAGAGACTGGAATTGGAAATGTCTTTAGACATCCAGCTTAAGTTGGACAATCTAGGCAGTCTCATTAGGGACAAGAGGACACGGGAGGCCTTTCTGTCCTACTGTGCGAAGCTAGCGACCGGTGTAATAAACAGGAATAAGACCTAACTGGAAAGAAGATGTCTGTATAAATATTATGTTAATATTTAAATCCAGCATCTTAACACTACCACGATCCTGATTACACTGGCTAGCGGTCTTGTGCAGTGGGCAGAGGGAATTTCCCCTGTCCCAAAAGATGTCATAAGTTGTACCCTAAAATGTTAGATTATTTGCTTTATAAAAGTTGCTTTAAGTTGTTATTTGCTATAAGATTTCATTGCCTTTTAAAATGTACAATAAAGATTACTTTTACTTTATTTAAATAAACAAATCCTATGTACTTATATTTTAATATTAGTTTAAATAAGGTCTCTGACCCCCATGTCAGAGGGATTCGCGGGCCGGGCCAGGACAGCGCCCGGACAAAAAAAAAAAAAAAAAAAAAAAAAAAAAAAAAAAAAAAATATACATCTGTTGCGTGAGGAGATCTTTCGGACCTCCTAAAACACAGGCGTCGTAGACGCAAGGAGCGGAGCGCGGGCGTCGCGGGCGCCGTTAGCTCGCGCTCAGTGTTGTTCAAATGTCGATAAGGTGTACCTGCGCACTCCATTTAAAAAAAATACGCTCTTATATTTTGTCAGCGTGGTAGCAAAAAAAGTCGTTGCACAGGCTGTTACAGTAAATTACGGCTCACATTTAGTAGCACAGATGCATCCAAAAAAACCAAACGAATAAATACACTATGTGTGCAATGCGAACAACAAATGTGGTTACCATGCTTCAATGAGGACATTTTTCTTAAATATTTTTTTAGTCACTATGTTTATTGAAATAAAACTAATTTTATGGATTATCATAATTCATCATTCACGGAAGGACAGTCACCATGGTCAGTCCTCCCGTGACCATGGTTGCTGTAAAACAGCCGAAACGACGGGAACGTAAAAAAAAAAAATAAACACGATAAAATCCGTAAGATTAGTTTTATTTAAATGTCTAGTATTCGCGTAAATATAAGAAATCAATATTACTATGTTTAAATGATTACTTCATAAAAAGTTAAGCTATCGATAACTGGGGTTTTATTTTAATCCCATCACTAGTCACAACCCAAACTGATCTATCTTTAGTTGCGATGCGAGATTCAATGGAAACCTAATTTTTTTTTCGTTATATCTCATAACCCACTTTTCACATCCCCATGCGTAGCAAACTTGAGATAGAACAGTTAATTCTCTATTATTTACAGAAAGAACATAGATTGTATCTTATTTTTTGATAAAGATATGAGTTTTTTTAAAATACCTTATTTTACGAGATGGATTAGGTCTCATACGCACTAGAGTGAAGCTCGGTTAAGAGGTCGAATAGGTCTCTAACGCACTGGCTGAAAGTCCTCTGAAAATGGCACCGCACTTAACGTGTTAAGGGAGCAACTTATGTTAGACGTTTATACTTAAGTAAATTCAAATTTGAAATTCAAATACCGAATTGAACGAAATTATGCACACAAGACAAGTTATCCGTGATGAATATATTACGCATAGACTTGTCTGCATTAGAAATATGTCAAACACTTACTCGGCGTATAATCAAGCAGTACATGAGCAGCAGAAGGTTGAAGGTCGAATAAATTATTAAATACTTATATGTATGATTTTTTCGCATTGATTATGTAACGGCTGGTAGGGTGGGTGGTGGGCCACTGGGCACATTTAGGCTAATTTCAACAAAATTGCAACCCAAGCTTACCTAAACGTAGAAAAAAAATGTTGTATATTTTTTTTATAAATACAAACATGCATGTTAATCACAGAAAGTTTGTCCCTACTACGATTCGAATCCGGGACCCACGGCGCGGAAGGCAGGCTCACTACCAACTGAGCTAGTCAGGTCGTTAAGGTTTAAGTTATCTTCAAAATAACTCAACTCAAAATCACACGCGACTGGCGCAAACAAAGCCTGTCAGAGATGTAGTTTACCAATTATAAAGGCTCGTAAAGTGGTTATAAAATACGACGCAAAGAGTATAATATCCTCGTACTCTGAAATGGACGGAATTGGATTGAAAGTGGAACTCCAACTTCAGCTTCGTACTCTTTTAAGTCTTCCGGTATACGGTTTCCTATAGCTCACTGAGCAGAGTACAGAAATGTTGAGGCCATTTATTAAGAGAGTGGATTGAGGTAATGTTTATTGGTCTAGATCTCGGTATACTAGTGAGCTTTGAGTTTGATATTTGAACTTTTAAAATTAAAACTAATTAGAGTGTACACACGGTAGTCAGTTATCCCGACATGTTAGTCGGAGGTAAGTATTTCCAACATTTATGTAACATCATTTTGTTAGTGTTTTAGGAATAGAAGAACTGTATTAGTGACGGATGAAATTTTATTATTTATTTAGTTACTAAATATTACAAACATAAATTACCTACCACAATGAGTCAACATTGAACAATACCAAAGTAGGTTATCAATGATAGATCACAATGTTTAAGAAAATATCCTATTTCAAAGAAATGTGATCCGCGTTGGGGCGAAAATTAGACCTCAAAAATATGTATGCTCCAATATGGAGCATCTATTTCCCTCGAACTAAGTACCTAGATTTAAAAGCATAACGGGTTCTTGGCAGATAATTACATTGACTCATTATTGAAGTATACTATAGCTAACTATCTACAAGTTCAGCATCCTATCTGTTATTGCAAAACATTTGTATGGGTTACGCTATTTTAATGAAATTCTTAAGTTCGGAATATTGCTCAAAGCAAACTTTCTCTCAGATTCGCCTCTGGCTTTGTGGGTGATTCTGTTATTTAAAATTTCTTACAACATTGATAATAATATGAATTCACGTAGCCTGTAAAATAAACTTAAAATTTGGACTTGTTGGTTTATATTTATTTACTTATGGATCTCTCCACGCGGGCTATACCCGGATCTTTGGAAGGCTTGCGCGGGGACATGGGTCCAACACGTAGAGGCCCTTTTTGAGAATTTTACCTGCTGGGGTCAATTGCTCAAAATGATAGTATAGACTGCGAATTGACCTCAGCAGGCGGAGGAACTATTGTAGAAATAAGTAAAGATAATTGGGAACATGGATTGAGGACTGGATGGATATGGGATGGGAGTATTGGAACGGTTGTGGACACCCGCCATAATCAGTTTTTATATAATTACTATTGGCTGGTGGTGACTCGCCGTTCTTTAGGTGGGCCTGTTAAAAACTTATGGATAATATTACTATTATCCTGGCTCGGCTTACTGCTCACTGCTATTACAAATATACGAAAAAAATGTTTGTAAAATAGCTCTATGATGTAAATACATATGCAGAAAAAAAATGTCAACAACTCAATTCTAATTCTTTATTTTTTCACAGATTTACGCCATGGTCTGTGTGATATCGCAGTTCCAAGAATACATGGACGGCCGCGGCACTGTAGCCTTCGACAGCTCTGATAGGGTGAGTGTTCCAATTACATGTACTGTGCATGCAAAATCAGTATTACTACTTAGAGCTAAGCAATTTTTTACTAGTAATGCGTGATAAACATAGTCGTAATCCTGTTACAGCCCGAGATACAGCTTTAAAAAAAAGTAGTTATAAGAATAAGAATAGTTTATTTCCAAGTAACATTTCTAACAATAAAGTATTGGTGAGCTCCAAACTAGACAAATGTCTGTATCTTGGAGCTCGGTACACTATTTAACGT